>CM059793.1:4455178-5055178 GCA_030435695.1 Brachymystax lenok tsinlingensis
GCGGTGGCGGTGCTGGTGGTGGTGGCGGTGGTGGTGGTGATTGGTAATGGCGGTGGTGGTGGTCGTGGTTGGCAGCGGTGGTGGTAGTGGTGGTGGTAGAGTTGTGGCGGTAGTGGTGGTGGCAACATTATTGGCGGTGGTGGTGGTAGAGTGGTTGCGGTGGTGGTGGCAACATTATTGGCGGTGGTAGTAATGGTGGCGGTGGCGGTGCTGGTGGTGGTGGCGGTGGTGGTGGTGGTATTGGTAATGGCAGTGGTGGTGGTCATGGTTGGCGGCGGTGGTGGTGGTGGTGGTAGAGTGGTGGCGGTGGTGGTGGCAACGGTGTTGGCGGTGGTGGTGGCGGTGGCAATGGTGGTGGTGGTGGCGGTGGTGAGTGGTGGCGGTGGTGGTATGAAGTGGTGGTCGTGGTAGTGGAAGCGGTGGTAGTGGTTGTAATGGCGGTGGTGGTGGTAGCGGTGGTGGTATTGGTTGTGGTTGTGGCAGCGGTGGTGGTGGTGGCGGTCGCGGTGGCGGTCGCGGTAATGAGACGGCGGTGGTGGTGGCGGTGAAGTGGCGGTGGTGGTGGCGGTGGTGGTATCAGCATTATTGGCGGTGGTGGTGGTGGTGGTGGTGGTGGCAGTGGTAGCGGTGGTAGCGGTGGCGGTGGTGGTAGCAACATTATTGGCGGTGGTAGTAATGGTGGCACTAGCGGGACTGGTGGTGGTAGCGGTGGTAGCGGTGGTAGTGGTATTGGTAATGGCGGTGGTAGTGGTCGTGGTTGTGGCGGCGGTGGTAGTGGTGGTGGTAGAGTTGTGGCGGTGGTGGTAGCAACATTATTGGCGGTGGTGGTGGTAGAGTGGTTGCGGTGGTGGTGGCAACATTATTGGCGGTGGTGGTAATGGTGGCGGTGGCGGTGCTGGTGGTGGTGGCGGTGGTGGTGGTATTGGTAATGGCGGTGGTGGTGGTCGTGGTTGTGGCGGCGGTGGTGGTGGTGGTGGTAGAGTGGTGGCGGTGGTGGTGGCAACGGTGTTGGCGGTGGTGGTGGCGGTGGCAATGGTGGTGGTGGTGGCGGTGGTAGAGTGGTGGCGGTGGTGGTATAAGTGGTGGTCGTGGTGGTGGAAGCGGTGGTGGTGGTTGTAATGGCGGTGGTGGTGGTAGCGGTGGTGGTATTGGTTGTGGTTGGCGGCGGCGGTGGTAGTGGTAGCGGTCGCGGTGGCGGTCGCGGTAATGGGACGGCGGTGGTGGTGGCGGTGGGAGTGGCGGTGGTGGTGGCGGTGGTGGTATCAGCATTATTGGCGGTGGTGGTGGTGGTGGTGGTGGTGGCGGTGGTGGCGGTGGTGGCGGTGGTGGTGGCGGTGGTGGTGGCAACGCATTGTTGGCGGTGGTGGTGGTGGTGGTGGTGGTGGTGGTGGCGGTGGCGGTGGTGGTGGCAACATTATTGGCGGTGGTGGTAATGGTGGCACTAGCGGGACTGGTGGTGGTGGCGGTGGTAGCGGTGGTGGTGGTATTGGTAATGGCGGTGGTGGTGGTCGTGGTTGTGGCGGCGGTGGTTGTGGTGGTGGTAGAGTGGTGGCGGTGGTGGTGGCAACATTATTGGCGGTGGTGGTGGTAGAGTGGTTGCGGTGGTGGTGGCAACATTATTGGCGGTGGTGGTAATGGTGGCGGTGGCGGTGCTGGTGGTGGTGGCGGTGGTGGTGGTATTGGTAATGGCGGTGGTGGTGGTGCGTGGTTGTGGCGGCGGTTGTGGTGGTGGTGGTAGAGTGGTGGCGGTGGTGGTAGCAGCATTATTGGCGGTGGTAGTAGCGGTGGCAGTGGTGGTAGTGGTAGCGGTGGTAGAGTGGTGGCGGTGGTGGTATAAGTAGTAGTCGTAGTAGTAGAAGCAGTAGTAGTAGCAGTCGTAGCAGTATCAGTAGTAGTAGTAGTAGCAGTTGTAGTAGCAGTAGTAGTAGTAGCAGCAGCAGTACTTTTAGTAGCTGCAGCATCAGTAGCAGTATTAGTAGTAGTAGTAGTGGTAGCAGTAGCAGCAGCAGCAGCAGTAGTAGTAGTAGTAGTAGTAGTAGTAGTGGTAACTAATAGTAACTGTAGAAGTAGTAGTAATTCTGCTACTGATATCTTCATAGATAAAGGCGGATGTGGATGCCTCGGATCAGTCGGGTAGGCTGTTTTCCAGTTCCGTTTTAGGACCGCACAGACACCACAGAGAGTGCAGGCAGGCTGTGTGAAAGCAAAGCTTCTGAAAGGCTGACGTATAGGACCAGCATGGGAGAGATGAACAAAGGCAGCTGCTGTCTGTGTTGTGCTTTTTCTCTGAGTTGTAGAAGCAAGCAGAGCAGAAACTGGCTACTTTTATTTGATTGATGTAGCTGGCAAGGTAACTGCTGTTTGACTAAAAAAAATATATATATATATATATATATTCCCAGTGCTGAGCTAGTGGTGTAAATGACATGTTACGCTAGCTAATGTTTCATCCCCTCTCGACTGAAGTGAATGAGCTACTAGCAGCTAGTTAGCTAGCTAGTAACTACCACAGCAGTTCAGCTCTAGCCAGCTATCTGTCAGGCAGCAGTATCTAACAGCTGTTGTGTATATGGTAATAGTTTGTAGCCTTTGTTTTGTCCCGTTTCAACAGAAAGACATTTGATGATGTACCATTAGCTAGGGCTAGCCAAAAGGTTGCTAGAGTTAGCCAAAAGCTATTATTTTTTGCCTCAAATCACACTAGACCTGAATCAAACGAAGGAAACCAGCGGCCAATATTCTGAAGTTTTATCAGCACTCTGTCAGTATAGCAGTATAGCAGTATAGCAGTATAGCAGTATCGGTCAGTATAGCAATGTGACACTATTGATCTATCGGTTTCCTTATTCAATAATTCCCTACTTTTCACACTGACACGGTGTAAACAGCTCTACAGGCTTCTCTGTCATGGTGCACGTTCAGTACACAACACTATGCTCGTCATGTCTTAGCAGGATCAGATTGTGACAGGTGTCCCTGCAGGGTCAGACAGCCAGGGAAGACCAGTCTACGGAGCTCAGGTGAATTTTTTTGCTGTATATTATAACAATAAGGGAATGCATACAAAAGTTGAGTTGATGGTTAGACTACAGTCTGGGGTCTGGGAATAACGGTCATTTCAATTATTGAACCATTGATTCTATTCTTGCATAATATAATGTATAAATGTACACCAAGGTCATTTTTTGTCATGCCTCATCTGAGCGGGATCAGGCAGCCAGGGAAGACCAGTCCGTGACGGCGCTGAGGTCAGGCAGCCAGGGAAGACCAGTCCGTGACGGCGCTGAGGTCAGGCAGCCAGGGAAGACCAGTCCGTGACGGCGCTGAGGTCAGGCAGCCAGGGAAGACCAGTCCGTGACGGCGCTGAGGTCAGGCAGCCAGGGAAGACCAGTCTGTGACTGCGCTGAGGTCAGGCAGCCAGGGAATACCAGTCTATAACGACCTGGGAAGACCAGTCCGTGACGGCGCTGAGGTGAACATTTGCAGATACAACACTTGATTCACTCTGTGCAGCAAACACTGGACAAGCCAGAAGCTTCAAAAGATGAGAAGATATTTGTGTTGGGGAGAGAGTTGAGTTATTGACTAGGCTGGTGGGGGTCAGGGTTTGCAGGCAGCTCGGTCTGGCTGAAATTTGATATAGAGGATGTCTTGATGAAGACAATAAAAAGTCTTTCTACTTTATTTGTAACAGTTGTTCAATTGTTGTTTAAAGGTGCAACACAGTATTGATTAGTGAATTATCATTGATCTACTTCAGTCTTATCAACCACTTAAAACTATTTAAAAATGATCTCTTACCTACATTGATGACTGTGGGCATTTTTACATTGTTCTTGTTCTATATGGAGATGGCTAGAAAGGCCATGAGTTTTATTAGAGGAAAAAATGCAGGAAATAAGCTTTAGATGCCCCAAAATTGGGAGGACCGGCAAGTTATGTCCCCGCCCCATTTCAAAAACAAATGTTGCGCCCTTTGTTCTAAATATAGCACATACATAAATAATGTAGGTAGGTGGAAGTGGCATATTCCCTCCTGTAGTCTGGCTTCACTCCACTGAGAGGCAGTCTCACGTCACAGCCCAGGCTAGGTAGGTAGGTAGGTAGGTAGGTAGGTAAGTAGGTAGGCTGCAGACAGAGAGTTCCTCACAACCATCATAAACCAACAACAGCCTGATTTGTTATAGCACCAAAACCGAACACACACACACACACACCATGGACAGCAGCAAGTGCCACTTTACAATAACATTGGAGTCTGAGGGAGAGGAAGTGTGCTTAAAGAAGTGTCTGAGAGTTAAAGGTCAAACAATGTCCACAACAGCCCTCTAGCAATGATGTAGCAATGGTTCATCACATCACTGTAGACTATATCCGCTAGCAATGATGTAGCAATGGTTCATCACATTACTGTAGACTATATCCGCTAGCAATGATGTAGCAATGGTTCATCACATTACTGTAGACTATATCCGCTAGCAATGATGTAGCAATGGTTCATCACATTACTGTAGACTATATCCGCTAGCAATGATGTAGCACGGTTCATCACATTACTGTAGACGGTATCCGCTAGCAATGATGTAGCAATGGTTCATCACATTACTGTAGACTATATCCGCTAGCAATGATGTAGTATGGTTCATCACATTACTGTAGACTATATCCGCTAGCAATGATGTAGCATGGTTCATCACATTACTGTAGACTATATCCGCTAGCAATGATGTAGTATGGTTCATCACATTACTGTAGACTATATCCGCTAGCAATGATGTAGCATGGTTCATCACATTACTGTAGACTATATCCGCTAGCAATGATGTAGCAATGGTTCATCACATTACTGTAGACTATATCTGCTAGCAATGACTTTTTTTGACTTTGACTTTTGACTTTGACTTTGAAAGGTTGCTGGATTAACTTGTTAGGGAGAGGCAGCTGAGGGGTCGGTTTTGGAGAGCCTGGCTATACAAGGGTTTAGATCTGCCACTGCTTCACTTACACAGGGTGTCCCTCAAGGTTCGGTTCTTGGCCCACTATTATTCATCATCTACATATATCCACTCTGTGATATCATACGCAGGCACGGACTTCAGTTCCATTGCTATGCTGATGATATTCAAATCTACCTCACCACCAGCTCTGATAGGTTATCTTTGCCTGACTCACTCACTGAATGTATCAGGGACATCAAGAAATGGATGTCCCTGAATTTCCTTAAACTGAATGATAATAAAACTGAGATATTATTGATTGGTCCTGCTGCCTCAGCCAAAAGGATTGATCAGTCCTTTGATGTTGATGGAATCCAAGTTAAGCCTTCGTCATTGATTCGTAACCTTGGTGTCTTATTCGATTCAACTCTTATCTTTTGGCTCTCACATTTCTTCTCTTGTTAAAAACTCTTTTTTCCATCTTCGTAATATTGCTCGTCTCCGATCTTCTCTCACTTTAGCTGATGCTGAAACTCTAATTCATGCATTAATCACTTCACGCTTGGACTATTGCAATGCCTTACTTCTTGGTCTTCCCAAAAAACGTATTGCAAGATTACAGTATGTTCAAAACTCAGCAGCAAGAGTTCTCACCTCCACTAGGCGCTCTGCTCACATCACTCCTCTGCTTCATGACCTTCACTGGCTACCTGTGGCATCACGTATCCACTTTAAGGTATTGCTTCTAACTTTTAAAGCATTAAATGGTCTTGCTCCCCAATATCTCTCTGACTTACTCTTTCCTTACCGCCCTGCTCGGTCCCTTAGATCAGCTGAACTTGGTTTGTTGACCGTCCCTCGTTTCGGTTGTCCACTGTAGGTGGGAGGTCATTTGGTGTTAATGCTCCTAAATTATGGAATTCACTACCTCTTACACTACGCAATACCTCATCCGTGGGTGCATTCAAGATCCAGTTGAAGACATATCTGTTTGACATGCATTTTGGGTAGTGTGTATCCTATGTGACTGCGATGTATGTGTGTGTGTGTTCTGAATGTATTGTAATGTGCAATGTAAAGCGACCTTGAGCTATGGAAAGGCGCTATATAAATAAAACTTCTTCTTCTTCTTCTTCTTCAAAGTAAAATGCCTCCCATTCAGGCCCAGAAAATAGGATATGCATATATTTGGTACCATTGGATAGGAAATTTTCCAAAACCGTTAACCATTTGTCTGTGAGTGAAACAGAACGCATATAGCAGGCGAAACCCCGAGGAATTTCTGTCCTGGAAAAAGTGATTTTGACACATTGCTCATTTGGGAACCCCTCCCTAATGAAAATGACCATATAAGGGCATATGAATGCAGTACTAAATCGCTTCCTTATGATGTCAACAGCCTCGAGACAGTGTATTTTTTTCATTTTGGATGAATAAGACCAGAGAAAAAGACCAAACAAGTGAGTCCCCCCTTGATGACAACAGTACCCAGCGCGCGCGCACGAGAAGTCACGCAGTGTCTTTTTTACCGTCGTTATCGATCAGTTTATATTCCGGTTGATTTATAATAGTAAATATACGTAAAAGTGTTCCTAAGGATACATTTAAAACTATGTTTGAACAAGTTGGACAAGTTTGAACAAGTTGGACAAGTTTATAGGTATAAGTTGAACGAGTTCGCGTCACGTTTCAATGGACTAGTGGAGGCTGTCGTTTCTGATTATAACGCGCGAACCAAATGGAGGATTTATGGATAAAAGACGTTACTTTTTCTAACAAAAGAACCATGGATTGTCTTCGTTGGACACTTAGGATGACCTCAGCAGAAGTTCTTCAACAGGTAATTGATTTGTTTTCGCTGTGAAATGTGTTATGTGTGTGCCATGATGGCTAATCGATACATGGCTATTGGAAAAATATGTGAGGTGCTACCCTCAAACAATGAAATGTGCTGCTTTCGCCGTAAAGCCTTTTTGAAATCTGACAACGCTATGATATTGCCAAGAAACAGAGCTTTTGATGAGTATGGAACACTTGTATATTGGTGGATGTTTAGATTTTACCTGGTAGTGTCGGGAGGAGCCCGCTAGCGCCCCACTGGTCCCCAAGAAGTTAAATCCCCGAGCTGACAAGGTAAAAACTTGGCGTTCTGCCCCTGAACAAGGCAGTTAACCCACTGTTCCCTCGGGAGTCTGTCACTGTAAATAAAGAATTTGTTCTTAACTGACTTGCCTAGTTAAATAAAGTTTACATAACTGTAGACGATTTCCACTAGAAATGATGAAGCATGTTTCATCACATTACTGTAGACCTAGGGGTACTAAACTACTATTTGAGAATGTCCAGTGACACAAATTTCCTAGGTGGCAAAGGTCCGGATGGATATTGATCGGCGCTGTGGTACAGTGTGGTAGCATAGTCGTCTATGACTTAGGAAACATATTGTTATATAAAACATATTGTTATATAAAATGTACATTAAATACATTCCCTCGTAACATTCCCAGGTCGCGGTGGTGGGTAGTATATGGGGCTTTGGTGACAAAACGGATGGCACTGTGATAGACTGCATCCAATTTGTTGAGTAGAGTGCTGGAGGCTATTTTGTAAATGACATCGCCGAAGTCGAGGATCGGTAGGATGGTCAGTTTTACAAGGGTATGTTTGGCAGCATTAGTGAAGGATGCTTTGTTGCGAAATAGGAAGCCAATTCTAGATATCATTTTGGATTGGAGATGTTTGATGTGAGTCTGGAAGGAGAGTGTACAGTCTAACCAGACACCTAGGTATTTGTAGTTGTCCACATATTCTAAGTTAGAACCGTCCAGAGTTGTGATGCTGGACGGGCGGGCAGGTGCGGGCAGCGATCGGTTGAAGAGCATGCATTTAGTTTTACTTGCATTTAAGAGCAGATGGAGGCCACGGAAGGAGAGTTGTATGGCATTGAAGCTCGTCTGGAGGGTAGTTAACACAGTGTGAAAAGAAGGGCCAGAGGTATACAGAATGGTGTCGTCTGCGTAGAGGTGGATCAGAGACTCACCAGCAGCAAGAGCGACATCATAGATGTATACAGAGAGAGAGTCGGCCCAAGAATTGAACCCTGTGGCACCCCCATAGAAACTGCCAGAGGCCTGGACAACAGGCCCTCCGATTTGACACACTGACTATCGGAGAAGTAGTTGGTGAACCAGGCGAGGCAATCATTTGAGAAACCAAGGCTGTTGAGTCTGCCGATAAGGATGTGGTGATTGACAGAGTCGAAAGCCTTGGCCAGGTTAATGAATACATACGGCTGCACCAATTCTTTGGACGTTGGCACAAATGGTGTGATAACAACTCCGAGACACTGGTGCATGTGTTCATTAGTGATCCTGGTTCAGGTGTTTGTTTTGTGGAGAGGGCTGATTCACAGCTGTATGTCGAGCCAAACATGGTCAGGATGTATAGTACCAGTTTCTTGAGAACAGGGACATCAGCTGCATACACCGTCTTTCCCCAGAAAGTAACAGGGTCACAGTCACCAGCCTGGCTCCTTCAAAGACATATTTTCTTGCATCTCAATCAACTCCATTTGCAAAATTGCAACATCTACCCATCTGAAGATCTGTTTTCTTTCTTCTTTGTGACCAAAGAATGGGTTCTGGATGAGAAGCAGCAGTTCTCTTCCAACAGTAAAGTCATCAAAACGTGCCTTAAGGTATCTGTCAGCTTCTGGATGAAATCACCATGGTTGGGAACATTTTTGTCTCCCTGCGTTTACATGAGAAGATTGGGGAAGTGGACAGTTTCTCCCTGGAGTTCATTTTTGAAAAGCTCCAATTTCTTCTGGAAATCCCGGACTGCTGTCATATCACACACTGTGTTGTCCCGTCCCTGCAGCTTAACGTTCAGTTGATTAAGGTGTGATGTAATTTCTGTCAAAAATACAACTGTTTCCATCTTCTCCTCTTATTCCAAAAACTCAGAAAACTGAGTTGCCTTGTCACTCTTTTGCTCTGATAACAAAGCTTTGATTTCCTCCTGAATGGCCCCGAAGCGTTCCAAAACCCTACGTTTGCTGAGCCATCTGACATTGTTGTGCAGTAGTAAGTCATCAAAACTGCCATTGGCCTCTGTCATAATTCCTTGTAGCAGGGATGACAGAGCATTGGCCTCTGTCATAAAGCCTCGTAGCAGGGATGACAGAGCATTGGCCTCTGTCATAAAGCCTCGTAGCAGTGATGACAGAGGATTGGCCTCTGTCATAAAGCCTCGTAGCAGTGATGACAGAGCATTGGCCTCTGTCATAAAGCCTCGTAGCAGGGATGACAGAGCATTGGCCTCTGTCTTAATGCCTCGTAGCAGGGATGACAGAGCATTGGCCTCTGTCATAAAGCCTCGTAGCAGGGATGACAGAGCATTGGCCTCTGTCATAAAGCCTCGTAGCAGGGATGACAGAGCATTGGCCTCTGTCATAAAGCCTCGTAGCAGTGATGACAGAGAATTGGCCTCTGTCATAAAGCCTCGTAGCAGTGATGACAGAGCACTGGCCTCTGTCATAAAGCCCCGTAGCAGGCGGAGTTGTAGGGATGATGATGCTCTCAAAAAAGTTTCATCATCGTTGTCATGACGTCAGAATACTCTTTTCCCAGTCTGGCACACAGGACAGATTGGTGGATGATGCAGTGATTTGATGCAGGGTGGTCCTCTTTCAAATGTGCACCCAGTCCTCTCCCTCTTCCTATCATGGCTGGAGCTCCATCTGTGGTGATGGAGACCACGGACTTCAGACCTCTCCCCCTTTTTGTCAGCATCCCTTTGATGTTTTCATGGATATATCCTCTCCCATGTGTGTGTGTTTCTAGATGTGTTAAGCCCAACAGCTCCTCAAAGAATTCCTTCTTTGTTTCGTTATAAAATCTGACAAACACCAGAAGCTGGGCATTATCAGTGTTATCTGTTGATTCATCCACAGCTAATGAAATGCATTCTGAATGACCTCATCAAGTTGTGAAGTTAAATCTTCAACTAATATTTCAGTTCTCCTCATTGCTGTGGAATCTGACAGTGGGATCTGTTTGATCTCATCTCTGAGCTTATCTTTTTGTTTACCTTCAAGGAAGGTGTCAGCAACTTCACACATGCATTATATTACCATCTCACTGTCTGAAAATGTTTTTTTTTGTGTTTTCCCAAAACCCAAGCTATCCTCAGTGAACACTCCATTGCACGTTGTTGGGCTGTCCCGGAATTGACAAGGACTTTGGTGGACCTCTCATATTGGGATTTTAGTTGGTTAATCTTTTTTGTTCTCACCTCCGTGTTCAGGGGATACGTCTGATCCGAATTTAATATGCCTGGTGTCATAATGGCGCTTAACATTGGCACTTTTCAGGTGAGCTACGGACTCACTGCATATCAGGCACAATGGTTTTGTGCTAGTTGCGGGGAGAATTAATAAATACTGTTCCGTTCACTCGTCTTTGAATATATTGTTTTCAGAGTCAATAATTTTTTTCTCAACAAGCCATGTTAACAAATATACTGGTAACTAAGCTCCTTCTAGCTGGGATATTACCGGTTGAACCGGCGGTGAAATCTATCTGTTTCTTTCTGCCTGCTTGTCCCAAGGTTTTGCGGAGGATACTTGGATTGATGTGATTGGGTAAGAGGCGCCCTCTTGTATTTGCATATAACCACGCGATTGGATTGGACGGGGCACTAGAAGAGGTGGGCGTTGCTTCATGAGAGAGCAGGAAAGAGAGGTTGCTGAGTTAAAAAAAATAATTGATTCACTTTTATATAACAAAATGCGATGTTGTCCCGTCCGGATTGACCCTTCTCTGGGTCTGGACCTGGACCGCCGTCCGTCAATTGAGTTTGGCTTCTGTAGACTATATCCACTGGTCTGTCTCATTGCATGTGTAATTCTTTTTTTTTACGTTTGCAGTTTCAGATGTGAAAATGGCATTTTCACCTATTCAATTTAGAGTTCACATGTTAACGCCACCTTTTCACGTTTTCACCTCGTGTGATTTGCGTTTTTTTTACAAAAAGATTTACTTGAAAATCCAATTTGCTGTTTCACATGTAAGAAAACGTGAGGTTGAAATAATGCTATTCTCCTCACATGGCAAAACACGGTGTTAACATGTTGCACTAGTAATGTTTCCACTGGTGGAATTATGGTGACCACATCCAATAAACCCAAATGCGCGACAAGGGAAATATTTTGCGATACATTCGTGCTAATGGATCATGTTCTGTCACGACTTCCGCCGAAGTCGGTCCCTCTCCTTGTTCGGGCGGCGTACGGCGGTCGACGTCACCGGTCTTCTAACCATCGCCAATCCATTTTTCAATTTCCATTTGTTTTGTCATTGTCTTACACACCTGGTTTCAATCCCCCAATTACTTGTTCATTATTTAACCCTCTGTTCCCCCATGTTATTTTGTGAGTGATTGTTTGTATGTTAATACGGTTTGTGGGCTCGATATATTTGAGTTGTATTTTGTGATTATTTGAGTAAATACGTGTTTTACTCACATCTGCTGTCCTGCGCCTGACTCCTATACACTAGCTAAACACAGGATCGATTACAGAATCACTCACACCACGAATGGAGTCAGCAGGATCAGACGCCTTCCCTGTGGCAGTAGAGGAGTGCGTCCAGCAGCACGCGACCATGTTGCAACGTCTGGGCACCACCATGGATCGCGTGCTGCAGACGATGGATCGATGGGAGAGAGAAGGAGGTCTGCCAGCGTCTCCACCAGCCCCACTGTCCATCCCTCCTTCACCTGGTGCAAGCGGGATTCGGCTCGCGCTCCCGAGGGAGTATGATGGGACGGCTTCCGGATGCCAGGTGTTCCTACTCCAGCTGGAACTCTACGTGGCGACCGTCCACCCGGCTCCTTCGGGACATGAGAGCGTGTCCGCCCTCGTCTCCTGCCTCTCAGGGAAAGTCCTGGAGTGGGAAGAAGAAGAAGGCGACTCAATTACCACCCCATTGACGGGGGGATTGTGCAATAAATCTCCTGGTAGACGCAGCACTTCCCAGGAGTCACGCGCATCCTCTATCACAGGAGGAGACGGCGGCTATGGAAACATATGTCTCCGAATCCCTGGGGCAGGGATACATTCGGCCCTCCACTTCACCTGCCTTCTCGAGTTTCTTTTTTGTGAAGAAGAAGGATCGAGGTCTGCGCCCGTGTATTGACTATCGGGGTATCAATCAGATCACTGTGAGGTACAGCTACTCGCTGCCTCTTATAGCCAGTGTGATAGAGTCAATGCACGGGGCGCGCTTCTTCACAAAATTGGATCTCAGGAGCGCTTATAACCTGGTGCGTGTCGGGGGACGAGTGGTAGACGGCATTTAGTACCACCTTAGGGCTCTATGAGTACCTCGTCATGCCGTACGGGTTGATGAATGCTCCATCAGTCTTCCAGGCCTTTGTTGACGAGATTTTCCCGGGACCTGCATGGGCAGGGTGTAGTGGTGTATATCGATGACATTTTGATATACTCCTCTACACGCGCCGAGCATGTGTCCTTGGTGCGCAAGGTGCTTGGTCGACTGTTGGAGCATGACTTGTACGTCAAGGCTGAGAAATGTCTGTTCTTCCAACAGTCCGTCTCCTTCCTAGGGTACTGCATTTATACGTCAGTGGTGGAGATGGAGAGTGACCGCTTTTCAGCCGTGCGTAATTGGCTGACTCCCACCACGGTAAAGGAAGTGCAGCGGTTCCTAGGGTTTGCCAACTACTACCGGAGGTTTATCCGGGGCTTTGGTCAAGTAGCGGCTCCCATTACCTCACTGCTGAAGGGGGGACCGGTGCGACTGCAGTGGTCAGCTGAGGCGGACAGGGCTTTTGTTCATTGAAGTCTCTGTTTACCTCGGCTCCCGTGCTGGCTCATCCGGATCCCTCTTTGGCGTTCATAGTGGAGGTGGACGCGTCCGAGGCTGGGATAGGAGCCGTGCTCTCTCAGCGCTCAGGTACGCCACCAAAACCCCGCCCCTGTGCCTTCTTTTAGAAGAAGCTCAGCCCGGCGGAGCGAAACTATAATGTGGGGGACCGGGAGCTGTTGGCTGTCGTAAAGGCTCTGAAGGCGTGGAGACATTGTCTTGAGGGGGCTAAACAACCTTTTCTCATCTGGACTGACCACCGCAATCTGGAGTACATCCGGGCGGCGACGAGACTGAACCCTCGCCCGGCAAGGTGGGCCATGTTCTTTACCCGTTTTGTTTTCACCCTGTCCTACTGACCAGGTTCCCAGAACGCTAAGGCAGACGCACTGTCCCGGATGTATGACACAGAGGAGCGGTCCATGGGTCACACTCCCATACTCCCTGCCTCTTGCCTGGTGGCACCGGTAGTGTGGGAGCTGGACGCGGACATTGAGCGGGTGTTACGTACAGAGCCCACTCCCCCTCAGTGTCCAGCTGGGCATCTGTACGCTCCGTCTGCTGTCCATGACCGGTTGATCTATTGGGCCCACATGTCAGTGTTGAGGGTTTATGTTTTCTCCTGCTCGGTGTGTGCCCAGTGCAAGGCTCCTAGGCACCTGCCCAGAGGGAAGTTACAACCCCTACCCGTTCCACAACGGCCATGGTTGCACCTGTCGGTGGACTTCCCTGACTGATCTTCCTCCCTCATAGGGCAACACCACAATCCTGGTCGTTGTGGATCGGTTTTCTAAGTCCTTGCCGTCTCCTCCATTTGCCCGGTTTCCCTATGGCCCTACAGACTGCGGAGGACCTGTTCACACACGTCTTCCGGCACTATGGGGTGCCTTAGGACATAGTCTCTGATCGGGGTCCCCAGTTCATGTCCAGGGT
This sequence comes from Brachymystax lenok tsinlingensis, assembly GCA_030435695.1. NCBI lineage: Eukaryota > Metazoa > Chordata > Actinopteri > Salmoniformes > Salmonidae > Brachymystax > Brachymystax lenok. The sequence goes on from CM059793.1 coordinate 4,468,938, forward strand.
TTGGAGGGTGTTCATGGAACGTCTGGGGATCTCGGTCAGCCTCACCTAAGGTTTTCACCCCGAGAGTAATGGGCAGGTTGAGAAGCGTAAACCAGGATGTGGGTAAGTTTCTGCGGTCATATTGGCAGGTCTGGCCGGGGAAGTGGGCGGCGTTCATCCCCTGGGCAGAGATGGCCCAAAACTCACTCCACCACTCCTCCACTAACCTCTCTCCCTTCCAGTGTGTACTGGGATATCAGCTGGTTCTGGCACCTTGGCATCAGAGCCAGATCGAGGCTCCTGCAGTGGACGAATGCTTAACTTCTTGGGGATCAGTGGGGCGCTAGCGCCCCAATCCCGACACTACCAGGTGAAATGCAAGGCGCCAAATTCAAAATCCAAAAGTTGAATTATTAAACATCCACCAATATACAAGTGTTCCATACTCATCAAAAGCTCTGTTTCTTGGCAATATCACAGCATTGTCAGATTTCAAAAAGGCTTTACGGCGAAAGCAGCACATTTGATTGTTTGAGGGTAGCACCTCACATATTTTTCCCATAGCCATGAATGCAATAGCCATCACGGCACACACATAACACATTTCACAGCGAAAACAAATCAATTACCTGTTGAAGAACTTCTGCTGAGGTAATCCTAAGTGTCCAACGAAGACAATCCATGGTTCTTTTGTTAGAAAAAGTAATGTATTTTATCCATAAATCTCCATTTGGTTGTAGCGTTATAATCAGAAAGCGACAGCTTCCATTCCTCCATTGAAACGTGACGAGAACTCGTTCATCTTATACCTATAAACTCCAAGAACAATCAAACATAGTTTTAAATGTATCCTTAGGAACACTTTTACGTATATTTACTATTATAAATCAACCGGAATATAAACTGATCGATAAAGACGGTAAAAAACACACAGTGCGCCTTGTCGGGAGTGCGCGCTGGGTACTGTTGACATAAAAAGGTCACTTCCTGGTTTTCCCTTATTCTCTGGTCTAAAGCATCCAAAATGAAAATTTACACTGTCTCGAGACTGTTGACATCTAAAGGAAGCGATGGGTACTGCATTCATATGCCCTTATATGGTCATTTTCATGAGGGAGGGGTTCCAAATGAAAAATCACTTTTTCCAGGACAGAAATTCCTCTGGTTTTCGCCTGCCATATGCGTTCTGTTTTACTCACAGACAAATGGTTAACACTTTTTTTCAGAGTGTTTCCTATCCAATGGTACTAAATATGTGCATATCCTATTTCTGGGCCTGAATGGGAGGCATTTTACTTTGGGCACGCCAGGCTCTCCAAAACCGTCACCTCGGGAGCCACTCCCTAAGAAGTTAAGCGCTCGGAGGAGACCTGGGACGCCGCCCATGTGCACCTGCAACGGGCCGTGAGGCGGCAGAAGGCGAGCGCCAATAGCCACTGCGGTGAGGCCTGGCTCTCGACCCGAAACCTGCCCCTTCGCCTGCCCTGAAGGAAACGGGGTCCGCGGTTTGTGGGGCCATTCAAAGTCCTGAGGAGAATGAACGAGGTTTGCTACAGGTTACAGCTTCCCCCTGATTACCATATTAATCCCTTGTTCGGTGGAGGACGTTCTGGACCCTTCGTTGCTGCGGGAGTTCCAACGTCTCCATCCGGATCTCCCTGCGCCTCGTCCTCCGGGTCGTCCCCGAGGCCGGTGTCGGCGCTTCTGGAGCCGCGGCGTCAAGGGGTACTGTCACGACTTCCGTCGAAATCGGTCCCTCTCCTTGTTCGGGCGGCGTTCGGTGGTTGACGTCACCGGTCTTCTAGCCATCGCCGATCCATTTTTCAATTTCCATTTGTTTTGTCTTTGTCTTACACACCTGGTTTCAATCCCCCAATTACTTGTTCATTATTTAACCCTCTGTTCCCCAATGTTTTTTTGTGAGTGATTGTTTGTATGTTAATACGATCCGTTATTTGTGGGCTCGATATATTTGAGTTGTACTTTGTGATTATTTTTGTAAATCCTTTTTTTTTGTCATATCTGCTGTCCTGCGCCTGACTCCTATACACCAGCTACACACAGGATCTATTACATGTTCACATAGTTCTGTTTTATGAAGGTCTCTGCCTGTCAGAGGGGCAATCCTTACATGATACATGCATTTTTGGACTAATAAATTAAAATGTTTCCATTCCATTCTTGAAGAAAATAACCTCATGAGCTTAGTTTAACTCTGGTACCCCATCAGAACCCCATCAGAACCCCATCAGAAACCCATCAGAACCCCATCAGAACCCCATCAGAAACCCATCAGAACCCCATCAGAAACCCATCAGAACCCCATCAGAACCCCATCAGAATCCCACCAGAACCCCAAAATATAAGCTTGTTTTACTGGTTTAACAAAGTAAATGTAAAGAAACACTGTATAACCTAAAAACATGGTTAAAACTATACTATCATGGTTTTAAACACATTTAATAGTTATTGTGTTTTTATTAAGGTGCAATTCTCTAGTGAGTGAGTTACTTTTGTGCCATTAATTTAGAAACAAAACTTCTGAAATCGAGAACAAAATAATTCCCTATATAGTGCAAAATAACAGTATAGAAAGAAAAACATCAAAAGTACTGATAGAAAAACATCAAAAGTACAGATAGAAAAACATCAAAAGTACCGATAGCAAAACATCAAAAGTACTGATAGCAAAACAAAATATTGCAAGGAAATCATTTTGAAATTAATTATAAATGAGTGCCCCCAAAACATGTATCCAAATTTTTATTTTTTTATGACAATGCGATTAAGTAAAATGCTTCCTCCCTCTTTCCTGCAATGCTTATGTTATCCTGGCCTTTGCTTTCCCTGTGTTTTTCTCCAGTTTTGACACATTTGTTCCAGCAACATAGCACCCTGGACCTCACTGCTGTTTTGCCTCTGAAGCTAAGCAGGGTTGGTCCTGGTTGGTCTGTGAATGGGAGACCAGATGTAGCTGGAAGTGGAGATAATAAATTTATATATTTCTTTATGCTGGAAAAACAGTTTTTCGCTTGTGATTTTTTTCATGTGATTTTTGTTAGGGAATGTCTGCCATGGAGGGGGGAAAGAGAAAGAGAGAGGATAGGGGAGAGAGAGAGAGAGAGAGAGAGAGAGAGAGAGAGAGAGAGAGAGAGAGAGAGAGAGAGAGAGAGAGAGAGAGAAAAAGGGGAGAGATAATGAGAAAGAGAGTGAAAAGGGGAGAGAAAAAGAAAGCGGGGAGAGGGAGGGAGGGAGAGAGGTGAGAGAGAGGGATGGGGAGAGAAGAAAGGCCGCCATAGGCAGACCTGGCTCTCAAGAGAAGACAGGCTATATGCACACTGCCCACAAAATGAGGTGGAAACTGAGATGCATTTCCTAACCTCCTGCCAAATGTATGACCATATTAGAGACACATATTTCCCTCAGATTACACAGATCCACAAAGAATTCAAAAACAAACCCAATTTTGATAAACTCCCATATCTACTGGGTAAAATACCACAGTATGCCATCACAGCAGCAAGATTTGTGACCTGTTGCCACAAGAAAAGGGCAACCAGTGAGGAACAAACACCATTGTAAATACAACCCATATTTATGTTTATTTATTTTACCTTTTGTACTTTAAGTATTTGCACATCGTTACGATAGTGTATATATACATAATATGACATTTGTCATGTCTTTATTCTTTTGGAACTTCTGTGAGTGTAATGTTTACTTCTAATATTTATTGTTTATTTCACTTTTGTTTATTATCTACTTTATTATCTACACTTGGGTCTCCCGAGTGGCACAGCCGTCTAAGGCACTGCATCTCAGTGCTAGAGGTGTCACTATAGACACCCAGGTTGGAATCCATGCTGTATCACAACCAGCCGCGATTGGGAGTCCCATAAGCCAGCGCACAATTGGCCCAGCATGGTCTGGGTTTGACTGGTCTCTCTCCTTCCCCTGCTCTCTCTCTCTCTCTCTCTCTCTCTCTATCACCTCTCTTTCACCTGCTTTCTCTCTCTCTCTCTCTCTCTCTCTCTCTCTCTCTCTCTCTCTCCCATCCCTCTATCATCTCTCTCTTTCCCCTGCTCTCTCTCTCTTCCCATCCCTCTATCATCTCTCTCTGTTCTCTGTTCCACTCTCCCTTCCTCCATCTCCTGTTCTGTATGTTTCTACCCATAGCAGCGGTCAAATTCCTCCATCTGTTGGCTCCCGAGTGGCGCAGCGTTCTAAGGCATTACATCTCAGTGCTAGAGGCATCACTACAGACCCTGGTTTGATTCCAGGCTGTCTCACAACCAGCCGGTGATTTGGAGTCGCATTGGGCGGCACACAATTGGCCCAGTGTCGTCAGGGTTAGAATTTGGCTGGGGTAGGTGTCATTGTAAATAAGAATTTGTTCTTAACTGACTTGCCTAGTTAAATAAAAAAATACTTAACTTGCTTTGGCAATGTTAACATATGTTTCCCATGCCAATAAAGCCCTTGAATTGAATTTAGAGAGGGAGGTGAGAGAGAGGGTAGAGAGAGAGGGGGGAGAGGTGACAGAGAAGAGAGGGAGGGGGAGAAGAGAGAGAGGGTACAGAGAGGGGAGAGAAGTGAGAGGGGAGAGAGAGATTTCCAAAGACTCTCATAAACCTCCAATGCTGGCTTTTGTCTCCTTCCCTTCATGGAGGAGGTGTCCTCTTCTCTTCCAAGTCTCTTGATTTGTCGTTTGCTGCCCAGAGAAAGAATTCAAGTCTGGCTAATGCTCCTCGTGGAAAGAGACTAGTATGAATGCCGTAGTGGGAGAGGGAATGAGCCGAGCATGCAGTCATTCTGGGACCCAGTCATATTTACAGTACAAGTGTCAAACACAAAGTATAATTTACAAAAATGTTAGCATGATTATAAGTATTGTTAATTATTATTTACAATGATGGCCTAACAGAAGACAAAAGGCCTACTGCGGGAATGGGGGGGCTGGGATGAAAAATAATTAGCATGGCAGCAACACATGACAACACAGCATGGTAGTAACACAACACAGCATGGCAGCAACACATGACAACACAGCATGGTAGTAACACAACACAGCATGGCAGCAACACATGACAACACAGCATGGTAGTAACACAACATGACAACACAGCATGGTAGTAACACAACATGACAACACAGCATGGTAGTAACACAACATGACAACACAGCATGGCAGCAACACATGACAACACAGCATGGTAGTAACACAACATGACAACACAGCATGGCAGCAACACATGACAACACAGCATGGTAGTAACACAACACAGCATGGTAGTAACACAACATGACAACACAGCATGGCAGCAACACATGACAACACAGCATGGTAGTAACACATGACAACACAGCATGGTAGTAACACATGACAACACAGCATGGCAGCAACACATGACAACACAGCATGGTAGTAACACAACATGACAACACAGCATGGCAGCAACACATGACAACACAGCATGGTAGTAACACAACACAGCATGGTAGTAACACAACATGACAACACAGCATGGCAGCAACACATGACAACACAGCATGGTAGTAACACAACATGACAACACAGCATGGCAGCAACACATGACAACACAGCATGGTAGTAACACAACACAGCATGGTAGTAACACAACATGACAACACAGCATGGCAGCAACACATGACAACACAGCATGGTAGTAACACATGACAACACAGCATGGTAGTAACACATGACAACACAGCATGGCAGCAACACATGACAACACAGCATGGTAGTAACACAACATGACAACAACATGGTAGCAACACAACATGGCAACAGCACAAAACATGGCAGCAGCGCAAAACAGGGTACAAACATCATTGGGCACAGACAACAGCACAAAGGGCAAGAAGGTAGAGACAATAATACATCAGGCGAAGCAGCCACCCACAGCTGGCAGTAAAATGATAGAGTTTTTGAATGAAGTGGTGGACTATACATAGATGATCAATAACATTTGAGTCTGAGGGAGATGAAGTGTGCTTCAAGAATTGCCTGAGAGTTAAAGGTGACCTGTCACAAAACAAAAAAAAATATGATACTGAAAGCAAAACACAAACCCAAAAGTGTTGATAGCAAAGCTAAATATTACAAGGAAATAATTTTGTAATGCGAGAGAACAAATGAATTGGAAATTGGGGATTCCCTCCGCAAAAAAAAAAGAAAGTATTTAAAAACAAATGATCGACAACGCGATTAAATAAAATGCCTCCTCCCTCTTTCCGGCGATGCTTATGTTATCCTGGCCTTTGCTTTCCCTGTGTTTTTCTCCAGCTGCAAGATTTGCCACATTGTTTCCAGCAACATGGCACCCTGGACCTCGCTGCCTCTGAAGCTTAGCAGGGTGGATCCTGGTTGGTCCTGGACAGGAGACCAGATGTAGCTGGAAGTGGTGGAGAAAAAAATAAAAAATAAACGTGTGAAGAAAAAACACTTGAAAAAATTAACATGTGAAACTCCACACACGTTTCGGGGCAAAAAACGATGTGTCTGAATCATTTTTCAAGCGATTTGTTCTCAAACGTGACCGAAAAACCACACGTTTTTTTTTTTTTCACGTGATTTTGTCGTCAGGGAATGTCTGCCCTGGTTCCTTAGCAGTGCTAATGATGGTTTTCGTTCCACTGACACTATTCCCTATATAGTGCAGTACTTTTGACCCATACAGGGTGAGTAGCAGTGGCGAAAAAAGTACTCAATTGTCATACTTGAGTAAAAGTAAAGATACCTTTAATAGAAAATTACTGAAGTAAAAGTGAAAGTCACCCGGTAAAATACTACTTGAGTAAAAGTCTAGAAGTTTTGGGGATTTAAATATACTTAAGTATCAAAAGTCTATTTAATTGCTAAAATATACTTAAGTATCAAAAGTCTATTTAATTGCTTAAATATACTTAAGTATCAAAAGTCAATTTAATTGCTAAAATATACTTAAGTATCAAAAGTCTATTTAATTGCTTAAATATACTTAAGAATTAAAAGAATAAGTAAAAGTATAAATCATTTAACATTTCTTATGTTAATCAAATGAGACGGCACCATTGTCTTGTATGTTTTAATTTACAGATAGCCAGTGGCACACTCCAACACTCAGACATGATTTACTAATGAAGCATTTGTGTTTAGTGAGTCCGCCAGATCAGAGGCAATAGATGACCAGGGATGTTCTCTGTTTAGTGAGTCCCCCAGATCAGAGGCAGTAGGGAGGACCAGGGATGTTCTCTGTTTAGTGAGTCCCCCAGATCAGAGGCAGTAGGGATGACCAGGGATGTTCTCTGTTTAGTGAGTCCTCCAGATCAGAGTCAGTGTGTTTTTGTTGTTGCCGGGTACCGTTTGGGACAAAGCCACGATAATGTAGACTTCTTTCTGTTCTCTGCTGTCATTCTATAAGCTCTTTATGTTCTCTTTCATCTACCTCATTCATTTGAGGGATACCAGAGTGATTCTGCTGTTGGTATTGTCTGACAGAGTTGAATCCAGCAAATCCTTCTAGTGTTTTCTATGACTAGTCGGCACTGTGATTACGGTTTCTCGTGTAAAAGGGAAAAACCAGGTAAAACTGGGTTAAAACTGACATTTTGAACATCATTTTCTAACTCAGATTGAAACTCCAGTTACAAGAAACAATGAAAAACAAATAGGAACCAATTATGAAGGGAAGGGGTGTTTGTTGCAGTAGGAGGAAGTAACAGTGGGAACGTGTGTGTGTGTGTATGTTAAGAATAAGATAACTTTATTGGTCAAACGTACACAAGGTCCAATCAAATGTTGACTTCCTCTTTTAACCCATCCCCTCTGAAAGACACACATCCATTCACATCCAGGTTCTGGAGAGGAGCGGGGGGCTGCCACACTGGCCACCCGGGGAGCTGCTGTTCTGGGGGGTTATGTGCCTTGCTCAAGGGCACAATGGCAGGCAATGGCATTTAGGATTCTCTTCTCTTAACTGCTAGGCAAACTGCTGTGTGTATGTGTGTGTGTGTGTATGTATGTGTGTGTGTGTGTGTGTGTGTGTGTGTGTGTGTGTGTGTGTGTGTGTGTGTGTGTGTGTGTGTGTGTGCGTGTGCGTGTGCGTTTGTGTGTGTGCAGCGGACTGCAGGGGGAGAGGTTCCAGATGTGGAGTGGGCAACCTGCCTGTTGGGACCAAACACAGGAACTTCTCCTGACAGCAGAGATTAATCAAAGCCCAGGGAATCTCTCCACGTAATACAGAGAGAGTGGGAGAGGGCAGAGGAGGGAAAGAGGGAGGGGGAGGGGAAGAGAGAGAAAGACAGAGGTGAGAGGGGTTTATGGTGAGAGAAAGAGAGAGATGGTGAGAGAGAAAAAGGGGGAGAGGGGAGAGAGAGGGGAGAGAGAGAGAAAGAGAGAGAGAGAGATCCAAAGACTCTCATAAACCTCCAATGCTGGCTTTTGTCTCCTTCCCTTCATGGAGGAGGTGTCCTCTTCTCTTCCAAGCCTCTTGATTTGTCGTTTGCTGCCCAGAGAAAGAATTCAAGTCTGGCTAATGCTCCTCGTGGAAAGAGACTAGTATGAATGCCGTAGTGGGAGAGGGAATGAGCCGAGCATGCAGTCATTCTGGGGCCCAGTCATATTTACAGTACAAGTGTCAAACACAAAGTATAATTTACAAAAATGTTCGCATGATTATAAGTCAGTGAGTATACCCTACTCAATCAGAGTCTAAAAACAATTACGACATCTCTAATGAAGGTTTATTACGGGTGTGAAGTGCTCCTGGCCTGTGGAACTTCACAAGACCTTGTCAGAACCAATCAATATAGGTTTTGGGCTATTCAAGGAAAACAGACTTTGCCATAATCTTGCGGGGCCGGGTGCAATTTTAAGATGGACCAGGTAGCACTGACCATAGCAAGGTGGTCATTACTCACAGGCATATGTCTTGGCAGACCTAAGGGTATTCGGGCTGCCTCCTGTGACATATCTGTGCCTACTAAACGTCTTTGCACATCTGAAGGGATGATGCTATTTAGTCACACTCCAGGGTGGTATGATTCTTTACTGGTATGATTCTTTCTTTTCAGGTATGATTCTTTACTGGTATGATTCTTTACTGGTATGATTCTTTTTTTTCAGGTATGATTCTTTACTGGTATGATTCTTTATTGGTATGATTCTTTACTGGTTTAATGGTATGATTCTTTATTGGTATGATTCTTTACTGGTATGATTATTTACTGGTTTAATGGTATGATTCTTTATTGGTATGATTCTTTAATGGTATGATTCTTTATTGGTATGCTTCTTTACTGGTATGATTCCTTATTGGTATAGTATGATTCTTTACTAGTATGATTCTTTACTGTTATGCTTCTTTAATAGTATGACTCTTTACTGTTATGATTCTTTAATAGTATGATTCTTTACTGTTATGATTCTTTAAAAGTATGATTCTTTACTGTTATGATTCTTTAAAAGTATGATTCTTTACTGGAATGATTATTTACTGTTATGATTCTTTAAAAGTATGATTCTTTACTGTTATGATTGTTTAATAGTATGATTATTACTGTTATGATTCTTTAAAAGTATGATTCTTTACTGTAATGATTGTTTAATAGTATGATTCTTTAATAGTATGATTCTTTAAAAGTATGATTCTTTACTGGAATGATTCTTTACTGTTATGATTATTTCAAAGTATGCTTCTTTACTGTTATGATTGTTTAATAGTTGAAGTAGTAACGCAACTACTCCAATGTCTCACCTCTCCTGTCTCACCTCTCCCGTCTCATCTCTTCTGTCTCACATCTCCTGTCTCACCTCTCCTGTCTCACATCTCCTGTCTCACATCTCCTGTCTCACCTCTCCTGTCTCTCTCTCCTGTCTCACCTCTCCTGTCTCACCTCTCCTGTCTCACCTCTCCTGTCTCACCTCTCCTGTTTACCTCTCCTGTCTCACCTCTCCTGTCTCACCTCTCCTGTTCACCTCTCCTGTCTCTCTCTCCTGTTCACCTCTCCTGTCTCACCTCTCCCGTCTCATATATTCTGTCTCACCTCTCCCGTCTCACCTCTCCCGTCTCACTTCTCCCGTTTCACCTCTCCCGTCTCACCTCTCCCGTCTCACCTCTCCCGTCTCACCTCTCCTGTTAACCTCTCCTGTCTCACCTCTCCTGTCTCATCTCTCCTGTTCACCTCTCCTGTTCACCTCTCCCGTCTCACCTCTCCTGTCTCATCTCTCCTGTCTCATCTCTCCCGTCTCACCTCTCCTGTCTCACCTCTCCTGTTAACCTCTCCTGTCTCACCTCTCCTGTCTCATCTCTCCCGTCTCACCTCTCCCGTCTCATCTCTCCTGTCTCAGTCAATTTTTTTTCATAGTATATCACTGTCTAGTTACAGAGCCTTACTGCAGGGGGTTTACAGTATTTCACTGTCTAGTTACAGAGCCTTACTGCAGGGGGTTTACAGTATTTCACTGTCTAGGTACAGAGCCTTACTGCAGGGGGTTTACAGTATTTCACTGTCTAGTTACAGAGCCTTACTGCAGGGGGTTTACAGTATTTCACTGTCTAGTTACAGAGCCTTACTGCAGGGGGTTTACAGTATTTCACTGTCTAGGTACAGAGCCTTACTGCAGGGGGTTTACAGTATTTCACTGTCTAGTTACAGAGCCTTACTGCAGGGGGTTTACAGTAGTATTTCACTGTCTAGTTACAGAGCCTTACTGCAGGGGGTTTACAGTATTTCACTGTCTAGGTACAGAGCCTTACTGCAGGGGGTTTACAGTTTATCACTGTCTAATTACAGAGCCTTACTGAGATACGTTGCATTTAGTCACTGTGTGCAATAATAGTGTTTAACATGATATTTGTAAGGTCCCGCAGTCAACCAGTGAATTTCAAACACAGATTCAACCACAAAGACCAGGTAGGTTTTCCAATGCCTCGCAAAGAAGGGCACCTATTTTAATATCCCTTTGAGCATATTGAAGTTATTAATTACACTTTGGATGGTGTATCAATACACCCAGTCACTACAAAGATACAGGCGTCCTTCCTAACTCAGTTGCCAGAGAGGAAGGAAACAGCTCAGAGATTTTACCATGAGGCCAATGGTGACTTTAAAACAGTTCCAGAGTTTAATGGCTGTGATAGGAGAAAACTGAGTCTGGATCAACAACCTTTTAGTTATCCAAAATACTAACCTAAATGACAGCATGAAAATAAGGAAGCCTTTACACAATACATTTTTTTTCCCTAACATCCAAAACAGGAAAAATCCCAGAGGAAAACCTGGTTCAGTCTGCTTTTCAACAGACACTGGTAGACAAATTCACCTTTCAGCAGGACAATAACCTAAAACACAAGGCCAAATATCCGCTTACCAAGAAGACAGTGAATGATCCTGAGAGGCCTAGTTTTAGTTCTGATTTAAATCAGTTTGAAAATCTATAGTGAGACTTCAAAAATGTCTGTCTATCAAAAATCAACAAACAACTTGACAGAGCTTGAAGAATAATGGGCAAATGTTGTAAAATCCAGGTGTGGAAAGCTCTTAGAGACTTGTAATCACTGCAAAAGCTCTTAGAGACTTGTAATCACTGCAAAAGCTCTTAGAGACTTGTAATCACTGCAAAGCTCTTAGAGACTTGTACTCACTGCAAAAGCTCTTAGAGACTTGTAATCCCTGCAAAGCTCTTAGAGACTTGTAATCACTGCAAAGCTCTTAGAGACTTGTACTCACTGCAAAGCTCTTAGAGACTTGTAATCACTGCAAAGCTCTTAGAGACTTGTAATCACTGCAAAAGCTCTTAGAGACTTGTAATCACTGCAAAAGCTCTTAGAGACTTGTAATCACTGCAAAGCTCGTAGAGACTTGTACTCACTGCAAAAGCTCTTAGAGACTTGTAATCACTGCAAAGCTCTTAGAGACTTGTAATCACTGCAAAAGCTCTTAGAGACTTGTAATCACTACAAAGCTCTTAGAGACTTGTAATCACTGCAAAGCTCTTAGAGACTTGTAATCACTGCAAAAGCTCTTAGAGACTTGTAATCCCTGCAAAAGCTTTTAGAGACTTGTAATCACTGCAAAAGCTCTTAGAGACTTGTAATCACTGCAAAAGGTGATTATAACATTTATTGACTGAGGGGTGTGAATATTTATGTGAATAAGATATTTATTAATTTCATTTTTAATACATTTGCAAAACAATCTAAAAACATGTTTTCACTTTGTCATTATGGTGTAAAGATGTATTGTGTAAAGATGTATTGTGTGAAGATGTGTGATGATGTATGGTGTGAAGAATTATTGTGTGAAGATGTGTGAAGATGTTTTGTGTGAATATGTGTGAAGATTTATTGTGTGAAGATGTATTGTGTAAAGATGTATTGTGTGAATATGTGTGAAGATGTATTGTGTAAAGATGTATTGTGTGAAGATGTATTGTGTGAATATGTGTGAAGATGTATTGTGTAAAGATGTATTGTGTGAAGATGTATTGTGTGAATATGTGTGAAGATGTATTGTGTAAAGATGTATTGTGTGAAGATGTATTGTGTGAATATGTGTGAATATGTATTGTGTGAAGATGTACTGTGTGAATATGTGTGAATATGTATTGTTTGAAGATGTATTGTGTGAATATGTGTGAATTTGTATTGTGTGAAGATGTATTGTGTAAAGATGTATTGTGTAAAGATGTATTGTGTGAATATGTGTGAAGATGTATTGTGTGAATATGTGTGAATATGTATTGTGTGAAGATGTATTGTGTAAAGATGTATTGTGTAAAGATGTATTGTGTAAAGATGTATTGTGTGAATATGTGTGAAGATGTATTGTGTGAATATGTGTAGATGTATTGTGTGAATATGTGTGAATATGTATTGTGTGAAGATGTATTGTGTAAAGACATGTATTGTGTAAAGATGTATTATGTGAAGATGTATTGTGTGAATATGTGTGAAGATATATTGTGTAAAGATGTATTGTGTGAAGATGTATTGTGTGAATATGTGTGAATATGTATTGTGTGAATATGTATTGTGTAAAGATGTATTGTGTAAAGATGTATTGTGTGAAGATGTATTGTGTGAATATGTGTGAATATGTATTGTGTGGAGATGTATTGTGTAAAGATGTATTGTGTGAAGATGTATTGTGTGAATATGTGTGAAGATGTATTGTGTAAAGATGTATTGTGTGAAGATGTATTGTGTGAATATGTGTGAATATGTATTGTGTGAATATGTATTGTGTAAAGATGTATTGTGTAAAGATGTATTGTGTGAAGATGTATTGTGTGAATATGTGTGAATATGTATTGTGTGGAGATGTATTGTGTAAAGACATGTATTGTGTAAAGATGTATTATGTGAAGATGTATTGTGTGAATATGTGTGAAGATATATTGTGTAAAGATGTATTGTGTGAAGATGTATTGTGTGAATATGTGTGAATATGTATTGTGTGAATATGTATTGTGTAAAGATGTATTGTGTAAAGATGTATTGTGTGAAGATGTATTGTGTGAATATGTGTGAATATGTATTGTGTGGAGATGTATTGTGTAAAGATGTATTGTGTAAAGATGTATTGTGTGAAGATGTGTAAAGATGTATTATGTGAAGATGTATTGTGTGAATATGTGTGAAGATGTATTGTGTGAAGATGTATTGTGTAAAGATGTATTGTGTAAAGATGTATTGTGTGAATATGTATTGTGTGAAGATGTATTGTGTAAAGATGTATTGTGTGAAGATGTATTGTGTGAATATGTGTAAAGATGTATTATGTGAAGATGTATTGTGTGAATATGTGTGAAGATGTATTGTGTGAAGATGTATTGTGTAAAGATGTATTGTGTAAAGATGTATTGTGTAAAGATGTATTGTGTGAATATGTATTGTGTAAAGATGTATTGTGTGAATATGTATTGTGTGAAGATGTATTGTGTAAAGATGTATTGTGTAAAGACGTACGGTGTGAAAATGTGTGAAGACGTATTCTGCAAAGATGTATTGTGTGAAGATGTATTTCTGGTTATGTTTTTCTTTGAATTATAATTTTGATTTGGTTTATTTTTTAATTTATTTTAATTTTCTCCTCTTCAAAACATAAATCTCCATTCAGCTCCAGAAAGCACAAAATGATCATATTCACATTGAGGAGCTCTTACTCCCAAATGACATGCATTACATTACATCTCCTAGCAACTGATGCTAACTATCTGTTTTAGTTCAAGGAAATGATGCCTGCATGAGGTATGCTTTACAACTTTCATTTACATGTGACCTGGAAAATAGGTGAAGGCACAGACAGATGTTTCGAATTGATTCTTCAAGTCAGAAAAATTGACATTTAATAGCTTAACCCTGAAATGCAGCTGCAGTGCCAAGACTTGCCTACATCTGTCCAAGCTACATGTGTTGTTTTGTGGGTGAAAAAGGCTGGCCAAGCTACATGTGTTGTGTTGAGGGTGAAAAAAGATTGGCCAAGGTACATGTGTTGTGTTGTGGGTGAAAAAGACTGGCCAAGCTACATGTGTTGAGGGTGAAAAACACTGCCCAAGGTACATGTGTTGAGGGTTAAAAAGGCTGGCCAAGCTACATGTGTTGTTTTGAGGGTGAAAAAAGATTGGCCAAGGTACATGTGTTGTTTTGAGGGTGAAAAAAGATTGGCCAAGGTACATGTGTTGTGTTGAGGGTGTAACATATGTGATGCAGTCACTGTGTAATCTAACCCTGGATTGGAATTTAAAGCATGAGAGTGCATCTTTACCATGTGAATGTATACATGGCGCAGACTCTCTGATTATGACCCTCACCTACCCAATTCTCAGTGTACCCAGGGGATTGGTCTTTTAGCCTAGCGATCTGACATCTTGGAGACCCTTTTAGCTTAGAGATCTGACATCTTGGAGACCCTTTTAGCCTAGTGATCTGACATCTTGGAGACCCTTTTAGCCTAGTGATCTGACATCTTGGAGACCCTTTTAGCCTAGAGATCTGACATCTTGGAGACCCTTTTAGCCTAGTGATCTGACATCTTGGAGACCCTTTTAGCCTAGAGATCTGACATCTTGGAGACCTCAAAAGCCGGGGCCTACACAGTAAAAAAAGAAAAAAAGACCCTTCTCATATTCAAGCCCCCAAAGGGAACTCGTAACACCTCGCTCTGCGTTACCTCAGCATCATGTACCGTCGGACCACCATCACATGCGTGTCAAATCTGTGTAGTGGTCCTCGCGGCGAGCAGAACCAGGGGTTTCCCCCTGCGGAACAAGTTCCCCAGCTGACAGAAGGGTAGGGTTCAGAGGTGAGGCGCCTGGGATTACTTTGGTACAACTGCTTTGGTTGGCTGTGTTTACACGCCTAACAGGCTAGGAGCCTCGGGGGTCTGCTATCAGACCACCAAGACAGAGCTGGGACATGTACACATTAACTGTTGAATTGATCTGATGGGGAGGTGTTTTTCATCCACCACTTGACTGGGTAGATGGCTACTTCAACTACGTAGGTGTGTCGTTTTAAACTTGTCGTTATTTTCAGTGCTGGCAAGTCCATTGAAAACAGCAATACGAGATCGTGTAATATTCAGAATTGATTTACCTGTAAGTCTATATTAATACACCTATACATATATATACACGTGTCTAACTCACTCTTCTTAAAATTGTTCAGGATCAAATCTATATTGTTATCGAGGCACAAGGCGAGACTCAGATGCAGACACAGGAGGCAGATGGTTGGAGTCTTACAATGTTTATTAATCCAAAGGGGTAGGCAGGAGAATGGTTGTGGACAGGCAAAAAGGTGAAAACCAGATCAGAGTCCAGGAGGTACAGAGTGGCAGACAGGCTCGTGGTCAGGGCAGGCAGAATGGTCAGGCAGGCGGGTACAGAGTGGCAGACAGGCTCGTGGTCAAGGCAGGCAGAATGGTCAGGCAGGCGGGTACAGAGTGGCAGACAGGCTCGTGGTCAAGGCAGGCAGAAAGGTCAGGCAGGCGGGTACAGAGTGGCAGACAGGCTCGTGGTCACGGCAGGCAGAATGGTCAGGCAGGCAGGTACAGAGTGGCAGACAGGCTCGTGGTCAAGGCAGGCAGAAAGGTCAGGCAGGCGGGTACAGAGTGGCAGACAGGCTCGTGGTCAAGGCAGGCAGAATGGTCAGGCAGGCGGGTACAGAGTGGCAGACAGGCTCGTGGTCAAGGCAGGCAGAAAGGTCAGGCAGGCGGGTACAGAGTGGCAGACAGGCTCGTGGTCACGGCAGGCAGAATGGTCAGGCAGGCAGGTACAGAGTGGCAGACAGGCTCGTGGTCAAGGCAGGCAGAATGGTCAGGCAGGCGGGTACAAAGTCCAGAAACAGGCAAGGGTCAAAACCGGGAGGACTATAAAAAGGAGAATAGCAAAGGAGTACGGGGGAAAAACACGCTGGTTGACTTGACTAAACATACAAGACGAACTGGCACAGACAGGAGACAGGAAACACAGGGATAAATTCATTGGGGAAAAATAAGCGACACCTGGAGGGGGTGGAGACAATCACAGGAACAGGTGAAACAGATCAGTGCGTGACAATTGTACTTCTATTTTTCACAAATGTTATTGGTAAAAGGAAAAATACTATAGGAGCTTTGCATGCTTACTCAGTTCCAAACTCCAAAATGTTCATTTGTACCTCTGAGTTCGATCAAATGAACATTACTTCCAAACTCCAAGTAACTAAACCGTCATGAGTCTCATATTTTTTCTCTTAATAACCTGCCCAGGGACTGCGGTTGAAAATTAGCCGGCTGGCTAAAACCGGCACTTTTACTGAAACGTTGATTAATGTGCACTGTCCCTGTAAAAATAAAAATAAACTCAAACTCAACTCAAGATGAGGACTTTGTTAACGGAAAGAGAGAGAGTGTGTCGATCAAGAGAATGTAACCAAATAGAAAAACAGAGTTTTATCCCCCAAGAGTGAATTAGTGGTAAAGGAAGATGTTTAATTTCCACTGGCTGAGCTATGAGCACTAATTAGTGACAGAGGATTTCTACTCATGTATCAATCGTATCAAACTCATCCTTGTTTCTTTTCTTTCTTTCTTTCTCCCTTCCTTTTATTTTGGGGCGCAGCGGTCTGAGGCACTACATCTCAGTGCTAGAGGCATCACTACAGACCCTGGTTCAATTCCAGGCCTGTATCACAGCGGTCTGAGGCACTACATCTCAGTGCTAGAGGCATCACTACAGACCCTGGTTCAATTCCAGGCCTGTATCACAGCGGTCTGAGGCACTACATCTCAGTGCTAGAGGCATCACTACAGACCCTGGTTCAATTCCAGGCTGCATCACAACCGGCTGTGATTGAGAGTCCCATAGGGCGGCGCACAATTGGCCCGGCGTCGTCCAGGATTAGGGTTTGGCCAGGGTAGGCCAACATTGTAAATAAGAATTTGTTCTTAACTGTCTTGCCTAGTTAAATAAAGGTTAAATAAAGGTTAAATGTAACACAAAAATGTAGTCAGATTGTCTATAACAGGCTTTATTTAAAAAATGTATTATGTCCATTTTCTCTCCCATCTCTTTATTAATTCTGCCCCTTTTCTCTCCCATCTCTTTATTAATTCGGCCCCTTTTCTCTCCCACCTCTTTATTAATTCTGTCCATTTTCTCTCCCATCTCTTTATTAATTCTGTCCCTTTTCTCTCCCATCTCTTTATTAATTCTGTACATTTTCTCTCCCATCTCTTTATTAATTCTGCCCCTTTTCTCTCCCATCTCTTTATTAATTCGGCCCCTTTTCTCTCCCACCTCTTTATTAATTCTGTCCATTTTCTCTCCCATCTCTTTATTAATTCTGTCCCTTTTCTCTCCCATCTCTTTATTAATTCTGTACATTTTCTCTCCCATCTCTTTATTAATTCTGTCCCTTTTCTCTCCCATCTCTTTATTAATTCTGTACATTTTCTCTCCCATCTCTTTATTAATTCTGTCAATTTTCTCCCCCATCTCTTTATTAATTCTGTACATTTTCTCTCCCACCTCTTTATTAATTCTGTCCATTCTCTCTCCCATCTCTTTATTAATTCTGTCCCTTTTCTCTCCCATCTCTTTATTAATTCTGTCCCTTTTTTCTCCCACCTCTTTATTAATTCTGTCCATATTCTCTCCAACCTCTTTATTAATTCTGTACATTTTCTCTCCCATCTCTTTATTAATTCTGTCCCTTTTCTCTCCCATCTCTTTATTAATTCTGTCCCTTTTCTCTCCCACCTCTTTATTAATTCTGTCCATTTTCTCTCCCACCTCTTTATTAATTCTGTCCATTTTCTCTCCCATCTCTTTATTAATTCTGTCCCTTTTCTCTCCCACCTCTTTATTAATTCTGTCCCTTTTCTCTCCCATCTCTTTATTAATTCTGCCCCTTTTCTCTCCCACCTCTTTTTTAATTCTGCCCCTTTTCTCTCCCATCTCTTTATTAATTCTGTCCCTTTTCTCTCCCATCTCTTTATTAATTCTGCCCCTTTTCTCTCCCACCTCTTTATTAATTCTGTCCCTTTTCTCTCCCATCTCTTTATTAATTCTGCCCCTTTTCTCTCCCACCTCTTTATTAATTCTGTCCATTTTCTCTCCCATCTCTTTATTAATTCTGTCCCTTTTCTCTCCCATCTCTTTATTAATTCTGTCCATTTTCTCTCCCATCTCTTTATTAATTCTGTCCCTTTTCTCTCCCATCTCTTTATTAATTCTGTCCCTTTTCTCTCCCACCTCTTTATTAATTCTGTCCATTTTCTCTCCCATCTCTTTATTAATTCTGTCAATTTTCTCCCCCATCTCTTTATTAATTCTGTACATTTTCTCTCCCACCTCTTTATTAATTCTGTCAATTTTCTCCCCCACCTCTTTATTAATTCTGCCCCTTTTCTCTCCCACCTCTTTATTAATTCTGTCCCTTTTCTCTCCCATCTCTTTATTAATTCTGTCCCTTTTCTCTCCCATCTCTTTATTAATTCTGTCCATTTTCTCTCCCATCTCTTTATTAATTCTGTCCATTTTCTCTCCCATCTCTTTATTAATTCTGTCAATTTTCTCCCCCATCTCTTTATTAATTCTGCCCCTTTTCTCTCCCACCTCTTTATTAATTCTGTCCCTTTTCTCTCCCATCTCTTTATTAATTCTGTCCCTTTTCTCTCCCACCTCTTTATTAATTCTGTCCCTTTTCTCTCCCATCTCTTTATTCATTCTGTCCCTTTTCTCTCCCATCCCTCCACACAAGCAACCTATCTGTCTGTCTTTCTCTCTTAACCTACAGTGTACCCGTCAACATTTTGGACACACCTACTCATTCAAGTTTTTTTTTCTTTCTTTTTACTATTTTCTACATTGTAGAAAAGTAGTGTACTGGGCCTTTCCCACTACCCTCTGTTGTGCCTTGCGGTCGGAGGCCGAGCAGTTGGCATACCAGGCAGTGATGCAACTGCCTGGTCAACTGCCTTCTTCACGACCGTCTTGGTTGTGTGTGTGTGCTCTAATTTGTTATTTACTTACTTATCTGCTAATCATACTGTTGTGAAGTTTTCTATGTTTTATACAGATGGATATTTGTTTTAATGCTTTAATTTTGTATTGTAATCATGCATTGTATTTATAACGATATATCTTGCTATGTAATGGTCTCTGTAATTTACTTTGACATTACAGGTTAAAGTTTTCATCGACTGATATGTAAAGTGCTGAAGGTCTGTGTTCCGGTGTTCAACCCTGCACCTTAGTGACTGCTGACCCCTATGTACATAGAGTCATGGAACACTGGCCACTTTAATAATGTTTACATACTGTTTTACCAACTTTATATACTGTGTTGCTTTTTAATTTTGTATTGCTAGGTATTACTGCACTGTTGGAGCTAGAAACACAAGCATTTCCCTGCACCTGCGATTACATCTGCAGATTTGTGTACGCGACTAGCACATTTTGATTAGTTTTTTATATCGTTCTATGCAATCAATGCTAATGCCATTATAAAACGTATCTCATTCCAGACTGCCCTCAAGCCTGTACTGATTATATAATTTCATGGATGTTGATGCTTGTAAAGTCACCTCTAATAAAAGTTGTGTTCGTATAAAAACAATAACCAAATTGGCTTGCACTCCCTCCATTCCCTAAGGAGCTGGGAACTGTATGGTCTAAGGTGTGGGGCACTCTGAGATTTCTTTCTCAGCCATTGTTTACTGAAGGATTTACCAGAGAGAAAGGGGTATGGGGGGGTTTTCCCAAGTCATTTGCAGGCAGTGGCCTCTGTGGAGTGCTCCTGGCCAAAGCTCCAAGCTTTAGCCTCCATGCGTATGCCTCTACTGCTGCCCTTCTCAACCGTCACACTGATCAGAATGTGACTAGGATACCTTTAGCACAACCCCAAGACACCGTGAAACAACACCCCTCCCTCCCTCCCTCCCTCCCTCCCACCCCCCATCCCTCCATCCACCGTCCTCCACCCTGAGTCACAAGGTGCTGCTGAGGGCAGTGGCCAAGCGATTATCAAACGGGAGTCTTCCACTTTGTTGTGGTCATCGTTGACAAATCAAAGTTCTCCCACTAAGCTCCCAGTTCGTAGGGTTTTAATGAGGGGTTTTCTTGTTGGATTAAGTGAGCAGAAAGTTCCTGTTTTAGACGGGGGGCTTTATAAAAATCAGCCATTCCCTTCTCATCTCATGAACACAGAGGGGTTGAGGTACGCCAACAAATCTCTGGTCGGTGAAATCACTTTGATCTCTGATCCCCTGTGCAAACGTTCGCTTCCCCAGATGAAAGTGTATGGATTTGGACACGGAGGAGTGACCTTCCATTGTTTTGGGAAAACCTGCCCCTTTCGGGGGGAAAGCACGGTAAAATATTTCAAGCACCAATATATCACTGAGCAGCTTGGTTGCCTGTTTCTTTACTTTACAGTCTGTGAAGTCAGGAAATCAAAACACCAGTAACTGATGATCTTCCTACTGTTCTCTATAGACCAGTGGAAAGATAAGAATTCATTGTCAGCTGAGTTCCCTGATACATCATCATCGACTGACACACTCATATTTCACAGATGACAGTTAAGTTATGATCAGGTGATGTCAGAACTGAGACAGACTCAGTTTCCAGAGGTCATTGACAAGGTCCAGACACAGAGATGGATTGATTAAAACAGGTTTTTGAGTGTCCCTCGCTGGTACGTGTGTGTATGTGTGTGTCTGAGGACTTGATTGAGTGTCCTGCAAGTTGCCGTCTGTTTTTACAGTCTGTGTTTGTTATGCCGTCTCTGTGTGTGAACACTTGTCTGTGTGTGTTCTAAGTGACTGTTACATGTCTGTGTATGTTCTAAATGACTGTTGCATGACTGTGTGTGTTCTAAATGACTGTTACATGGATGTGTGGTGTAAGTGACTGTTGCATGACTGTGTGTGTTCTAAGTGACTGTTACATGTCTGAGTGTGTTCTAAGTGACTGTTGCATGACTGTGTGTGTTCTAAATGACTGTTACATGTATGTGTGTTCTAAGTGACTGTTGCATGACTG
Organism: Brachymystax lenok tsinlingensis; assembly: GCA_030435695.1. Lineage (NCBI taxonomy): Eukaryota > Metazoa > Chordata > Actinopteri > Salmoniformes > Salmonidae > Brachymystax > Brachymystax lenok. The sequence continues at coordinate 4,490,455 of CM059793.1, forward strand.
TGTGTGTTCTAAATGACTGTTACATGGATGTGTGTTCTAAGTGACTGTTGCATGACTGTGTGTGTTCTAAGTGACTGTTGCATGACTGTGTGTGTTCTAAATGACTGTTACATGGATGTGTGTTCTAAGTGACTTTTACATGTATCTGTGTGTTCTACGTGACTGTTGTATTGTCTGTGTGTGTTCTAAGTGACTGTTAAATGTCTGTGTGTGTTCTAAGTGACTGTTACATGCTTGTGTGTTCTAAGTGACTGTTACATGGATGTGCGTCTTCTTAGTGACTGTTACATGGATGTGTGTTTCCTAAGTGACTGTTCCATTTATCTGTGTGTTCTACGTGACTGTTTTATTGTCTTTGTGTGTTCTAAGTGACTTTTACATGTCTGTGTGTGTTCTAAGTGACTGTTACATGTCTGTGTGTGTTCTAAGTAACTGTTACATGTCTGTGTGTGTTCTAAGTGACTGTTAAATGTACAGTGCAATCGGAAAGTATTCTGAACCCTTTCTTTTTCCCCATTTTGTGACGTTATAGCTTTATTCTAAAATAAATATTATTAAATAAAATGTTTTCCTCATCAATCTACACAAAATACCCTTTAATGACAAAACAAAAACAGGTTTGTAGAAATGTTTTCATATTTATTAAAATAAAGTACAGACTGGCTTGATTCAGTCTTATGTAGAACAATTTGAAGTTGTGTTTTTTACATTGGAGAAACGTAGAGACTCAGAGCTACACAATGGTATATCATACACTGCATTTGAGTAAAAATGGGAAAGTAATTCTGCTTTGAAAGTTGATAAACTTGTAACCTCACTTTTGAGAAAATGGCCAATGAATGTTTTGATACCTACTGGAGACGTCTTCTTTGTCTACACCCATTCAACATTGTTCACACCCTCTTAAGATTTAAGCCCCACCCATCTCTTTAAGGGTTGATCCGACCGTTCTGTCCTCACAACAGCAGTCAGGCACCAAAGCTAACTGGCTAACGTTGGCTAGCTTGCTAGCTACTTCCAGACACAAATGAGAGAACACCTCACTCTGACCATTTTACTCGCCCTAGCAGAGCTGGTTAGGCTGACTTTATGTTGTCCAGAGCGTTGGTGACGGCAACTGTGTGGCTGGCAACAATTTACGACTTTTTGCCAACGTTTACTGACACCGGCCATATTCAACGGGTGTTGACCATTCGTAAATTCGTCAGTTATTCTGCATTCTGGCACACTCAGATGAGAGAGCTCTGAAATCGGAGTAGATAGCCACAGCAAATTTACCAGCTACGTCTATCAACAGTTGTCGCAGTGACATTATATTGAAATGGTTACTTGCATAGTGGAGTCTTTTGTTAAGACATGTAGCTAGGTAAACAATTATCTATAATCCCAACTCATGATGTTACTACCCTGCATGAATCTGCAGGTAGCTAACCAACTGGGTTCAATGTTAGCTAGCTAACATTAGGCTATAACTAGCAAAGCAAATGTCTATGAGATACAATAAGATCATACATGTAACATTAGCTAGCGAGCCAGCTAGCTAATGCTAGCTAGCTAACGGTACTCTTTAACTTGAAATGAAAATAACTTTCTGCCAAAATTAGAAACATGTAATATCTGAAAATGTAGCTAGCTATACTATCTTACCCGTATACATCATGGATGGACTCTTCTCCCTGTCACGCATGCCATGGTTGCCCTTAGTTTGAAGATGTATTCCAGAGACAGGTGTTTTCTCCATCTCCTTAGCTATCATACTCTAATTCCACTGATTCCAAAACTCGGCCCTCCAGAAAGTGGAGAGCAACACTTATGCATTTCTACTATGCAATATATATGTATTTTAAAGCCACCTTAGACAGGATTGCCTACACATGCTGACCACCTCAAATAGACAGAAGTGTGCTATATGGCAGACCAATCCAAACTCATCTCTCGGCATGTCCAGCCCACTCGTTATTATTAAAATGTATTTGTATTTACAGATGGCATACAAGATTGTTATTAAGACACATGAAAGTTCACATGTTCCAGAACAAGTTTACGTTCAAATGGCTCTCCTGTGAAGTAGTGACCCGCGACACATGCCTAATTTCCTGAAATGAGTCACATTTACATAAGTATTCAGACCCTTTGCTAGGAGACTTGAAATTGAGCTCAGGTGCATCCTATTTCCATTGACCATCCTTGAGATGTTTCTGCAACATGATTGGAGTCCACCTGTAGTAAATTTAATTAATTGGACATGATTTGGAAAGGCACACACCTGTCTATATGAGGTCCCACAGTTGACAGTGCATGTCAGAGCAAACACCAAGCAATGAGGTCAATTCAAGCTCCAAGACAGGATTGTGTCAAGGCACAGATCTGGGGAAGGTTACCAAAACATTTATGCAGCATTGAAGGTCCCCAAGAACACAGTGGCCTCCATCATTCTTAAATGGAATAAGAATGATGGAACCAAGACTCTCCTAGATCTGGCCACCCGGCCAAACTGAGCAATCGGGGGAGAAGGACCTTGGTCAGGGAGGTGACCAAGAACTCCATGGTCACTTTAACAGAGCTCCAGAGTTGCTCTGTGGAGATGGGAGAACCTTCCAGAATGACAACCATCTCTGCAGCTCTCCACCAATCAGGCCTTTATGGTAGAGTGGCCAGACGGAAGCCAATCCCCAGTAAAAGGCACATGACAGCCCGTTGGAGTTTGCCATAAGGAACCTAAAGGACTCTCAGACCATGAGAAACAATATTCTCTGGTCTGATGAAACCAATATTGAACTTTGGCCTGTATGCAATAAGTTGTTTTTCAGCGGCAGGGACTGGGAGACTAGTCAGGATCGAGGGAAAGATGAACAGAGCAAAGTACAGAGAGATCACTGATGAACACCTGCTCCAGAGTGCTCAGGACCTCAGAGTGTGGCGAAGGATGACCTTCCAACAGAACAATGACCCTAAGCACACTGCCAAGACAATGCAGGAGTTGCTTTGGGACGAGTCTCTGAATGTCCTTGAGTGGCCCAGCCAGAGCCCAGACTTGAACCAGATCAAACATCACCCGAACCATTCAACCTGACAGAGTTCAAAGGATCTGCAGCGAATGGGAGAAACTCCCCAAACACAGGAGTGCCAAGTTCGTAGCGTCATACCCAATAAGACTCGAAACTGTAATCTCTTCCAAAGGTGCTTCAACAAAGTGCTAAAAGTTCTGAATCCTTATGTAAATGTCATATTTAAGTATTTTATTTTTAATACATTTGCAAAAAATTCAAAGAACCTGTTTTTGCTTTGTCATTATGGGGTATTGTGTGTATATTGACGATGGGGGAGAAAAACAATTTAATACATGTTAGAATAAGGCTGTAACGTAACAAAATATGGAAAAACTAAATGCACTGTATGTGTGTGTTTGCATTAGAATGCACAGTGCATAATGTGTGTGTTTTTTCCACGTATGTGTGTGGAAGAGTAGGACAAGAGGAAGGGTGGGGGGGGTGGTCGGGTGGCTGGAGGAGGTTAGGCTAATTCCCGCTCCCTCCTGGCCTTGATTTGTTCCCTACAAATATGACTGCAATTTGCGCTCTGTCTTCAGGTTCAAATTTACGACCTCTCACGGCTTCAGAGCAAAACAAAAGAGTGGATTGAACGCAGAGGAAGCCGTTTGGCCTACCAAGGCCTGTTCAGAGGAAGCCATTTGGCTTATCAAGGCTTGTTCAGGGGAAGTCATTTGGCCTATCAAGGCTTGTCCTTGTGTGACGTCTCACAATTGTACTTCGGTGTTTGGTATTAACCAGCAGTTCTGAGGCTCCAGCACCCCCATCCTTTCTGTTCAGTACTGAGCCCCAAATAGACATCTACGATCAAAGCAAATAAAATGGTATTTGGTCGAATCCTTGGTAAACAACAGGTGTAGACTAACAATGAAATGCTAATGGGCTCTTCCCAACAATACAGAGAAAAATAGCATAAAGAAGTAATAGAAACATAATAACGCATAGGAATAAATACACAAAGAGTAAAAGTAACATGGCTTTATACACCGGGTACCAGGTAATAACATGGCTTTATACACCGGGTACCAGGTAATAACATGGCTTTATACACCGGGTACCAGGTAATAACATGGCTTTATACACCGGGTACCAGGTAATAACATGGCTTTATACACCGAGTACCAGGTAATAACATGGCTTTATACACCGAGTACCAGATAATAACATGGCTTTATACACCAGGAACCAGGTAATAACATGGCTTTTTAAAACCGGGTACCAGGTAATAACATGGCTTTATACACCGGGTACCAGGTAATAACATGGCTTTATACACCGAGTACCAGATAATAACATGGCTATATACACCGGGTACCAGGCAATAACATGGCTTTATTCACTTGGTACCAGTACTGAGTCAATGTGCAGGGGTATGAGTACCTAGTCCATGTGCATATATATATATATATATATATATATATATATATATATATATATATATATATGTAGGTAGGGGTAAAGTAACTAGGCAACAGGATAGATAATAAACAGTATCAGTAGTACGTGGTGAGTATGGGAGTGTATTAGTGTGTGTGTGTGAATGTGTGGCTGTGTGCGTGTGAATGTGTGGCTGTGTGTACATGTTATGTTTGAGCGAGTGTGTGTGTGTGTGTGTGCGGGTGAATATGTGTGTGTATGTTAGTGTAAGTACGTGTGTGGGTAGAGTCCAGTGTGTGGGTAGAGTCCAGTGTGTGGGTAGAGTCCAGTGTGTGGGTAGAGTCCAGTGTGGGTAGAGCCCAGTGTGTGGGTAGAGTCCAGTGTGGGTAAAGTCCAGTGTGTGGGTAGAGTCCAGTGTGGGTAAAGTCTAGTGTGTGGTTAGAGTCCAGTGTGGGTAGAGTCCAGTGTGGGTAGAGTCTAGTGAGTGTGTACAGTCCAGTGTGTGGGTAGAGTCCAGTGTTGGGGTAGAATCCAGTGTGTGGGTAGAGTCCAGTGTGTGATTAGAGTCCAGTGTGGGTAGAGTCCAGTGTGTGGGTAGAGTCCAGTGTGGGTAGAGTGCAGTGTGGTTAAAGTCCAGTGTGTGGGCAGAGTCCAGTGTGTGGGTAGAGTCCAGTGTGGGTACAGTCCAGTGTGTGGGGTAGAGTCCAGTGTGTGGGCAATCCAGTGTGTGGGTAGAGTCCAGTGTGGGTAGAGTCCAGTTTGGTTAAAGTCCAGTGTGTGGGTCCAGTCCAGTGTGTGGGTAGAGTCCAGTGTGTGGGTAGAGTCCAGTGTGTGGGTAGAGTCCAGTGTGTGTGTACAGTCCAGTGTGTGGGTAGAGTCCAGTTTTTGACTAGAGTCCGGTGTGGGGGTATAGTCCAGTGTGTGGGTAGAGTCCAGTGTGGGTAGAATCCAGTGTGTGTGTACAGTCCAGTGTGTGGGTAGAGTCCAGTGTGTGGCTAGAATCCAGTGTGTGTGTACAGTCCAGTGTGTGGGTAGAGTCCAGTGTGGGTAGAGTCCAGTTTGGTTAAAGTCCAGTGTGTGGGTAGAGCCCAGTTTTTAACTAGAGTCCAGTGTGGGTATAGTCCAGCATGTGGGTAGAGTCCAGTGTGTGGGTAGAGTCCAGTGTGGGGGTAGAGTCCAGTGTGTGGGCAGTGTCCAGTGTGGGTAGAATCCAGTGTTTTTGTAGAGTCCAGTGTGGGTAGAGTCCAGTGTGGGTAGAGTCCAGTGTGTGGGCAGAGTCCAGTGTGTGGGTAGAGTCCAGTGTGGGTAGAGTCCAGTGTGTGGGTAGAGTCCAGTGGGTGGGCAGAGTCCAGTGTGTGGGTAGAGTCCAGTGTGGGTAGAGTGCAGTGTGGTTAAAGTCCAGTGTGTGGGCAGAGTCCAGTGTGTGGGTAGAGTCCAGTGTGGTTAAGGTCCAGTAGAGTCCAGTGTGTGGGCAATCCAGTGTGTGGGTAGAGTCCAGTGTGGGTAGAGTCCAGTTTGGTTAAAGTCCAGTGTGTGGGTCCAGTCCAGTGTGTGGGTAGAGTCCAGTGTGTGGGTAGAGTCCAGTGTGTGTGTACAGTCCAGTGTGTGGGTAGAGTCCAGTGTGTGGGTAGAGTCCAGTTTTTGACTAGAGTCCAGTGTGGGTATAGTCCAGTGTGTGGGTAGAGTCCAGTGTGTGGGTGGGAGTCCAGTGTGTGGGTACAGTCCAGTGTGTGGGTAGAGTCCAGTGTGTGAGTAGAGTCCAGTGTGTGGGTAGAGTCCAGTGTGTGGGTAGGGTCCAGTGTGGGTAGAGTCCAGTTTGGGGTTAGAGTCCAGTGTGGGGGTAGAGTCCAGTGTGTGGGTAGAGTCCAGTGGGTGGGTAGAGTCCAGTGTGTGGGTAGAGTCCAGTGGGTGGGTAGAGTCCAGTGTGTGGGTAGAGTCCAGTGTGGGTAGAGTCCAGTTTGGTTAAAGTCCAGTGTGTGGGTAGAGTCCAGTGGGGGTAGAGTCCAGTGTGGGGGTAGAGTCCAGTGTGTGGGTACAGTCCAGTGTGTGGGTAGAGTCCAGTGTGGGGTAGAGTCCAGTGTGTGGCTAGAATCCAGTGTGTGGGTACAGTCCAGTGTGTGGGTAGAGTCCAGTGTGTGGGTAGAGTCCAGTGTGTGGGTAGAGTCCAGTGTGGGTAGAGTCCAGTGTGTGGGTAGAGTCCAGTGTGTGGGTAGAGTCCAGTGTGGGTAGAGTCCAGTGTGGGTAGAGTCCAGTGTGTGGGTAGAGTCCAGTGTGTGGGTAGAGTCCAGTGTGGTTGAAGTCCAGTGAGTCCAGTGTGTGGGTAGAGTCCAGTGTGGGTAGACCAGTAGAGTCCAGTGTGTGGGTAGAGTCCAGTGTGGGTAGAGTCCAGTGTGTGGGCAGAGTCCAGTGTGTGGGTAGAGTCCAGTAGTGTCCAGTGTGTGGGCAGTCCAGTGTGTGGGTAGAGTCCAGTGTGGTTAGAGTCCAGTTTGGTTAAAGTCCAGTGTGTGGGTAGAGTCCAGTGTGTGGGTAGAGTCCAGTGTGTGGGTAGAGTCCAGTGTGTGTGTAGAGTCCAGTGTGTGGGTAGAGTCCAGTGTGTGGGTAGAGTCCAGTGTTTGACTAGAGTCCAGTGTGGGGTAGAGTCCAGTGTGTGGGTAGAGTCCAGTGTGTGGGTAGAGTCCAGTGTGTGGGCAGATTCCAGTGTGTGGGTAGAGTCCAGTGTGTGAGTAGAGTCCAGTGTGTGGGTAGAGTCCAGGATGGGGTAGAGTCCAGTGTGTGGGTAGAGTCCAGCGTGTGGGTAGAGTCCAGTGTGTGGGCAATCCAGTGTGTGGGTAGAGTCCAGTGTGGGTAGAGTCCAGTTTGGTTAAAGTCCAGTGTGTGGGTCCAGTCCAGTGTGTGGGTAGAGTCCAGTGTGTGGGTAGAGTCCAGTGTGTGTGTACAGTCCAGTGTGTGGGTAGAGTCCAGTGTGTGGGTAGAGTCCAGTTTTTGACTAGAGTCCGGTGTGGGGGTATAGTCCAGTGTGTGGGTAGAGTCCAGTGTGGGTAGAATCCAGTGTGTGTGTACAGTCCAGTGTGTGGGTAGAGTCCAGTGTGTGGCTAGAATCCAGTGTGTGTGTACAGTCCAGTGTGTGGGTAGAGTCCAGTGTGGGTAGAGTCCAGTTTGGTTAAAGTCCAGTGTGTGGGTAGAGCCCAGTTTTTAACTAGAGTCCAGTGTGGGGGTATAGTCCAGCATGTGGGTAGAGTCCAGTGTGTGGGTAGAGTCCAGTGTGGGGGTAGAGTCCAGTGTGTGGGCAGTGTCCAGTGTGGGTAGAATCCAGTGTTTTTGTAGAGTCCAGTGTGGGTAGAGTCCAGTGTGGGTAGAGTCCAGTGTGTGGGCAGAGTCCAGTGTGTGGGTAGAGTCCAGTGTGTGGGTAGAGTCCAGTGTGTGGGTAGAGTCCAGTGGGTGGGCAGAGTCCAGTGTGTGGGTAGAGTCCAGTGTGGGTAGAGTGCAGTGTGTGGTTAAAGTCCAGTGTGTGGGCAGAGTCCAGTGTGGGTAGAGTCCAGTGTGGTTAAGGTCCAGTAGAGTCCAGTGTGTGGGCAGTCCAGTGTGTGGGTAGAGTCCAGTGTGGGTAGAGTCCAGTTTGGTTAAAGTCCAGTGTGTGGGTCCAGTTCCAGTCCAGTGTGTGGGTAGAGTCCAGTGTGTGGGTAGAGTCCAGTGTGTGTGTACAGTCCAGTGTGTGGGTAGAGTCCAGTGTGTGGGTAGAGTCCAGTTTTTGACTAGAGTCCGGTGTGGGGGTATAGTCCAGTGTGTGGGTAGAGTCCGGTGTGTGGGTAGTCTAGTGTGTGGGCAGATTCCAGGATGGGGTAGAGTCCAGTGTGTGAGTAGAGTCCAGTGTGTGGGTAGAGTCCAGTGGGTGGGTAGGGTCCAGTGTAGGTAGAGTCCAGTTTGGGGTTTGAGTCCAGTGTGGGGGTAGAGTCCAGTGGGTGGGGTAGAGTCCAGTGGGTGGGTAGAGCCCAGTGGGTGGGTAGAGTCCAGTGGGTGGGTAGAGTCCAGTGGGTGGGTAGGGTCCAGTGTAGGTAGAGTCCAGTTTGGGGGTTGAGTCCAGTGTGGGGGTAGAGTCCAGTGGGTGGGTAGAGTCCAGTGTGTGGGGTAGAGCCCAGTGGGTGGGTAGAGTCCAGTGGGTGGGTAGAGTCCAGTGGGTGGGTAGGGTCCAGTGTAGGTAGAGTCCAGTTTGGGGGTTGAGTCCAATGTGGGGGTAGAGCCCAGTGGGGGTAGAGTCAAGTGTGGGTAAAGTCCAGTGTGTGGGTACAGTCCAGTGTGTGGGTAGAGTCCAGTGTGGGGGTAGAGTCCAGTGTGTGGCTAGAATCCAGTGTGTGGGTACAGTCCAGTGTGTGGGTAGAGTCCAGTGTGTGGGCAGGGTCCAGTGTGTGGGTAGAGTCCAGTGTGGGTAGAATCCAGTGTGTGTGTACAGTCCAGTGTGTGGGTAGAGTCCAGTGTGGGGGTAGAGTCCAGTGTGTGGCTAGAATCCAGTGTGTGTGTACAGTCCAGTGTGTGGGTAGAGTCCAGTGTGGGTAGAGTCCAGTTTGGTTAAAGTCCAGTGTGTGGGTAGAGCCCAGTTTTTAACTAGAGTCCAGTGTGGGGGTATAGTCCAGCATGTGGGTAGAGTCCAGTGTGTGGGTAGAGTCCAGTGTGGGGGTAGAGTCCAGTGTGTGGGCAGTGTCCAGTGTGGGTAGAATCCAGTGTTTGTGTAGAGTCCAGTGTGGGTAGAGTCCAGTGTGGGTAGAGTCCAGTGTGTGGGCAGAGTCCAGTGTGTGGGTAGAGTCCATTGTGGGTAGAGTCCAGTGTGTGGGTAGAGTCCAGTGTGGGTAGAGTGCAGTGTGGTTAAAGTCCAGTGTGTGGGCAGAGTCCAGTGTGTGGGTAGAGTCCATTGTGGTTAAAGTCCAGTAGAGTCCAGTGTGTGGGCAGTCCAGTGTGTGGGTAGAGTCCAGTGTGGTTAGAGTCCAGTTTGGTTAAAGTCCAGTGTGTGGGTCCAGTCCAGTGTGTGGGTAGAGTCCAGTGTGTGGGTAGAGTCCAGTGTGTGTGTACAGTCCAGTGTGTGGGTAGAGTCCAGTGTGTGGGTAGAGTCCAGTTTTTGACTAGAGTCCGGTGTGGGGTATTGTCCAGTGTGTGGGTAGAGTCCGGTGTGTGGGTAGTCTAGTGTGTGGGCAGATTCCAGGATGGGGTAGAGTCCAGTGTGTGAGTAGAGTCCAGTGTGTGGGTAGAGTCCAGGATGGGGTAGAGTCCAGTGTGTGGGTAGAGTCCAGCGTGTGGGTAGAGTCCAGTGTGTGGGTAGAGTCCAGTGTGGGGTAGAGTCCAGTGGGTGGGTAGGGTCCAGTGGGTGGGTAGGGTCCAGTGTAGGTAGAGTCCAGTGTGGGGGTAGAGTCCAGTGGGTGGGTAGAGTCCAGTGGGTGGGTAGAGTCCAGTGGGTGGGTAGAGTCCAGTGGATGGGTAGGGTCCAGTGTAGGTAGAGTCCAGTTTGGGGGTTGAGTCCAATGTGGGGGTAGAGTCCAGTGGGTGGGTAGAGTCCAGTGTGGGTAGAGTCCAGTTTGGTTAATGTCCAGTGTGTGGGTCCAGTCCAGTGTGTGGGTAGAGTCCAGTGTGTGGGTAGAGTCCAGTGTGTGTGTACAGTCCAGTGTGTGGGTAGAGTCCAGTGTGTGGGTAGAGTCCAGTTTTTGACTAGAGTCCGGTGTGGGGGTATAGTCCAGTGTGTGGGTAGAGTCCAGTGTGGGTAGAATCCAGTGTGTGTGTACAGTCCAGTGTGTGGGTAGAGTCCAGTGTGTGGCTAGAATCCAGTGTGTGTGTACAGTCCAGTGTGTGGGTAGAGTCCAGTGTGGGTAGAGTCCAGTTTGGTTAAAGTCCAGTGTGTGGGTAGAGCCCAGTTTTTAACTAGAGTCCAGTGTGGGGGTATAGTCCAGCATGTGGGTAGAGTCCAGTGTGTGGGTAGAGTCCAGTGTGGGGGTAGAGTCCAGTGTGTGGGCAGTGTCCAGTGTGGGTAGAATCCAGTGTTTTGTAGAGTCCAGTGTGGGTAGAGTCCAGTGTGGGTAGAGTCCAGTGTGTGGGCAGAGTCCAGTGTGTGGGTAGAGTCCAGTGTGGGTAGAGTCCAGTGTGTGGGTAGAGTCCAGTGGGTGGGCAGAGTCCAGTGTGTGGGTAGAGTCCAGTGTGGGTAGAGTGCAGTGTGGTTAAAGTCCAGTGTGTGGGCAGAGTCCAGTGTGTGGGTAGAGTCCAGTGTGGTTAAGGTCCAGTAGAGTCCAGTGTGTGGGCAATCCAGTGTGTGGGTAGAGTCCAGTGTGGGTAGAGTCCAGTTTGGTTAAAGTCCAGTGTGTGGGTCCAGTCCAGTGTGTGGGTAGAGTCCAGTGTGTGGGTAGAGTCCAGTGTGTGTGTACAGTCCAGTGTGTGGGTAGAGTCCAGTGTGTGGGTAGAGTCCAGTTTTTGACTAGAGTCCGGTGTGGGGGTATAGTCCAGTGTGTGGGTAGAGTCCGGTGTGTGGGTAGTCTAGTGTGTGGGCAGATTCCAGGATGGGGTAGAGTCCAGTGTGTGAGTAGAGTCCAGTGTGTGGGTAGAGTCCAGTGGGTGGGTAGAGTCCAGTGGGTGGGTAGGGTCCAGTGTAGGTAGAGTCCAGTTTGGGGGTTGAGTCCAGTGTGGGGGTAGAGTCCAGTGGGTGGGTAGAGTCCAGTGGGTGGGTAGAGCCCAGTGGGTGGGTAGAGTCCAGTGGGTGGGTAGGGTCCAGTGTAGGTAGAGTCCAGTTTGGGGGTTGAGTCCAATGTGGGGGTAGAGCCCAGTGGGGGTAGAGTCAAGTGTGGGTAAAGTCCAGTGTGTGGGTACAGTCCAGTGTGTGGGTAGAGTCCAGTGTGGGGGTAGAGTCCAGTGTGTGGCTAGAATCCAGTGTGTGGGTACAGTCCAGTGTGTGGGTAGAGTCCAGTGTGTGGGCAGGGTCCAGTGTGTGGGTAGAGTCCAGTGTGGGTAGAATCCAGTGTGTGTGTACAGTCCAGTGTGTGGGTAGAGTCCAGTGTGGGGGTAGAGTCCAGTGTGTGGCTAGAATCCAGTGTGTGTGTACAGTCCAGTGTGTGGGTAGAGTCCAGTGTGGGTAGAGTCCAGTTTGGTTAAAGTCCAGTGTGTGGGTAGAGCCCAGTTTTTAACTAGAGTCCAGTGTGGGGGTATAGTCCAGCATGTGGGTAGAGTCAGTCCAGTGTGGGGGTAGAGTCCAGTGTGTGGGCAGTGTCCAGTGTGGGTAGAATCCAGTGTTTGTGTAGAGTCCAGTGTGGGTAGAGTCCAGTGTGGGTAGAGTCCAGTGTGTGGGCAGAGTCCAGTGTGTGGGTAGAGTCCATTGTGGGTAGAGTCCAGTGTGTGGGTAGAGTCCAGAGTGGGTAGAGTGCAGTGTGGTTAAAGTCCAGTGTGTGGGCAGAGTCCAGTGTGTGGGTAGAGTCCATTGTGGTTAAAGTCCAGTAGAGTCCAGTGTGTGGGCAGTCCAGTGTGTGGGTAGAGTCCAGTGTGGTTAGAGTCCAGTTTGGTTAAAGTCCAGTGTGTGGGTCCAGTCCAGTGTGTGGGTAGAGTCCAGTGTGTGGGTAGAGTCCAGTGTGTGTGTACAGTCCAGTGTGTGGGTAGAGTCCAGTGTGTGGGTAGAGTCCAGTTTTTGACTAGAGTCCGGTGTGGGGGTATTGTCCAGTGTGTGGGTAGAGTCCGGTGTGTGGGTAGTCTAGTGTGTGGGCAGATTCCAGGATGGGGTAGAGTCCAGTGTGTGAGTAGAGTCCAGTGTGTGGGTAGAGTCCAGGATGGGGTAGAGTCCAGTGTGTGGGTAGAGTCCAGCGTGTGGGTAGAGTCCAGTGTGTGGGTAGAGTCCAGTGTGGGGTAGAGTCCAGTGGGTGGGTAGGGTCCAGTGGGTGGGTAGGGTCCAGTGTGGGGGTAGAGTCCAGTGTGTGGGTAGAGTCCAGTGTGGGGGTAGAGTCCAGTGTGGGGGTAGAGTCCAGTGGGGGTAGGAGTCCAGTGTGGGGTAGAGTCCAGTGGGGGTAGAGTCCAGTGGGTGGGTGGAGTCCAGTGGATGGGTAGAGTCCAGTGTGGGGTAGAGTCCAGTGGATGGGTAGAGTCCAGTGTGGGGGTAGAGTCCAGTGTGGGGGTAGAGTCCAGTGGGGGGGTAGAGTCCAGTGGGTGGGTAGAGTCCAGTGTGGGGGTAGAGTCCAGTGTGGGGGTAGAGTCCAGTGTGGGGGTAGAGTCCAGTGGGTGGGTAGAGTCCAGTGTGGGGGTAGGGTCCAGTGTAGGTAGAGTCCAGTTTGGGGGTTGAGTCCAGTGTGGGAGTCAAAAAGTGTAGGAATAAAGTGACAGATAGCAAACAGTAGCAGCAGCAGTATATGTTACGAGTCAAAAAGAGTTCTTGCAAAAATGGTCAATGCAGATAGTTAATTAGTTCACCTAATAACTATCCGGACTAACTATTTATTGGTCTTATGGCTTGTGGGTAGAATCTCTTCAGGAGCATTTTGGGCCAAACTTTGTGTTCCGGTACCGTTTGCTGTGCGGTAGCAGAGTGAACAGTCTATGACTTGGGTAGCTGGAGTTTTGACAGCTTTTTGGGCCTGACACCGCCAGGTATAGAGGTCCTGGATGGCAGGTAGTGTGACCTCAGTGATGTACTGAGCCGTACTCTATACCCTCTGTAGCGCTTTGCGGTCGATTGCCCAGCAGTTGCCACACCAAGTGTTTGTGTATGTGTGCAAATGTGTGTTTTAAAGCGTTCCCACCAGTGTCAGTACTCCAGTGTGGCGAGAGTAAGTAGGGTGTTGACCCCTAGTATCCAGTAAGAGCATATGGATGCAATCAGAGCAGAAAAAAAGGGACCAGAGGCCTGGGTTGTGTCATGGGAAGAAGGAAAGAAGACTCTGGACTCTCTTCCATATTCTTCTTCATCCCACTTTTTCCCTTTATGGACTTATGGACTGTGGTATTTTGGATGCAGTAATTGCTGCACTCTATCTGCAGTTTCACTGCAGAATTACTGCTGTATTTTCTGCATACTGCAATTATATTGCACTCTAACCCAAATCAAATCAATTATACTGCACTCTAACCCAAATCAAATCAATTATACTGCACTCTAACCCAAATCAAATAAATTATACTGCACTCTAACCCAAATCAAATAAATTATACTGCACTCTAACCCAAATCAAATCAATTATACTGCACCCTAACCCAAATCAAATCAATTATACTGCACTCTAACCCAAATCAAATCAATTATACTGCACTCTAACCCAAATCAAATCAAAGTTTATTTGTCACGTGCGTCGAATACAACAGGTGTAGACCTTACAGTGAAATGCTTACTTACAGGCCCTAACCAATAGTGCAAAAAAGGTATTTGGTGAACAATAGGTAAGTAAAGAAATAAACACAACAGTAAAAAGACAGTGAAAATAACAGTAGCGAGGCTATATACAGTAGAGAGGCTATATACAGTAGCGAGGCTATAACAGTAGAGAGGCTATATACAGTAGAGAGGCTATAACAGTAGCGAGGCTATAACAGTAGCGAGGCAATATACAGTAGCGAGGCTATATACAGTAGAGAGGCTATATACAGTAGTGAGGCTATATACAGTAGAGAGGCTATAACAGTAGGGAGGTTATATACAGTAGAGAGGCTATATACAGTAGCGAGGCTATAACAGTAGCGAGGTTATATACAGTAGAGAGGCTATATACAGTAGCGAGGCTATATACAGTAGCGAGGTTATATACAGTAGAGAGGCTATATACAGTAGAGAGGCTATAACAGTAGCGAGGCTATAACAGTAGCGAGGCTATATACAGTAGAGAGGCTGTAACAGTAGCGAGGCTACACACAGGCACCGGTTAGTCGGGCTGATTGAGGTAGTATGTACATGTAGATATGGTTAAAGTGACATATATGATGAATACAGTGAGGGAGAAAAGTATTTGATCCCCTGCTGATTTTGTACATTTGCCCACTGACAAAGAAATTATCAGTCTATCATTTTAATGGTAGGTTTATTTGAACAGTGAGAGACAGAATAACAACAAAAAAAATGCAGAAAAACGCATGTGAAAATTTTTATAAATGTATTTGCATTTTAATGAGGGAAATAAGTATTTGACCCCCTCTCAACCAGAGGCTGAGCTTCGGTGGCGTACCCGAGCACTGAGAGAGCACGGCTCCTATCCCAGCCTCGGACGCCTCCACATCCACTACGAACACCAAAGAGGGATCCAAATGAGCCAGCACGGGAGCCGAGGAAAACAGAGACTTCTGGTGACCAAAATCCCTGTCCGCCCCAGCCGACCACTGCAGTCGCACCAGTCCCCCCTTCAGCAGTGAGGTAATTGGAGCCGCTCCCTGACCAAAGCCCCAGATAAACCTCCGGTAGTAGTTGGCAAACCCTAGGAACTTCTGCACTTCCTTTACCATGGTGGGAGTCGGCCAATTACGCACGGCTGAAATGCTGTCACTCTCCATCTCCACCCCTGCGGTGGAAATGCGGTACCCTAGGAAGGAGACGGACTGTTGGAAGAACAGACATTTTTCAGCCTTGACGTACAGGTCATGTTCCAACAGTCGACCAAGCACCCTGCGCACCAGGGACACATGCTCGGCGCGTATAGCGGAGTATATCAGATTGTTGTCGATATACACCACTACACCTTGCCCGTTCAGGTCCCGGAAAATCACGTCAACAAAGGCCTGAAAGACTGATGGAGCATTCATCAACCCGTACGGCATGACGAAGTATTCATAGTGCCCTGAGGTGGTATTAAATGCCGTCTTCCACTCGTCTCCGTCCCGGATACGCACCAGGTTGTAAGCTCTCCTGAGATCCAATTTTGTGAAGAAGCGCGCCCCGTGCATTGACTCGATCGCACTGGCAATGAGAGGCAGCGGGTACCTGTATCTCACAGTGATCTGACTGATACCCTGAGAGTCAATACATGGGCGCAGACCTCCATCCTCTTCTTCACAAAAAAGACACTCGAGGAGGCAGGTGAAGTGGAGGGCCGAATGTATCCCTGCCCCAGAGATTCAGAGACATATGTTTCCATAGCTGCCGTCTCCTCCTGGGACAGAGGATACACGTGACTCCTGCGAAGTGCTGCGTCTACCAGGAGATTTATCGCACAATCCCCCCGTCGATGGGGTGGTAATTTAGTTTCCCTCTTCTTACAGAAGGCGAGAGCCAAATCGGCATATTCTGAGGGGATGCGCACGGTGGAGACCTGGTCTGGACTTTCCACCATAGTCGCACTGATGCAAACCCCTACACACCTACCTGAGCACTTTCGTGACCACCCCTTGAGAGCCCTCTGTTGCCACGAAATAGTGGGGTCATGACAGGCCAACCAGGGTAGGCCCAGCACCACGGGAAACACAGGTGGCAGGTAGCCTAGTGGTTAGAGTGTTGGACTTGTAACCGGAGGGTTGCAAGTTCGAATCCCCGAGCTGACAAGGTAAAAATCTGTCATTCTGCCCCTGAACAAGGCTGTTAACCCACTGTTCCCCGGGCGCTGAAGACGTGGATGTCGATTAAGGCAGCCCCCAAGGGATTTTGGTCACCTGAAGTCTCTGACTTTGACGAGAATCAATAAGATTCTCTCCTTGTGACCCTCCTATGTAACCATGTCTAGTGGAGCGGTGACCTCCCTAATCAGCCCTGACCCTAATGGTTGACTATCTGGGGTGTGCACAGGGAAGGGCATATCAACAGGAACAA
Organism: Brachymystax lenok tsinlingensis; assembly: GCA_030435695.1. NCBI lineage: Eukaryota > Metazoa > Chordata > Actinopteri > Salmoniformes > Salmonidae > Brachymystax > Brachymystax lenok. The sequence goes on from CM059793.1 coordinate 4,506,613, forward strand.
TGGGGATCCCTAAACTATGGGCAAAAGAACAGTCAATAAAATTGCCAGCTGCGCCTGAATCTATGAGTGCCTTATGCTGGGAATGCGAGCAACAGGGGGCTCTGGATGAGCCTGGTGCCTACTCACCTGGGGTGATACGACAGTGCCCTGCCTGCTGCCTTGGCTCCCTGAGGAACCCCCCCAGCAACAACCAGCAGTGTGCCCTCTGCGGCTACAGATGGTGCAGGGAATGGCCCCTCCTCCGGTCGCCCTAAGTGCGGCACCTCCCAGCTCCATTGGCGTCGGAGCGGAGGTGCTGGGGGATGGATCTGACAGGCCCCGATCCGGACGTCCGCAGGTGGACAGCAGGTTGTCCAGCCGGATGGACAGGTCCACCAGCTGGTCCAGTGTGAGGGTGGTGTCTCGGCAGGCCAACTCCCGGTAGTGATCGATCAGGGCCCTGTCGTTCCATCCCGCGCTGGCGTCCAGGGTCCGAAAGTCCAAAGCGAAATCCTGCGCGCTCCTCGTCCCCTGCCTCAGATGGAACAGACGTTCACCCGCCGCTCGACCCTTAGGCGGGTGGTCGAAAACGAGTCTAAAAAGGACTGATAGAAGTCAGCAAGATCAAGTCATGAATCCTTCAAAATACAATCTCTATCCAAACATGAGTTCTCATAGCTAAGATGACAGTTGATGGTAGTGTAATTATTATGAATAAGTTGTTGGTTTTATAATTATATTGTTTTGGATGTAATCTATTTGTAATTTGTATTGTTTTAGTGAATATTTGTATTTTTATTGTGGCTGTGTCATTGCCCTTACCTGCCCTGGGACTATGGGTGCAAATTAGTTTTTGGCTAACCCTGGCACATTTACATGCGTTATTGTAATATTGATGTTGATTAATGTGCACTGTCCTTGTAAATAAATAAAATAAAAGTAATTTACTGTGTAAATGAATAATGCAGCTAAGAATCATGGAAAAGCATGTGAAATCATGGAAAATTGAACATCTTATACTGGTGATCAAACACTTTCCTAAAATTAATTATATGATGTATTTGTTTTTATATATTTTTTTGCCTAAATGGGAACATGAGAACTAAGGAAGTCCTAATATGGATCCCGTGTTTTTAGATCAGCCAACTCATAAATATGTGAGGGCTATGACGAATGTAACGCAAGTCACAAATATGTAAAATTCTGTCACAAAAGTAATCTGTTGAGTCACCAATGTTGTCCTAGTCACAAAAAACATATTTGACCACTGTTGTGTTTGCAAAGTAAGAAATATGTTTTTAAAATATCCTGCCTTTGCATTTATTTGTTAATCAGCATTTGTTTTTGGTAATTACTCCTTTGCTTTTGCATCATGACATATTTTATATTTTAAAAGCCCAGTGCAGTTAAAAATGTAATTTGTATGTGTTTTATGTATATTTCCACACTGTGAGGATGGAATAATACTGTGAAATTGTGAGAATTGTGATAATTCCATGTAAAATTATGATAATTCCATGTAAAACATTTGAGCCGGTTTTGGTGGGATAGAATGTTGTGACATCACCAGGCAGTAAATCAGCAAATAGACCAAATAAGAAAGAAAGTTCCAAACTTCTCTACCAATAACAGCTGGTTTTCACTTTTTAGAAATCTATCGCCGTAATTACTATGCAAACAGAGACAGAAACATGTAATTTAAACAAAAAATCCACCATTTTGTAGTTTTAGGTTATAAATGACTTCATTCAGCTAATATTGAACACCCGGAACTGAATAGCGGATAGCAGACTTCCTAGAAGTAAGGGTGTTGTTTTTGAGCATGTGCTCTTCTATTGTATTTCCTATCTATGCAGTGATAGAAAAAAAAATCTTGGCTGTTTGCGGTAACTTCTTTGTTGTTGTAATATCGCAAATGTTGGTGGCATTAGAGATACCGATCACATTCTATTCCGATACCATCAAATTAGAGGCTATTCTCATTGACAAAGATGAGCACGATGAGTTATCAATTTACATCACATGTACTTTACAAAAAAAAATTAAATGTTAATTACATTCTTGCCTTTGTTGTGGCTGTCAACGTGACTTTCTTGCTCTGCAGATCCAAATTTACTGTAAATATCTGTATCACAGTAGCCACTAGCCAGATAGCTTGCAAACTTAACTGTTGAACATTGCAAACAACGTTTCCTCTAAAACAGATTAGATACACTCTTAACAAAACCATATTACACTCTTGAATAATGTAACAATTCACAAACGTGTACAGACAATTAATGGGTTTATTTTCTATGTTCGTACACACATTAGCTAAATGTAGCTTGCACTAGCTAAATGTAGCTTGCAAGACAATAAAATAGTCCTTCTTGAAGGGGGGCAACTGTCGGGTGAGTGTCATGCACACAATACGCAAGTTTACAGTAATGTCTCTCGACAATCATTACCTCTCGATTCCTTCATTCTCATCAAAGTGAATGGACCCTTAATTCTAAAGAAATAGTTTAAAGCTGTTCGAGAGGAGGTGTATTTCACAAGCAGTCACCTGGAAGAGAAAGGGGATCAATTTGAAGCCTTTTAAAAAATTTTACCAAGCTGGAGAAGAATGTTTACACATGTGATTATCACTCTGACCTCTGCACCACACAGGGCTCTTTGTAACACAAACAAAAGAGGCTCCCTGCCGTTTTGGTGGCACTCTTTTGACGCCCCCAACCCTCTCAAGAGAAAGTGGCCACTCACTGTTCCTTTGGAGTGCCTTGCCACTTTCTGAGGTCACATGTTTCCCATTGAGAACAGTTAACTTCCATCAAAACATATTTCCGTAAGCCTTTGATTCAAACCAGAGACAAAGGAGGGGCTTCTTTTTCGAAAGCTCCAGACGGCCCCATACAAAAAATGATCTGAGCTGCTAGGAATTCTGCAGCGCTTTTCAGCCCTGCCATATCCGTGCCTTCCAGAAGGTTTATTAAAGACTATTTTACACTTCATTATTGCTAATGGAGCTCAAAAGCATGAAATTCGGGACCAAGCGTGATGGGAAACGAGAGGAGACATGTTCCCTTTGCGGCCCAGGTCAGGTTTACATATTTATTCCATATGCTCCAATCCACCGACAGGGTAAATAAGGCTTTGATTTTATAGGCCGCTTCAGTGAACCGTCTGTCTGCCCATTTGAATTAGAGGAGCTTTAATCAACCAAATGTTTGACAAATTTGATAATGTCTCCACGGTCTGATGCATTGTCACAGGCCTGCACTTCAAAGGTATCGCTTTCATCCTCCCAGTCAAAATTATTCCCCTTTCTGTCTGCTTTAATTGTCGCCGTACTCAACACAATAGACTAGGCCTGTCAAGGTGCTGCGTCGAATTATCAGCAGACCTGGGTTCAAATAGTATTCATTTTCTTCGAAGTACTCCAGCTGCACTTGGTTGAGCTGGCTTGGCGTAATGGAACAGTCCCAAAAGTGCAAAGCCCGCCCATATGACACTCCCACGCAGGCTCATTCAAAAGTTAAATGTATTTAAAAGAAAGCAAATACGGTTTGAAGCAAGGTCTGGTTATGTGAAGGCATTTATTCACCCTTACTCCTACCTTGACTTTATCGTTCAGCTGTTTGGCTGACAGAGAAATCAGAAATGCATATGGTTTTACAAATAGTCTGTATTAAGGTTATAGCAATTTCATTATATGCAATTACTCTGGATACTCTGGATAATTAAACTGTAATCACCAAAACTTTTCTCTAAAGACCTGACCTCATGAGGTGGGTAGGACAAGCTTTTATTTGCCTAAATTATTTAATATTGACCTTAGATTAGAATAACTTGTTAGAAACCCTTTACATGTAAATAGGAATTAACCTTTCCTCCCAGTGTTCCAACTTACTCTCTATTTAAATGTCCACATTTGGATTCAATGAGCGATATTCCGCTTGGTATTCTTACCGCATCAAAGGTTATGTAAAAAATGGCTTGGCAAAGCATTTCGAGTGTGGCACTATAGGACAGAGATGGAATTAAATGTGTGAAAAGTATGAGCTTGCCAAATGCAAATTACAAATCTATTGAGAGCAAACCTTTGACTGATTCAAAATTAATTTGTTTTGCATCTCAATTCTTGACAGATTGTGGATAAAATTGGTTTGAGATACTGAGAATGCCTGTGCACCTGCACGCCTGTGATTTGAAGTAAAGAGGCCACCTGCTCCTGTTTTTTCAAGACAAATAGTACATGCAGGTATTAAACTATTATTGCCACGTCCTGGCCATAGAGAGCCCTCGGGGTTCTCTATGGTGTTTTAGGTCAGGACGTGACTAGGGTTTTTTTTCTAGTTGTTTTATTTCTATGTTGGGTTTGTGTATGGTTCCCAATTAGAGGCAGCTGTTATTCGTTACCTCTAATTGGGGATCATACTTAGTGTGTTCTGGTCCCACCAGCATTTGTGGGATATTTTTTTTTGCTAGTGCCTTTGAGCGCTACTTATTGTCCGATCAGTTATTTCTTTGTTGTTTTTGTATGTTTCACATTTAATAAATATGTGGAACTCCATGCACGCTGCGCCTTGGTCCATTTATTATAACGACGATCATGACAGAATATCCCACCAATGCAGGACCAAGCAGCGTGCCCAGAAGGTAAAGGAGAGTTGGTCTTGGAAGAAATACAGGGTGGATGCGAGACCCTTCCTTGGCGGGAGTTGCCGAGGAAGATCGGAAGATAGCGACGACCCCCGGGGTCCGCGGCCAAAAGGAGCCAAAGGGCAAGCCCTGGATTTTTTTTTGGGGGGGGCACAAGGGGCGGTCGGCCGAGCCGAGGGAAGAGCCAGAGCCCGAATGGGAGACGATCGAGGAGTTTAATGAGGGATATCGGAGAGAGGTGTTGGCTAGGAGTATGCTGCAGCGCAGGCGTTTAGAGGAGCGTGTCACCAGTCCGGTGCAACCTGTGCCGGCTCCACGCACCAGGCCTCCAGTGCGCCTTCCCAGCCCGGTACGTCCTGTGCCAGCTCCCCGCACTCGCCCTGAAGAGCGTGTCACCAGTCCAGGCACGGCGTCCAGTCCCACTCTAACGCTGGAGCTTTCCTCTGCGCCCAGTCTGCCCGGCTCCATGGCTGGATCCGCGGTCTGAGCAGGTGCTACGTCTCGCACCGGAGCCGCCCCCGACGCTAGTTGCCCACCCGAACCCTCCCCATCTAAGTTCAGGTTTTGCGTCCGGAGTCCGCACCTTTGGGGTACTGTCACGTCCTGGCCATAGAGAGCCCTCTTCGTTCTCTATGGTGTTTTAGGTCAGGACGTGACTAAATGTTTCACATTTAATAAATATGTGTAACTCCATGCACGCTGCGCCTTGGTCCATTTATTATAACGACGATCGTGACAATAATGGGGCGGCAGGTAGCCTAGTGGTTAGAGCGTTGGACTAGTAACCGAAAGGTTGCAAGATTGAATCCCCGAGCTGACAATGTAAAAATATGTAATTCTACACCTGAACAAGGCAGTTAACCCACTGTTCCTAGGCAGTCATTGAACATAAGAAATTGTTCTAAACTGACCTTCATGTCTTAACGTAATAATGAACTGTCATTTTCTTTGCTTATTTGAGCTGGATTATACCCTTTAAAAAAAATAATTGCCTAAATGACCCAAGTCTAACTGCCAGTAGCTCAGGAGCTGAAGCAAGGATATGCATATTCTTGGTACAATTTGAAAGGAAGCACTTTGAAGTTTGTGGAAAGGTGAAATTAATGTAGGAGAATATAACACATTAGATCTGGTAAAATATATTTACATTTTTTTTTTATCATCTTTGAAATGCTAGATGAAGGCCAATACATGACTTAGGAATCCAGACGCAATTTAGATTTTAGTTAGCACAAAGTGCAAAGTGTTAGACAACCCCCTCCTTCCCCTTGGATTGCGCCGTGTCGGAGATCTTTGTGGGCTATACTCGGCCTTGTCTCAGGATGGTAAGTTGGTGGTTGAAGATATCCCTCTAGTGGTGTGGGGGCTGTGCTTCTGCTGGTCATCTATGAACATTTTAATATCTTGTCCATGTTCTGTTATAATCTGAACCCGGCACAGCCAGAAGAGGACTGGCCACCCCTCACAGACTGGTTCCTCTTTAGGTTTCTTCCTAGGTTCTGGCCTTTCTAGGGAGTTTTTCCCTAGCCACCGTGCTTCTACACCTGCATTGCTTGCTGTTTGGGGTTTGAGGCTGGGTTTCTGTACAGCACTCTGTGACATCAGCTGATGTAAGAAGGGCTTTATAAATACATTTGATTGATTCAATGAACCATTGTATTTCTGTTTAAAATGTTGTATAAAGACTGCCCAAATGTGCATAATTGGTTTATTAACACATTTTCAAGATCATAACTGTGCGCTCTCCTCAATCAATAGTATGGTATTATTTAACTGTAATAGTTACTGTAAATTGGACAGTGCAGTTAGATTAACAAGAATTTAAGCTTTCTACCCACATCATATAAAATCCAAATAACTTCACAGATCTTCATTGTAAAGGGTTTAAACACTGTTTCCCATGCTTGTTCAATGAACCATAAACAATTAATGAACATGCACCCGTGGAACGGACACTAACAGCTTACAGACGGTAGGCAATTAAGGTCACAGTTATGAAAACTTCTACTGACTCTGAAAAACACCAAAAGAAAGATGCCCAGGTCCCTGCTCATCTGCGTGAACGTGCCTTAGGCATGCTGCAAGGAGGCATGAGGACTGAAGATGTGACCAGGGTAATAAATTGCAATGTGAGACGCCTAAGAAAGCGCTACAGGGAGACAGGACGAAACAGCTAATCTAACTGCACTGCCCGATTTACAGTAGCCATTACAGCGAAAGCATGCCATGTGATTGTTTGAGGACGGTGCCCCACATCAAAATATTTTTTTCCACCGGCACAAGTTTCATAAATTTACAAATAGCGATTAAATGTTCACTTACATTTTAAAAATGTTCCTCTGTTTGGCATCCAAAGGGTCCCAGCTATAACATGTAGTGCCGTTTTGTTAGATAAAATCCTTCTTTATATCCCAAAAAGTCAGTTTAGTTGGCGCCATCGATTTGAGTTATCCACTCGTTCAACATGCAGAGAAAGGAATCCAAAAATCTACATATAAACTTTGTTAAAACAAATCAAAATAAGTTTCAATTGACTCCTCAGATACCCTAAAATGTAATTTGACTTCTCAGATACCCTAAAATGTAATCAAACTATAATATTTCATAAGGAAAGAAGTACGTCCAGTAGGAAATCGATATTAGCAGGTGCGTCTTGTCTTCCTCACGCGCCCAAACACAAATTTCCAATAGTGTGTCTCAGTACTAAAACTCATTATTCTTACTAGTTTTGGAAGAAACAAGCCTGGAACCTTGACACCCTGTGGAAGTCATAGGAATTGCATACTGGGAGCTAGATTAAATATTTCCCCTATACTTTCCATTGTAAGATCATGGGTTCTCAAATAGAACAAATTCTGGTTGGTTTTATATCTATTGTGTTATAGTCTCCTACATTATTTTAACATTTCTACAAACGTCAAAGTGTTTTCTTTCCAATGGTACCAATTATTTGCATATCCTGGCTTCAGGGCCTGAGCAACAGGCAGTTTACTTTGGGCATGTCAGTCAGACGGAAATTGAGAAAAAAGGACCCTAGCCTGAAGGTGACTACCTCATGAAGCTGGTTGAGAGAATGCCAAGACTGTACAAAGCTGTCAAGGCAAAGGGTGGCTACTTTGAAGAATCCAAAATACAAAGAAAATATATTTTTGGTAACCACATGATTCCAAATGTGTTATTTCATAGTTGTGATGTCTTGTAGAATGTAGAAAATAGAAAAATGAATAAAAACCCTTAAATGAGTAGGTGTGTCCAAACTTTTGACTTGTACTGTATCTTTACTTGGCTACTAACATTAGACAACATGTAAAAGGCACATTTTCGGATATGAAACAATTCCATGTTTTTTACTTATCCACTTCACACATTTTTTTGTTGTTGCTTTTTTGTAAAAGAAGATAGGTTTATACAACATACATTTATATTAATTCGTAAATGGTAAAAACTACTTGAGACTGATGTTCTTGTTAAATAGCAGGAAAGTGCCCTTTTCATTATGAATGTCAAATAGCAGGAAAGTACAACTTTCATAATGAATACCAGATGGTGTCATCTGCTAAATTGGTGTACTCAAATGAGTCCCCTTAGCAACAAACTTTAAAAAATATTTATTAGAAAAACTGTGTTCGTCTGCAAGGCTGAAGAAAGATGCAGCTCCTCATTAAATGTATTCTTTATCTTCATTTGGCCAGTGGTTTAAGTAACTTTGATTAGCACATCATGCTGACTCCATTTGACTTCGGTTACGAACGTTTTAATTGACAGTGTTCTACCACGTCCAACTACGGCAAACATTTTTTAATTGGCTGATGCAGAATTTGTTACGGGAAAAAAAGTTGAACCAAGAGTTTTGACCCTTCATGCTCATGCTGGACACGCTGCATTCAGAGAGGCAGTTTACCATAGTTTCCTAGCGTGTAGACTATACAGGATTTTTGTAAAGGACTCCTATGTGATATCACATCTTCCACATTTTTCCTCTGCCTCCACCGCGGAGTAAAAGAGTAATGCCAGTGTGGTCTTTAGTAACATTTCCGTAGTCAACCCTCCCACTGTATCATTTGAATATCTGATACAGCGACTGAATTAATAATGTTTATGAAGCGCTCAGCCGCTCAACCCTTCGTTCCCCACAGTTCCCCACAACCCTCCGTTCCCCACAGTTCCCCACAACCCTCCGTTCCCCTCCGTTCCCCACAACCCTCCGTTCCCCACAGTTCCCCACAACCCTCCGTTCCCCTCCGTTCCCCACAACCCTCCGTTCTCCCATCTTTCTCTTTCTTTGATTACAAGATTTGCCAACGAAGGACCGCCAAACATGACAAGGTGAGTCGAAAAATATGCTCTTATATGTCTCATATGCTGCTGCATTAAATGATGTAATATGCCAGGGAGATATGTGGTCAGCCATATCAGCTATGTTTTTGAACAAGGCATTAAACGAGGCTGAATGAATTGTTTCGCAGGCAGACAAGGCTCCGCTGGTAGCCAGGTGTAGCGGTGGTAAGGATTCACTCCATGGTGCTGGAAAGAAAGCTCTGCAGTTGGGACAGCTTTATGTAGGCTCTAACAGTTTGTGGGCACCGCTTGTCGCCCTTATAGTACAATTAATATATTGTTTAGTATTGTGTTGTTTAGTGGCTTTGCTGGCATGCATCTAAAAATAATTGGGGGAGTTTGCCCCACCAAGATTTACATGCTAAAATCGCCACTGTATATCGTTTTTTTTTAATCCCAGGCATATTCACAGTAATGTTCAACCTCTCCTTGTCCCAGTCTGTAATCCCCACATGTTTTAGGATGACCACCATCATCCCTGTTCCTATGAAATCTGAGGCTTCATGCCACAATGACTACCGCCCTGTGGCACTCACATCTGTAATCATGAAGTGCTTTGAGAGGCTGGTTATGGCACACATTAACTCTATCATCCCAGACACCCTAGACCCACTCCAATTTACATACCGCCCCAAAAGATCCATAGATGACGCAATCTCAATTGCACTCCATACTGCCCTCACCCACCTAGATAAGAGGAATACCTATGTGAGAATGCTGTCCATTAACTATAGCGCTGCGTTCAACAACATTGTCCCCTCCAAGCTCGTCACCAAGACCCTGGGACTGAACACCTCCCTCTGCAACTGGATCCTGGACTTCCTGACGGGCTGACCCCATGTTGGTGAGGGTAGGCAACATCACCTCCGCCACGCTGACCCTCAACACGGGGGGGGGGGACCACAGGGGTGTGAGCTTAGTCCTCTCCTGTACTCCCTGTTCACCCACCGCATGACTCCAACACCATTTTCAAGTTAGCTGAAGACAGGACTGTGGTAGGCCTGATCACCGGCGACGATGAGACAGCCTACAGGGAGGAGGTCAGAGACCTGGCAGTGTGGTGGTGGAACACCAACCTCTCCCTCAACGTCAGTAAGACAATGGAGCTGATTGTGGACTACAGGAAACGGGGGGGAGCACGCCCCCATCCACATCGACCGGGCTGAAGTTGAGCCGGTCGAGAGCTTAAGCTTCCTCTGTGTTCAAATTACCAAGGAGTTAAAACGGTCCACACAAAAGTCATGAAAACGTTGCAACAGCGCCTCTTCACCCGCCTCAGGAGGTTGAAAAAGTTTGTCATGGGGCCTTCAAATCCTCAAAAGGTTCTACATCTGTACCATTGAGAGCATCTTGACCGGCTGCATCACCACCTGGTATGGCAATAGCACCGCCCTGGATCTCATGGCGCTAGAAAGGATGGTGCGGACAGCCCAGTACATCACTTGGACCGAGTTCCCTGCCATCCAGGACCTCTATATCAGGCGCTGTGAAAGGAAGGCCCAGAAAATCGTGAAAGACTCCAACCACCCAAGCCATAGAGTGTTCGCTCGGCTAGACGTTCATCAAGTCTGACACCAACAGATTCCTGAACAGTTTCTATCCCCAAGCTATGAATACAGTAGCTAACTAAATAGCTAACAAAATGGCTACAGGGACAATCTGAGTTGACCTAACCCTAGTTCTTGTATTTAATTGTATTTTTGCACTGTCTCTATGCACACTCACAGGGCCCTACACACTCACACACACTGTCACTCCAGGACACACACAAACACTCACTTCACAACACATAATATGCACATACACTACCGTTCAAAAGTTTGGGGACAAGCTAATTTTATGTCCATAAAAATAACATAAAATTGATCAGAAATACAGTGTAGACACTGTTAATGTTGTAAATTACTGTTGTAGCTGGAAACGGCTGATTTGTAATGGAATATCTACATAGGCGTACAGAGGCCCATTATCAGCAACCATCACTCCTGTGTTCAAATGTCACGTTGTGATAGCTAATCAGTGTATCATTTTAAAAGGCTAATTGATCATTAGAAAACCCTTTTGTAATTATGTTAGCACAGCTGAAACTGTTATTCTGATTAAAGAAGCAATAAAACTGGCCTTCTTTAGACTAGTTGAGCATCTGGAGCATCAGCATTTGTGTGTTGATTACAGACTCAAAATGGCCAGAAGCAAAGACCTTTCTTCTGAAATGCCTCATTCTATTCTTGTTCTGAGAAATGAAGGCTATTTCATGCGAGAAATTGCCAAGAAACTGAAGATCTCGTACAATGCTGTGTACTACTCCCTTCACAGAACAGCGCAAACTGGCTCTAACCAGAATAGAAAGAGGAGTGGGAGGCCTCGATGCACAACTGAGCAAGAGGACAAGTACATTAGAGAGTCTAGTTTGAGAAACAGATGCCTCACAAGTCCTCAACTGGCAGCTTCATTAAATAGTACCCGCAAAACACCAGTCTCAACGTCAACAGTGAAGAGGCGACTCCGGGATGAGTTGCGAAGAAAAAAGCCATATCTCAGACTGGCCAATAAAAATAAAAGATGGCAAAAGAACACAGACACTGGTCAGAACACAGACACTGGACAGAACACAGACACTGGTCAGAACACAGACACTGGACAGAACACAGACACTGGTCAGAACACAGACAATGGACAGAACACAGACACTGGACAGAACACAGACACTGGACAGAGCACAGACACTGGTCAGAACACAGACACTGGACAGAACACAGACACTGGACAGAACACAGACACTGGACAGAACACAGACACTAGACAGAACACAGACACTGGACAGAACACAGACACTGGACAGAACACAGACACTGGTCAGAACACAGACACTAGACAGAACACAGACACTGGACAGAACACAGACACTGGACAGAGGAACTATGGGGTTGGTCCAAGAGAAGAATGGGAGCTCCACAAATAAAATCAAATTAAATCAAATCAAATTTTATTGGTCACATACACATGGTTAAAATCAAATCAAATTGTATTGGTCACATACACATGGTTAAAATCAAATCAAATTTTATTGGTCACATACACATGGTTAAAATCAAATCAATTTTATTGGTCACATACACATGGTTAAAATCAAATCCAATTTTATTGGTCACATAAACATGGTTAAAATCAAATCAAATTGTATTGGTCACATACACATGGTTAAAATCAAATAAAATTTTATTTGTCACATACACATGGTTAGCAGATGTTAATGCGAGTGTAGCAAAATGCTTCTAGTTCTGACCTTGCAGTAGTATCTAACAAGTAATCTGACAATTTCACAACAACTACCTTATACACACAAGTGTAAAGGAATGAATACGAGTATGTACTTATAAATATATGGATGAGTGATGGCTGACCGGCATAGGCAAGATGAAGTAGATGGTATATAGTAGAGTATATACATATGAGATGAGTAATGTAGGATATGAAAACATTATATAAATGTCATCGTTTAAAGTGGCTAGTGGTACATTTATTACATCCACTTTTTTAGTTATTAAAGTGGCTAGAGATTTGAGTCGATGGCCGAGCGGCATAGGCAAGATTCAGATTTTAGCAGATGTTAATGCGAGTGTAGCGAAATGCTTGTGCTTCTACTTCCGACAATGCAGTAGTATCTAACAAGTAATCTAACAAATTCACAAATACAGGTGTGCCACGCTTGTAGCATCATACACATGACGACTCGAGGCTGTAGTCGCAGCCAAAGTTGCTATAACAAAGTAATGAGTAAAAGGTCTGAATACTTATGTAAATGTGATATTTCTGTTTAACATTTTAATTACATTTGGAAAAAAAACTGTTTTTGCTTTTGTCCTTTTGGGGTATTGTGTGTAGATTGATGAGGGAAAACAACAATTTAATCAATTTTAGAATAAGGTTGTAATGTAACAAAATGTGGAAAAAGTCAAGGGGTCTGAATAGTTTCTGAATGCGCTGATGTCTGTATAGAAAGTATGGACCATAGGGCCCCTGTTCTGGTTAAACGAATCCCTGGGACTTCCCTCTGACCCTATGGCCCCTCTCCTGGTTAAACGAATCTCTGGGACTTCCCTCTGACCCTATGGCCCCTCTCCTGGTTAAGCCAGTTCACATGCGATGAGAAACAAGTACAGCATATTACCAGTCTCAAGAGGGTTTCCCCCCTTCTGTTGTATTTAGGATTGAGATATTTCATCATGATCTATGGATTTGGACGCTCTGTGAATCCATCTCCGTCTGTTTCAGGCCTTTTGGAAACTATTTTCTGTTTTCTCTATCAGAGAAAAGGAATCAGCTTGCAATTTGGGGGGTTTGGTGCATATTACATCTAATTGAATTACTTAGCCAATCCCTCTAGGTGCCCTCCCCCTTTTAAACATTGTGTCACCAATGGAAGCCTTCCCTTGGTGGGTTAGGAGGACAGTTATTCAATAAAGCCCTTATTAAAGCCACACAACCTATACACCCCTAATTGTGTTTTACCCTGCTTTAATAAAAAGGGGGTTATTAAAGGGGAAAATAAACATCTCTGAGCCTAGCGGCTCCCCAGGAGAAAAGGAACTGGCCATGTTTGCGTTTCGCAAAGATGGTGGAAATGATCTGCGAGACGGGCTCTCCGTTGAAGGCCTACAGACAGTATTCCAACTACGGAAAACACACTGTAAAAAAAAAGAAAAGGGTTGGTGGGGAAGTCTACCATGTACAAAGGGCAGCATTATTAAAATTCCCCTTTTGACTTACAATGTGAATTTTACACGGCCCATATGTCAATTGTGAAAGCGGTACAGACGATGTGACAATTATAAGGTTTTGTGAGGGCTAAGAGGGAGGTGCTTCCTGTGTTGGCGTCCTAGATTGAAACCAAGTTTGAGGTCCACTCCAGGTCTCAATATGGATGGTCATTTGATATAACCATTTCCTGTCTTTTTTTTTTAACAAATCATTATTGTTTCTTCTCCGTGTGAACGTAAAAAAAAAAGCTTTGGTTTATGGAGGTTGTAGCCTAAACAAAAGTTGTCCGTTCCCCTCTCCCCACCCCCGCTCGTAGACCATATCAAGGCCTTAGCTGACTGCTATAGGGGGATCATTAATATATGAGAGCGATATCATGCCTGGGGTCTCACACCCAGTGGACACAAAGTCAACATGTAGCATAACCCATTCACTGGCCTGAATCACTTACAGATAGGTGGGGGGTGGGTGGGGGGGACATGTCTCCCAACACAGGATGAAGAAGGAAAAAGTGATCAGAGCGAGAAAAACAGGGAAGGACCACAGCAACCTTTACTGGGCAAGGAAAGGAATAACAGTTTTTGCTGGATGTTTATTTGAACAGAACAGGGAGAGGTCACAGGAGGATTTAGGGAGTAATGAAGTCAAGCTGGAATAAAATAGACCTCCTAGCGGCTCTGGTCACCATGCTGCCGGAAGGCCACCCCCAACTGGGATCGGATGCCATGGCAACATAAGCACCACATTCTCTGCCAAAAGACAACATAACATCAAGAGAGCATTATGGGTTTTGTGGTTTTGACTGTAGTTTTCTCATGTTTTGTTTACTGACACTTTTTACCTCTGTCTCCCAGGAAGACTGCTCAGATATTCTTTTTAGGACATGTATCCTCAAATTAAACGTGGCTCATTGACATTGTTAACATTTCTACTCTGGCTTTCATTTCACCTACATCACCTTGCTGTTCATACTTTACAAAGCCTCAGTTTGACAATTAAAAACAAACAACATCTGCATCCTAATAACTCCTGATAATCCAACGTTTACCGTTACCCCTCCATCTGTACTCATCCTAATAACTCCTGATAATCCAACGTTTACCGTTACCCCTCCATCTGTACTCATCCTAATAACTCCTGATAATCCAGCGTTTACCGTTACCCCTCCATCTGTACTCACCCTAATAACTCCTGATAATCCAGCGTTTACCGTTACCCCTCCATCTGTACTCATCTGTTTCCTCTTCCTCTACAACCCACACTTGGCCTTGTCAGAGCTGTGCTCATGTCCTTCACTCAAAGCTCGTCTCACGTTTTGATTGCAGGTTGAATACATTATTTATTAGATGTTAAGGTCTCCATTGTGAACTTTAAGTGTCAGTGTGTTGTATTTGCTTAATGAATGGGGTTGGTAGAGATCAAAGAGGAGAAACGACAGTGGTGAATGTGGGAGAATGAGAGGTTCTGGCTTGTTTCTCCTAATTGGTGTCTGGGAAGGAAAAAATGTAATCAAGTCAAGTTTGGAAAAGTTCACGCTCGGTTACAGACGTGGTCAGGGGAGGTTTAGTTTCGTACATTCTTAATTCGTCAAAAGCCAGATTAATGTGCTTTTGGCACCTGTGTTAAATTTGTCAATTTCTGCTAGCTTTGAAGGTTCATCATTTTCCCATTACTCTACCATTGGAACAGGCGGTCAGGCATTTCAATTTGTAGGGACATGTTCAAACGGTATTACTCTACAGTACTGTTGGAACCATATGATTACCATGGAATTAAGAAGTATAAGAGTGTATTACATTAATACTGATTTAAAACACTATTAGAAAAAAAGGTTCTGGGTAGAACCAAAAAGGGTTCTAGTCCTTGTTTTATACGTAAATGGCAAAGGTTCTATAAAGAACCCTTTTTGTAGGCTTCTTTGATCAGAACCACGGGGATCTTCTTCGCTGAACCAAAACTGGTTCCATATAGAATCCTTGGGTTCTGAAAGAGAACGACCTAGCACTACATATTTTACTGGTTGGTGATTCACTGACACCGCCCCCGATTAGTGATGAACACTTATCTCCCTCACTAGTTTTAAGCACCAGCTGTCAGAGAAGCTCACAGATCACTGCACCTGTACATAGCCCAACCAACTACCTCATCCCCTACCGTAGTCATTTATTTATCTTGCTCCTTTGCACCCCAGTATTTTTACTTTGCACATTCATCTACTGCACATTTACCATTCCAGTGTTAAATTGCTATACTGTAGTTACTTTGCCACCATGGCCTATTTATTGCCTTATGTTCCTTATCCTACCTCATTTTTTTATTGACTGAGTGTTTGTTTACTCCAATGTGTAACTCTGTGTTGTTGTATGTGTTGAACTGCTTTGCTTTATATTGGCCAGGTCGCAGTTGTAAATGAGAACTTGTTCTCAACTTGCCTACCTGGTTAAATAAAGGTGAAATAAAATAAAATAAAAATAAAAAAATGAATAAAGCATCCCAAGAGTTAACACACAGGAACTTCATTTAAACACATGAGGGAGATCAGAGGACAACAATCAATAGTAGTAACTAACTCTGAAGAACAAGATACACACGTCTCACGACTCACAGTGGGCACGCACACCATCCCACTAATCCAGAGATATGAGTGTGTCCAGTTGTCGATAGGCAGAAACCGGGATGTTGCTCTCTGCCACTACTTGACGGAGACTGACAGTATTGTGTGACCTGCAGAGTCAAGAGGATGGGCAGATGTCCGGCCCCCTAGTAACTTCCCTAGCAATCTATCAGGGTCACACAGGTCAGTGAGAATTTGAGAGGCAGGTTTATGGTACCCCCTAGAGCCTCCGGCTCCGGTCATGGGGGATGGGGAGTGGATTATGCAGCTCAGGGTAGTGAGGTGCTGATAACAGTAACATAAGTCACTGGCAAGGAATTCGTAAAATGTTCCATCTAGGGTTCTACAGTATATGGAACCAATTTCGGTTCTATATAGAACCTAATGCTGCGCCATATATGCATAAGCATAGACATTTTTTTCTAAGACTGTAGGATCCCTATGTTTGGAACACCATATCTATGTTTAAGGGCCATTGGCGGTCAGTTCAGTTTAAGATGAAGGAGGATGCAAAACATTTTTAGGAGCATGGCCTTATTTCTATTATAGCATATTGGATGACTGTAATTCATATTCCGTTCACCCAGCTCAATGTAACATCGATAGGTTTAACCTACTAAATGATACTCAAATTTTCCCTATACCCATCATGAGGTTACTACAACCTTGCCTATGAATTAAAGTTCACAATGTAGTTGCACAGGTCAAGATAACATTTTGAGTAATCAAGTTGACAGACGTTGACACATTTGAATCCGCACTGAGCTAAAGGCTAGAGCTGCCGCTTTCAAGGAGTGGGACACTAATCCAGACATTTATAAGAAATACTGCTATGCCCTCTGACGAACAATCAAACATGCAAAGCGTCAATATAGGACTACTGTAAGCTTGAATCCTACTACACCGGCTCTGACGCTTGTCGGATGTGGCAGGACTTGCAAACTATTACGGATTACAAAGGTAACCCCAGCCGTAAACTGCCTAGTGACGCAAGCCTTCCAGACAAACTAAATACCTTCTATGCTCGCTTTGAGGCAAGCAACACTGAACCATGCAAGAGACCACCAGCTGTTCCGGACGACTGTGGGATCATGCTCTCCGTGGCCGATGTGAGTAAGACCTTTAAACAGGTCAACAGACAGATTACAAGGAAGCGTACTCAGAGCATGCGCTGACCAACTGGTAAGTGTCTTCACTGACATTTTCAACCTCTCCCTGACCGAGTCTGTAATACCTACATGTTTCAAGCAGACCACCATAGTCCCTGTGCCCAAGAACGCCAAGGTAACATTCCTAAATGACTACCGCCACAGAGCACTCACGTCTGTAGCCATACAGTTCTTTGAATAGCTGGTCATGGCTCACATCAACACCATCATCCCCAAAACCCTAGACCCAGTACAATTCGCATACCGCCCCCGACAGTTCCACTAAACACCTCACTTTGTTCAGGTATGTTTATCCATGTTTCGTTCTGTTCGCTTTCGGCGGAATGTAATACACCCCTGATCACACGCAAACACAGTTCACTTTCATAGCAGCCACATACAAACAGCATGAACATTTTGCTGGTGGAATAATTCCTTCTCGCGTCTACGCTCTCTCTTTCTCTCACCTTTTCCCTTCGCTTGTGGACTTAAAAAACAACACATCAGATGTCTGTGACTAGGCGAAAAAAAAACGTATCATAACCGCTAACCACTACACACAGCCTAGATCATTGCCACCATATTAGCTAGCAACATTAGTAATGTCATAGTCAACATCTAGAACTAACGTGTTAATAAACTAAACTAAGCCAAAATCATGCAGTATATTGTACAGTCAGCAAACAATTTATTAAATTAATGAAACCAAAAGCTTAACTTGACTTGGAAGAGTTCCAGCGTTAGATAGCCATTGCCAGCTAGCTAACATAGCATCCCTCTCTATTTGAACCGGGTGTTTGAGTAGGCTAAACTAGCTAGCTGTATTCGCTAGCTAAGGGAAAGTAAAAATCATACATCATATGAGTCAATTGGAGGTGTACCTGTGGATGTATTTCAAGGCCTACCTTCAAACTCAGTGTCTCTTTGCTTGACATCATGGGAAAATCAGAAGAAATCAGCCAAGATCTCATAAAAAAAATGGTAGACCTCCACAAGTCTGGTTCATCCTTGGGAGCAATTTCCAAACGGCTGAAGATACCCCGTTCATTTGCTATTTAACCAACAGTGGTGACAAAACTGCAATAGAAACACATAGAACTTTAGATTATTATTCTGTGCATAAAAAAAGTAATAAATAAAGTACATTTTGTGTGCACATCACTCACTGATTTTTATCCTCAACAAGGCCGTTTGATGGAAACACATCACTGGTGGAAAAATGTGCATATTCTGCATGAAAATCTCTCAATATAATAGTACAGTACAGTACTCAGTTCTTGTTCAAATTTCTTACTGGATTTCTTGGACATTTTCTGTATTTATACATTTCAGACATGGAGTTGCGTACTGCAATACTACTGGATGTTATCAAGAACACTTATCAATAACAATTAATTTATTCCTGACTCAACGCATTATTTAATAACTTTCCTCACTAAGAAATGACATTATCATATGAAACAGAGAAGATATGTTTTGAGGAGGATGCCTCTACCCTCCCCATCTCTGAAGTTAAACGCTAAACATTCCCCGCTCCTTTCTGCAGATCATTAGCGACCCTGTGCTGCATCTGGTCTTTGATGCCTGTGAGGTCTGATGTGTCTGTCATAGCCATGCTAATCCACTGGACTACCCACAGCCACCTGTTCCTCCATGTCGGTCCCTGGCTCAGCTACAGCTGCAGGCTACAGCTTCACTCTTCAGACTTTTACAAGTTGTGTTCCCCTGCTCAGATGTTGCCTACCAACGCCATCGACTGGGCCGTTGGTCGCCAGATTCCATAAAATGTAATTTATGTTACCCATAATGTTCCCCTGATATTTGAGTGCACAGTTTTTCATTAGTCCTGGGAATGGTTTGTCCAACCAATGGTTGCCTGCCATGTCATCGACTGAGCCGTCGGGCACCAGATTGCTATAACATATGATGTGGTTAGCTGATACATAAAATACCTTTCCAGGCTTTGTAAGATCTAGCATGCGTCAGCAATGTCTGAGCAGGGGAACACGGCCACAGACTGCTCTTCAAAGCTCTGGAGGATGATGAGGTCACTAGTTTTAGGGTACTACTTACATTTAAGTAGCCTTCTGGGGCTTTTTGGGGCTTTTTCCTTTCATGACGACTCATCCTGTATTTAATTCCGCTGCTCAATCGATCGCTCCATATATTCGGTCTGAAACCGGCATCTTAGAAGTTGTTGGTGCTGATGTCAAATTTAGGGGTTGTTGTTCAAAACAAATTAATCGGTGATTGGATTGTCTCTAACCAATCAGAGTATCAAAGTTGATAACATCATCATGTAGGCCAGCTATGGCCCAACCCATCGGTTTCTGGGGCCAATCAGAATGGTCAGAATGTGTTCGCATTGTACAAGATGTCTGGGAGGAAAGCAAATCCAGTCTCATGGTGGAGAAGAAACGCTAATGGGCCGGGCATTTGGCGTAATGATGTGGATGGGTAGTCAGGCCTTTTCCAAGCACAAAACAGAGTGTCTTTAAATGTTTGGGCGGCGTTGAATCTATTCCTGTCCTCCTAAATTAATATACAGTTGAAGTCGGAAGTTTACATACACTTAGTTTACATACACTTAACTTGTTTTTCAACTACTCCACAAATTTCTTGTTAACAAACTATAGTTTTGGCAAGTCGGTTAGGACATCTACTTTGTGCATGACACAAGACATTTTTCCAACAATTGTTTACAGACAGATAATTTCACTTATAATTCACTGCATCACAATTCCAGTGGGTCAGAAGTTTACATACACTAAGTTGACTGTGCCTTTAAACAGCTTGGAAAATTCCAGAAAATTATGTCATGGCTTTAGAAGCTTCCGATAGGCTAATTGACATAATTTGAGTCAATTGGAGGTGTACCTGTGGATGTATTTCAAGGCCTACATTCAAACTCAGTGCCTCTTTGCTTGACGTCATGGGAAAATAAAAAGAAATCAGCCAAGACCTCAGAAACCTCAGACCTCAGTCTGGTTCATCCTTGGGAGCAATTTCCAAACACCTGATGGTACCACGTTCATCTGTACAAACAATAGTACGCAAGTATAAACACAATGGGACCACGCAGCAGTCATACCGCTCAGGAAGGAGACGCGTTCTGTCTCCTAGAGATTAACTTACTTTGGTGTGAAAAGTGCAAATCAATCCCAGAACAACAGTAAAGGACCTTGTGAAGATGCTGGAGGAAACAGGTACAAAAGTATCTATATCCACAGTAAAACAAGTCCTATATCAACATAACCTGATTGGCCGCTCAGCAAGGAAGAAGCCACTGCTCCAAAACCGCCATAAAAAAACAGACTACGGTTTGCAACAATATATACAGTGTAGTAATATTATTATATTAGTATATTACTGTGGAACCCAGCTAACAATTTCAGGGAGTGAGAACGTTTCTGTAATCATTGCATACAATGTAATGTCACCTGTAATAGATCCCGTGTGGCTCAGTTGGTAGAGCATGGTGCTTGCAACGCCAGGGTTGTGGATTTGATGCCCACAGGAGACCAGTACAAAATGAAATTACAAAAATAACTCACTACTAAGTCACTCTGGATAAGAGTGTCTGCTAAATGACTAAAATGTTTTAAATAATGTTCTCCTGATGTTTGGCGGCTCCTGAGAGGCTCAGCGCTCTAAGGCACTGCATCTCAGGTTTGATTCCGGGCTGTATCACAACTGGCTCTGATTGGGAGTCCCATAGGGCGGCACACAATTGGCCCAGCATTGTTAGGGTTTGGCCGGGGTAGGCTGTCATTGTAAATAAGAATTTGTTCTTAACTGACTTGTCTGGTTAAATAAAATAATATTTGACTGCCCAGCTTTCTATTAGTCTTGGCAACATTCTAAATGTGTTAGTGAGAACCTGTTTTTGGCATTAAGATTTAGGAGAACATTCCCTTAATATCCAACAGAAGTTACTCAACACTTACCCTATGTTCTCAGAACTTTGGAAAAGAATGTCCTAGACACTTCCCTAACCTAACCTTGCTAACAGACAAGGAGCTGTGAATGAATCACTGGTTAACCAGTCAAGGCCTGGATGGGCTCGGCAACAGTTACAAGGTTATGTGTAATAAATAAATAAATTGTTGGTAGAACGTTATTAATATCTTATGTTCTGGCAACCATGTTCTGTTGTATGTTTGGTGTGACATTGATTAAATAGCATGGCAACCCTTAGAAAACGGGACACAGGAGTATTCTTGCAATGTTCAAATGAATGAACCTTTTTGCTGAAGAATGTGTGTGTTTTCTATTGTGTTTTGTATCTCTGATTTGCATTTCATATTTGTATTGATGTCTATACTCATACAGTACACACTGGTTAAAATGCTTGTTCGCTAGCCAAACTTTTTTTAATGAGCAACGTTAGCTAGTTAACATTAGCCTTCTACATCTAGCTACATATCGAACTAACATCCTCTCAGGCCAAGGGCACAATGTATTAATTTATTGATAGATCAGAATTACTGTTATAATCATCGGCCGGTACGTAGATTTAAGTAAAATCACAAGTCTAAATCCCTATCTCCATCCATGGCTAATTTAAAAAAGGGAACATTTTAGCTAGCTAGCAAGCCACAGGAGGACAACAACACAACGCGATGCAACAATTAAAGATGTTTCTGTCAATGACGTATTGCTCTTCATGTGATTTGATTGGAGTGAAGCCAAATACAAACTGGCTTCCCTTGACACTTTTCTTTTGGTGCACCAGGACCATTCACAGTTTAGCTCAACGATGATTGGTTATTACTCTTTGCATTTGTTGTGAAGGGAGGCCAAATGCTTGCTGGCTTCCCTTGCATTCAACGCTAAGGGTGGCAACAGTGTCATAGTCTTTTTGACCAGACAGCATCGGATACAAAGACAGAGGGGCACTTTTACCAGATCTTTTACCAGACCTCTTAAGGATGCGCCCCTTTTTTTCAATTTTCGCCTTAGATGACATACCCAAGTCTAACTGCCTGTAGCTCAGGTCCTAAAGCAAGGATTATGCATATTCTGTGTACCATTTGAAAGGAAACACTTTGAAGTTTGTGTTAATGTGGAAGGAATGTAGGATAACATCACACAATAGATCTGGTAAAAGATAATATAAAACAAAAAAACAACCGTAATTTTGTATTTTTGTTTTGTACCATCATCTTTGAAATGCAAGAGAAAGGCCGTAATGTATTATACTTTACAAACGGTGTTGTCTACCTGGTATATTTTTAAATTTTTTACCCTCTGCTGCATATACGTACATGCATTTTACCTATACATTTTACATACACATTTTACATATACATTTTACATTTACATTTTACATATACATTTTACATACACATTTTACATATACATTTTACATACACATTTTACATACACATTTTACATACATGGCACTTTTACATATAACAACAATACATTACCGAACAAACTCTTTAATCCCAAACCTCAGCCACTCTCAGCCCATCCCACCTATCACCATAGACCAACCCTCAGCCACTCTCAGCCCATCCCACCTATCACCATAGACCAACCCTCAGCCACTCTCAGCCCATCCCACCTATCACCATAGACCAACCCTCAGCCACTCTCAGCCCATCCCACCTATCACAATAGACCGCCCTCGTTTGGTTTCCATGTGCCGTTATATTTTTCAATTGTGCTGTGATGTTATACAACATTTTTGAATATTTCTAATCTATGGCTTTCCAGATTGCCCAACACTGCTATTTGTAAGGTTAATTTTAAGTGCGTGTTGTGATTTTTTTCACCATTCCTGAACCTGTGACCAGAAATAAGCTACATTGGGGCAATACAAGAATAAGTGATCTATTGATTCTGTCTCTTCGTAACAAAATCTATTTTCACATCAGAATGTTTGTTTAGACCTGTCTAAAATAAAGAATGGATTTTTAGTGATGGTGTGGGCTATATTCAAATGATTTATTAGACTTTTTAAAATGTAGATGTTCCAAAGATCCACATCAGTGGCTTGAAGCTTATATGTGGACACTGCCGGATATGCAAATGAATGTATTATGTTAATTAATGGTCAATTACTGTCAGACTGTTAGCTATTTGCATGAAAATCACCGGCTGACAAAATGTAATGACCACCACAGCCCTAGTTTCAGGATGAGTCCCTGTCAAAATGAAACTTTAAATGTCTGTTATTCTGAGAACATTGTAACCAAGTTCTGGGTATGTTCTGTTTGACATTAAGGAAATGTTCTAGGAATATTTAACTGAAAGCGCAAGCTTTGTCATTCAATTCTGTCTCTTTGAAACAGTCCTTGAACATTCCTATGAAAACCTTAGGTAAGGACCTTAAGAGACTCTTTTTTTAACTTGGCAAGTCAGTTAAGAACAAATTCTTATTTTCAATAACGGCCTGGGAACAGTGGGTTAACTACCTGTTCAGGGGCAGAACAACAAATTTGTACCATGTTAGCTCAGGGATTTGAACTTGCAACCCTTTCGGTTACTAGTCCAACGCTCTAACCACTAAGCTACCCTGCCACCCCACTTAAAGGAACGTTCTCTAAAGGTGTGGGAACGTTTGTTGTTATCTGGACCTCATCTGAACCTCATCTATGCTGCTATCTCAGCTTCTCTCATTTATTCCATTTTCCTCTATCAACGACTTCTTCAGCAAAATGACAGTGCCTCTGCAATTCTAATGTTCACTGACACGTACTGATAATTCAGCTCAAAGCTGGCTTTCAGTTCTTTAAAGGAGTGAGGAAAATATGCAGTACAGTGCTTTGTTTATCGAGAACAGTTGATTGGAGAGGGGTAGTTCAAATAAAGTAGCACATCAGAAATGCCCTGTTGCCAACGGAGTCCCTCAACTTCACGCCCTCATCGACTGTGTACCAACCTCTCTGTGCAATAAGCACCGCAACTCTCCCAGAGAAAGAGTTGTTTTCTCCAAGGGCCAACTACCAGTACAAATCAGACCCACTACTCACTGGGGTTCAAAAGGAAATTCAGATGCATAATGATAACCTCATTCATTAAATATGACACTAGGAGAATTTCACATGAAAACTCAAGAGTATCATTTCTCGGTCTCTGAGCAGAGAGATCATGGAGAAACCATGCTAAGTATTCCGCTCGGGCGAGACATGTCAGTAGTCATGTAATTAAGGTTGTATTAAATACTGCTGGTCCTTCTCTTCTCCATCCTCTGAGTCGTCAGCGGGTATTGATATCCCTCTGCGCCTACAGAACTAAAGACATCCGCTGTCACTTGAACAGCAGCTGGCATTAATGATGAACTAACCGCCCCAACGTTTGGAGGCATGTGACTGGTGGTATGAGAAGTGAGAGACGTGTCTATTCGATTCTGATTCCTCCCCCAATAGATTTGCCTCTGTCAAGGGAGGGATTGTTTTTCATTCCATTCCCTTTGATGCTATGTTAATACTGGGGGTGAAGACTCAGTGTGAGAGCATCTGTGAGAGAGAGAGAGATTGAGAGACAGAGGCATTCACCCAACTGAAATCAACCCGTGGTCTGCACTGAGGGATGTGGGCGGCAGTCTGTCCTTTGATTGGCTGCCAACAAGGTTGCATGTTCCTATTCAGGATTGTAATATGCCACCTGGGAGATATGGACCAGGGGGTCATTGTCCATTATGACACAGGCCTCAGGTTGACACAACCAAACTATCTTAAGAAGTTCAAATAGTGTATTGTTTTGATTCTGTAAGAACTGATTCAAATTACCTAAGCATGACCTACAGGCTTGACTGAAAAATGAACACCTTGTCGGATCGACCACGGCTGTGGTTACAGAACAAAGCTTGTGATGTGCAGAGGTTGTAACTCCTGCGTCTTGGATTAATTATTGAACAAAGACAGCATCTTTTTTTTTTTTTTTGTCTTGCAGAGATGAATCCAAAAATCTCTTTGATATAATACTCTATTTTTCCTCCCAGTGTGGTTTCAACAAATGGTTGGCACAATTAACCAAAGGCAGTCCAGACAGCACCGCTTTACTGACCACACAACAACAGGAACATTGAGTATCACTGCCTGTTGTGGTGATGTCAGAACCTCACGAGAACTCCACTTTGTCACTGAACACATGCAACACACCCGAACAAAGCAACGTAAAAACACATTTTAAAAAGGTAATGGAACCATAGTTCTCATGAATAAAATCAAGGAATTGTGTACTCGGTGAAACAAGCTTGGAGCTCGGTTACAGTAGCCTACTGCATGGAGCTGGATATCCAATACTGATCTCAGTTACATTAGCCTACTGCCTTGAGCTGGATATCCAATACTGAGCTCAGTTACATTAGCCTACTGCATGGAGCTGGATATCCAATACTGAGCTCAGTTACATTAGCCTACTGCATGGAGATGGATATCCAATACTGATCTCAGTTACATTAGCCTACTGCATGGAGCTGGATATCCAATACTGATCTCAGTTACATTAGCCTACTGCATGGAGCTGGATATCCAATACTGAGCTCAGTTACATTAGCCTACTGCAATACTGAGTGTATTATATCATACTGCAAGAGTCTAGATGACCTCTACTAAACACCATGTACTGTTTCAGGGATGTGTGAAGGACCACAGGGACGTCCGGCAAGAACAGAGCCAAAGGATGTCAGGGCAAAGAGGTTTTATTGTCACCGCACAACAACACACTCACTTTTGGGACTTTTACAACAGGGTAATGTGGTTTCGAGGACGAAAGAGATACATGGGAATAGAATTAACCATGCAAAGTTATGTAAACTAAGGCTATGCAAGTTAAGTAGACATATACATATTCACACAGTCCTGCATCACACAAGTTAAGATACATATAATAAATCATGTTCTTTAATTGAACACTATAAAGAAAAACATTATGCGTGAATCTGAACTTGCATAATGTTGCAGTGCCTGAATCACATATCAATGAACATTGATGGCTGAACATTAAGCAGGCCCAGGTAGAGCCTGAAGTGAGGAGGCCCAGGTAGAGCCTGAAACTAACAGCTCCAGGCAGAGTCTGAAGCTAACAGACCCAGGTGGAGCCTGAAGTGAGGAGACCCAGGTAGAGCCTGAAGCTAACAGACCCAGGTGGAGTCTGAAGTGAGGAGACCCAGGTAGAGCCTGAAGCTAACAGGCCCAGGTAGAGCCTGAAGATAACAGGCCCAGGTAGAGCCTGAAGCGAACAGGCCCAGGTAGAACCTGAAGCTAACAGGCCCAGGAAGAGCCTGAAGCTAACAGGAGCAGGTAGAGCCAGAAGCTAGCGTTAGACATGTCAGGTCTGCTATAAGGATAAAGCACAAGGCCTGGAAATGACCACTGTGTGAGGAAGGCACTGCCACTGTAGCATAAAACCACACCAGTAGCATAAAACCAGTAACATACAACGACACGAGTAAAGGATGCACAATCTGCACAATAAGGACTGAAACCTGACAATTTCATCAGTTGAACAGCCCCCATGTAGCCTTAGCATTATCATTAGTGGTGGGCTATGAACATTTAGTAGGCTAGGCAGATTATGCTACAAACATTTAACAGGCTCGGCAGGTCATGCTTCCAACATTTAGCAGGCACGGCAGGTTATGCTTCCAACATTTAGCAGGCTCGGCAGGTCATGCTAACAAACATTTAGCAGGCTCGGCAGGTCATGCTTCCAACATTTAGCAGGCACGGCAGGTTATGCTTCCAACATTTAGCAGGCTCGGCAGGTCATGCTAACAAACATTTAGCAGGCTCGGCAGGTCATGCTTCCAACATTTAGCAGGCACGGCAGGTTATGCTTCCAAC
Organism: Brachymystax lenok tsinlingensis; assembly: GCA_030435695.1. Lineage (NCBI taxonomy): Eukaryota > Metazoa > Chordata > Actinopteri > Salmoniformes > Salmonidae > Brachymystax > Brachymystax lenok. Next base: position 4,533,891 of record CM059793.1, read on the forward strand.
ATTTAGCAGGCTCGGCAGGTCATGCTAACAAACATTTAGCAGGCTCGGCAGGTCATGCTAACAAACATTTAGCAGGCTCGGCAGGTCATACTAACAAACATTTATTTAGCAGGCTAGGTAGTTCATGCTAACAAAATATTAGCCTAGCAAGCAAAGAACATACATGAGTACAAACACCAATCCCTGCAAACAGTAGGTTGGCACCAGCAAGGTAATTATAGGACACACAGGAGCAGTGATTGGCGGGTAGTTGGCTGGTCCATCGTGGTCTGTAAGGTTCTTTTTAACACTGGGAAAGAAAGCAGCTGTGTAGTCTGTTCTCTGCAGGGGAATGAAGATCACTCGACTGTGTATGAGTAGATGAGCATAAGGGAGAGAGACCTGCTGATCCAGGTGTTGACTGCTCCCTGGCACAATGACAACAGAGAGAAAGAGTACACAGGCACTCACATACAGTATACACACACACACACAGACACACACACACACACACACACACACACACACACACACACACACACACACACACACACACACACACACACACACACACTACATTGACAGATGCACATGCACACACACAACAGTACATGCACGGATGCACACACACACACACACACACACACACACATACACACGCACACATCGCTGACACCAGATGGCACATAATGTTTTAGCCTGCCAACTATACACTTGGAAATCCATGAAAAAGAAATTGATGTTTTGTGCTGTGCCAGGGTTGTAACTCCATGTTGTACAACTGTCCACATCCTCTATGATTTGAAGAATAATGATTGTTTGAATCAAACACTATTCAACATAGTGTGTTTGAAGTCTTTGATCTCAGAACAGTCAACTGTTGTGAGCCAATTGCAACAACTGGCCTCAGCCTTGTTGTGCATACACTCACAGTTAGATGACTGTTCAACACCTAAGTGCAGGGCTGGTTCACACCAAACTCACTTCCTAACTTTACCTCAACATGCTGGTTCTCACCCAACTCACTTCCTAACCTTACCTCAACATGCTGGTTCCCACCCAACTCACTTCCTAACCTTACCTCAACATGCTGGTTCTCACCCAACTCACTTCCTAACCTTACCTCAACATGCTGGTTCCCACCCAACTCCCTTCCTAACCTTACCTCAACATGCTGGTTCTCACCCAACTCCCTTCCTAACTTTACCTCAACATGCTGGTTCTCACCCAACTCCCTTCCTAACTTTACCTCAACATGCTGGTTCCCACCCAACTCCCTTCCTAACTTTACCTCAACATGCTGGTTCCAACCCAACTCCCTTCCTAACTTTACCTCAACATGCTGGTTCCCACCCAACTCCCTTCCTAACTTTACCTCAACATGCTGGTTCCCACCAAACTCCCTTCCTAACTTTACCTCAACATGCTGGTTCCCACCAAACTCCCTTCCTAACTTTACCTCAACATGCTGGTTCCCACCCAACTCCCTTCCTAACTTTACCTCAACATGCTGGTTCCCACCCAACTCCCTTCCTAACTTTACCTCAACATGCTGGTTCCCACCCAACTCCCTTCCTAACTTTACCTCAACATGCTGGTTCCCACCCAACTCCCTTCCCTAACCTTACCTCAACATGCTGGTTCCCACCCAACTCCTTCCTAACTTTACCTCAACATGCTGGTTCCCACCCAACTCCCTTCCTAACCTTACCTCAACATGCTGGTTCCCACCCAACTCCCTTCCTAACTTTACCTCAACATGCTGGTTCCCACCCAACTCCCTTCCTAACCTTACCTCAACATGCTGGTTCTCACCCAACTCCCTTCCTAACTTTACCTCAACATGCTGGTTCTCACCCAACTCCCTTCCTAACTTTACCTCAACATGCTGGTTCCAACCCAACTCCCTTCCTAACTTTACCTCAACATGCTGGTTCCCACCCAACTCCCTTCCTAACTTTACCTCAACATGCTGGTTCCCACCAAACTCCCTTCCTAACTTTACCTCAACATGCTGGTTCCCACCAAACTCCCTTCCTAACTTTACCTCAACATGCTGGTTCCCACCCAACTCCCTTCCTAACCTTACCTCAACATGCTGGTTCCCACCCAACTCCCTTCCTAACCTTACCTCAACATGCTGGTCCCCACCCAACTCCCTTCCTAACCTTACCTCAACATGCTGGTTCCCACCCAACTCCCTTCCTAACCTTACCTCAACATGCTGGTTCCCACCCAACTCCCTTCCTAACTTTACCTCAACATGCTGGTTCCCACCCAACTCCCTTCCTAACTTTACCTCAACATGCTGGTTCCCACCCAACTCCCTTCCCAACTTTACCTCAACATGCTGGTTCCCACCCAACTCCCTTCCTAACTTTACCTCAACATGCTGGTTCCCACCCAACTCCCTTCCTAACTTTACCTCAACATGCTGGTTCCCACCCAACTCCCTTCCTAACTTTACCTCAACATGCTGGTTCCCGCCCAACTCCCTTCCTAACCTTACCTCAACATGCTGGTTCCCACCCAACTCCCTTCCTAACTTTACCTCAACATGCTGGTTCCCACCCAACTCCCTTCCTAACCTTACCTCAACATGCTGGTTCCCACCCAACTCCCTTCCTAACTTTACCTCAACATGCTGGTTCCCACCCAACTCCCTTCCTAACTTTACCTCAACATGCTGGTTCCCACCCAACTCCCTTCCTAACCTTACCTCAACATGCTGGTTCTCACCCAACTCACTTCCTAACTTTACCTCAACATGCTGGTCCCCCCTCAACTCCCTTCCTAAATTTACTTTCAAATGCTGGTTCTCACTCAACTCCTTTCCTAACCTTACTTGAACATGTTCCCTCAACATGCTGGTTCTCACCCAACTCCTTTCCTAACTTTACCTCAACATGCTGGTTCCCACCCAACTCCCTTCCTAACTTTACCTCAACATGCTGGTTCCCACCCAACTCCCTTCCTAACTTTACCTCAACATGCTGGTTCCCACCCAACTCCCTTCCTAACTTTACCTCAACATGCTGGTTCCCACCCAACTCCCTTCCTAACTTTACCTCAACATGCTGGTTCCCACCCAACTCCCTTCCTAACTTTACCTCAACATGCTGGTTCCCACCCAACTCCCTTCCTAACTTTACCTCAACATGCTGGTCCCCCCTCAACTCCCTTCCTAAATTTACTTTCAAATGCTGGTTCCCACCCAACTCCCTTCCTAACCTTACCTGAACATGCTGGTTCTCACCCAACTCCTTTCCTAACCATACCTCAATGTGCTGGTTCCCACCAAACTCATTTCCTAACCTTAACTCAACATGTTCCCTCAACATGCTGGTTCTCACCCAACTCCTTTCCTAACCATACCTCAATGTGCTGGTTCCCACCAAACTCATTTCCTAACCTTAACTCAACATGTTACCTCAACATGCTGGTTCTCACCCAACTCCTTTACTAACTTTACCTCAACATGCTGGTTCCCACCCAACTCCCTTCCTAACTTTACCTCAACATGCTGGTTCCCACCCAACTCCCTTCCTAACTTTACCTCAACATGCTGGTTCCAACCCAACTCCCTTCCTAACTTTACCTCAACATGCTGGTTCCCACCCAACTCCCTTCCTAACCTTACCTCAACAAGCTGGTTCTCACCCAACTCCCTTCCTAACCTTACCTCAACATGCTGGTTCTCACCCAACTCCCTTCCTAACTTTACCTCAACATGCTGGTTCTCACCCAACTCCCTTCCTAACTTTACCTCAACATGCTGGTTCCCACCCAACTCCCTTCCTAACCTTACCTCAACATGCTGGTTCTCACCCAACTCCCTTCCTAACTTTACCTCAACATGCTGGTTCTCACCCAACTCCCTTCCTAACTTTACCTCAACATGCTGGTTCCCACCCAACTCCCTTCCTAACTTTACCTCAACATGCTGGTTCTCACCCAACTCACTTCCTAACTTTACCTCAACATGCTGGTTCCCACCCAACTCCCTTCCTAACTTTACCTCAACAAGCTGGTTCTCACCCAACTCCCTTCCTAACCTTACCTCAACATGCTGGTTCCCACCCAACTCCCTTCCTAACCTTACCTCAACATGCTGGTTCCCACCCAACTCCCTTCCGAACTTTACCTCAACATGCTGGTTCCCACCCAACTCCCTTCCTAACCTTACCTCAACATGCTGGTTCTCACCCATTCCCTTACTAACCTTAACTCAACATGCTTACTCAAACAGTGACCTTGTACCTTTTTTTTTATATAATAGTTCCTATAGACTGTGCACTGTGATTGAACTCAGTACATTCTACACATGTACGAGCAGATGCATAACTCTGTTTACAGAACCATTTAGACTCCAATTAGACCCCAAGTCATAGAAGGGTGCCATTCACTCCAATTTGTTATACCTTCCTTTCTGATCTGAAAATGACTTAAAGGCACGGCCTTTCGCTCATTACGAAAGGCCTTGACTGCACTTGACGAGTCCCCCCTCTCATTTTCCATATTCCCCACATTTCCACATTCAGCTCTCCAGATCCTGTGAGGTGATTGAAAGGAGGTGGGCTGTGATGATCTCCTGAAACACTTTTCCGAGAGGTCTGCTCTGAGGCGGTAAGCGTGATGAAATCCACCTTGGCCGAGGTCACCCGGCTCTCTATGGTTGTAATTGTAGACAAATTTAGACTCTTGATTGGAATCCTTACACCATCCCATTGGCATGTCTTGAAGAGAAGACGGCGGCAGGGAATAGCTTTTGACGTCCGTGTAGGGCTGCTGCTGCTGGTAACAGTTAAGAGACATCAAGCATCCTTCCCAATCAATCTGCGACGAGAAAGAAAGGGCAACAGTGATTTGTCTCCGGCGATTTTGGCTGTCGGAGATGTTTAACTTCCTGGCGCATAATGGCTCTTGCGCCGTAGGTAAACCACCATTACCACACTGTTTATTTGGAAGGGGGCTCTGATGGCCCCGAACCAGGGCCGACGGACACCAAGCCAGAGAGATGAGGGGAGAGAAGGGCAAGAGAAGAAAGAGAGGGGGGAGAGAGGAAGACCCAATTTATTTGAAAGTAATTGGCTCCACTTGAGCAAACACCCTCACTTGCTCAGACGCCTCATCAATCCATGGCCAGTGCCAGCGATGGTAAAAAAAAAATAGTTCTTCCTATGCTCACCCGGTCAGGCCAAGAGAGGAGGAAGTTAATTGGGCAGCGTTTGGAAACTGCCGGTCTTCTTCCTGCTCAGTTTTTTTGACTTTGGCAAGTCACTCTTGAGCCGCTCGTGAAACAATTTGGTATATTATTATTTGAAAACCTCAACAATGACTCTGCTTTGCAAAATCATCTTGCGGCATCACAATGTTATAAAACATAATCACTTTCAAGTTCAAGTCAATGTTCCTATCGCAGTCTAATTGGAGTAATCAAAATATTTAGTAGGAATAATTTTAGAAGCACAACCAAACAGATTTAGGTCTTCTGATTAATAATAAATACATGCGTACAGTGAATTAATTCTTAATATCTGTGTGTACATGACGATATACACCTCGTGAGAATGACAACATCGTCAATGTAACTCTAAACTCATGATCTCATGCAGTGTCCCCCACTCAATTGCCTCTATTTCCACTGTGCATACAGAAATATTATCTCTAAAATCTGCCTCGGTTTCTCTGGTATAAAAGGAAACAAATAAAGACATGAATCAGTACTGATAAGTCAGTAATGTGCCTTTGAAGATGAGGTAGGAAAAAAACAACAGTGTGATGGGGTCTCCTTGTTAAAGGACGTGATAACAGACAGGGAATGTCCGGCTCTGTCACCCCATCCGGAACCTTTCCTGGTCAGATCATCCCCGTGTGGGCTGCTGTCCACCCCCCAGGAAAGAGGAAGCCCTCTGAAACAATAGGGCCAGGCGATGTAGCATCGTGACAAGGATGATAACTGGAACATCTCTGGTTGCCCCTTGACATATCGTGTTGGGCCAGCCAACAGAGACAACCAGGGGTAGTAAGCTGCGGCCAGCCAGACGCCTCCGGGCCCCTGATGGCTGCAGGATGGGCAGGGTAGCAGGGGGGTGAGGGCCATAGAGAGTATGGTGCATCCGTCTGAAAGGGTGTCATGCCCGGTCACCTGACAGAGAGTGGCGGCAGTAGGGGTGTGGGTGTGGGTGGGGGGTTGTTCTTGGATTGGAGGGATGCAGGCACTGCCTGGGGTGAAGGGGTGTGAGACTGGTGGGGTGCTGTGAGGGATGTGTATCGGAGGGTGTCTTACCACGCAGGTTATGGTGGATGGTGGTTCACAGTCATGTGATATTGAACAGTCATGCTGTCAGACAACCCCCAGGAGCTTCTTCCACTGTCGCACAGACACACACGTACACACACGTACACACACACACACACACACACACACACACACACACACACACACACACACACACACACACACACACACACACACACACACACACACACACACACACACACACACACACACACACACACACACTCCTCTGGCCCCTCTCAGAGTCAAATGCTTGTTAACCTGAGTGAACTCTCCCAGTCTGTCTGTCTGGCATCCAGATAAGTATTCTAATAAAAACTCGCCTGCGAGAGGTCCTGTCCCCACTTCTATAGTAACCAATCTTTTGACCTGGCTTGGGTCAAGAGGTCATCCCCATATTTAAAACCCATAGCCCAAACAAAGACAAATAGGTTGGCTCTAATTGTTGCCTGGAAATGCTGTGGAGTGATAGCGTGTCCGGGAATCCTGCAGCCGTGTAAATCACTACGCCCCATCCCTCTCACTGCGATCCTGACCCAGAATGCACGCTGTCTGTCTGTTTGTCTAGGGCCTAACTGTGCACAATGAGGAAGGGCGACTGGAGTTTATCAGTCAGCTGACTGAAGCAAAAGAGTGGATGAGGTTCAAAAATGTTAAAGGTCCCAGAATCAGGATCTATCAATGTTACCTAATGTGAGAAATGCCTGTTACAAATGCGCTGATATTTATTTACATGCATTTGTATTTATCTTCTGTGGCTCTAAAAGTGTTGTGATTAGACCACTTAGAGACAGTAATTGGTATCAATTAGATACTTTAATTGGTATCATCTAGATATTTATCATCTACAGTCGTGGCCAAAGGTTTTGAGAATGACACAAATATTAATATTCACAAAGTTTGCTGCTTCAGTGTCTTTAGAAATTTTTGTCAGATGTTACTATGGAATACTTAAGTATAATTACAAGCATTTCATAAGTGTCAAAGGCTTTTATTGACAATTACATGAAGTTGATGCAAAGAGTCAATATTTGCTGTGTTGACCCTTCTTTTTCAAAACCTCTGCAATCCGCCCTGGCATGCTGTCAATTAACTTCTGGGCCACATCCTGACTGATGGCAGCCCATTCTTGCATAATCAATGCTTGGAGTTTGTCAGAATTTGTGGGTTTTTGTTTGTCCACCCTGGCCTCTTTAGGATTGACCACAAGTTCTCAATGGGATTAAGGTCTGGGGAGTTTCCTGGGCATGGACCCTATGTTTTGTTCCCCCGAGCCACTTAGTTATCACTTTTGCCTTATGGCAAGGTGCTCCATCATGCTGGAAAAGGCATTGTTCGTCACTAAACTGTTCCTGGATGGTTGGGAGAAGTTGCTCTCCGAGGATGTGTTGGTACCATTCTTTATTCATGGCTGTGTTCTTAGGCAAAATTGTGAGTGAGCCCACTCCCTTGGCTGAGAAGAAACCCCACACATGAATGGTCTCAGGATGCTTTACTGTTGGCATGACACAGGACTGATGGTAGCAGCTGAATCAACTTTAGGAGACGGTCCTGGCGCTTGTTGGACTTTCTTGGGCAACCCTGAAGCCTTCTTCACAACAATTGAACTGCTCTCCTTGAAGTTCTTGATGACCTGATAAATGGTTGATTTAGGTGCAATCTTACTGGCAGCAATATCCTTGCCTGTGAAGCCCTTTTTGTGCAAAGCAATGATGACAGCACGTGTTTCCTTGCAGGTAACCATGTTTGACAGAGGAAGAACAATAATTCAAAACACCACACTTCTTTTGAAGCTTCCAGTCTGTTATTCGAACTCAATCAGCATGACAGAGTGATCTCCAGCCTTGTCCTCGTCAACACGCACACCTGTGTAAACATGTCAGAGAATCTCTGACATGATGTCAGCTGGTCCTTTTGTGGCAGGGCTGAAATGCAGTGGAAATGTTTTGGGGGGATTCAGTTCATTTGCATGGCAAAAAGGGACTTGGCAATTAATTCATCTGATCACTCTTCATGACATTCTGGAGTATATGCAAATTGCCATCTTACAAACTGAGGCAGCAGACTTTGTGAAAATTCATATTTGTGTCATTCTCAAAACTTTTGGCCACAACTGTTGATAAATACAAATGCATGTAAGTAAATACTCCACTCACCCTTCATCTAGATACCAATTACTGTCTGTTTCATCTAGATATCAATTACTGACATTTTGATCTAGATATCAACTACTGACTGTTTCATTTAGATATCAATTTCTGACTGTTCCGTCTAGATATTAACCACTGACTGTTTCATTTAGATATCGATTACGGACTGTTTCATCAAGATATCAATTACTGACTGTTTCATCTAGATATCAATTACTGACTGTTTCATTTAGATATCGATTACGGACTGTTTCATCAAGATATCAATTACTGACTGTTTCATCTAGATATCAATTACTGACTGTTTCGTCTAGATATCAATTACTGACTGTTTCGTCTAGATATCAATTACTGACTGTTTCATCTAGATATCAATTACTGGCTGTTTTATCGAGATAACAATTACTGACTGTAATTTAGATATCAATTACGGACTGTTTCGTCAAGATATCAAGTACAGTCTGTTTCATCTAGATTTCAATTACTGACATTTGGATCTAGATTTCAATTACTGACATTTGGATGTAGATATCAATTACTGACTGTTTCATCTAGATATAAATTACTGACTGTTTCATCTAGATATCAATTACTGACTGTTTTGTCTAGAAATCAATTACGGACTGTTTCATCTAGATATCAATTACTGACTGTTTCGTCTAGATATCAATTACTGACTGTTTTGTCTAAATATCAATTACTGACTGTTTCATTTAGATATCAAATACTGACTGTTTCATTTAGATATCAATTACTGACTTTTTCGTCAAGATATCAATTACTGGTTGTTTCATTTAGATATCAATTACGGACTGTTTCGTCTAGATATCAATTACTGACTGTTTCGTCAAGATATAAATTACTGGCTGTTTTATTTAGATATCAATTACTGACTGTTTTGTCAAGATATCAATTACTGGCTGTTTCATTTAGATATCAATAACGGACTGTTTCGTCAAGATATCAATTACTGACTGTTTCATCTAGATATCAATTACTGACTGTTTCGTCAAGATATCAAGTACAGTCTGTTTCATTAAGATTTCAATTACTGACATTTGGATCTAGATATCAATTACTGACTGTTTCATCTAGATATAAATTACTGACTGTTTCATCTAGATATAAATTACTGACTGTTTTGTCTAGAAATCAATTACGGACTGTTTCATCTAGATAACAATTACTGACTGTTTCATTTAGATATCAATTACTGACTTTTTCGTCTAGATATCATTTACTGACTGTTTTGTCTAAATATCAATTACTGACTGTTTCATTTAGATATCAAATACTGACTGTTTTGTCAAAATATCATTTACTGACTGTTTCGTCAAAATATCAATTACTGGCTGTTTCATTTAGATTTCAATTACTGACATTTGGATCTAGATATCAATTACTGACTGTTTCATCTAGATATAAATTACTGACTGTTTCATCTAGATATCAATTACTGACTGTTTCATCTAGATATCAATTACTGACTGTTCTGTCTAGAAATCAATTACGGACTGTTTCATCTAGATATCAATTACTGACTGTTTCATTTAGATATCAATTACTGACTTTTTCGTCTAGATATCATTTACTGACTGTTTTGTCTAAATATCAATTACTGGCTGTTTCATTTAGATTTCAATTACTGACATTTGGATCTAGATATCAATTACTGACTGTTTCATTTAGATATCAAATACTGACTGTTTCGTCAAAATATCAATTACTGACTGTTTCGTCAAAATATCAATTACTGGCTGTTTCATTTAGATATCAGTTACTGACTGTTTCGTCAAGATATCGATTACTGGCTGTTTCATCTAGATATCAATTACTGGCTGTTTCATTTAGATATCAATTACGGACTGTTTCGTCTAGATATCAATTACTGACTGTTTCGTCAAGACATCAATTACTGGCTGTTTCATTTAGATATCAATTACTGACTGTTTCGTCAAGATATCAATTACTGACTGTTTCATTTAGATATCAATTACGGACTGTTTCGTCAAGATATCAATTACTGACTGTTTCGTCAAGATATCAATTACTGGCTGTTTCATCTAGATATCAATTACTGGCTGTTTCATCTAGATATCAATTACTGGCTGTTCATCTAGAGCCATGTGATATTTTCATTAGGGGATATCCATTTCACAAAGTTGAATTTCAACGTTTTGTTCCTTACCCCATAATATTTAATCTGACATGCTGTACCAGTTAAAGTTTGGACACACCTACTCATTCAAAAGTTTTTATACATTGTAGAACAATAGTGAAGACATCAACACTATGAAATAACACATATGGAATCATGTAGTAACCAAAAAAGTGTTAAACAAATCAAAAATATATTTCAGATTTTAGATTCTTCAAAGTAGCCACCCTTTGCCTTGATGACAGCTTTTCACATTCTCTCAACCAGCTTAATGAGGTAGTCACCTGGAATGCATTTCAATTAACAGGTGTGCCTTGTTTAAAGTTAATTTGTGGAATTTCTTTCCTTCTTAATGCATTTGACCCAATCAGTTGTGTTGTCATAGGGTAGGGGTGGTGTACAGAAGATAGCCCTATTTGATTAAAGACCAAGTCCATATTATGGCAAGAACAGCTCAAATAAGCAAAGAGAAAACGACAGTCCATCATTACTTTAAGACATGAAGGTCAGTCAATATGAAAAATGTCAAGAACAACAATGTCAAAACTTTTGGTACTTTATGTGTGTGTCTAACCCAAAGGCTTTAGACTAAATCTTTAACAGCCCTGGGGAATATGATGCTATGACATTATCAGATTTACTACGCTGCTCGTACTGGGTGCTTGGTAAGTGAGGCTACCTGTCTGGTGTGTGTATGTGTGTGTGGTGTAAGTGTGTTGTGTGTGTGGTATGTTTCTATTCAGGTGATAAGTTGCTCTCATTCTGTCCAGCTGCTCCCCAGACTCCTCAAGCTCTGACAATGAGGTGAAGGAAATAAAAGAGAGCGTCTGTTTGAAGGAAAAGATACCAAGATGAAGTGTAGCCCGGGCCTCTCTGACATAAATCCAATACTTTTGCGAGGGGGCAGCTTGATCCTGTGTAGTTATTACATAAATTTCTGCTAAAAAGTATGTCTGCCCTGCCACCATATAAAATCAAGTAGCTGAAGCATCTCTGCTAGATTTGAATCAGGGAGCTAGCTGGCAATAACACCAATGGCAAAGCGATACCAAAGATATCAAACCAACGGAATCATGACGAAAATCAGACATACTGTAACCGTTGCCCTCACATAATGTTTTTTCCTCACTTCAATCAAAGCCCCTCTCTAAGTGAGTACCCATAACAGCCTGCATCCTTTTCCCCCCTCTGGCTGTGTATTAGGGGCCAGATGATAGGACCTCTGGCTGTGTGTCAGGGGCCAGATGATAGGACCTCTGGCTGTGTATTAGGGGCCAGATGATAGGACCTCTGGCTGTGTATTAGGGGCCAGATGATAGGACCTCTGGCTGTGTATTAGGGGCCGGTTAATAGGACCTCTGGCTGTGTATTAGGGGCCAGATGATAGGACCTCTGGCTGTGTATTAGGGGCCAGATGATAGGACCTCTGGCTGTGTATTAGGGGCTGGTTAATAGGACCTCTGGCTGTGTATTAGGGGCCAGATGATAGGACCTCTGGCTGTGTATTAGGGGCCAGATGATAGGACCTCTGGCTGTGTGTTAGGGGCCAGATGATAGGACCTCTGGCTGTGTATTAGGGCCAGATGATAGGACCTCTGGCTGTGTATTAGGGGCCAGATGATAGGACCTCTGGCTGTGTGTTAGGGGCCAGATGATAGGACCTCTGGCTGTGTGTTAGGGGCCAGATGATAGGACCTCTGGCTGTGTATTAGGGGCCAGATGATAGGACCTCTGGCTGTGTGTTAGGGGCCAGATGATAGGACCTCTGGCTGTGTGTTAGGGGCCAGATGATAGGATCTCTGGCTGTGTGTTAGGGGCCAGATGATAGGACCTCTGGCTGTGTGTTAGGGGCCAGATGATAGGACCTCTGGCTGTGTGTTAGGGGCCAGATGATAGGACCTCTGGCTGTGTGTTAGCGGCCAGTTAATAGGACCTCTGGCTGTGTGTTAGGGGCCAGATGATAGGACTTCTGGCTGTGTATTAGGGGCCGGTTAATAGGACCTCTGGCTGTGTGTTAGGGGCTGGTTAATAGGACCTCTGGCTGTGTATTAGGGGCCAGATGATAGGACCTCTGGCTCTGTATTAGGGGCCAGATGATAGGACCTCTGGCTGTGTGTTAGGGGCCAATTAATAGGACCTCTGGCTGTGTATTAGGGGCCAGATGATAGGACCTCTGGCTGTGTGTTAGGGGCCAGATGATAGGACCTCTGGCTGTGTATTCGGGGCCAGATGATAGGATCTCTGGCTGTGTGTTAGGGGCCAGATGATAGGACCTCTGGCTGTGTATTAGGGGCCAGATGATAGGATCTCTGGCTGTGTGTTAGGGGCCAGATGATAGGACCTCTGGCTGTGTGTTAGGGGCCAGATGATAGGACCTCTGGCTGTGTATTAGGGGCCAGATGATAGGACCTCTGGCTGTGTATTAGGGGCCGGTTAATAGGACCTCTGGCTGTGTGTTAGGGGCCGGTTAATAGGACCTCTGGCTATGTATTAGGGGCCAGTTAATAGGACCTCTGGCTGTGTATTAGGGGCCAGATGATAGGACCTCTGGCTGTGTGTTAGGGGCCAGTTAATAGGACCTCTGACTGTGTATTAGGGGCCAGATGATAGGACCTCTGGCTCTGTATTAGGGGCCAGATGATAGGACCTCTGGCTGTGTGTTAGGGGCCAGTTAATAGGACCTCTGGCTGTGTATTAGGGGCCAGATGATAGGACCTCTGGCTGTGTGTTAGGGGCCAGATGATAGGACCTCTGGCTGTGTATTAGGGGCCAGATGATAGGATCTCTGGCTGTGTGTTAGGGGCCAGTTAATAGGACCTCTGGCTGTGTATTAGGGGCCAGATGATAGGACCTCTGGCTGTGTATTAGGGGCCAGTTAATAGGATCTCTGGCTGTGTGTTAGGGGCCGGTTAATAGGACCTCTGGCTGTGTGTTAGGGGCCAGTTAATAGGACCTCTGGCTGTGTGTTAGGGGACAGATGATAGGACCTCTGGCTGTGTATTAGGGGCCAGATGATAGGATCTCTGGCTGTGTGTTATCGGCCAGATGATAGGACCTTTGGCTGTGCGTTAGGGGCCAGATGATAGGACCTCTGGCTGTGTATTAGGGGCCAGTTAATAGGACTCCCTAGGCGTTCTAATGGTAGAAACTCCCCAGGCGTTCTAATGGTAGAAATTCCCCAGGCGTTCTAAAGGTAGAAATTCCCCAGGCGTTCTAATGGTAGAAACTCCCCAGGCGTTCTAATGGTAGAAATTCCCCAGGCGTTCTAAAGGTAGAAATTCCCCAGGCGTTCTAAAGGTAGAAATTCCCCAGGCGTTCTAATGGTAGAAACTCCCCAGGTGTTTTAATGGTAGAAACTCCCCAGGCGTTGTAATGGTAGAAAGTCCCCAGGCGTTCTACTGGCAGAAAGTCCCCAGGCGTTCTAATGGTAGAACTCCCAGGCGTTCTAATGGTAGAAATTCCCCAAGCGTTTGAATGATAAGAAACACCCCAGGAGTTCTAATGGTTGAAACTCCCCAGGTGTTCTACTGGCAGAAACTCCCCAGGCGTTCTAATGGTAAAAACTCCCCAGGCTTTCTAATGGTAGAAACTCCCCAGGCGTTCTAATGGTAGCATTTGAGTGGTAGCCGTTTTCTCAGTCTTTGTTATTGGTGTGTCAATCCCGCGGTCATAAACCGTGCACATGTCTTTGCCTATGATGGATGTCGTTCGGGCCCGTTGGGCTGTAAAAGGTTCTAGTCCAGTGATATCACTGCATTCAGGCCCTATAGACTTCTGGGGTGTGTGTTGATGTTGGCCGACTGCCAGAATGCTGTCGGCTCCGAGGGACTCCTGTCTCTCGCCTCATCAGCCAGGGTGCGCCATTTTCTTTGGCAGAGGAGATGAACCGCGGTGATGTCACCGGAGAGTGGCGGCTTGTGCCTTCGGGGAGCCCGCCGCCTCACCGATTCCCACCGCAGCCCGCCTGGTCCAACGCTTAGCCCGGAGGAAACCGTATCCCACAGGCAAACATGTCAGGCGTCTCATCCCGTACGTCTTCCCATGTTGTGAGACGAGTGTGGATGGATAAAATGTTCTGTACATTTATGGACTATATGAGAATGAGATGGTCTTCACAGACAAGTGCTATCCTTTGAAAATGTCAGCTTTGATTTAGACAGTTTGAGAGAAAGATGAATATCTCTGGAGAATCTCAGATTTAGCTGTAGATATGTAGGACATCTGTGTGTGCCTATGTGTTCCAGTTATGTCAATGCTGCTAACACCTCCTCAATGATCACACTGTGATACCAAAACGAGACTGACACGAATATCATCATATAATCCCTTAATCTGCTATCTCTAATATTGGAATCATGGCATTGAGGGTATGTCTATTTCAAGCCTTTGTATATCTAGGGAGCAAGTTTAAAGGGCCAAGTCAGTCTAGATATCAATGTTGAGATGTTGAGAAAACCACCAATAGCCATTTTAGAGGATGAATCTAGAATCTTACATGTACTTCATAATTACATAGGAATAGGCACTTTAAACTTACCTACCGTTATAATTACATAGGAATAGGCACTTAAACTTACCTACCGTTATAATTACATAGGAATAGGCACTTTAAACTTACCTACCTTTATAATTACATAGGAATAGGCACTTAAACTTACCTACCTTTATAATTACATAGGAATAGGCACTTAAATTTACCTACCGTTATAATTACATAGGAATAGGCACTTTAAATTTACCTACCTTTATACAAGCATTTCGCTGCACTCGCATTAACATCTTGTCACGACTTCCGCCGAAGTCGGTCCCTCTCCTTGTTCGGGCTGCGTTCGTCGGGCGACGTCACCGGTTTTCTAGCCATCGTCGATCCACTTTTCATTTTCCATTGGTTTTGTCCTTGTTTTACACACCTGGTTTCAATCCCACAATTACTTGTTCATTATTTAACCCTCTGTTCCCCCATGTTTGTTTGTGAGTGTTTGTTTACTGTATTGCGGTCCGTTACTGTGGGCTTGGCTATATTTTGTCGTGTATTGTGATTATTCTTTGAGTAAATTGATATTATTACTCATATCTGCTGTCTTGCGCCGGACTCCTCAACACCAGCATCACACAGACGAATTACAGTTTTATTTCCATCACGTTAATGTCCCCTTGTGCTGTAAATCTCTGTCCAAACATATTTGTTTACCCTCTGATACGCAATCGCCACATCCTGGTGAATGTGGCTGAGCTCAGCATTTTTACTTTGAATGTGAGAAAGAAGAGTAGCCATGGGTTCTCCCAGGGGCCCAGAGCACTGATGCTGGACGGGTCATTTTTCCTGACGTCCCCTCGTGCCCCCTTTGCATGGGCTTCCTTCAAGAGGGTGACTCTCTTCACTTCCTCACGGTGGGTCAAAGTGTGACACCAGCCTGACTCTTTTTCCCAAAGTCCAGGCGATTGTTATTTGGAACCCCTTCACCATCCCTCTGTGGCGATCTAATCAGTCTAATACAGTGGATTTCAGCTCTCGCCCGTTTACCAGGACATTCCTTCCAAAGAAATCTGCAACCTCAACACGGGCTGTGGCACACATGAGGGCTAGCCTGATATTTCTGCACTCCCAGGCTTTTTTTTTTTTTTTTTTTTAGGAAGAAAAAACAGAACAGATGGAAATATCCATACCTAAACATCCAAAAGTACACAGAGAAGTGAAGTGAGCAACGCAGGCAAGGAAACAAAGGCGGGTATCGGTTGCAGGATGTCAGAGGCAACGAAAGTAGTGGGAGAGAGGGAGGGTAGACAGTGGTTGTGAAGACTCTGAAAGCCTCCCAGCCGTAGA
The DNA here is from genome assembly GCA_030435695.1 of Brachymystax lenok tsinlingensis. NCBI lineage: Eukaryota > Metazoa > Chordata > Actinopteri > Salmoniformes > Salmonidae > Brachymystax > Brachymystax lenok. Next base: position 4,550,303 of record CM059793.1, read on the forward strand.
CCACAAGAGCTCGACCTCGAGCTCGAATCAGCGTTGTTTCAATGTAATTTCAGTGCAATTACATTAACCCAACATGTAATAGATGTTGAATTGACGTCTGAGCCCAGTGAGTTATTAATGCTTTGTTTCAGGAGGCCTGAGCATGAGTCAGCGGGATGGCTGTACAGCGAGAACCATGCCTCCAGTCATGTGGTTTAATTAATCGCTGGATGAGCATGTCTAGGTCCCCAGCACTGCTACTTCTTCCTGCAGGCCACACTTAGTTGCAGTAAGGAAAATGTGGGTGCCTGTGTTGAATGAGTATGTGTGTTGCGGGTCTCTTTCTCTGACTACTACCCCCAGTGCATCTCTGCTGTACTCCATCCAGTCCAACAGTGGGTCACTGTACTCCATCCAATCCAACAGTGGGTCACTGTACTCCATCCAATCCAACAGTGGGTCACTGTACTCCATCCAATCCAACAGTGGGTCACTGTACACCATCCAGTCCAACACTGGGTCACTGTACTCCATCCAATCCAACAGTGGGTCACTGTACACTATCCAGTCCAACAGTGGGTCACTGTACTCCATCCAATCCAACAGTGGGTCACTGTACTCCATCCAATCCAACAGTGGGTCACTGTACTCCATCCAGTCCAACAGTGGGTCACTGTACTCCATCCAATCCAACAGTGGGTCACTGTACTCCATCCAATCCAACAGTGGGACACTGTACCCCATCCAATCATACAGTGGGTCACTGTACTCCATCCAATCATACAGTGGGTCACTGTACTCCATCCAATCATATAGTGGGTCACAGTACTCCATCCAATCATACAGTGGGTCACTGTACTCCATCCAATCATACAGTGGGTCACTGTACTCCATCCAATCCAACAGTGGGTGACTGTACTCCATCCAATTCAACAGTGGGTCACTGTACTCCATCCAATTCAACAGTGGGTCACTGTACTCCATCCAGTCCAACAGTGGGTCCAAAACCATACTTTTCCTCCTGCCATCTCAGCTCATTACACATAAAGCCATCTGCCTGTACCTGCACAGATCTCTAGAGAACAAAGCATACAGAAATAGGAGTGACGTCAGTGTAGGAACGATTTTGGCCTGTTGTTGTGTATGTTGTCTGTCAGGGGTTATTTTACTTGTTTTGTACACTAGAGGGCACTATATGTTGGGGTCATGGGTCGCAGGTATCGTGTGCATATATGTATCACAGGTGACCAGGAGGGTTAGCACATACAGTTTTTACTGTATCAAAAATATAGCTTTTCTATAGGAATATGTGTTTTAGAGATATAGACACTGTCGTCCGAGAAAAGCCCAGGAGGCAAATCGTTTCTGAGATACTGGAACCGGCGCGCCTGGCACCGAAAATCATACCACGCTCAAAGTCTCTTTGGTCACTTGTTTTACCCATTCTAAAAAGTTCAATTGAACAGTAACTGAATGCCTTAAAGCCTGTCTGCCTGCTTTATATAGATAGCCACAGCCACGTGACTCAGTCTGTTAGAGAGAAGAATAAAACATTTTTTTGTGAACGAGGTAGTGTATCTAATAAACTGGAGACTGAGTGTGTATATTTTTTGGTACCTTATGCTGAGATAGTTTTAAAGGAGGAAAACCTTTAGGAGTGAAAAGTGGCAGCCTCTTTGTTTGAATGTCCCCCAATAAAACAGTCATGATATGCTCTCCACATCTGCAGCCAGTCTGCGCCAGAGGTAGACAAGTCAGTTGGTGTTTGGGTTTGGCGAGATGAGGGGAGGTCGACACGACATAACTTGCGTGCTCTTTGGTAATTTTGTAGCCACTTGTTGACGGTTACCTAACCCGGCATCACAGGGCAGCGCATCCCCCGTGTTGACAAAATGTTCCATTTAAACAGTACTCTTTTCAGCAGACTTTGCAAACTATCTGAAGTTATGCAGTCTCACCCAACGCTAACCATCATAACGTACTGTACAATGAACACAGTGATTAAGAGCTTTTTAATATCTAAAAGGTAGGACTTGACATTTGGATGTTGTTTTAGAACAGAGAAAGTGAGAATAGCATCACCTCTGTCTAAAGAAGCAGTCCACAATGACACATAATATTTATGTCATATTGTCGTTGACGAAGCCCACTCTCTATGACAGCTCGAGACAGGCCAACATTTTCTGCATGGTTTGAGGGCTAACATGTTTTCTCCACAGAGAGGGCTTGTTAGTCTTCCTCCTGCAGCAACAGACAGAGCCCAGGCTGCATTCTATGGGGAGCATAGGGCGGTGGGGGGGGACTGCAGTGTCTGCCAGCCTGCTAACTCCATGATTGTTTCCAGATAAGCAGTTGCCCTCTGGACAGCACCTCTCTCTGCTCCAGAGTAATGGCCAATTACTAGCCAGAGTTTGTTGAAAGGACGGAGCCAGGAACTACATCTCTTTTCAAATTGAGGTCAAGCATCAAGTCACATGGCGATGCTGTACTCTGTCTATGACAGTCTTGAAGAACAGTGTGATCTGGCCTAATGGATTGTGTAACGTGACGATGCTGTACTCTGTCTATGACAGTCTTGAAGGACAGTGTGATCTGGCCTAATGGACTGAGTGACGTGACGATGCTGTACTCTGTCTATGACAGTCTTGAAGAACAGTGTGATCTGGCCGAATGGATTGTGTGACGTGACGATGCTGTACTCTGTCTATGACAGTCTTGAAGAACAGTGTGATCTGGCCTAATGGACTGAGTGACGTGACGATGCTGTACTCTGTCTATGACAGTCTTGAAGAACAGTGTGATCTGGCCTAATGGATTGAGTGTGTGCTGTAAGGAGATGGAATCGAGACTGAAGGATGGTTGAGGAGCAGTTGAGGAGTTATGCCGGCAAGATTTTATGCACTCTGTTCTTCTGTGACTCATCGTAGTCTAAGGGTCTGATACGGATCCTTGGCACTTGGAGACATAACTATTTGACTCACCAGCAAACTGGCACATGAACTTGTCTAGCGTCAATGAAAGCATCAAATCTCATTCTTCGACTGTCAGCGATGTCGTTTTGTTTGACTTCCACTAATCCTTCGACTTACGTCTGACACGTGGGACGCTGATGTGGCCTTTACAGCACCGCTCAGCTCACACCTGCAGTCCAGTTGACAGAATTCCATGAAGTCGGTAGGAATTCTACAGGGTTCAAACCACCCTCTTTTGTCACTTTTTCAACACCTACGGTGTGAACACTGACTAGAAACAGATGTCATTTGTCTCCCCTCAGGATAAAAAAAATAAACAAACAAAAAACGCAACCTCTTCTCTCAGGAGGGAGGAAGAGGGGAAGGTGGAGGAGAGGTTCTGACCTATCCAGGGTCAGGTTTAGGTTTAGTTCCTACAGCCTGATAGCTGTTGCTGTGTTTTCCCCGTGTGCACCAAACTGCTGGTTCACATGTTGCCTCTCAAGAGGACACTGTGGGATCTGGCAGCAGGTGTAACGTGACAAGATATTCAACTCTAGTTGACCCCATCTCTATAATTCCTGCAAGTGCTAATTGCACGTTTTCCTCTTCATACTAATTCACTTCAAAACATGTTACAACATTAGAAAAAGGTGTCGACCTCAACAAAGACCTTTTCAACTTCTAACCTGGAAATTAAACTGTAGCATATGATAGATAAGCGACTTCAAATACAGCATATCACATTTGTCATCCAGGTGTCATGCAGCATCTACAGCTGCTTCCTGTTAAGACTGATTCAGTGCAAGTGTAACGTCGGAGCCACATGTGTCAGGTGATATGGGGACCTATTAACCAATGCTTTGCTATTGGAATGTCTTCCTCGTAAGCCATGGAAAATACTGTCTCATGCAACCTTGACACAATAATGTTTCATTGGGACTTAATCTATGGCATTTTGTAGACACGTCATGGACAAAAAAGGTAATCCATATAAACGTTCAATTCACAAACATACTGCATGGAGAACTATGATACTCAATGAAGAACATACTGCATGGAGAACTATGATACTCAATGAAGAACATACTGCATGGAGGTCTATGATACTCGATGAAGAACATACTGCATGGAGAACTATGATACTCAATGAAGTACATACTGCATGGAGATCTATGATACTCAATGAAGAACATACTGCATGGAGAACTATGATACTCAATGAAGAACATACTGCATGGAGAACTATGATACTCAATGAAGTACATACTGCATGGAGAACTATGATACTCAATGAAGTACATACTGCATGGAGATCTATGATACTCGATGAAGAACATACTGCATGGATATCTATGATACTCAATGAAGAACATACTGCATGGAAAACGATGATACTCAATTAAGAACATACTGCATGGAGATCTATGATACTCAATGAAGAACATACTGCATGGAAAACGATGATACTCAATTAAGAACATACTGCATGGAGATCTATGATACTCAATGAAGAACATACTGCATGGAGATCTATGATACTCAATGAAGAACATACTGCATGGAAAACGATGATACTCAATTAAGAACATACTGCATGGAGAACTATGATACTCAATGAAGAACATACTGCATGGAAAACGATGATACTCAATTAAGAACATACTGCATGGAGATCTATGATACTCAATGAAGAACATACTGCATGGAGATCTATGATACTCAATGAAGAACATACTGCATGGAGATCTATGATACTCAATGAAGAACTTACTGCATGGAAAACTATGATTCTCAATGAAGAACATACCGCATGGAGATCTATGATACTCAATGAAGAACATACTGCATGGAGAACTATGATACTCAATGAAGAACATACTGCATGGAGAACTATGATACTCAATGAAGAACATACTGCATGGAAAAAGATGATTCTCATTGAAGAACATACTGCATGGAGATCTATGATACTCAATGAAGAACATACTGCATGGAGATCTATGATATTCAATGAAGTACATACTGCATGGAGAACTATGATATTCAATGAAGAACATACTGCATGGAAAACTATGATATTCAATGAAGAATATACTGCATGGAAAACTATGATATTCAATGAAGAACATACTGCATGGAAAACTATGATATTCAATGAAGAATATACTGCATGATGACTTTGACTATGATAGAGTCATTTTGAGGTTTCTCTCATGACGTCCACCATGACTAAATAGATGACAGCCAGGTTTTCTCTTTTTTCTCCAACCAAAACAGATTCCTCCTCAAATCCAATCATCACAACCGCTGAAGGAGTTTGATCCAATCAGGGGCAGGATTCTGGAAATCAGTCCAAAGGGAAACCATTACATCCATCTGGAATTCTGTGGCCCGACCTCAAAATATTTTCCCATATTTTTGTTATTGCTCAATTCTTTGCCTCGTCCTTCCACAGCAACATCTGAAGAAATGAGAAGTCTCCTTTTATCTTCGACTTTCTTACTGTTGTGTCAGTGGATATCCATTTGAAGACACGGACGGATTGACTCCCTCTTCTGCGGTAGTGTGAATTCAAACAGTGACTTTGCTGGTGGTGATGTCGCAACATTCGAGCCCAGGTGCAGTTTGCTGAACAAATAGTCAGCATAGAGGTTTAATTCCATCTCTCTGATTTCTTAACTGCATTAAGTCAAACACTATAGATCATATGGTTTGGATTCTGATGGCTCCCATTTCAATCACCTAATTGTGTCTACACCTTTCGTCTGGGATTTCCAGTTCCAAATAATGGGCTCTCAACCGTTTAAAAACTGTGGGAAAATACAGCCCAGGGGGAAACTTCAACCTCCACCTTAACACGCACGTGATCCCTCTCTCCTTTGATGATTTTCCACAGCAATACTTGTATCCATATAGTAACCGAGAAAATAAAAACACTTTCCACTAACACAATGTTTGTATCCTGTCTGTCTGTCTTAGATATTTATTCACCCTGTTAAAGTTCTGTCAATGTTCCACATAATGTTTGCATCCTGTCTGTCTGTCTTAGATATTTACTCTCCCTGTTGAAGTTCTGTCAATTCCATGGCAGGATTTCCAAATACTGTGCCCTAATGGAAGACAATGAATTATATTTACCCTGGATGGACTGCATTCAAACACTTATACAAACGGAATCCCACACCTTTCCATAAAATGAGCAGAGCACTTTGCCGTGCTTTTCACCTCTTTGGCAAAGCCATGGTTTCCTCAAAGATCACTGTGATGAGTGCTCAGATGTGTGTATGTTTGTGCCATCTGGTGGGAGGCACCACAGAGAGAAAGCCAAGGCCCCAATCTGTTTGACAGGACACTGGGGAGTCATAACAAGGCCACTTTCCACAAAACTCCACAAACAGGAATCCTTGTCAAAGCATATCCTGCAGTCTGTTCCTTAACCCACTCCCTCTTATAGAAGCCCTCAAACAACCCCCAACCCACAGTCATCTACCTTTACAGTAGTCAGGGGAATTGGTTACCTGCACCATATTGTTGGCTGGGCCGGATAATGCGATTCAGTGCTGAATTAAAGATGCAGGAGCCCCAGTCTGAAAGGCAGCCGTGTGTAACTATATACTTCCCCACTGCTCTGGGTCTATCAATCAAAACTCCATGCTTTCAGCCACTCTGACGGGATAAATGATTCCAAATCCGACTAAAGCTGTTGCTTTGGCACCTGGGTATAAATCTTGGCCTTTAATTTAATGAAGAGAGCCGGGAGAGGTGAGGCACCTGGGCGGCAATTGGTCAGGGGGAATGGAATGCACAGAGGGCGGTCCTTGGTTACTTTTTCCCCCATAATAGTCCCTGGTAGTCATCAAATTTCAATGTCAGACCCTTGACTCTTTGGAGATGGGTGTGAATAGCAAGGTTTCGTTTTTCACGTCTCTCCCCTCTTACCCCCTCTCTCTCTCTCTCAAATTTTTTCCGTCTTCAGCTCCCTACCTAATTCCTAAAGTTCAAATGGTTATTGCTCCCTTTACGGACCCCTGATTCATAAGAGTTAGAGGGGAGAAGAGAAAACAGAAACAACTGAGCAAATCCAAGAATTCTTAACTTTTTTATTTTACTACCCATAATGCTTCTCACGGACTCAGATATGGTTTCTCAAGGCTGGTTTATAGTGAGCGGCCAATAATCACCAATCCTAATGAGTCTCAATTACAGTATATTCCCCCCCCCTCTCCCTCCCCAACCTGCCCGGCAACATCAGGTAATCTCATAAAAGCACCAGAAAAAGCATTGACTGGTTTTTGCTCACTTTGATTGTAAGGGATGGTGCTGATAGTAACAGAACAGGCAATTATTTGTTATGTAGACCATTTCCTTTTGTTTGGGAGGTTGGAGCCAAATCAGAGATCCTATGGCTTCTATACCACGTTGTGAGGACTCTGAGAAGGTGGAATTAAAATCCCTTCGTAGAGCAGGTGCTGGGTGCTGAGATTTTGCACATTGCTGCTTCTCTGACAGTAGTAATCAATGCCTACGGATTACGCTAATCACTAACATATGAAAGGACTTAAGGGTAGCACTGAGGCGCGGGTTTTTACAAATGACAGTCTTTGGGAGCGTTGCGGTAATGGAAACACATGTAGTTTCTCTGATGGTCAAGTGCAGGGAGTTTCAACGTTTCCTGAAGATGTTTTACATGGAAAGAAGCCTTACTTTGAAGGGGGTCTCCTCTGGGCTAGCCCAGAGATGTTGGCCGTGTTTCAGGTGTGTTATTACAAAGTGAGGGGAATCACTGTGACAGACTGGACATGTGGGTTACATTCAATTGATTAACTTTCAGTTTTATGACATTTTTGGTTCCTTTGTGTGTGTGTGTGTGTGTGTGTGTGTGTGCGTGTGTGTGTGTGTGTGTGTTTGTGGCGTGTTCCCATCTCTACTTTTCTGGCCTTATGCTCTACAGTTTCCCCTATGTGAAAACTCCATGAGCCTCTACATTGAAAAGGGCTTATAAGAAGAGTAGATGGTTGAATGTTCGGTGATGAAATTAATGTTTCTGCCTCTCCAATCGGTCACTTCCTCTTCATTGAAGGAGCCCCCATTTAGACCCCCTCATCACTTTATAGGAGGTTATCCGACCATCACAGTACAAAAGAAACTGCCTGGGTGTGTGTGAGTGTGACACACTAGCGAGGGTTAAACAAGACATAATGGATCATTGCTTTATCCTGTGATTTGTCTAAAGGTCAGGGATGACCTCATCCCAGCGCTGATTTCTTCCGGGTTATTAGGCTGAGCTAAGTCCTTCCATCCTTCTGCTTGTTTCCGTCCTACACACAACCTACGGGGACACACCGAGGACCAGAGGGTATCTGGTGTCCAATAAATACCCACACACCACCACTTCTTTAAGGGAGGGAAATGATCTGTAGAGTCTGAAGTGGTGGCCCACAGTGGCGGCTAAAGTACTGAAAATACAGGAAGCCTAGTGAGAAAGCAACAAATCACAGTGTGCCGATAGTGCCCCTAAAACGCCCCGCAGAGTTCCGGCAGTGCCCCTAAAACGCCCTGCAGAGTGCCCGACAGTGCCCCTAAAACGCCCTGCAGAGTGCCAAATAGTGCCCCTAAAACGCCCCGCAGAGTGCCAACAGTGCCCCTAAATCGCTCTGCAGAGTGCTAGAAGTGCCCCTAGCACGCACCGCAGAGGCGATGGGAAAGGAGGCAAGAAGACAGGGGATGGACTGATTTGACTTCGGCTGAGTGTTTTTCGCTCTCTTTCTCTCACAGACTCTCTGTTTGATCATTACTGCTGCATCAGACCCGTCTGTAGACATCTCGACCCCGCTGCATCGTGGGGAATTAAATGAAGTCCAACAACTGAGTGAGTTGTCGGTCCAATGGATTTTCTCTCTCTGGCTGAAGAGATTTGAAAGAAGGCAAATGCAGGGTTCACTCAATAGTAGAGACACCAACTAGAAGTTATTTGTATTTCTTTTAAACCTTTTTTTTTTAACCAGGAAAGTCAGTTAAGAACAAATTCTTATTTTCAATGTCGGCCTACCAGGGAACAGTGGGGTTAACTGCCTTGTTCAAGGGCAGAACGACATATTTTTTTCACCTTGTCTGCTCAGGGATTTGATCTTGCAACCTTTCGGTTACTAGTCCAACACTCTAACCACTAGGGTACCCTGCCTGAGAATCCAAACACAGGATTAGTTAGAAGTAAGGAGATTTAGATTTACATTTAACATGAACCCCTTCAGGTGAAGATGCAATGCAGGCTGTCTATCATTCTGAAAAATTACCTGTAATGCAATTATTTATTTTTTTGAACGTACTGTATCTAATCAAATCAAATCAAATTTATTTATAAAGCACCCCTTACATCAGCTGATGTCACAGAGTGCTGTACAGAAACCCAACCTAAAACCCCCAAACAGCAAGCAATGCAGGTGTAAAAGCACGGTGGCTAGGAAAAACTCCCTAGAAAGGACAAAACCTAGGAAGAAACCTAGAGAGGAACCAGGCTGTGAGGGGTGGCCAGTCCTCTTCTGGCTGTGCCGGGTGCAGATTATAACAGAACATGGACAAGATTTTAAAATGTTCATAAAACAGGCAGAACAGTTGAAACTGGAGAAGCAGCACGGCCAGGTGGACTCGGGACATCAAGGAGTCATCAGGCCAGGTAGGCCTTGAGGAATGGTCCTAATGCTCAGGTCCTCCGAGAGAGAGAGAGAGAGAGAGAGAGAGAGAGAGAGAGAGAGAGAGAGAGAGAGAGAGAGAGAGAGAGAGAGAGAGAGAGAGAGAGAGAGAGAGAGAGAGAGAGAGAGAGAGAGAGAGAGAGAGAGAGAGGAAGAAAAAAGAAAGAAAGAGAGAGATAATTAGAGAGAGCATACTTACATTTGCACAGGACACCAGATAAGAGAAGAAATACTCCAGATATAACAGATGGACCCTAGCCCCCCGACACATAAACTACTGCAGCATAAATACTGGGGGCTGAGACAGAAGGGGTCGGGAGACACTGTGGCCCCGTCCGACGATACCCCCGGACAGGGCCAAAATCTACAGTTTTACTTTCAATGTGGCTTCGTGAGGTGTACATTCTGTCAGATTGCAAAAAACATTCCGCGCTACTTTTCGCATGCTCTAGTTTAGTAACACACAACATCCATCTAGGTTTTGAACTACCAGAATGTGTTCATCCCACAACCTCTATACCTCTAGAATGACCCTAACTTGGGGAGAAAAAAAAACTAACTGACACTTAAAATAATGACAGTTTCTGAAGAACAAATACAAAACCTTTCCCTTGGCTCCTTGCTTGGGAGGGGGTTAAAGAGGGTCAAAGGGCATAGCTTGCACTCAGGTGCCGTATATTAGCTGAGGCCTCTGGGCATAAAACCTCGAAGACTATCGTCTCAGGATCTCACCCAACTAAGGCTTGACAAACTACACCGGCCCTTACGTATGACAGCAGCGTTACTTAACAGAGCAACAGTTGAAAATCAAACCGATGGCTGTAAAAAATAATGAAGGGCTAGGTGTCATCCCCGAGACCTGGACTACATAATTCACAATCACTGTTAGGGCCTTTCAAGTGGAAAAAAACGCAGTTAAAATCTGTCCAGGAAAACAACGAGGACTATTAGCTCATGCCCGGGGTATCTTGTGTCTTGATGCATTGATGAGATGCCTGCATTATTTATGTGAGCACTCCCTCAGAGGGCGCTACAAAAGCAAACATTTCTCGTGAATGCTTGCCAACATAAAAAAAATACAGTTAACTATAGATTACTACACTACTTACTATAAAATTAAATAGTACATTGTAGTACAGTATACTGTAGAATACTATACTACACACTTTATCATCCCTCTAACATGTGTAGTACTTAGTATAGAATGTTGTGGTATACTGTAGAAAACTATTGTAAATACTACAGTAATGTATGCAAAAACACTATCCATTCAGACCCAAGTTCTGCCTACCTTGAGGTTATGGAAAATGTGGTCTTTTAGTATTTCTCCAGTAGGTTTCTATGTTGAAGATAATCAAACAAAATCAAAATAGCAAATACTACAGTACCATAAAATACCTTTCTTCTGAAACTTGTCAGAGAAATGAAGGCTATTCCATGTGAGAAATTGCCAAGAAACTGAAGATCTCGTACAATGCTGTGTACTACTCCCTTCACAGAACAGCGCAAACTAGCTCTAATCAGAATAGACAGAGGAGTGGGAGGCCCCGGTGCACAACTGAGCAAGAGGACAAGTGCATTAGAGTGTCTAGTTTGAGAAACAGACACCTCACAAGTCCTCAACTGGCAAATTCATTAAATAGTACCCGCAAAACACCGATCTCAACGTCAACAGTGAAGAGCCGACTCCGGGATGCTGGCCTTCTAGGCAGAGGTCCTCTGTCCAGTGTCTGTGTTCTTTTGCCCTTCTTATTCTTTTCTTTATATTGGCCAGTCTGTGATATGGCTTTTTTCTTTGCAACTCTGCCTAGAAGGCCAGCATCCCGAAGTCGCCTCTTCACTGTTGACGTTGAGACTTGCGTTTTGCGGGTATTTAAGGAAAACCTTTGAACGGTAGTGTATGTGTTATGGCTTTTCAAACTCTGCCATATTGTGGATTCAGAGCTATCTATCTAATACAACTCAGAGATGACCTGCCACTGGCATTAAACAAAGCTTGTGTCTCCATGTATGCTGATGATTTAACCATATACTGTAACTATGACCGGTGTTACACCATGAGCATATATAAATCAACCAAAATTGAGAATTTCAATAAGCATTTCTCTACGGCTGGCCATGCTTTCCATCTGGCTACCCCTACACTGGTCAACAGCCCTGCACTCCCCACAGCAACTCACCCAAGCCTCCCCCATTTCTCCTTCACCAAAATCCAGATAGCTGATGTTCTGAAAGAGCTGCAAAAAACTGGACCCCTACAAATCAGCCAGGCTAGACAATCTGGACCCTCTCTTTCTAAAATTATCTGCCGAAATTGTTGCAACCTCTGTTACTAGCCTGTTCAACCTCTTTTTCGTATCGTCTGAGATTTCCAAAGATTGGAAAGCTGCTGCGGTCATCCCGCTCTTCAAAGGGGGAGACACTCTAGACCCAAACTGCTCAGATCTATATCTATCCTACCCTACTTTTCTAAGGTATTCGAAAGCCAAGTCAACAAACAGATTACCGACCATTTCGAATCCCACCATACCTTCTCCGCTATGCAATCTGGTTTCAGAGCTGGTCATGGGTGCACCTCAGCCATGCTCAAGGTCCTAAACGATATCATAACCGCCATCGATAAGAGACATTACTGTGCAGCCGTATTCAGAGTCAAAAGTCTGGCCAAGGCTTTTGACTCTGTCAATCACCACATTCTTATTGGCAGACTCAAGAGCCTTGGTTTCTCGAATGATTGCCTCGCCTGGTTCACCAACTACTTCTCTGATAGAGTTCAGTGTGTCAAATCGGAGGGCCTGTTGTCCGGACCCCCTGGCAGTCTCTATGGGGGTGCCACAGGGTTCAATTCTCGGGCCGACTCTCTTCTCTGTATACATCAATGATGTCGCTCTTGCTGCTGGTGATTCTCTGATCCACCTCTACGCAGACGACACCATTCTGTATACTTCTGGCCCTTCTTTGGACACTATGTTAACTAACCTCCAGACAAGCTTCAATGCCATACAACTATCCTTCCGTGGCCTCCAACTGCTCTTAAATGCTAGTAAAACGAAATGCATGCTCTTCAACCGATCACTGCCCGCACCTGCCCGCCCGTCCAGCATCACTACTCTGGACGGTTCTGACTTAGAATATGTGGACAACTACAAATACCTAGGTGTCTGGTTAGACTGTAAACTCTCCTTCCAGACTCACATGAAGCATCTCCAATCCAAAATTAAATCTAGAATCGGCTTCATTTTCGCAACAAAGCATCCTTCATTCATGCTACCAAACATACCCTCGTAAAACTGACCATCAGTCATGACATAGATATGACAAGTGTTACACCATGATCAGACATAGCTATGACAGGGGTTACACCGTGATCAGACATAGCTATGACAGGGGTTACACCATGTTGTGTGAAGGTATTAGGACACATTTACATAGTGTATATTTCTAGACAGAATTAGATATCCCTAGACCTCTGTCAATCAAGCTAAAAGTGGAAGGATTTAGTTTGAATCTCTTTTTTTGATTTGGGCTTTGTGCCCCCGAAGGAGACCGGGACAAGTTATTCCTCTATCATCAAACAGACACGTGCAGTAGAACAGCAACCTCCCGTTCATCCCCATATTTCTGTCCCCCCAACCTCCTTAGCCCCCCATCCAGAGTTTCTGTGGTCTGTGTCAGGAGTCCCCTCCAAACTACGGATTAGTGGACGAGAGACTTTGTCTTCCCTTCACTTCGAGACCAGATCTCGCCAAGATATACTCTGGAGTTATTTCGCTTTTTCTGTTAGGAACTCTATGTATATATTTATCCAAAATACTATAAATTCCTCCAGACTGCCTTGGGTCTTTCTATCCTTGGCTTCCCTCGTTTCTGTCAGAGATGGAGATTGATACGAGGTTGTCTCTGGACAGGCTCAGTTTTGATTAAGACCAGGGCAGTCGTTTTAGTAAGACTTAGCACAATATCCATCAGGGAGCAGGCTCTGTGTACACAGTTTGAGACATTGTGCCCCTGAGAGAAGAACTTATCCTGGCTCTCCTTGACAGAACTAAATATCTGCTCTGGGACCCAAGACTGCCTCAGGAACACAGTTTGAGTTTTACTGAGCTGCAGTGGTTTCCCAAATGGTGGGAGAAAGCTCTCAAGCCTGAATGTGAGAGAACATATTGGGTAAGGTTAAGTCAATGTTACCTCTCTGCACATTGTACATATAGATATGAGATTGAGATACCTTAACTGTGGGACTAGAACTGTGCCTACGGAATGATACTGTAGAAAATATGAGACGCAAATATATAACTCAGTACGCCAAGGCATTTTTTTTCATTTGTATTTTTAGTTTTTTTTATTGCAAGTTGAAGGGTTGAAAATACTGCAACATGAAACTAAAAGGAAGCACTGTTTCCTTTAGGAAGCATTACACCTCCCCATAAAATAAACTTTTTAGGACAGTCCCCCCCCCCTATTTCCTGATTGAAATCAATGAACAACTCTGCGTATGGAATAATATTTTGATATCAAACTTGTTATTCAGGAAATAGTTTACAGACAGCCTTCGGCCCATCCTGCTGGGTCCATCCTGCTGGCTTGTAGGACTGGTCGAAGCTCTTTATCGGGCCATGATCTAGCCCCAAAAATCTCAATGTACAAGAAACACACACAGAGAGCTTCGCAAAGATACACACACAGAGGCATCTATTGCCGAGAGGCCAACAGACTTGATGGCTTAGTACTGCTTACACACCCTGCAATGCGGTCACCTTCAGTGTGCCTTTGCCCTCCAATGCAAATGTTTTAAACACAGCTTCTCACCACTGCAGACAAAGAGGCCGCATCGCAACTGGAGCTCGGCTGTGTTATTTATCTAAGTCACTACACCATGAGAAAATACCTTTCAGTTTATCTCTGATAGCTGTTTTTTTTTTATTGTGTCAATAGGCTACACTATAAATAATACATATATATAGTTTGATATTGCTATTGCAAAATGGGTTACATAGCTAGTTTTCTGTTAGTGTACATGCGTAAAGTGTTTTCCTTTCATTATGAAATGTGCTGGAGAGTAATAACACGTTACAGTCCGTTCCCCGTTGTTGATTTTCTACTTACTTCTGATCTATATCTTTCTGTATAATATCTTAATTTGATTATTTGCCACAGAGCATGGCTTTAGGGTAAGTGGGATTCTGAAAGCAGTTATGATAATAGAATAAGACTTGAAAGATTAAAGGAGCTCAGTTAAATATTTTTTTAAGTTTAATCATGCGTGATTGGAATTTGATGGAGTCCCGCTTTGGTCTCCAAGGATTTAAAGAGCTTTCTTCTTCTTCACTAAAAATGGAACAGCACACAAATCAAGTAATTTCTTCTTCTATGAATTCAAGGTGCACATTAATTGTCTTGTGTTTACTTAGCTGGGAACATTTACAATTCATCACGAACGTAAGGGGGAAATCAGATGTCTTTTACAGTGGATACATGCTTTCATCCTTCTCCCAGCTCCCAGCCTTCTTCCACTCACCCCAAGCAATGCGCACAAACCTTCAGCCAGGAAGGAAGCAAAAGATATTTGGGCCACTTGAAGTTGAGAAACACCTGCAGGTAGAGACAGTGAGAGATGAAAGACATGATGTTCTGAGGTAATGACAGAAAGATGAAAGACAAAGTGGGAAACAGCAGGAAAGAGCTGGACGTCTCAATTTCCCAACATGCTCCTGGTGGTGGAAGCCAGCAGGGTCTAACCGGGTGATGACATGTCTGAGAGGGACGCTGTGTGGAAAAGGATTCCCTGCCCCATCACTTCTCCTCCATGGACTAGAGAGAGAGAGAGAGAGAGAGAGAGAGAGAGAGAGAGAGAGAGACAGAGAGAGAGAGAGAGAGAGAGAGAGAGACAGAGAGAGAGAGAGAGAGAGAGAGAGAGAGAGAGAGAGAGAGAGAGAGAGACACACAGAGAGAGAGAGAGAGAGAGAGAGAGAGAGAGAGAGAGAGAGAGAGAGAGAGAGAGAGAGAGAGAGAGAGAGAGAGAGAGAGAGAGAGAGAGAGAAGAACAAGGGATATAGGAACTGGCAGTTAAAGAAGGCACCTCATTACCGGTGCACTATACAGCGCTGATAGCAGACTGGCTGGCAGATTATGACAGATCTGGTGCTCCATGCAGCATCGCCTCTTCACGCTCTGCGCTGGGAAGACATTACCGTAAGCTGCCTGAGTCCAAAAAATTGCTTCACCATGCTTTTATCAACCCTGTTGATTTCACTTAGTCTTAAATAACAGTTTATTGGTGATGTCAGAAAATCATTATATATATTTTTTTATCTTTCTTTCTTTCCAGCTTTTCCACTTTCTTTCTTTCCGACTATCTTTCTTTTTGACTTCCTGCCTTCCTGTCTTTCTGTGGAAAGCAGACAGCTCTGACATGTAAAGTGTCAGTCTTCTCTGTATGCTGTGCAGGCCTTCAGTCACGACAGGAACTGTGCTTCTCCCAGGCTACTGTATTGGCATGCAGTCTGCACACTCACAGAAATGACAGCTGGCCTGGTTGCTCAGGTGGGGGAGCTAGTCATCTATGGCAGAGAGAGAGAGAGAGAGAGAGAGAGAGAGAGAGAGAGAGAGAGAGAGAGAGAGAGAGAGACACACACACAGAGAGAGAGAGAGAGAGAGAGAGAGAGAGAGAGAGAGACACAGAGAGAGAGAGAGAGAGAGAGAGAGAGAGAGAGAGAGAGAGAGAGAGAGAGAGAGAGAGAGAGAGAGAGAGACACACAGAGAGAGAGAGAGAGAGAGAGAGAGAGAGAGAGAGAGAGAGAGAGAGAGAGACAACCACTGCACCACAGCAGAACCTGAGACAGAGCTGCATTTCCTGACAAAATGTCAAAAATATAAAACAATTAGAGAGTGTCATTTCCCCAAATTTCAAACCCATATTCAAGGTTTCAAAGACCTCTCTGATGAGAATAGGCTACCCATCCTGTTGGGGGAGGAAGCAGAAAGCTGTGGGTTGGCAGCGCACTACATTGCTGCCTGCCATAAGATGAGGGACAGTGTCTGACAGACCAATCAACCTGCACATGTCCTCTACTGTATGCTTAGTGTTATTGTTCAATGTGTGGTTATTTTGACCCTTGGTTACTGTTGTCCTGTTGACAATTTTGATTGTTATTATTTTCATATTGTAAATATCCCAAGTAAGCGTTTGGCAATATGTACATTGTTACGTCATGCCAATAAAGCAAATTAAATTGAATTGAATTGAGAGAGAGCGAGACACACAGAGAGAGAGAGAGAGACACACAGAGAGAGAGAGAGAGAGAGAGAGAGAGAGAGAGAGAGAGAGAGAGAGAGAGAGAGAGAGAGAGAGAGAGAGAGAGCGAGAGCGAGAGAGACACACACAGAGAGAGAGAGAAAGACACACACACACAGAGAGAGAGAGACACACAGAGAGAGAGGGAGAGAGACACAGAGAGAGAGAGAGAGAGAGAGAGAGAGAGAGAGAGAGAGAGAGAGAGAGAGAGAGAGACTCAGTAAAATTGTTGAAATTGGTGTATGGTGCATTTATATTTTTGTTCAGTAAACGATTTGAAAAAAAAGGAAAAAATTCAAGCAGAGGGTTATGTCATCGTGGCAACCAAATTTCAACACAGACAAATATTTTTACCTTTAAAACCAAGTCAGATCTTCAACGTTATATCCACTATCAGATGGAAAAATAAACAATAGGCTGGGCAGCACCTCCTACTGGAGAATTTAACATCCATCCCTGTTCCTGGACAGGTAGCTCTCCAGGAACAGGGTTGGAATTAAAACCTACAGGAGGGTACCTCTCCAGGAACAGGGTTGGAGAGCCCTGATCTAGAGCTACCCTTTGGACTCCCATTCAGGGTTTTAACCAAATCCAGCCATGCGTAGCTTTGATATTTGTCATTGACTATTACCAATGTGTTAATGGTAAGAAGGATTGCTGAGAGATCCCCACTTTAAAACGAAATACATTCACAGTTATTCCCGAAAGGTTCTAACGGAGAAAGACGTGTAACCGAACTTCATCAGTCGTAAAGTTTTCAGACCACTTCCGTTTTTCCACATTTTGTTACTACAACTTGATGGCAGTCCACCGGTGGTAATTTCAATTTATTGGACATGATTTAGAAAGACACACATCTGTCTATGGAAGGCCCCCCAGTTGACAGTGCATGAGGTTGAAGGAATTGTCCGTAGAGCTCCAAGACAGGATTGTGTCGAGGCCCAGATCTGGGGAAGGGTACCAAAAACATTTCTCCAGCATTGAAGGTCCCCAAGAACACAGTGGCCTCCATCATTCTTAAATGGAAGAAGTTTGGAACCACCAAGACTCTTTCCTAGAGCTGGCCGCCCAGCCAAACTGAGCAATCGGGGGAGAAGGGCCTTGGTCTGGGAGGTGACCAAGAACCCAATGGTCACTGACAGAGCTTCAGAGTCCCTCTGAGGAGATGGGAGAACCTTCTAGAAGTACAACCATCTCTGCAGCACTCCACCAATCAGGCCTTTACGGTAGTTGCCAGACGGAAGCCACTCCTAAGTAAAAGGCACATGACAGCCCGCTTGGAGTTTGCCAAAAGGCACTTAATAAAGGACTCTCAGACCATGAGAAACAAGATTCTCTAGACTGATGAAGCCAAGATTCAACTCTTTGGCCTGAATGCCAAGCTTCACGTCTGGAGGAAACCTGGCACCATCCCTACGGTGAAGTATGGTGGTGGCAGCATCATGCTGTTTTTCAGAGGCAGGGACTGGGAGACTAGTCAAGATCGAAGGAAAGATGAATATAGAAAAGTACAGAGAGATCGTTTGACAAAAACTTGCTCCAGTGAGCTCAGGACCTGAGCCTGGGGCGAAGGTTCACCTTCCAACAGGACAACGACCCTAAGCACACAGCCAAGACAATGCAGGAGTGGCTTCGGGACAAGTCTCTAAATGTCCTTGAGTGGCCCAGCCAGAGCCCTGACTTGAACCCGATCGAACATCTCTGGAGAGACCTGAAAATAGCCATGCAGCGACGCTCCCCACCCAACCTGACTGATCATGAGAGCATCTGCAGAGAAGAATGGGAGAAACTCCCCACTTGTAGCGTCATACTCCAGAAGACTTGAGGCTGTAATCGCAGCCGAAGGTGCCTCAACAAAGTGCTGAGTAAAGGGTCTAAATACTTATGTGAATATTACATTTTTTGTTTGCAAATGTATAAAAAAAAAACTGAAATATAATATTACATATGTTTTTGCTTTTTCATTATGGGTTATTGTGTGTAGATTGATGAGTGAAAAACAACAACAATTTACTTAATTTCAGAGTAAGGTTGTAAACGTAACAAAATGTGGAAAAGGTCAAGGGGTCTGAACGCTTTCCGTCATGCGCTGCATATCATCAATAACGCTATTACAGCCTAAAGCATTTGCAAAGTCATCACCAGCTGTTTCAATTCAAACCAGAATTCAACCAACAAATCAACAACATAATAAGCCAAGGGTTTAATGCTCGTGTCGATTTCAAATGTAATGATATTTAACGATATTAAATTGTGTTTGGTTGTCAACGTAACCAAATATTGACATTTGAAGGACGTTTATCTTCTGCTCGGATAGTTCCATCTGTGCCACTGACTTCTGGGTTCAAATCCACCTTGTTGATTCTCTCCCTGTAATATTAAGAAGCAGAGTTAACCACAATACACCGTTCACCACGGTGCACAGAGTTTAACTACGATTATGTTCTGTGAGAGACTTAGATAATACTAAACCACCCTTAACCACCATTACTCCATCAGCTACATTTTACGAACTGAAGAGAAAACGCCAATGAATAAACATCACTTACAAGCTCCATGTTTTCATTGCTAGCTGTCCAGCAACCTCATGTGGCCTATACGCTCTGAATTTGTTAAGGAGGTCCTGAGGGGTAGCAGGCAAAGTATTTCGGTTAGTCATCCCCCAAATGCAGGGTAATAGCTATCCACCAGCCCCAAACCTGATGACCCCCACCTCCACCCCCACTGCCCCCTCTGGAGAAGAGGGACGGGCAGGGCCTATCAGCCGGACTGCAGCTGTCTGTATCAGTGGATTAACGGTCACACCTCATCAGCCGCCTCTGTGCAAACCTAATCCCAGGATGCCTTGCAGCCAGTGGGAGGCCATTAGCGATGAAGGGCGCTATGGAGACAAGGCACAGGGCCTCTCTCCCGCACTCAGCAGGTACTGTGGACAGTAAGGATACACACACACTTCACATTATGTATGCAAGCAGACAGCAGACACACACACGCATGCTTTTCACATATGCATACTCACACAGACACAGACACAGACATGGACACACGTACACACACACACACACACACACACACACACACACACAAACGCACGTACACACACTCACACTGGGAGTGCAGTCAGGCACGTGGTTTGATTCCAGCATGTTCGCTCACTTGTTGACTATTTATCTAAGACTTTCTTCAGTATACACTAGAGGCTTTAGTAGGAGAGACACAGTATTAAAAATGTGTCATTTGTTCAGTATAACATCCAATAATTGGTTGTCATATTAATAATTATAAAACAAATACTATTACAAACCTACTGACTGTGAACTGAATTAAAGCAAGTTATTGTGAATATTTATTTTCTCCATTATTCAATATACCAGTGTTTAAATGGATATGAATATCAAGGAGAAATGTTAATGTCATAATTGTACATAACTATTGACACGTTTCTATTGTGACTTGACTTAAACCTCGTGGCCCCTTGGGAGCATTACACATCCACCATGGCCCTCCACCTCACTGGCTCCTTGGGAGCATTACACATCCACCATGGCCCTCCACCTCACTTGCTCCTTGGGAGCATTACACATCCACCATGGCCCTCCACCTCACTGGCTCCTTGGGAGCATTACACATCCACCATGGCCCTCCACCTCACTGGCTCCTTGGGAGCATTACACATCCACCATGGCCCTCCACCTCACTGGCTCCTTGGGAGCATTACACATCCACCATGGCCCTCCACCTCACTGTTTTTTTGTGGGCTGTGGTTATCCTCATGGTCTAGTCGATGGCTATTCAAAAAAAAACAGAAGGGACAGTAAGCTGCCTGGCGTGCTCCAGTGTGGATGTGGAGTGTGTCTGAATGTTGTCCGTTGGAGATGACGTGGCCAGTGAACCCTTCATACATACTCCTGATCAGATTCACATATTTTATGAGGGGCGCCATAGTGCCGTAGAAGTTTCCATAGACTGTTTCTGTCTATACTATCGAAATGTTTATTTTTTTAAGCCTGCGAAGTTGATGTTCAATGCACTGTTCAACGATTATCCTGAGTTTGCAATGTGTTCTGCACAGGAGGAGTTGTTCCTAAAGCCGGCTTGTTCCTTTCCTAGTCTCTTGTCGAGTGTGTCCTGCATCCTATCATCCAAGATGATCCAACAGAGGATTCTGCTGGGGATTGAGAGGTGCGTGATTCCTCTCCAGTTCTTGCACTCACTGAGTTTTCCTTTTTTCGGGGATTGCAACAATCAAAACTATTGTCCATTCTGTTGGTACTTCTTATTTTTCCCAGATCTCATTCAGCAAGCTGTGTAAGACTTCTGCAGGTGCACTGCTGTCTGTTTTTAGAACAAGCGGTATGTTGTCATGTCCTGGTGCCCTGCCTAGCTTCAGTATTTTTGGTGGCTCGCTTGATCTCCTCCTCTGATTCTCTTAACTTCAGCTGTAGTAGATTGTTCCTCCCCTGGGCTTTCAGGTGAGTTTGTCCCAGGGGATTCAGGGCACCCTTCTAGGTAACCTTCTAGGGTAGTCTGTTTGGGTCAGGTTTCCATAGTTTCGGGTTCTGTAATACACCAGAAGCTCATTTGTTTCATCTACTCTTTGCTTGGTAAATGTACACGTTAAGAGATGCTGTAGTTTATGCAATGATTCAATGCCCAAAAGGAATCATAGGACTCAGGGCCTTAAATTAGCAATCTGCAGTAAAGTGCAAGGTAAACACTGTGGAGTAGTGAAGGGTTATACCCTGATGAAGACAGCTTTTCTGTCGAAACGTTGGACATTAAAGTTTTGCATCTGAGCTCCTAGAGTGTGCGGCTCTCCTTTATTTTCAAGTGTTCCACTCTGCTAGCCACACCTCACCTAAATAGGTGTGCGTTTCTTTCGCCTCTAGAGTAGTGACGGGTTAACACAGTGGAGAATTGGAGGGTAAACACAGTGGAGTAGTGGAGGGTAAACACAGTGGAGTAGTGGAGTAGCGGAGGTTTAACACAGTGGAGTAGTGGAGGGTAAACACAGTGGAGTAGTGGAGTAGTGGAGTAGCGGAGGTTTAACACAGTGGAGTAGTGGAGGGTTAACACAGTGTAGTGGAGGGTAAACACAGTGGAGTAGTGAAGGGTAAACACAGTGGAGTAGTGGGGTTGTTAACACAGTGGAGTAGTGGGGTTGTTAACACAGTGGAGTAGTGGAGGGTAAACACAGTGGAGTAGTGGAGGGTTAACACAGTGGAGTAGTGGAGGGTAAACACAGTGGAGTAGTGGAGTAGTGGAGTAGCGGAGGTTTAACACAGTGGAGTAGTGGAGGGTTAACACAGTGTAGTGGAGGGTAAACACAGTGGAGTAGTGAAGGGTAAACACAGTGGAGTAGTGGGGTTGTTAACACAGTGGAGTAGTGGGGTTGTAAACACAGTGGAGTAGTGAAGGGTAAACACAGTGGAGTAGTGGAGGGTAAACACATTGGAGTAGTGGAGTAGTGGAGTAGCGGAGGTTTAACACAGTGGAGTAGTGGAGGGTTAACACAGTGTAGTGGAGGGTAAACACAGTGGAGTAGTGAAGGGTAAACACAGTGGAGTAGTGGGGTTGTTAACACAGTGGAGTAGTGGGGTTGTAAACACAGTGGAGTAGTGAAGGGTAAACACAGTGGAGTAGTGGAGGGTAAACACATTGGAGTAGTGGGGTTGTTAACACAGTGGAGTAGTGGAGGGTTAACACAGTGGAGTAGTGGGGTTGTAAACACAGTGGAGTAGTGGGGTTGTTAACACAGTGGAGCAGTGGGGTTGTTAACACAGTGGAGTAGTGGAGGGTAAACACAGTGGAGTAGTGGGGTTGTTAACACAGTGGAGTAGTGGAGGGTAAACACAGTGGAGTAGTGGAGGGTTAACACAGTGGAGTAGTGGGGTTGTAAACACAGTGGAGTAGTGGGGTTGTTAACACAGTGGAGTAGTGGAGGGTAAACACAGTGGAGTAGTGGAGGGTAAACACAGTGGAGTAGTGGGGTTGTTAACACAGTGGAGTAGTGGAGGGTTAACACAGTGGAGTAGTGGGGTTGTTAACACAGTGGAGTAGTGGAGGGTAAACACAGTGGAGTAGTGGGGTTGTTAACACAGTGGAGTAGTGGGGTTGTTAACACAGTGGAGTAGTGGAGGGTAAACACAGTGGAGTAGTGGAGGGTAAACACAGTGGAGTAGTGGGGTTGTAAACACAGTGGAGTTGTAAACACAGTGGAGTAGTGGAGGGTAAACACAGTAGAGTAGTGGGGTTGTAAACACAGTGGAGTAGTGGGGTTGTTAACACAGTGGAGTAGTGGAGGGTAAACACAGTGGAGTAGTGGAGGGTAAACACAGTGGACCCACTTACATTTGACCCACCTTTTGTGGAAACATATATTGAACGTTTTGGGAGCTTTACTTTTTTCGAGCGACTGGCATTAAGAGTTTACCAACTTTCCTATGATCACTACATCACTATATACCCATTGATTCTTGAAGAATGTAAATGCCTAATGAGTTCTGTCGTACCTCATCAGAACCCAAGATATAAGCTTGTTTTACTCTGTTCGTAAAACAATGTTAATAGCCTCAAAACATTATTAAAACTATAATGTTGATATATCATGGATGGTCAGTTCTTGAATCCGCAGTTCTGTCGTTAAATTTAAGAATGTTTACATTTCTCCAGCCCCACCCCACAGCGTTTTAGCCAACCAGTGCAGGAAGCACACGTTCTGATTGTTTCAACTGCGGGGATGGCCCTTTGACTTCATATCAGTAGACTGTGGTGTCCGTGTTTTTTTTCTCTTGTCTTAGACATGGAGGCCAGGGACTAAAGAGTGAATAAAGGCACTTTCAATGTGCAGACAAGCTCTAAAACTCGAGGCTTGCTGGCTTGGTCCAGGACGGTGATTAGTCAAGAGGGATTTTTTTTTTTCAAAACCTGTCTCGCCTGTCTGAGAAACAAAGTGTACATTTTTAGAATCAATTTGCATTCCTCTTGGGCCAGTTGCCGATTTTTTTTTTTTTTTTTTTTAACATTTAATGGAGTACAATGCCGAATCCAGAAGTTTTTCGTTATGCGCCGTCGGTCAGACATCTAGGATCCAGTCTGCTTTGACTGGAAAAACAAGAGAGGTTTCGGTAATCTGACATGCTGCAGCTAAACATTTTTCCTCTTTACTCATATAAACAGTTGAAGACAAAGCAGGAATTGCAGGGAGCAAGGTGTTTGTGGAGAGACAAGATGGAGGATTTACTTGGAGGTTGTTTTATGTTTAGTCCTTTAGTCCCTCAAAGCTTTGATACGTGCTACCTAATTTGTTTTCCCCCCTGATTCAAGGTGTAACACTTTACTGGCCTTAACAATCCAGACAAGAGACGCCTCCATCCAATCCCACCTCTCTCTCTCTCTCTCTCTCTCTCTCTCTCTCTCTCTCTCTCTCTCTCTCTCTCTCTCTCTCTCTCTCTCTCTCTCTCTCTCTCTCTCTCTCTCTCTCTCTCTCTCTCTCTCTCTCTCTCTCTCTCTCTCTCTCTCTCTCTCTCTCTCTCTCTCTCTCTCTCTCTCTCTCTCTCTCTCTCTCTCTCTCTCTCTCTCTCTCTCTCTCTCTCTCTCTCTCTCTCTCTCTCTCTCTCTCTCTCTCTCTCTCTCTCTCTCTCTCTCTCTCTCTCTCTCTCTCTCTCTCTCTCTCTCTCTCTCTCTCTCTCTCTCTCTCTCAATTCAATTCAATTTGCTTTATTGGCATGACGTAACAATGTACATATTGCCAAAGCTTACATTTGATATTTATAATATGAACATAATTAATAATCAAAATTGTCAACAGGACAACAGTAACAACAATAACCACATTGAACAACAACAATAAGCATACAGTAGAAGACATGTGCAGGTTGATTGGTCTGTCAGACACTGTCCCTCATCTTATGGCAGGCAGTGATGTAGTGCGCTGCCAGCCCACAGCTTTCTGTTTCCTCCCCCAACAGGATGGGTAGCCTATTCTCATCAGAGAGGTCTTTGAAACCTTGAATATGGGTTTCAAATTTGGGGAAATGACACTCTCTAATTGTTTTATATTTTTGACATTTTGTCAGGAAATGCAGCTCTGTCTCAGGTTCTGCTGTGGTGCAGTGGTTGCACAGCCTTTCCTCTACAGGCAGCCAGGTTTTCCTGTGTCTACCCTTCTCAATGGCAAGGCTGTGCTCACTGAGCCTGTACTTTGTCAAGGTTTTTCTAAGGTTTTGATCAGTAACCGTGGTCAAATAGTTTGCCACGGTGTACTGTCGATTTAGCCAGATAGCACTGCATTTTGCTTTGTGCTTGTGCTTGTGTTTCCCAATGAGCAATGTAGTTTTGTTTTGATTGTGATGTAATTTGTTTTATTCTGATTGATTGTATGTTCTGGTCCTGAGGCTTCAGTGTGTTAGTAGAACAGGTTTGTGAACTCAGCCCCAGGACCAGCTGGATGAGGGGACTCTTTTCTTTGCTCAGCTCTTGGCATTGCAGGGCTTGGTAATGATATGAGAGGGGGTCACTGTATTTTAGATGTTTCCAAAACTTAATTGCTCTTTTTGAGTTTTTATTATTAGTGGATATTGGCCTAATTCTGCCCTGCATGCATTGTTTGTAGTTTTCCTCTGGACATGTAGGAGAATCTTACAGAACTCTGCATGCAGGGTTTCAATGGGTGTTTGTCCCATTGGGTGAAATCTTGTTTTGCAAGTGGACCCCACACCTCGCTGCCATAAAGTGCAATTGGTTCAATGACACATTCAATAAGTTTTAGCCAAATTTTAATAGGTATTTCAATTTGAATTTGTTTTTAATGGCGTAGAATGCCCTCGTGCTTTCTCTCTCAGTTCATTCACTGCCTCATTAAGGTGTCCAGTTGAGCTTATTTTTAAACCTAAGTAGTTGTAGTGTGTGCAGTACTCTATATATTTTGTACCAATTGAGAACTTTGGTCTAATTCCTGAGATCTGGATCTTCTCTGAAAAATCATTATTTTAGTCTTTTTGGGGTTTACTGCCAGGGCCCAGGTCTGGCAGTACTGCTCTAGCAGGTCCAGGCTCTGCTGTAGGCCATGTGCTGTGGGTGACAGCAGACACAGGTCATCTGCGAAGAGCAGGCATTTAACCTCTGAATTGTGGAGACTAACACCAGGGGCAGAGGATTCTTCTAGAATAGTGGCCAATTCATTGATGTAAATATTGAAGAGTGCAGGGCTCAGATTGCAACCCTGGCGAAGGCCCGCCCCTGGGTAAAGAATTCTGTTCTTTTCTTGCCAATTTTAATGGCGCGTATTGCCAGTATACATTGATTTAATTATGTCATATATTTTACCCCTACACCACTTTCAATAACTTTGTAGAACAGTCCCATTATGCCAAATAGAATCAAATGCTTTTTGGAAGTCGATAAAGCAAGCATATATTTTGGTATTATTTTGGTGGACATGTTTATCTATCAGGGTGTGTAGGGTGTAAATATGATCGATCGTCACGATGTTTTGGTATAAATCCAATTTGGCTTTTACTCAAGACATTGTGCTTATTAAGGAAGTTTAGAACTCTTACATTTATAATACTACAGAAAACCTTCCCCAGGTTACTGTTCACACAAATGCCTCTGTAATTGTTAGGGTCAAATTTGTCTCCGTTCTTAAAGATTGGGGTTATGAGTCCTTGATTCCAGATGTCAGGAAATAACCTACACTCAGGATCAAATTAAACAGTTTTAATATAGCCGATTGAAATTTTGCACTAGTGAGTTTGAGCATCTCATTTAGGATGCCATCAGGTCCGCATGATTTTCTATATTTGAGGGCCTGAAGTTTCTTATAGAGCTCCTGGTCAGTAATTGGGGAGTCCAATGGATTTTGATTGTCCTTTATAGCTTTTTCTAATCTATTTAACTTCTCATGAATTTGGCGTTGTTCTGCGTTTTGTCAATTTGAACGGTGTTGTAGAGTGTTTTAAAATGGGTTGTCCATATGTCACCATTTTGTATCGCTAATTCCTCTTGTTTCGATTTTTTTTAGTTTTTTCCAATTTTGCCAGAAGTTGTTTGTGTTTATGGACTCCTCAATTAGTGTCAGCTGCTTGCTGTTGTACTGTGCTTTTTTGGTTCTGAGCGTACATTTATAGAGTTTTAAAGTTTCACAGTAATGAAGGCGTAATTCACCATTATTTGGGTCTCTGTGCTTTTGGTTTGATAGTGTTCTAAGTCTTTTCCTTATAATTTTGCAATCTGCATCAAACCACTTGTCATCTGTGGTCTTTTTTGTTTTGTTTTTTATCAATTTCAATTGTGCTTCTTTTGCCGTTTGCCTGAATATATAGTTTATGTGTTTAACTGCTAGATTGATGCCTTCTTTACTGTGAGTGAATGTGGTATCCAGAAAGTTATCTAAGAGTGTTTGGATATTTTGATTACAGGTTGCTTTCTGGTATTCTTCTGTGCTGTTTTGGGCCCATCTGTATGAATTTCTGATGTTGTACAGCTTACTGGGCTGTGAATGTGTGGTTGTTTCCATGTCTGTTCTTTTGAGGAACAACGTAATTTGGCTGTGATCAGACAGAGGTGTTAGTGGCTTGACAGTGAATGAGCTGAGAGAGAAAGGGTCGATGTCTGTAATCATATAGTCTACTGTACTGTGGCCAAGAGGTGAGCAATAGGTGAATCTCCCCAAAGAGTCTCCCCGTAACCTACCATTGACAAAGTACAGACCCAGGCTTCTACAGAGCTGCAACAGATCCCTTCCGTTTTTGTTGACGGTGCCGTCACTGTTGTTTCTATGGGGGAGATGAAGACAGTTAGAAACAGTATGGCCTGTAATAAAGCTGTCCCCACGTGTGGTCGTTAGATCAGGTAGTGTTCCTGTGCGCGCATTTGTGTCCCCACAGATGAGCACATTTCCCTGGGCCTGTAAATGACACGTCTCTTCCTCGAGGGTGGGGAACATCTCCTCTGAGTAATATGGGGATTCTGAGGGGGGGATATATATTGCGCAAAGGAACACATCTTTTTATGTCAGTACAAGTTCTTTTTAGTTTTAACCAAATGTGATATTTACCAATTTTGAGGGGATCAATTAGATTTTGTAGTTGGGATTTGTACCAAATGATCAGTCCTCCAGAGTCTCTCTCTCTCTCTCTCTCTCTCTCTCTCTCTCTCTCTCTCTCTCTCTCTCTCTCTCTCTCTCTCTCTCTCTCTCTCTCTCTCTCTCTCTCTCTCTCTCTCTCTCTCTCTCTCTCTCTCTCTCTCTCTCTCTCTCTCTCTCTCTCTCTCTCTCTCTCTCTCTCTCTCTCTCTCTCTCTCTCTCTCTCTCTCTCTCTCTCTCTCTCTCTCTCTCTCTCTCTCTCTCTCTCTCTCTCTCTCTCTCTCTCTCTCTCTCTCTCTCTCTCTCTCTCTCTCTCTCTCTCTCTCTCTCTCTCTCTCTCTCTCTCTCTCTCTCTCTCTCTCTCTCTCTCTCGCTCTCTCTCATCACCCCATTACTACAAAGTTGTTTCAGTTGCCTCCTCTGTTCAGAGACTAATGGCAGTCTAGGCTTACACATGCAAAGCTGAGCAAATAAATATGTGAAAAATGATAACATTGTTTTGGCAGTCTGTTTTAATAAGCTTCTTCGTCTCCAAGGAGACTGCTGCCTCTGCCTGTATTCCTCCTCTCTCTACTGTTGCGTGTGTTGCCGTGGCCCCGGCACCAACCTCAAAATTCCCCAGCTGCCACTCTCTCCAGCGCACCACCCTTTTATGAGCTATTTCAGCCATGGAGAGACCTTTGGAATTAGCCCCTGTCTATCTCCAGCATTATCTCCACCTGGTATTAACTAGCCCTGCCCCCACCCCCCACCCCCTTTCGCCTGCCTTATCTTTAATTAGCATAATTGATGGCAAGGAGTTCACTCGTGTGTGTGTGTGTGTGTACGTTCTGCGGCTTGTGAGAGTTTGGGTTCGGAAAGTATGTGTAAGACAATAATTTATCTTTGGTGCTTCGCACGTTGGCCGTGTGCCAAACCCTATGTTGGAAGAATAAGACAGAGGAATAAGACAGAAATAGAGAAGTTAGGTTCCTCTTTCTGTCTGATAATCTACCTCTACAGGATTACTCCCTGCATGCATAGTATACAGTATATTGGTGTATTTTAACTGGGAGAAAATAAGGATTTTTTTTTTTTGTTGTCTCGTTTGTGTGCCAAATAAAAAGGGCTGTGGATTAATGCCCACATTGGCAGCATCCTGGCAACTATACCCACTCCAATGCCCCTACAGTATCCCCTCCCAATCCCTGGCTTGGGTCTTAACTCCTATGACTTCAAGATGTCGCCTCCTGCGTGTTTCTGGAGAAATGAAGGGAGTAATCTAATAATAGTTTGGGGAGAAGCCTGGAAGGTACCGAATAATATTAGCACATCTTCTTCAATCACGGCCCCTGCAGGAGTCCGGCAGCCATTTCGTAATTTGGTCCAGGCTGCTTTGTCGTGCCCAGACTGCCACCTCCCACAATGCTACAACTGTGTTTATCAGGCTATTTGATGCTCTTAAAGTGCCATGTACTGTGTGTGACCTTAGTAGAATCATATGCTGGGTGATGCACTGGACCTGGTTGTTCTGTATCTGGTGGTCTATTCTTATTTCTGTGTTATTCTTAGAATGACTGTGTAACAAGACTATATAGTATAGTCATTAGTCAATGTTATACTGTAGTGGGGGCGGCAGGGTAGCCTAGTGGCTAGAGCGTTGGACTAGTAACCGATGTAGGTTACTAGATCGAATCCCCGAGCTGACAAGAATAAAAAACTGTCGTTCTGCTGTCATTGAAAATAAGAATTTGTTTCTTAACTGACTTGCCTATACAAATAGTAGTAGTGTAGGAAAATGTCTTATTACATGATACTACAAGCGTAACGACACAGTGATAACAAAACTATAACGGTAATGTTTCCACTTTGTATACTCATGTAATTGCCATATGTACTGTCTATCATTGAACAATTTCCACCCAAGAAACCCAAAAGTACGATTATTGGACCAATAATTAGCTTAACAAATCAATTAGGCACTTAGTTTAAGTGACTTAACAACAATTTGTCCAGTTGTGCTCCAGGACAGAAGCTGCAGGAAACAGGCTGGTCGAGAATAAGGGACGACCTATGGTTATGGAAGTTACTATAACCATTAACTATCCTCCTGTCTGCCTCTCAGAGAACAAGAAGGGAAACAAGTTTGAGAGATAGATAGAGAGAGAGAGAGAGAGAGAGAGTGATCGTTCTGGCCCGGGCCAGTGTCGTTCTGGTTCGGGCCCGTGTCGTTGTGGCTCGGGCCAGTGTCGTTCTGACTCGGACCCGTGTCGTTCTGGCACGGGCCAGTGTCGTTCTGGTTCGGGCCACTGACGTTCTGACTCGGGCCCATGTTGTTCTGGCTCGGGCTTGTGTGGTTCTGGTTCAGGCCCGTGTTACAGACAATCAGGAAAAAGGCAGTATATGAGTCTGCACTGGAGTCTGCAAGTGAAGCTTTGAACCCAAAACAATATGGCATCGATAAAAAGGTAATTCCACTGGCTCTCTGTTCTGACTTTGAAGACTATAAACAGTATTTAATTGTACCATAGGGCTCTGGAAGAAGGGCTATTTTTAACCTTCATCAATTCATTTACCCTGCGCATTCCTTTGTAATGATCCTGAAAGGCTGCCTGGGAATGGATAGAGGGCTCGATGATGTCTGAGGGTGTATGTGAGTGAAAGATAGCAAGAGAGACAGAGGCAGACAGAAAGAGAGAAAGAGAGGGAGAGAGGTAGACAGAGAGAGAGAGAGAGAGAGAGAGAGAGAGAGAGAGAAGAGAGAGAGGCAGACAGAAAGAGAGAAAGAGAGAAAGAGAGAGAGAGAGAAAGAGAGAAAGAGAGAGAGAGAGAGGCCACAGCTCCAATCACTGGATTCGACAGCTCGACCAGAGGCATTTTCTCACTAACACAAGCACTCTGCTCTCATGCTAAACCCAGAGGAACGCAACTTTTTATTTTCTTGAAAGAAGCATATTTGATCATTTATTTTTTTATATGCAAGAAGAAATAAGCCCAAAAAAACACAAAGGATTTATTTGAAGCTGGACATGACACGAGTGAGACCATAAAAGAAAATGCTGTAGCTTTGCCAGTCGTTCTTCAGAGTCTCTTTCAGTCCTTCACTTTCTCATCTTCAAAGGAATCCTTCACTTTTAGTGCAGGCAAACTCTCTCTCTCTTCTCTCTCTCTCTTCCTCTCTCAAACTCTTTCTGACTTCCTCTCTCAAACTCTTCTCTCACTTTCTCTTCCCTCCCTCTGGAATGAAGTGGTGTTGTGGTACCCTCCCTCCCTCCCTCCCTCCCTCTGGTATGAAGTGGTGTTGTGGTACCCCTCCCTCCCTCTGGAATGAAGTGGTGTTGTGGTTCCCCTCCCTCCCTTCCTCTGGTATGAAGTGGTGTTGTGGTACCCCTCCCTCCCTCCCTCCCTCTGGAATGAAGTGGTGTTGTGGTTCCCCTCCCTGCCTCCCTCCCTCTGGTATGAAGTGGTGTTGTGGTACCCCTCCCTCCCTCTGGTATGAAGTGGTGTTGTGGTTCCCCTCCCTCCCTCCCTCTGGTATGAAGTGGTGTTGTGGTTCCCCTCCCTCCCTCCCTCTGGTATGAAGTGGTGTTGTGGTACCCCTCCTCCCTCCCTCTGGTATGAAGTGGTGTTGTGGTACCCCTCCCTCCCTCTGGTATGAAGTGGTGTTGTGGTACCCCCTCCCTCCCTCTGGTATGAAGTGGTGTTGTGGTTCCCTCCCTCCCTCCCTCCCTCTGGTATGAAGTGGTGTTGTGGTACCCCTCCCTCCCTCCCTCTGGTATGAAGTGGTGTTGTGGTTCCCTCCTCCCTCCCTCCCTCTGGTATGAAGTGGTGTTGTGGTACCCTCCCTCCCTCCCTCTGGTATGAAGTGGTGTTGTGGTACCCTCCCTCCCTCTGGAATGAAGTGGTGTTGTGGTTCCCCTCCCTCCCTCCCTCTGGTATGAAGTGGTGTTGTGGTGGTAACATGTTAATTACACGTCTGTGCAGGGAAACACACATGGGCATCCATTCACTCAGGTACAGGGGAGTACGTCGACATGAAGGCCACATGGACTATCAATACTGTTTCATAGCAATCACCCACGCAATCACCCACGCAATCACCCACGCTCAGATTAATGACTAGATTCACCCAGGCAGCGATGCATGAGGTCGACCCAATCACCCACGCTCAGATTAATGACTAGATTCACCCAGGCAGCGATGCATGAGGTCGACCCAATCACCCACGCTCAGATTAATGACTAGATTCACCCAGGCAGCGATGCATGAGGTCGACCCAATCACCCACGCTCAGATTAATGACTAGATTCACCCAGGCAGCGATGCATGAGGTCGACCCAATCACCCACGCTCAGATTAATGACTAGATTAATCAGACACAGAGAGGGAGGAATGTGTGTGTGCTTGTGTGCATGTTGACATGTGTTAATGTGTGTATGCATGTGTGTGTCCATGTTAGTGTGTGTGTGTGTGTTTGAAGCCTGAGGGTAATGTTTTGATTAAGAAGGCCTGAGCCGGTGAAGGAGAAAGCCCATTAATCTGTACTTCCTGCAGGTCGCACCAGCGTCGTTCCACGAACAACCACGGTGCAGTCTGATTGTTTCGATGACAGCTATCTGTAGCCCGGCTGTCTCTGTCCCTTAGGGGCCACCGTAGTCCTCCTCTGTCTGGGATTGCTCACAGACGAGGGAGGCTCCATGACATCAGCATAATTCACTCACATTAAAAGTACAGAGAGATCTACATGCCTGCCAGATGATGCCTAGGTCTTTGGCAAGGGTGAGTGAATGTGTCAGATATGAATGGCCACTTTCTATATCACTGTCTTTATTGCAGTCTGGTCTGTTTCCCAGGTCCAGATTTTGATGTGTTGTTTTACATTTATTTAAACGCGTACTCCTGCGTTATGTTTCGTTGTAGGGCCATGCAACGGAAAACGTCCAAGTCCAAGTACTCTCTCCTTGTTTCAACTGTTTTCTTCCATTTGGTGCCTAATGAATTTGACCCAGTGCTTGGTCGGTCAGACTTAACTCAGAATGTGGGTTTCTTATTATGGTAACCTTCAACAGATCACTAAAATGGTGACCTTTAAGGTGTACTTTCTCAGTCTGCCCACAACATGGCGTTCTGCTGAGTGACATTTGAGCATAAATTACCCAGACAGCTCCCTTCCTTGCTATGACGGATTCGACCTCTCCTCTCCAAATCCCAGGAGTAGATTTCATGATGAATACCCTCCGTGACAAACCAATCACTCACAGTCATCAGAGATCAGTCACAGTGATCAGAGAAAAGACACTACCATTATGAGGCATGGGGGGTAGGCCCTGACTGGACATCAGCCCTTCCAGAGGAGGAGATCCCACATGGCGCTTGGTCCTTCCAGTCAACCCTGAGGGCTCACATCCCAGTAACCATCTCATTACTCCCTGAGGGAACCCAGGGGTCAGCCCTATAAAATACACTGAATGCTCCGCTGAGGCAATTGTGTGAGTAGGTGGACCGAGAGGCTCAAACCTACTCAGAGCTTTCCTGGGCTGTGTTGGTCTGGAACTGCCTGGGTGGATGACTGCTTGGGTGGATGATCGCCTGGGTGAATGACTGCCTGGGTGGATGACTGCCTGGGTGGATGACTGCCTGGGTGGATGACCGCATCGGTGGATGACTGCCTAGCTGGATGGTTGTAGTTGCTGGGAATAGGTTGCGGATGGAATTAACAGACCTAGAGGAATGTTGTCCGTCACTCTCCAGGAAGAATACGTGCGCACATCCGATGGGCTTGTCAGATGTTGGAATAGAAACACTTGACTAGGAGGAGGGAGAAATGGGAGAAATGGGAGAAAAGGGAGAAATGGGATTTGCAGACGGATAAGGGGAGAAAATAATTGCACTGGCAAGCTGCCACCCGTAGTTTCAGAGAGCTGGTATTCTACCTGCGTTTTAGCCAAAACAAACCTTTGGTGGGAGGATCAGTTGATGCCCAAACAAATAGACAGTGAGAATATTATGAGCCATTGAGCGATTATTAAAGCCACAAAGAAAATATGCATTCCGGTTTATCCGGTCTCAGGTCTCGGATAAGAATGTATAGTTTAATAGCCTTGATACTTTATCCATGAGTTACTAAACTATCCCATTACAATTTGGTTCTGGTTTTATAATCACATCCTTTTTGGTTGAAGCTGTCCGTTTTTTCAATAACTGCTACAATCTGTAAATCTGTAGTAAAACGGTCGTGAGATCATAGTAATCCAGCAGAAAAGAGCCCCATTAGTCGTATCTCCTTACTATTAGCGTACGTAACGACTTCGCATCCCTTCCAGTGGAGTCAAATAACTTTCTGACTTCTGTCACTAGCTACGTTCCCATCCAATTGGCGACCGATTTTCAAGGCGAATATTCTGAAAATATATGCATTTTCCCCAGCAGTGGTGTGTTTCCACCAATTTGACTCGTTGCAGATACAAATCAGATGACACAGTGCACACAAAATGTACTTTTTTCACTTACATTTTTATGTATCAAATAAAAATCTAAAAGGTCAATGTGTTTCAATCGTATTTTAAACTCTACCGATTTGTTTTGTCACTAAAACTGTTGTGTTAAATAGCAAATGTGCCTCCTCTGGTCTTGGCATGTGAGCTCTAGTCAACAGCTGGCAGATACAGTGTGGGTAGACTAACTATGGATTATTATGGATAACTATGGAAACTATGGATTATTACGGATTATTATGGATAACTATGGATAACTATGGATTACTATGGATAAATATGCACAGCTCTGGATTATTATGGACAACTATGGATTATTACAAATAACTATGGATAACTATGGATAACTATGGATTATTATGTATAACTATGGATTATTATGGATAACTATGGAATATTATGGATTATTACGGATTATTATGGATAACTATGGATAACTATGGATTATTATGGATAAATATGGACAGCTATGGATTATTATGGATAAATATGGACAGCTATGGATTATTATGGACAACTATGGATTATTATGAATAATTATGGATAACTATGGATAACTATGGATTATTATATATAACTATGGAATATTATGGATAACTATGAAATATTATGGATAATCATAGATAAATATAGTTTATTATGGACAACTATGGGTAACTATGGATAACTACGGGTAACTGTGGATAACTATGCATAACTATGGATTATTTTGGATAACAATGGATTATTATAGATAACTATGGAGTATTATGGATAACTATGGATAACTATGGATTATTATGGATAAATATGGACAGCTATGGATTATTATGGATAAATATGGACAGCTATGGATTATTATGGACAACTATGGATTATTATGAATAATTATGGATAACTATGGATAACTATGGATTATTATATATAACTATGGAATATTATGGATAACTATGAAATATTATGGATAATCATAGATAAATATAGTTTATTATGGACAACTATGGGTAACTATGGATAACTACGGGTAACTGTGGATAACTATGCATAACTATGGATTATTTTGGATAACAATGGATTATTATAGATAACTATGGAGTATTATGGATAACTATGGATTATTATGGACTATTATGTATAACTATGACATTTTATGGATTATTATAGATAAATATAGTTTATCATGAACAACTATGGATAACTATGGATAACTATGGGCAACTATGGATAACTGTGGATAACTATGGATAACTATGGATTATTATGGATAACTATGGATTATTATGGATAGCTATGGAATATTATGGATTATTATAGATAAATATAGTTTATTATGGACAACTATGGATAACTATGGGTAACTATGGGAAACACTTAGAAGTTTGTGGAAATGTGAAATTAATGTAGGAGAATATAACATGGTAGAGAACATACAAAAAGGCCATGGTAATAAAACACTTAAGTTTACACACTCCCAGGAATGTCATACATGATGGATCATTAGCTTATACACTAACTTTCACACATCTAGATGGCTGGGCGGGGTGGGTGTGGAGCCAGAGACAGCATTGGGGTCAAACTGTAGAACTCAGTTCCTACATTTTAACATAAAAATTGATTTTATCAAACAAAACAACGCTACATTTTATCTCTGGGACCCTCAGGATGACAAATCAGAGCAAATTACTGAATGCAAGTACGTTATTTACCTTCAGAGGTGAATGTATCAAACCAGTTGCCGTGATACACATTTTTTTTGTGCATTCTCTGATAGATGGAACGACTTGCCGGCTTGGTTAGCATCCTTAGATTTGTGTCGGGACTACACTACCGGTCAAAGGTTTTAGGACACCTACTCGTTCAAGTATCTGGTTTTGGACTATCATTTGTTTTTCAACAGGACAATGACCCAACACACCTCCAGGCAGTGTAAGGGCTATTTTACCAAGAAGGAGAGTGATGGAGTGCTGCATCAGATGACCTGGCCTCCACAATCCCCCCGACCTCAACCTAATTGAGATGGTTTGGGATGAGTCTGACTGAAGAGTGAAGGAAAAGCAGCCAACAAGTGCTCAGCATATGTGGGAACTCCTTCAAGACTGTTGGAAAAGCATTCCAGGTGAAGCTTGTTGAGAGAATGCCAAGAGTGTGCAAAGCTGTCATCAAGGCAAAGGGTGGCCATTTGAAGAATCTCAAATATAAAATATATTTTGATTTGTTTAACACTCTTTTGGTTACTACATGAAACATAAGTGTTATTTCATCGTTTTGATGTCTTCACTATTATTCTACAATGTAGAAAATAGTAAAAATAAAACTTTTGTTCTAAAACTTTTGACCGGTAGTGTACATCTCATGGAAGGATGAAACAGTATGAATAAATTCATCAAAATAACCTTTTTTTTTATTAAAATATGTCAACCATTATTTGAATATGTTGGTAACCCATTGTATAAAAGTGATAATGCCCTTGAAGCCGG
Organism: Brachymystax lenok tsinlingensis; assembly: GCA_030435695.1. NCBI lineage: Eukaryota > Metazoa > Chordata > Actinopteri > Salmoniformes > Salmonidae > Brachymystax > Brachymystax lenok. The sequence goes on from CM059793.1 coordinate 4,587,234, forward strand.
TATTTGGAGGACATATTGGCACGTCGTCTCGGGCCTACTGTAACAACACCCGTGCCTATACATCCTCCAAACACCGGCCTATCTGGCATTGTCACTTAAATAACGCATTATTATCTTCTATGTCAAATTAACAATGCTGTTTTTCGTCAAAATGACCAATTAATTAATCCTCCATTATATTTAGACCTAAATGATCCACTCTATATAGTTCGGAGGTAAACGGCAGTGGTGGGTTAAATGTATTGCAATAGAGTACCAATACAAAACATGCAAAGACGACTACAGTTTGTTTTCTGCATTAGACAAAGTTGATAATAGCACATAGACCCAGCAGTGATCCAGTCAAGCAGACCCTCTCTCAGACACAGGTGTGCACAGTTAAAGTTTTAGCAATAGACTCTCTGCCAGCTCACCACAAGAGCAGCAATATGTTGGAAGGACTAAATGTATTTAACCTCAACAGGCTTAATTGAGGTATGCTTCAAATGAGTAAATACTAATTTTCTGCTCATGTCAGCCAACTGAATACATACCCAGTAAAGGAACAACTGCCTATCATTTTTTTTGTAATTCCATGATTAAAAAGAAACTCATGTAGCTTGAGAAATGGCACAAAAGCTGAATTATGTGTTCTCAAATGTCTTGTCTCCTTTTCCTTGTCTGAAAGTTTGAAATGTTTCTCAGTCAGATATCTGTTAAACAGCTGTAAATGTTTCCTAGCCAGATGTCTGTTATACAGGGGTAAATGTTTCCTAGTCAGATGTCTGTTATACAGCGGTAAATGTTTCCTAGTCACATGTCTGTTACACAGCGGTAAATGTTTTCTTGTCAGATGTCTGTTATACAGCGGTAAATGTTTCCTAGTCACATGTCTGTTACACAGCGGTAAATGTTTTCTTGTCAGATGTCTGTTACACAGCGGTAAATGTTTCCTAGTCACATGTCTGTTACACAGCGGTAAATGTTTTCTTGTCAGATGTCTGTTAACAGTTTGTGGAAATTAAATTAATGTAGGAGAATATAACACATTAGATCTGATAAAGGATAATACAAAGAAAAAATATTTTATATTTTTTTCCCCCATCATCTTTGAAATGTAAGAGAAATGCCATTATATGACATAGGAGTCAAGGCACATTTTAGATTTTGGCCACTAGATGACAGCAGTGTATGTGCAAAGCTTTAGACTGATCCAATGAACCATTGCGTTACTGTTCAAAAATGCTGTATCAAGTTTGCCCAAATGTGCCTAATTGGTCAATTGATACATGTTCAAGTACATAACTGTGCAATCTCCTCAAACAATAGCATGGTATTTGTTCACTGTAATAGCTACTGTAAATTGGGCAGTGCAGTTAGATTAACAATCATTTAAACGTTATATGCCCATATAAGACATGTCTATAATTTTCTTGTTACTTACAACATCATGCTAATCACACGTTAGCTCAACCGTCCCGTGGGCCACCGCTCCGCAGGAGGTTAAACAGAATGTTTCCTAGTCAGATGTCTATTATACAGCCTTAAATGTGTCCTAGTCAGATATCTGTTAAACTGTGGTAAATGTGTCCTGGTCAGATATCTGATAAAACGGTAAATGTTTTGGTCTGAGCAGGATTGTTGTTGTTCACCCTTTGCTAAATGCTGAATATCTGAACCAACCAAATTAAACATATACGGATTTCAACAAATGTCCAAGTAATAAATAGAAACACACGCACACACACACATACACACACCTGCATGGAGGCTTGGACAGAGCAAGACTGGACGGAGCCAGCTAGACACTTCTTGGCCCGTTCACTATAACACAGCAACGCGTACACTTTAAAAGCTCAATGGAGCTGTCCCCAAACTATGATAACAGAGTGAGGTAATAGCCCGGTCCCTTTCATGACAAGCTTTGCTATCTAACTTTGCAGTCTGGTGCGAGTTAGCTATCGTCTCTTTTCAAGGAAAACTTGAAGATTATTTGTCTGTGACCTGCCGTCCATTGCCCCCATTACCTGTCTGTGTACTTGTGATTTATATATGGCCTCTCTGGCACCCTGGGACTGTGTTTTTAATCACGTTTTCATCAGTGGTTTTCTAATGCATCAACTTGTAAACCAATTTCGCCCCTGGCGCCCAGAAGCAGTTCTGGCATGAAATGTTTCAGAAGTATTTTTTTTTCTCTCTGTTTTTTCCTTCTCTACCAGTAAATGTTTAAATGTGTTGCAGGTTTCGTTAAACCATGTCACTGCGCTTGACCGACCATAAGACGGAGATAGGGACAGACCAGTTATTTACACTTTGTTTCCCCAAAAAATATTTGTTCTAGTCTCTGAGGAACTTGTAAGGCACCAGTAACAAAGCCAAGGTGTCCAATTTTGTAGTTTCGCTGTTATTAACGCAGGAATGTTGCTCTTGTTTCTCAAAGAGCCATGTTGTACCAAGGTCATTAATACAAGATGGTCGTTGAAAGCCCATTTCTGGCACAGGAGGCCATTCCCAAAACTTTATATAAAGTACTTTTTTATTTTTTTTGTCATGGCTGCGGAAAGATATTTTAGGGTGGTGTTGCTTTTCAACGGGGGTGATAAAGGCCTAGTGTACTAATTTGGTGGATTTATTTTATATTCAGCACCAGTCAAAAGTTTGGATAGACCTACTCATTCCAGGGTTTTACTTTATTATTTACTATTTTCTACAAATTAGAATAACAGTGAAGAACATCAAAACTATTTAATTTAATTTAAAATACTGTATATATTTGTATTTATTTATTGTGATTTTTTTTTTTTTACAGTGTAGAAAATAGTGAAAATAAATAAAAACCTTTGAATGAGTAGGTGTGTCTAAACTTTTGACTGGTACTGTATATATGTATATATATATATATGACATTGTATTTGTTTATTGTGATTTATCAGGGGGTGCACCCTCAGCACCCCTACTTCCCACGGCTGTGCATCTCTTAATTTGGAGCTATTCTGGAGCGATTGGTGGAAAAGAGTAGTGACTTAATCCTCGTTTCGACCACTTGACCACTTCAGTTGTTAGCACTATCCCTCCAGAGAAACTGCTACCGGGTATACAAAGCAACACCACACTACTGTCAAACGTTTCTTCTCAAAGTGTCCTAAATTACAATTGGAAGAATTCTCAAAAGTATCCAAAACAGCTAGTGATATTTCTTTGACGTGGCTACCCAAAGTTTAACAACACAGTGTTAATAAGAGGATGGAGTGGGTAAGATACAAATCTATGCAAAACCGCCATATTTTTAAATAGGCAAGTCAGTTAAGAACAATTTCTTATTTACAATGACGGCCTACACCAGCCAAACCCTTACAACACTGACTCCCAAACACGACCGGTTGTGATTCAGCCTGGAATCGAACCAGGGTCTGCTGCGCCACTCGGGAGCCCCCTGTCATTAGTGTGCTATATAGTTTATCACCATATTGTAATATTTAAAATGTCTTGTCTAAACAGTTCTCTGTGCCTGTTTTGTATTAGAGCCGTAATAATTATTGCCCTAAGTTATTTGAATTTGTTTTTATTAGGCAGCAGCTACTCTTCCTGGGGTCCAGCAAAATGTAGGTAGTTAAACAATTTTAAAAACATTACAATACATTCATTACAGAATTCACAAAACAGCGTGCCATCCATGTGTATGTGTGTGTATAGTGTGCATGTGTCTGTGCCTATGTTTGTGTTACTTCACAGTCCCCGTTGTTCCATAAGGAATATTTTTTCCTGCTTTTTAAATCAGATTTTACTGCTTGCATCAGCTACTTGATGTCAAATAGAATTCCAATTCCATGTGTCATGGCTGTACTGTGCGCCTCCCATAGTCTGTTCTGGATTTGGGGACTGTGAAGAGACCTCTGGTGGCATGTCTTGTGGGGTATGTACGGGTTTCTGAGCTGTGACATGTATATTCTTAATATTATCTCATTCACTAATTAGCTTATTCATGGTTGCCCTATTATCAACCCAAACCAATTGCAATTTTCCTAAGTCCCTCTTCGTGGCACCTGACCACACAACTGAACTGAATAGCCAAGGTCAAGTAGGCTGAAACACGACCACCACTGAATAAGATTCACAAGTTGAAGCATCAAGATTGGGAAACTAAATACTTGAGGACAGATTTTTCTAAGGTTTTATGGACAGATGACAGATGAAATGAGAGTGACTCTTGATGGACCAGATGGATGGGCCCGTGGCTGGATCAGTAATGGACACAGGGCACCACTTCGAGCAAGGTGGAGGAGGGGTACTGGTATGGGCTGCTATCATTAAGGATGAGGTAGTTGGACCTTTTCAGGTTTAAGATGTCCAGTTAGACCTTGTTCTGATCAAGTAGAAACAAATCTTTTTTCGGGTGTGCGTGCTGGACAGAGGAATAACAATTCTTACACTATTGTTCAGGAGGAACGGAAAATTTGGTGTGAATTAATAAACCATGTGCCATTGAAAATCTCTTCCCAACTATTTTGAAATCTATATGGTTATCCGCAAATAATTACATTTAGAGGATTGGAGGATTCTAAATTAATATCTAAGGAGCATTTTTCGTTAGGGCAAATCTGGAAAAGGACACGCGCAAGAGACGGTGGTGATAATTGTCCTTTTAGAGACTATAATTCTGTACATGGCATTCAGGTCATTTTTGTTTCTCTTAGAATAAAAACCTTAGTGTAACAACAGTTTTACTAATAATACTGACGAGTAGAAACAAAGAAATAAGTGTATTTTTCCGGGTGTGCACGTTTGTTCGAAATTCAATCACTTTCTTCATCCTCATCATTCAGTTAATTGAAATTCAATTTTGAAGTTGTGCACAATTATCAGTTTCTGTTTGGTTTACATCGTCCATTCATTGTCAGTTAGAGACACATTAGCGCCTTGGGACCCAAACGCATAATCAGTGCTCTAACTTCCCCTTGTAGGGGTGTAGAATAATGAAGCAGTGATGCAGGGTTCCGTAGTAAACCACACATTACCTCTAAGTCCCTCAGCAAAATCTCAAAACTTATTGTTGAGCAACCACAGTTATCAAGCATTTCACACATGTTATCCAGATAGTGACTTTTAGCACTTGGTCATCTATAGGAGCTTCCTACCAGAATGGGCTTTAGGTGAAGCAGATGAACCTGTAGCAATATTACTACAACAGTATTTAACGTGAGATCCTCTCTAATCTTTACAGGAATGTGGTTCTGAATATAAACAGCAACACCTCCACCTTTGGCATTTCTGTCTTTTCTGTAAATGTTATAACCTTGTATTGCTACTACTGTATCATCAAAGACATTGTCTAAGTGAGTTTTAGAGATATGTCAGAATATGAATGTCATCTGTTTTCATTGCTTTACTAGGAAGCTTAACAGAGGTAGACATGCTCATGTTATTTATGTTAGTGCAGGGTGAGCTGCACACAGTGTACTACTTACTAGGGCACACCGCCTCGGTGCTAACAGTATAACTCTGGTTCATTGGCACATGATTACTGCATACAATAGCTATAGGATCAACAGAGGCCTTCAGGGCAGTTAGAGGGACATACGTTAGGTTAAAACCACTCAAATATCAGTGGGTCGCTAGCGGGATCATCCCGACTCTACTAGCAAAAATCTGAGGCGCCAAATTTTAAATCCGAAAGTTGAATTATTAAATATCCAGCTATATACAAGTGTTCCATACTCATCAAAAGCTCTGTTTCTTGGCAATATCACAGCGTTGTCAGATTTCAAAAAGGCTTTACGGCGAAAGCAGCACATTCATTTGTTTGAGGCTAGCACCTCACATATTTTCCAATAGCCATGTATCGATTAGCAATCATGGAACACACATAACACATTTCACAGCGAAAACAAAGTAATTACCTGTTGAAGAACTTCTGCTGAGGTCTTCCTAAGTGTCCAACGAAGACAATCCATGGTTCTTTTGTTAGAAAAAGTAACGTCTTTTATCCATAAATCCTCCATTTGGTTCATGCGTTATAATCAGAAACGACAGCCTCCATTACTCCTTTGAAACTCGGCGCCAGCTCGTTAAAATTATACCTATAAACTTGTCCAAAAACAATCAAACATAGTTTTAAATGTATCCTTAGGAACCCTTTTACGTATATGTACTATTATAAATCAGCCGGAATATAAACTGAACGCTAAAAGCGATAAATAAGGCACAGCGCGCCGTCTCATGCACGCCAAGCACTCTGAAGAGTTTTCAGAAGAGGGGTCCTCATTGCCATGCTGTTTATCAATGGCCGAAATACCTCCAAGATGGAGTAAAACACCGTCTCGTGGTTGATGACATCATAAGGAAGCGACGTGCATTGCGTTCACATGCCTATATATGGTCATTTTGGATAGGGAGGGGCTCAAAAATGAGCAATGTGTCAAAATGACTTTTTTCAGGACAGAGATTCCTCAGGGTTTTGCCTGCCAAATGCGTTGTGATTGACGCACAGACAAATGGTTAACAGTTTTGGAAAATTCAGAGTGTTTCCTATCCAATGGTACTAAATATATGCATATCCCATTTTCTGGGCCTAAATGGGAGGCATTTTACTTTGGGCACGCCAGGCTCTCCAAAACAGTCACCTTTGCTGCTGGAGCCGGTGAAGTTTAATTACATTGTGTCTACCAACGCCGCTGTTATATTTTACATTTGCTAAATCCTTATGATGACTCAGCAACACAATGGTAGGGGATTAAATAAACTGGGCTTGGGTCATTGATAAGTTATTGTCTCAACGCAGCCTATATACAGTGAGGGAAAAAAGTATTTGATCCCCTGCTGATTTTGTATGTTTGCCCACTGACAAAGAAATGATCAGTCTATAATTTTAATGGTAGGTTTATTTGAACAGTGAGAGACAGAATAACAACAAAAAAATGTGAAAAATGTTATAAATGGATTTGCATTTTAATGAGGGAAATAAGTATTTGACCCCTCTGCAAAACATGACAGTACTTGGTGGCAAAACCCAGAGGTCAGACGTTTGCACACATCTCAGGAGGGATTTTGTCCCACTCCTCTTTGCAGATCTTCTCCAAGTCATTAAGGTTTTGAGGCTGACGTTTGGCAACTCGAACCTTCAGCTCCCTCCACAGATTTTCTATGGGATTAAGGTCTGGAGACTGGCTAGGCCACTCCAGGACCTTAATGTGCTTCTTCTTGAGCCACTCCTTTGTTGCCTTGGCCGTGTGTTTTGGGTGATTGTCATGCTGGAATACCCATCCACGACCCATTTTCAATGCCCTGGCTGAGGGAAGGAGGTTCTCACCCAAGATTTGACGGTACATGGCCCCGTCAATCGTCCCTTTGATGCGGTGAAGTTGTCCTGTCCCCTTAGCAGAAAAACACCCCCAAAGCATAATGTTTCCACCTCCATGTTTGACGGTGGGGATGATTTTCTTGGGGTCATAGGCATCATTCCTCCTCTTCCAAACACGGCGAGTTGAGTTGATGCCAAAGAGCTCCATTTTGGTCTCATCTGACCACAACACTTTCACCCAGTTGTCCTCTGAATCATTCAGATGTTCATTGGCAAACTTCAGACGGGCATGTATATGTGCTTTCTTGAGCAGGGGGACCTTGCGGGCGCTGCAGGATTTCAGTCCTTCACGGCGTAGTGTGTTACCAATTGTTTTCTTGGTGACTATGGTCCCAGCTGCCTTGAGATCATTGACAAGATCCTCCCGTGTAGTTCTGGGCTGATTCCTCACCGTTCTCATGATCATTGCAACTTCACGAGGTGAGATCTTGCATGGAGCCCCAGGCCGAGGGAGATTGACAGTTCTTTTGTGGTTCTTCCATTTGCGAATAATCGCACCAACTGTTGTCACTTTCTCACCAAGCTGCTTGGCGATGGTCTTGTAGCCCATTCCAGCCTTGTGTAGGTCTACAATCTTGTACCTGACATCCTTGGAGAGCTCTTTGATCTTGGCCATGGTGGAGAGTTTGGAATCTGATTGATTGATTGCTTCTGTGGACAGGTGTCTTTTATACAGGTAAAAAGCTCAGATTAGGAGCACTCCCTTTAAGAGTGTGCTCCTAATCTCAGCTCGTTACCTGTATAAAAGACACCTGGGAGCCAGAAATCTTTCTGATTGAGAGGGGGTCAAATACTTATTTCCCTCATTAAAATGCAAATCAATTGACACATTTTCTTCACATACGTTTTTCTGGATTTTCTGGTTGTTATTCTGTCTCTCACTGTTCAAATAAACCTACCATTAAAATTATAGACTGATCATTTCTTTGTCAGTGGGCAAACGTACAAAATCAGCAGAGGATCAAATACTTTTTTCCTTCACTGTAATTATGTGAAAGGATCCAGGAACCCAAATGATTTGGCTGCATCCCATCCTCCTTGTAGAACGTGTTTTGTTTTCCGAAAGGTATCGAAATTGTCAACAAAAGTTAAACCCACTGAGCTGCAGTAAACACGTAGCCAGTTGTGAAGAGAAAGAATCCTGCTAAATAATTCAATTCAAGGTGAACTGAATTGAGATGCTTTTTCTATTAGTACAATCATAGTAGTCCTGATTGTTCAGCACTCATTACCTCAGAACCATGAGATCACTGGTGGCACCCTGAGTTAAACGGCAGCTCAGTGGCACCCTTAGTTAAAAGGCAGCTCAGTGGCACCCTTAGTTAAAAGGCAGCTCAGTGGCACCCTTAGTTAAAAGGCAGCTCAGTGGCACCCTTAGCTAATAAAAGGCAGCTCAGTGGCACCCTTAGCTAATAAAAGGCAGCTCAGTGGCACCCTTAGCTAATAAAAGGCAGCTCAGTGGCACCCTTAGCTAATAAAAGGCAGTACAGTGGCACCCTTAGTTAAAAGGCAGCTCAGTGGCACCCTTAGTTAAAAGGCAGCTCAGTGGCACCCTTAGTTAAAAGGCAGCTCAGAGACACCCTTAGTTAAAAAGGCCAAGTGAAATTGAAGTAGATCAATAGGATGAGATGGATCACATCACTGCTCTCTTAGGATCTCCTTTGTGTGTGTGTGTTGAGTGCTCTGAGAGTTCCGCCACAAGGCTTTGGTACGAGTCCTAAATGTCACCCTGTTCATCATTGCCACACTTGATTAGTTCAGCCTTTATCTGGGTGGTCATAAGTCTTCAGCAAGTGTCATTATTTGGAGTGGAAACATTAATTGAATCAATATTTTGACACCTCGCCTTGCCATGTGGGTAATTGGACACCAGAGGTACCCTGGGTAATTTAATCCTAGCTCTCTGATTGACAGGTAATAGGATAAGGGTTCTTTCAGACGCTGACATCACCGCTGCCCATTTTCGGATGGCTTCTTGAAAAATTGCCTCGACAAAGGGTATGGCCAAGCCTGCTAAACCTCACATGTTCTTTTAAATTGTTTATTTTCGGATTTCCTGTGTGACCGATTTCAGTCCGTTATGATAGATAGCATGGACCTCCTCTGGTTAGGCTCTCTAAAATAAATGGTTTGCTGGTGTCCTGGTGTGTTTGTGTGTGCTCCCAAGTCGATGCTACGTTGTTATCCTTGACTAGCACAGGAAACACTCCAGGCAAAGTCCCAGCCAGTCTTGACTGTCCAAGTATAATAACCAGTCGAGAGAGAGAGAGAGAGAGAGAGAACGCTGACAGCTCATACTCCAGCAGTATACAGTACCTGCGTTGTTTCAGACTACACACCCTTGTTAACCAATACTTTTCCATCGGTTGGCAGGTACAAGTTGTCCCTTGGTCATGTGGTCATGAGAGTTGTAGGGTTATATAGCTCCTTGACTACCCAGGAAGTGCACAGTTATTAAAGAACACCTGTTCCGGAGTGGGCTCGATGCCAGAACACATGCGCCAACAAAGTTTAATATAAATGATTTATGAACAGACTGCCTGTTCACTTTATTAGAGGAGTAGAGTGGGCTGGTCTCAATGTATTCATCAACTATTGCACACGGCAACAGATTGTGCCCTAAAACATGTAACTTATTAAACTATACATTTTAATGAAGGCTTGCATCGTCAGCAACTCCCCACCCCCAAAAAAAAAGTCATTCATTTTTATATGATTATTTTTATTAAAAAAAGGGAACGTCATTACAGACACAATTACCTTGCTGTAGATATTGTCACGATCTCTGTGAGGGACAGACCAAGGCACAGCGAGGTATCCAGTATACATGCTTTATTTAATCCACGTAACTGGGCAAAAACAACAAAAAGAACGTAACGAAGATCGTAACAATGAACATAACACGTAACAACAACGACGCTATGCACAAACAATAACCCACAAACCCCTAGTGCAAACTACAAACATATATATGGTTCCCAATTAGAGGTAACGACACTCAGCTGCCTCTAATTGGGAACCATTACTAACATAGAAATATATAACCTAGAACAGAAAAACCCTACACCAAAAACTAAACTAAACACTCCAGCCTGTCTTCTCAGGCCTGGACGTGACAGTACCCCCCCCAAAGGCGCGGACTCCGACCACGCCAAAAGTCCATTTGGGGGGGTTCTTCGGGTGGGCTTTCCTGTCCCAGGTGGCGGCTCCGGTGCCGGCCGTGCTGGCTCGGGATCCCACAACGGAGGCCCTGGGCTATTTGCCGTAACAGTTAGATTTAGACTGGGGACCTTCTCTAGAGGTTCCGGACTGGGGACCCTCTCTGGAGGTTCCGGACTGGGAACCTTCTCTGGAGGCTCCGGACTGGGAACCTTCTCTGGAGGCTCCGGACTGGGAACCTTCTCTGGAGGCTCCGGACTGTCGACGCGCACTGGGACTCTGGTGCGGGGAGCAGGGACGGGCCGTACTGGACTCATAACGTGCACTGGGACTCTGGTGCGGGGAGCAGGAACGGGCCTTACTGGACTCATGACGCGCACTGGGACTCTGGTGCGGGGAGCAGGAACGGGCCTTACTGGGCTCATGACGCGCACTGGGACTCTGGTGTGGGGAGCAGGAACGGACCGTACTGGGCTCATGACGCGCACTGGGACTCTGGTGCAGGGAGCAGGAACGGACCGTACTGGGCTCATGACGCGCACTGGGACTCTGGTGCAGGGAGCAGGAACGGACCGTACTGGGCTCATGACGCGCACAGGGATCCTGGAGCATGGAACAGGGACAGGACGTGCTGAGTCCACAACGGGCACAGGGATCCTGGAGCGTGGAACAGGGACAGGACGTGCTGAGTCCACGACGGGCACAGGGATCCTGGAGCGTGGAGCCGGAACAGGACGTGCTGGACTCTCTGCGCACAGGGGGGCTGGTGGACGGAGACGGAACAGCACGTACTGGGCTGTGGATGCGAACCGGAGACCCCACACGCAGAACCGGTGCAGGATATCTCGGTCCCAGAAGGTGTACTGGAGACCTAGCGCGCAAAGCCGGTACCACTCTTCCAGGTAGCACACTCACCCTCCCCTGGCAGATGAGTGGAGCTGGAATCTCACGCACCAGGCTCTGGACACGCACCGGAGACACTGCACGCAGAACCGGTGCAGGATATCCTGGTTCAAGGAGGCGCACCGGAGACCAGGAGCGCTGAGCCGGCACCACTCTTCCAGGCTGCACACTCACCCTCCCCTGACTGATGAGTGGCGCTGGAATCTCTCGCACCGGGCTGTGAGCAGCACTGGAGACACCGTGCGCAAAACTGCATAGCGGCGTCTTACCAGTGCGACGCTCCCTCCGACGCTCCCTCCAGAGAGCACGAGGAGTTGGCTCAGGAGTCCATCCTGAACCGGCCAAACTGCTCGTTTGCCCCCCCCAAAAAACATTTTTGGGGCTGCCTTCAGGGCTTCCTAGCCAGGCGAGTTCCAACAAACTTTTCCTTCTCCGGGTTCCATACTATATATAATTCCTCACACCTGCGTCGCTCTGCCGCCGCTGCTTCCAGCTCCTCTCTTGGCCGGCGATACTCTCCAGGCTGAGTCCAGGGTCCATCTCTAAACAATTCCTCCTCCCAGGTCCAGTACTCCCGGTTCTCTCGCTGCTTGGTCTTCTTATGGTGGGTTACTCTGTCACGATCTCCGTGAGGGACAGACCAAGGCGCAGCGAGGTATCCAGTATACATGCTTTATTTAATCCACGTAACTGGGCAAAAACAACAAAAAGAACGTAACCTTAACGAAGATCGTAACAATGAACATAACACGTAACAACAACGACGCTATACACAAACAATAACCCACAAACCCCTAGTGCAAACTACAAACATATATATGGTTCCCAATTAGAGGTAACGACACTCAGCTGCCTCTAATTGGGAACCATTACTCCAACATAGAAATATATAACCTAGAACAGAAAAACCCTACACCAAAAACTAAACTAAACACTCCAGCCTGTCTTCTCAGGCTTGGACGTGACAGATATTAATGGGGTATTGTCTTCGATCCAATTCTTCATCACCTAAAGTTTCATAGGCAATTAATCATAGCTTTTGATCCATCAAAAACAACATTTCTATGGATGGAGGGCATGTCTTATGTCTAATGCACTACATCCTGAACCACTTGAGTGTTGAAAATATATGCCTTCAGTGAGAGTCACAGGCAAAACATTTACTAGTAGTCATAACATTGTAATTGGACCAATTTATTTGTGTATCTCATTGTCCCAGACTGTCTAGCTCTTCACATGGACTAAACACGTTGAGATGATCCAGGGGTATCCATTACACACCAACTAGGTCAAAGGTCAAATAGTCAGAAACAGGAATTATCCCCTGACCCAGGAAGTAGAATACATGCTACTTCCTGTTCATTTAGTTTGTCTGAAAGGGATTTCTCTCAGAAGGAGCCAAACTGGGACTCCACTCTGTCTGCTCAGTCAGACACAATGATCCCCATTGACTTGGCTCTGCAATGGTTTCAGATGCAAATGTGGCGCTTAGGATTTGACCTGTAATTGCAGGGGACATGACTAGGTGGGACCGATGGAGGTAGGGTCTGCTCTCACTGTCTGTCCCTACACTCTCAATGAATAGAGTTGCCAATTCAACAATGAGCCATTGCCAGAACTTCAGTCACTGGCAATTATATTGCTAATGCAATACTTTTCCAGTATCTTCAATTAAATGGCTAATGTTAAACTTACAGTAATGTTGTTTGTGTCACTATGCTTTGGTAATGCAAATATATATTTTGTGTAACAATAAATCAACTCGGCAATAGAAAAATGTACAATTGAGAGCAAGACGGAAGACTCAATGCACTCACCTGTTCGATCCTTATGAATCAACCACATTGACTGGAATCAAATAGGCATATCAATATACATTATGAATCAACCACATTGACTGGAATCAAAAAGGCATATCAATACATTATGAATCAACCACAAAGACTGAAATCAAATAGGCATATCAATACATTATGAATCAACCACATTGACTGGAATCAAATAGGCATATCAATACACTATGAATCAACCACATTGAGTGGAATCAAACAGTCATATCAATACATTATGAATCAACCACAAAGACTGGGGATTGGGGATCATACTTAGGTAGTCTTTTTCCCACCTGTGTTTGTGGGATATTGTGTTTTTGTTGTGCCAGCTCCCGGCACTCGCCCTGAAGAGCGTGTCACCAGACCGGTGCAACCTGTGCCGGCTCCACGCACCAGGCCTCCAGTGGGCCTTCCCAGCCCGTTGCCTAGGCCGGAGACTTCCTCTGCGCCGGTGCCCAGTCCAGGCATGGCGTCCAGTCCTGCTCCTAGGCCGGAGCCTTCATCTGCGCTGGTGCCCAGTCCTGGCACCGCATCTAGTCCTGCTCCTAGGCCAGAGCCTTCCTCTGCGCCGGTGCCCAGTCCAGGCACAGCGTCCAGTCCTGCTCCTAGGCAACGACGAGACGGCCTACAGAGAGGAGGTGAGGGCCCTCGGAGTGTGGTGTCAGGAAAATAACCTCTCACTCAATGTCAGCAAAACAAAGGAGATGATCGTGGACTTCAGGAAACAGGAGAGGAGCACCCCCCTATCCACATCGAGGGGACAGTAGTGGAGAGGGTGGAAAGTTTTAAGTTCCTCGGTGTACACATCACGGACAAACTGAATTGGTCCACCCACACAGACAGCGTGGTGAAGAAGGCGCAACAGCGCCTCTTCAACCTCAGGAGGCTGAAGAAATTTGGCTTGTCACCAAAATCACTCACAAACTTTTACAGATGCACTATCGAGAGCATCCTGTCGGGCTGTATCACCGCCTGGTACGGCAACTGCTCCGCCCACAACCGTAAGGCTCTCCAGAGGGTAGTGAGGACTGCACAGCGCATCACCGGGGGGAAACCTACCTGCCCTCCAGGACACCTACACCACCCGATGTCACAGGAAGGCCAAAAAGATCATCAAGGACAACAACCACCCGAGCCACTGCCTGTTCACCCCGCTATCATCCAGAAGGCGAGGTCAGTACAGGTGCATCAAAGCTGGGACCGAGAGACTGAAAAACAGCTTCTACCTCAAGGCCATCAGACTGTTAAACAGCCATCACTAACATTGAGTGGCTGCTGCCAACATACTGACTTAAATCTCTAGCCACTTTAAACATAGGAATTGGATGTAACAAATGTATCACTAGCCACTTTAAACAATTTTGTATATAATGTTTACGTATCCGACATACTCATATCAAATGTATACACTGTACTCTAAACCATCTACTGTATCTTGCCTATGCCGTTCGGCCATCGACCCAAATCTCTAGCCACTTTAATAATTATAACTGGATGAAATAATGTATCACTAGCCACTTTAAACAATGCCATTTATATAATGTTTACATATCCTACATTACTCATCTCATATATATATATGTGTATATACTGTACTCCATACCATCTACTGCATCTTGCCTATGCCGGTCAGCCATCGCTCATCCATATATTTATATGTACATACTCGTATTCATTCCTTTACTCTTGTGTGTATAAGGTAGTTGTTGTGAATTTGTTAGATTACTTGTTAGATACTACTGCATGGTCGGAACTAGAAGCACAAGCATTTCGCTACACTCGCATTAACATCTGCTAACCATGTGTATGTGACAAATAAAATTTGATTTGATTTAGGCCGGAGCCTTCCTCTCCGCCGGTGCCCAGTCCAGGCACGGCGTCCAGTCCTACTCCTAGGCCGGAGCCTTCATTTGCGCCAGTGCTCAGTCCAGGCACGGCGTCCACAGTGCCTTAGACCACTGTGCCACTCGGGAGCCCAATGCCTTTTGTAGTCAATTCATCAACTTTCAGTGGAACATTCTTGTACATAATTTTTGGTAAATGTCTCCTTTTACCACACCGTAAATTAATTAATCAACTTTTTAACGTTTTCACTTTTTTGAATGCTATGAGCCCTATGATGGACACAAGTACATATCACTATTATGAAGATTGTTGCTTTCCAAATCTTAAGGGATTTGATGCACAGGTTGTATTTGTGGTGAGTCATAAACTCTGTGTCTACTTGACGGCAGGGGAAATGAGCCACCTATGAATGGGCTGTTCACCAGTTGCGAAGCCTGCATAATTCTGCTCGGCTGTTGTAATTCGAATGAGTAAGAAACACACTTTTCATTGAGGAAACCAAAGTCAGACCCGAGATGTCCTTGACTGAGCCTATTCCAACAAGCCCCCCCAAAAAACGCCTTTCAATGTTCTTGGTATTTATGTGGCTGAGGAGGTTCAACAAAAATGCAGCAAGAGGGTGCTGACCCTGACCTTTGACCCCAGGAAACATACATACAACGTCAACCCAATAACTAGCTTCCTCCTCAGACAGACCAATCGGGTAAACAGGAGCAGTTACCGACAAGCAATTCATTGGCCACATCAAACAAAAATGAGGAGGGGGTGAACAAGAAAAAAAAAAGAGACCATGTTATTTATTTGGGTCCTAACGTAAATATATGTAATGGACCCACTGATTGGGACCCTCCATTAGAGAGGAATGGGATTGGGATCCTCCATTAGAGAAGGATGGGATTGGGATCCTCCATTAGAGAAGGATGGGATTGGGATCCTCCATTAGAGAGGAATGGGATTGGGACCCTCCATTAGAGAGGAATGGGATTGCGATCCTCCATTAGAGAGGAATGGGATTGGGACGCTCCATTAGAGAGGAATGGGATTGGGATCCTCCATTAGAGAGGAATGGGATTGGGATCCTCCATTAGAGAAGGATGGGATTGGGATCCTCCATTAGAGAAGGGGGTCCCTCTGTGTTTAGACAAACCCATTACATCATTTGGAAAATTGCTTATTTAGGATGGGCCTATGTTCTCTTTCCACAGATAAAGGGGGAAACGGCATGCTTGAGTTAGTACTGATATCTGGTGGATTACTGGCTTCAACTGAGCACTTAAGGCTCTTCGGATGAACGTTAACAAAAGTACAACCTACATTTCTTTTTATGAGAGGACCAATTGATAAACAAATTGTTTGTACACATTTTATAGCTAACATTGATATAAAAAAAGATATGAAGGTATACAGACAACAACAATGGAGGTCCTTTGTACATTTGCCCACTGACAAAGAAATGATCAGTCTATAGTTTTAATGGTAGGTTTATTTGAACAGTGAGAGACAGAATAACAACAAAAAAATCCAGAAAAACGTATGTGAAAAATGTTATAAATTGATTTGCATTTTAATGAGGGAAATAAGTATTTGACCCCCTCTCAATCAGAAAGATTTCTGGCTCCCAGGTGTCTTTTATACAGGTAACGAGCTGAGATTAGGAGCACACTCTTAAAGGGAGTGCTCCTCGGGGTGGCAGGTAGCCTAGTGGTTAGAGTGTTGGACTTGTAACCGGAGGGTTGCAAGTTCGAATCCCCAAGCTGACAAGGAAAAAATCTGTCGTTCTGCCCCTGAACAAGGCAGTTAACCCACTGTTCCCCGGGTGCCGAAGACGTGGATGTCGATTAAGGCAGCCCCTTGCACCTCTCTGATTCAGAGGGGTTGGGTTAAATGCGGAAGATACATTTCGGTTGAAGGCATTTGGTTGTACAACTGACTAATAATGGTGACTTTGACTTTTGACTTTGAGCTTGTTACCTGTATAAAAGACACCTGTCCACAGAATCAATCAATCAGATTCCAAACTCTCCACCATGGCCAAGACCAAAGAGCTCTCCAAGGATGTCAGGGACAAGATTGTAGACCTACACAAGGCTGGAATGGGCTACAAGACCATCGCCAAGCAGCTTGGTGAGAAGGTGACAACAGTTGGTGCGATTATTCGCAAATGGAAGAAACACAAAAGAACTGTCAATCTTCCTCTACCTGGGGCTCCATGCAAGATCTCACCTCGTGGAGTTGCAATGATCATGAGAACGGTGAGGAATCAGCCCAGAACTACACGGGAGGATCTTGTCAATGATCTCAAGGCAGCTGGGACCATAGTCACCAAGAAAACATTGGTAACACACACTACGCCGTGAAGGACTGAAATCCTGCAGCGCCCGCAAGGTCCCCCTGCTCCTGCATGTATATGTGAAAGCACATATACATGCCAGTCTGAAATTTGCTAATGAACATCTGAATGATTCAGAGGACAACTGGGTGAAAGTGTTGTGCTCAGATGAGACCAAAATGGAGCTTATTGGCATCAACTCAACTCGCCGTGTTTGGAGGAGGAGGAATGCTGCCTATGACCCCAAGAACACCATTCACACCGTCAAACATGGAGGTGGAAACATTATGCTTTGGGGGGTGTTTTTCTGCTAAGGGGACAGGACAACTTCACCGCATCAAAGGGACGATGGACGGGGCCATGTACCGTCAAATCTTGGGTGAGAACCTCCTTCCCTCAGCCAGGGCATTGAAAATGGGTCGTGGATGGGTATTCCAGCATGACAATGACCCAAAACACACGGCCAAGGCAACAAAGGAGTGGCTCAAGAAGAAGCACATTAAGGTCCTGGAGTGGCCTAGCCAGTCTCCAGACCTTAATCCCATAGAAAATCTGTGGAGGGAGCTGAAGGTTCGAGTTGCCAAACGTCAGCCTCGAAACCTTAATGACTTGGAGAAGATCTGCAAAGAGGAGTGGGACAAAATCCCTCCTGAGATGTGTGCAAACCTGGTGGCCAACTACAAGAAACGTCTGACCTCTTTGATTGCCAACAAGGGTTTTGCCACCAAGTACTAAGTCATGTTTTGCAGAGGGGTCAACTACTTATTTCCCTCATTAAAATGCAAATCAATTTAAAAAAAAAAATCAAATGCGTTTTTCTGGATTTTTTTTAAAAATCTGTCTCTCACTGTTCAAATAAACCTACCATTAAAATTATAGACTGATCATTTCTTTGTCAGTGGGCAAACGTACAAAATCAGCAGGGGATCAAATACTTTTTTCCCTCACTGTAGCTCAGTTGGTAGCGCATGGTGCTTGTAAAGCCAGGGTTTTGGCTTCCACTCCCTGTACCACCCATATGTAAAATGTATGACTGCAAGTCGATTTGGATAAACAAAAGCGTGTGCTAAATTGCAGCTATTATACAGTGTATTTTAAGAAATGGGGATTCTATTTGTGCACCATTTCCCCCCCACTCTTTAACCTGTTTGGGCTAAGGGGCAGTGTTCGGAAGTTCAGAGAGTCTGGCGTGCCCAAAGTGAAATGCCTGTTACTCAGGCCCAGAAACTAGGACATGCAAATAATTGGTAGTATTGGATAGAAAACACTCTTTAAGGGTGACTCTTGATGCCAAACGCTCATATTTCAAGTCTTTGAACAGTATCTTGAGATCTCAGTCTTTAAGAGGTAAACAAGAGAACCCTCATAATTATTAAAACAGTACAGAAGTCCGTGGTCGTGTAGATTAGAATTTCGTATTGGACTGAGTCCAGTCCCTGTTTCAGCCCATTGTCTTATGTTTGGTGCCTAATGAACACAGCCCTTATATATGTGCTATTCTGTGCCTTCACAAAGTATTCACACCCATTCACTTTTTCCAAATTTTCTTGTGTTACGGCCTGAATTGTAAATTACAAAAATGTAGATTTTGTGTCATTGGCCTACAAACAATACCCCATAGCAACTTTGGTTTTAGAATTGGCGGGACATATACAGTACCAGCCAAAAGTTTGGACACACCTACTCATTCAAGGGTTTTTCTTTTTTTTTACTATTTTCTACATTGTAGAATAATAGTGAATTTTTCTAAACTATTAAATAACACATATGGAATTATGTATTAACAATGAAGTGTTAAACAAATCAAAATATATTGTACATTGTAGATTCTTCAAAGTTAATTTATGGAATTTCTTTCCTTCATAATGCATTTGAGACAATCAGTTGTGTTGTGACAAGGTAGGGGTGGTCTACAGAAGGTAGCCCTTTTTGGTAAATTACCAAGTCCATATTATGGCAAGAACAACTCAAATAAGCAAAGAGAAACGACAGTCCATCAATACGTCTTAGGGATCAGTGGTGCGCTAGCGCCCCAATCCCGACACTACCAGGTGAAATGCAAGGCGCCAAATTCAAAATCCAAAAGTTGAATTATTAAACATCCACCAATATACAAGTGTTTCATACTCATCAAAAGCTCTGTTTCTTGGCAATATCACAGCGTTGTCAGATTTCAAAAAGGCTTTACGGCGAAAGCAGCACATTTGATTGTTTGAGGGTAGCACCTCACATATTTTTCCCATAGCCATGAATTCATTAGCCTTCACGGTTCACACATAACACATTTCACAGCGAAAACAAATCAATTACCTGTTGAAGAACTTCTGGTGAGGTCTTCCTAAGTGTCCAAGGAAGACAATCCATGGTTCTTTTGTTAGAAAAAGTAATGTATTTTATCCATAAATCTCCATTTGGTTCACGCGTTATAATCAGAAACTACAGCCTCCACTACTCCATTGAAACGTGAATAGAACTCGTTCAATTTGTACCTATAAACTTGTCCAAGAACAATCAAACATAGTTTTAAATGTATCCTTAGGAACACTTTTACGTATATTTACTATAATAATTCAACCGGAATATAAACTGAGCGATAAGAACGGAAAAAAAACACAGAGCGCGCCTTTTCGGGAGCGCGCGATCTCTTCTGTTGACATTGAAGGGGACCCTTCCTGTTTTCCTCTTCTTCTCTGCTCTAAAGCATCCAAAACAAAACTGAACACTGTCTCGAGACTGTTGACATCCAGAGGAAGCGATCGGTACTGCATTCATAGGCCCTTATAAGGGCATTTTCATAAGGGAGGGCTTCCAAATGAGGCACTCTGTCAAAACCACTTTTTCCAGGACAGAAATTCCTCTGGGTTTCGCCTGCCATATCCGTACTGTTTTACTCACAGACAAATGGTTAACACTTTTAGAAAATTCAGAGTGTGTCCTATCCAATGGTACCAAATATGTGCATATCCTATTTTCTGGGCCTGAATGGGAGGCATTTTACTTTGGGCACGCCAGGCTCTCCAAAACGGTCACCTCATGCGCTGCTCCCTAAGAAGTTTTAAGACATGGGGGTCAGTCAATGTGGGAACTTTGAAAGTACAGTCATAAAAACCATCCAGCGCTATGATGAAACTGGCTCTCATGAGGACTGCCACAGGAAAGGAAGACCCAGAGGTACCTCTGCTGCAGAGGATAAGTGTATTAGAATTAACTGCACCTCAGATTGCAACCCAAATAAATGCTTCACAGATTTCAAGTAACAGACTAATCTCAACATCAACTGTTCAGATGAGACTGCATGAATCAGGCCTTAATGGTCAAACTGCTGCAAAGAAACCACTACTAAAGGACACCAATAATAATAAGAGAATTGCTTGGGCCAAGAAACCTGAGCAATGGACATTAGACCAGTGGAAATCTGTCCTTTGATCTGATGAGTCCAAATTTGAGATTTTTGGTTCCAACCACCATGTCTTTGTGAGATGCAGAGTAGGTGAACGGATGATCTCTGCATGTGTGGTTCCCACCGTGAAGCATGGAGGAGGAGGTGTGATGGTGTGGGGGTGCTTTGCTGGTGACACTGTCCATGATACATTTAGAATTCAAGGCACACTTAACTAGCATGGCTACCACAGCATTCTGCAGTGATATGCCATCCCATCTGGTCTGCACTTAGTGGGACTATCATTTGTTTTTCAACAGGACAATAACCCAACACATTTCCTGGCTGTGTAAAGGCTATTTGACCAAGAAGGAGAGTGATGGAGTGCTGCATCAGATGACCTGGCCTCCACAATCACATGACCTCAACTCAATGGAGATGGTTTGGGTTGAGTTGGACCGCAGAGTGAAGGAAAAGCAGCCAACAAGTGCTCAGCACATGTGGGAACTCCTTCAAGACTTTTGGAAAGCATTCCAGGTGAAGATGGTTGAGAGAATGCCAAGAGTGTGCAAAGCTGTCAGAAAGGCAAATGGTGGCCACTAAGAAGAATCTAAAATACAAAATGCTTTTAACACTTTTTTGGTTACTACATTATTCCATATGTGTTATTTCATAGTTTTGATGTCTTCACTATTAATTGAAAATAGTAAAAAAAAGAAAAACCCTTGAATGAGTAGATGTGTCAAACGTTTGACTGGTACTGTATATATATATTTTGTGTTATTACACATTTTTATCCAGACAGATAAACACTCCAAACAACCTACTCAACTGCTCAGAAGCGTCCACATAGTCCTAAAGAACACCTTTGCGTTGTGTTGTATCACATTCCTAACATAAAACTTGGAGATAAAAATATATGTTTTAGAATGTGATATGTCCCTACCTGTCCCCAGTGAAAGTTTTAATTATGTTTTTAGTTTTTTAAAATAAATGTATTAAAAATTAAAAGCTGAAATGTCTTCAGTCATTAAGTATTCAACCCCTGTCTTATGTCAAGCCTAAATAAGTTCAGGAGTAAACATATGCTTAACAAGTCACATAATACGTTGCATGGACTCACTCTGTGTGCAACAATAGTGTTTTAGACTTCTTCGGGATCGGTGTCCCATCCACGGGACGGTTGAGCTAACGTAGCCTAATGAGAATAGCATGAGGTTGTAAGTTACAAGAACATTTCCCAGGGCATAGACATATCTGATATTGGCAGAAAGCTAAAAGTCTTGTTAATCTAACTGCACTGTCCAATTTACAGTAACTATTACAGTGAAATAATACCATGCTATTGTTTGAGGAGAGTGCACAATTATTAAACAGATTAGGCACATTTGGGCAGTCTTGATACAACATTTTGAACAGAAATGCAATGGTTCATTGGATCAGTCTAAAACTTTGCTCATACACTCACTACTAGTGGCCAAAATCTAAATTGCACCTTGGCTGGAAAAATACATTATGGCCTTTCTCTTGCATTTCAAAGATGATGGTACAAACAAAATACCAAAGAACGGTTGGTTTTTTCTATGTATTATCTTTTACCAGATATATTGTGTTATATTCTCCTACATTCCTTTAACATTTCCACAAACTTCAACGTGTTTCCTTTCAAATGGTAGCAAGAATAAGCATATCCTTGCTTCAGGGCCTGAGCTACAGGCTGTTAGATTTGGGGATGTCATTTTGGGCAATTATTTTATAATTGGGGCGGATCCTTAAGAGGTTTTAATTACACTTTGGATGGTGAATCAATACACCCAGTCACTACAAAGATACAGGTGTCCTTCCTAAATCAGTTGACAGAGAGGGATTTCACCATGAGGCCAATGGTGACTTTAAAACATGTACAGAGTTAAATGGCTGTGATAGGAGAAAACTGAGGTTGGATCAACAACATTGCAGTTACTCCACAATACTAACCTAAATGACAGAGTGAAAAGACGGAAGCTTGTACAGAATAAAAATATTCCAAAACATGCATCCTTTTTGCAATTTGGCACTAAAGTAAAACTGCTAAAAATGTCCTCAATACAACGTGTTATGTTTAAGGCAAATCCAACACATCACTGAGTAACACTTCATATTTTGGTGGTGGTTGCATCATGTTATTGGTATGCTTGTCTTTGGCAAGGACTAGGGAGTTTTTTTAGGATAAAAAAAGGAATAGAGCTAAGCAGAGGCAAAATCAGTCTTTTCAGTCTGCTTTGCAACAGACACTGGAAGACAAATTCACCTTTCAGCGGGACAATAACCTAAAACACAAGGCAAAATATACACGGAAAATGCTTACGAAGATGACATTACAAAAACGACATTGAATGTTCCTGAGTGGCCTAGTTACAGTTTTGACTTAAATCGGCTTGAAAATCTACGGCAAGACTTGAAAATGGCTGTCTAGCAATGATATACAACCAACTTGACAGAGCTTGATGAATAAATACTGTACAATCCAGTTTTGCAAAGCTCTTAGAGAGTTACCCAGAAAGACAGCTATAATCCCTGTCAAAGATGACTCTAAGGAGGTTGAATACGTATGTAATCAATAAATATTGGTGTTTTATTTTTTTTCTACATTGACATTACAGAGTATTTTGTGTAGATCGTTTGACAAAAAAAATGACAAATCCATTTTAATCCCACCTTGTAAGACAACAAAATGTGGAAAAGCCAAGATTTGTGAATACTTTCTGAAGGCACTGTATGTGGGCAGGCTGCGACAGAGAGTGGAGGAGAAATAGTACCCAGTAAAACCTTTCTCCAGCTGGGGAGAATTTAGCCACAGGCTGCAGGCCCTGCATGAGTCCTCGTAATTGGCTCAATTCAGAGGGATTTATCCATTTTCAAATTCAAATGTATATTGTCTGGTTTGCATTCCGCAGAAAGGATAGGCTTAGGCTACGTATTCACAGGCGGTGGGACTACTTAATAAAACATTGCAGGACAGAACAGTAGATTCCAGGCTACCTATTCGCAGACTGTGGGACTACTTAATAAAATCATGCACGAACAGAACAATAGATTCCAGTTAGGAGGATGTGACAGAAAAGATTCCAGTTAGATCCAAGAATGAACTATGGAGATCCAAGAATGAGCTATGGAGATCCAAGAATGAGCTATGGAGATCCAAGAATGAACTATGGAGATCCAAGAATGAACTATGGAGATCCAAGAATGAACTATGGAGATCCAATAATGAGCTATGGAGATCCAAGAATGAGCTATGGAGATCCAATAATGAGCTATGGAGATCCAATAACCCTTTTTGTTCCCAGGTAGAACCCAAAAAGATTTCTACTTGGAACCAAAATGATTCTTACTGGAACCGAAAGGGTTCTTTGGCTATCACGATAGGAGAACCCTTTTTGGTTCCAAGTAGAACCCAAAAAGATTTCTACTTGGAACCAAAATGGTTCTTGAAAGGGTTGTCCTATGTGTACCCTTTTTTGTTCTAGACAGCATTTCTTTTTTCTAAGAGTGTATTAAACCCAGATGTTGGATTCATCAGATATTCTGCCTCAATAAACAGATTCACAAAGCTAAGAGATTAGCAGAATTCTTACTGGTGCCTATGTGTCTAGTGTTGAACAGAAAACCTGTCAGAATAGATTGTTTGTCGAATCTAGTGATTAGCCAACTAAAACTGCACGCTTGTCATCTTGTGGGGTTTGTACTATGACCAATGACCGTGGTTTGGTATCTCAACCAGACAGTGTGACCAGACAGTGTGAAAACAACAAATATAATTTCACATCCTACAGTCATATGAATGTGTGTATTCTACAGTATATAGTGTACAGTACATAAGATCTGTGCAGTATATAGTGTACAGTACATGAGATCTGTACAGTATATAGTGTACAGTACATAAGATCTGTGCAGTATATAGTGTACAGTACATGAGATCTGTACAGTTTATAGTGTACAGTACATAAGATCTGTGCAGTATATAGTGTACAGTACATGAGATCTGTGCAGTATATAGTGTACAGTACATAAGATCTGTACAGTATATAGTGTACAGTACATACGATCTGTACAGTATATAGTATACAGTACATAAGATCTGTGCAGTATATAGTGTACAGTACATAAGATTTGTGCAGTATATAGTGTACAGTACATACGATCTGTACAGTATATAGTATACAGTACATAAGATCTGTGCAGTATATAGTGTACAGTACATCAGATTTGTGCAGTATATAGTGTACAGTACATAAGATTTGTGCAGTATATAGTGTACAGTACATAATATCTGTGCAGTATTTAGTGTACAGTACATGAGATCTGTACAGTATATAGTATACAGTACATGAGATCTGTGCAGTATATAGTGTACAGTACATGAGATCTGTACAGTATATAGTATACAGTACATAGGATCTGTACATTATATAGTGTACAGTACATGAGATCTGTACAGTATATAGCATACAGTACATAAGATCTGTGCAGTATATAAGATATTAAAGGAACTACCTGATCATTCTATAAGCAGTTCTGTACAGCGTATTTTTAATTTTTTATTTTACCTTTATTTAACTAGGCAAGTCAGTTAAGAACAAATTCTTATTTTCAATGACGGCCTAGGAACAGTGGGTTAACTGCCTTGTTCAGGGGCAGAATGACAGATCTGTACCTTGTCAGCTCAGGGGATTTGAATTTGCAACCTTTCTGTTACTAGTCCAACGCTCTGACCACTAGGCTACCCTGCTGCCCCGTATCCCCCCCTGAAGAGATTGAAGGAAATACCTGAGATATTTCTAAAATCAGGGACACTCTTTTTCCTTTTCCCCTGACCTACCAGTGCAGCCAGGCTAGCCTGAAGTGTCCTTGTGCTAACAGGCAGTCTGAAAGGATTGCCAACGCATTTGATGGAGGCCAAACAGCTTGTCCTGTATCTCAGCTGGTCCAATAACTCACCTGGTCCTATAACTTAGCTGGCCTGGTCCCAACTCAGCTTTAAATTGAACCCCCCCGGCTCTTTGTTTCTACGCTCCTGCTACTCGCTGTTTATTATTGAAGCATAGTCACTTCATATATTACCTCGTGTAACGCTGTACCCCCACACATTGACTCGGTACCGGTACCCCCTGTATGTAGCCTCGTTATTGTTATGTAATTTTCTTGTGTTATTATTTTTATGTTTTTTACTTTAGTTTATTTAGTAAATATTTTTCTTAACTCTATTTCTTGAACTGCATTGTTGGTTAATAACCTGCTTTGATGGATGAGAAATGGATGCGAACTAATGACAATAGCATACCAAACAGCACAATATTTGATAAACCTACTGTATATCAGTGGTCACCAACCGGTCTATTGTGATCTTCAAGTCATTCCTAGTCGATCACCCAACATCTCTGTAGAAAAGCCATCGATTTAGGCTTGCAATCCTTTTTTTTGTTGGTGATGTGCTGTTGGCACTTGATTCAAAGCCCTGGGCACCAGGTAGGCAAAGTGTTCCCTATTTGAACCTTTTCATTTGTTTCACAAAGACAAACTCAGCCTACCCGGGCCGGGAGATCTGTGGCTAAATCCAGTTTGCCTACTGCACTGGCCAATCAGATAGCTCAAGTCACCGTGCCTACAGCTTCCATGACCCCAGCCACAGCAAAGTTTTATACTAGCCTACTTGAGACTTCATAACTTTTAAAAGCATGACCAGAGCGAGAGACTGTCAAAGAATACACGAAGAGCTCCTGTTTTTATGAGTGAGGTCATGTCTAAGTTTTTTATTCAGCTCTGTCAACACTGTTTTTATTCAACACTACTACAAAACATAAAACACTCTTCTCCCTAGTTCCACTCGCTCTGCAGCTGCAATGAAGGAGTAGGCAAGTGTATCGACAGCTCTGCGTCCTTATTGTTAGCAGCTCGTTGTGTATATTTTAATATCGAGGAATATTCCACTTCCGCTGGTCATAAGAACAACATGAATTAGTGTCCCTTCTCTCTGGTAAGTCTCCCTGGAGTCGGAGGAAGGAGAGAGCAGGGACCGTGAGAGGCGAACCCTTCGCTGCTCTCTCCCTCCCTCCGCTGAGACTAATGTCCTGTACAAAAAACAACTGGGAACGTTGAAATCTACGACTTCCAACTTCAGTGAGTTCAAGACAACTGGGAACTAGAGTTTTGAACAGTCATCCATCTCGGAATTCCAAGTCGTAAACTCAGGTATCTTGTAGAGCTCTGACTTTACGACCTGAATACTACTGATGTCATCATTTGACTTTTTTTTTTCCTTTCACATTTCCCAATGTCTTGAAAGCACCATGACCATCAGACGCAGTCCAGTAAAATAAAACATTTACGTGCATGCTCAGCTCTGCCTCGCAAGTGCTACACCAACAGATCTGTGTTGTTAACAAAATTCAAGTTTAGAAATATAACATGGTCTGAGAAGAACAATATTGGCAGGCCAGACACACAGCCATATATGCCGTGGTAATGTATCAGGCCTACTTATTTTGCTTGTGTTATATCTATGTGTTTTAACCTTTATTACTGGACGAACCTCATTAATTCAGAACTGGTGTTGTTAGGTTAATGTTCCTTTTTTAAGTCATGTTTAAAAAAAAATCGTGGCTTTCTTTTTGACTGCGAAAGTGATCTTGACTCAGAAAATATTAGTGACCACTGACCTATATCTTAGACGATAGCCCACCACATCAATACAGCACATGTTTGCGTACATCGTGTAACCCAATGAGTTTGGTCACAGCATCATCTTCAACCCAGATCATGAACACTGAGGGGGGATATTATACGTCAGCTGTGTCCCTTTGATGGCATGTGCAGCGGATGGACACGTGTTTCACTTCGTCCCCTTGTGGACTATCCGTCTCCAGTCTTCCGATGCGCCACATACGGGTGGGACTTAGTTCATGGCCCACAATGGGCTGTAAAGGAACTCATCACTCCAGACGGACCTCTTTTAATCAGTCTGAACGCTTTCCCAAATGTCTTGTCTAAAAGCGGTGTGGTTGGGTTCAGTGAAGAAGCCCAGACATGAATCCAACATCAATGACGTACGAGTAAACAAAAGTGAACATTTCAACTGCAAAAAAATTAACACTTCATACTGCATAGATGAGACATTTAATTCAACAGCAAATCATTGTGTCAAAAGGCAATATGCTTTGTTTTCCAGTGGAGAATACAGACTGGCCTAACTCAATATGCTTTGTGTTCCAGTGGAGATTAGAGTGGCCTAACTCAATATGCTTTGTGTTCCAGTGGAGATTAGAGTGGCCTAACTCAATATGCTTTGTGTTCCTGAGGAGATTAAAGTGGCCTAACTCAATATGATTTGTGTTCCAGTGGAGATCAGAGTGGCCTAACTCAAAATGCTTTGTGTTCCAGTGGAGATTAAAGTGGCCTAATTTACTATGCTTTGTGTTCCAGTGGAGATTAAAGTGGCCTAACTCAAAATGCTTTGTGTTCCAGTGGAGATTAAAGTGGCCTAACTCAATATGCTTTGTGTTCCAGTGGAGATTAGAGTGGCCTAACTCAATATGATTTGTGTTCCAGAGGAGATTAGAGTGGCCTAACTCAATATGCTTTGTGTTCCAGTGGAGATTAAAGTGGCCTAACTCAATATGCTTTGTGGTCCAGTGGGGATTAGAGTGGCCTAACTCAGTATGTCAATTATCCAGCGTGTCAAACATCTCCTAAAGATGACGTACAGACGGACAAGAGTCAAAATTTTAAAACAAATTGATCTGTTTTCCTCTCTGTTGCTATGCTATGGTCATGGTTAGGTTCAGGGTTAAACTCTGTTGCTATGCTATGGTTATGTTTACGTTCAGGGTTAAAGTAAGGCTTACTGTGGATTACAGTAATTCAGTAAAATTGGAAGACTATCGTTTAAATCAGACATTTTATTAAATGGAAAGGACATGCTCGTTCCTCTGGTTTCACTTCGTACTACAATGTTAGAACAAGCAGTCCCATTTGGGCTCACATCATCATTTTCCCCTTCCCCGTCATTCCACTTCATTTCCTTCCACTGGAGCACTGATGTCCTCTGACTCACCTAGTGACTGGTTACAATGTCTAAATAAACATGAATCCTTTCCAGACTGCATTGGGGGTATCTATGGTGGGGCATTCAGTCAGGATCCTCTCAAATGCCTCCTCTCTCTAGAGAAGACCTGGATCATGTTCGATATGCCTCCTCTCTCTAGAGAAGACATGGATCATGTTCAATATGCCTCCTCTCTCTAGAGAAGACATGGATCATGTTCAATATGCCTCCTCTCTCTAGAGAAGACATGGATCATGTTCAATATGCCTCCTCTCTCTAGAGAAGACCTGGATCATGTTCAATATGCCTACTCTCTCTAAAAAAGACCTGGATCATGTTCAATATGCCTCCTCTCCCTAGAAGACCTGGATCATGTTCAATATGCCTCCTCTCTCTAGAAGACCTGGATCATGTTCAATATGCCTACTCTCTCTAAAAAAGACCTGGATCATGTTCGATATGCCTCCTCTCTCTAGAGAAGACCTGGATCATGTTCAATATGCCTCCTCTCTCTAGAGAAGACATGGATCATGTTCAATATGCCTCCTCTCCCTAGAGAAGACCTGGATCATGTTCAATATGCCTCCTCTCTCTAGAGAAGACCTGGATCATGTTCAATATGCCTCCTCTCTCTAGAGAAGACCTGGATCATGTTCAATATGCCTCCTCTCTCTAGAGAAGACCTGGATCATGTTCAATATGCCTACTCTCTCTAAAAAAGACCTGGATCATGTTCAATATGCCTCCTCTCCCTAGAGAAGACCTGGATCATGTTCAATATGCCTCCTCTCTCTAGAGAAGACCTGGATCATGTTCAATATGCCTCCTCTCTCTAGAGAAGACCTGGATCATGTTCAATATGACTCCTCTCTCTAGAGAAGACCTGGATCATGTTCAATATGCCTCCTCTCTCTAGAGAAGACCTGGATCATGTTCAATATGCCTCCTCTCCCTAGAGAAGACCTGGATCATGTTCAATATGCCTACTCTCTCTAGAGAAGACCTGGATCATGTTCAATATGCCTCCTCTCTCTAGAGAAGACCTGGATCATGTTCAATATTCCACCTCTCTGTAGAGAAGACCTGGATAATTTTCAATATTTGTGATTCAAAAAGTGTTGCATAGTCAGCAAAAGCTCTGATTCTTGGCAATATCACAGCGTTGTCAGATATCAAAAAGGCTTCACGGCGAAAGCACAACCTTTGATTGTTTGAGGATAGCACCTCTAATATTTATGCATTAGCATTAATTCATAAACCAGCGCGAGTCACACAAAACCCATATCACAGCTAGAACAAATCCCTTACCTTTTGAAGAACTTCTGCTGAGGGCTTCCCAAGTGTCCAACGAAGACATCCAATGGTTCTTTTGTTAGAAAAAGTAATTTATTATATCCATAAATCTGTAAAGTATTGTATTTATTTTCTTAGTCAACATTGTGTTCTGTTTCGTTGTGTTCTTGAATATAGCCCTGTCTTTCATTTTTATTCATTGATTTCACCTGTGTTAGTTACTCACCTGGTCTCATCAGCTCGTTATTTAGTTCAGTTCATTCTGTTTATGCCTTTGTGAGACATTGTTTGTTTTGACTCTACCAAGGCTTTTCCTAGCTCGTTTGTGACATCCAGTTATAGCCTTCTGTCCTAGTTCTGATTCCCTGCCTGCTTGTCTACCTGTGTATGACCATTGCCTGCCTGTGACCACGATTCCTGGCAAAATAAAAACCTCCCGCGCTCTGCGTGTGAATCTACACCTTTTTCTCCCTGAGTATTCATCACAACTACAGCATTCCCATGGATATCATTCAGTTTGTACGTGACCCTCTCACAGTCCGCCCAGGTGGAGAGTACTTCTCCCTTGCTAAGAAAACTATAGCCTCGCTGGCTGAGTCCGCAATTCAAACTGAGCTGATTGAATTCCAAACATCGAGCCAAAGCAGGGATGCGCTCAGGAGTGCTGAGTCCTTGTGTGCGTTGTGGATGGCATACTCAGAGGAATACAGCACAGTAAAGAAACTTGCATTTCATGTGCTAACAATGTTTGGATCAACTTACACCTTCGATTCCTCTCTGAACGCAATATAGACTCACGACAGGAACCGGCTTTCACATAAGTCAATTGAGGACTGCCTGCACACAAAAAAAAACACATCCATCAATCAAACCCGAGATCCACAAGATTGTATCCAAGGGGAAATTCTACTTTTCTCATTGAATATGTAACTTAGTGGCCTACATGACTGTATTTAGTAAATACTAATATTATTGTGAGAGGTTATCCATATAGGAGGCTACATTTTTGACAAGTTGCAATTGTAAGTAAAAAATCCTACTTCAATTAGGCTGTTAATAAATACTGTACTGCTGTTTTGAGTTAGAAATTTAACACTTTAGAGTACTTAAGCATCTACTACATTGCAAGTTGGGGGATTTTCATATCAACAGTAGCCGGGCTATGAATACTCTATTGTCCTGCTGATAGTGTTACACCTGCTACAGTACACGCGTGAAAAACAAGTGTTTGAAAACCTGTTTTTCAAATGTCTCCAGGTGTCCATCACTACTGTAAATAAAAACAAAGTATCTTGTTTACGTCTTGTTTATATTCGTGCGCTTTTCATGTCATTTTTTGATTTAAGTATAACTTTTGACTGACGCCTTTAGTGACAGGTCTAATGCTTTAATATTTAATAATATCTGCCCTCCGAATTCATGTCTAAGGGGCATTTTTCGCGCCATTATCAGTTACCTTGTTTTAGTTTGAACGTGCAGACTGGCACTAAGAACAGCGGGAATGTTTCCCAAGTCAGCGCCATTATTAGTGCAATGCCCCTTAAAGTGTTGCTCTGTGCTGCCCAGTGTTTCTCCTCCTCCCTTCCCCATGGGCTAGGTCCGTCTTCTGTGCACTGCTCTGCGGCCCGTCCCCCCGTGCCCCCCTGCCCTCGTGCCTTGAACCTCGTGTGCCCACCGCTATCTCAGTGGATACAGCTGGAGAACTGCAAGGCAATCACAATGTGCGCCACTCGGGAGCTATGACCAATATGACCAATATAATATTGTCCTGCTAATAACCCATCCTAGAAACATTGTTTGCAGTATTCACTGCCAGATACACTTGTGAATAACAGGGTTAATATTATATCTGTGAGAATATCTCAGGTGCTTTTATATAATTCTAAATTAATTAATAATAATAATAATAATCGATTTTGTTTAAATAATAACAATATTTTGAAGATTATTTTGTTTTCAAATAACTTAAAATGAGCGAGAAAAAGGCCATTCTTGAACATGGGGTGTGACATTCCTACTAATTTGTAAATAAAGCCAGTTTGTTATTTAGAATGATTTATTTCTGTTTTTAGAGGGAGAGAGACCAAAAGCCTACCATCGCCTCAAGGTTGCTGCCGGCACGGGTATCAAACCAGCATCTGTAGCAACGCAGTTTGCAAAGTGATACAGTGTCTTAGACCACTGCGCCACTCAGGAGGCCACATATACAGTTTTTAATTCTGATCAATTGCCTTGCACAAAGTATCAAAATACAGAGAGGTGCTGGCAAGAGTTTATTGTCCTGGTAATAGTCCATAATGGGCTATTATAATACTGGCTGTCCAGGTCAGGATGACCAAAACATTTATTTATTTAAGACTATCAGAAAGAATGTTGGTACTTAAATATTTTGATCCAAAGCCATGAATGAGTGAGTCACTCAGCTTTATGTAGGAGCCGAGACTATATGACTGAGTCACTCAGCTTTATGTAGGAGCCGAGACTATATGACTGAGTCACTCAGCTTTATGTAGGAGCCTAGGCTATATGACTGAGTCACTCAGCTTTATGTAGGAGCCTAGGCTATATGACTGAGTCACTCAGCTTTATGTAGGTGCCGAGACTATATGACTGAGTCACTCAGATTTATGTAGGAGCCGAGACTATATGACTGATTCACTCAGCTTTATGTAGGTTTTGAGGTTATATGACTGAGTCACTCAGATTTATGTAGGAGCCGAGACTATATGACTGAGTCACTCAGCTTCATGTAGGAGCCTAGTATATATGACTGAGTCACTCAGCTTTATGTAGGAGCCTAGACTATATGACTGATTCACTCAGCTTTATGTAGGAGCCTAGGCTATATGACTGAGTCACTCAGCTTTATGTAGGAGCCTAGGCTATATGACTGAGACACTCAGCTTCATGTAGGTGCCGAGGCTATATGACTGAGTCACTCAGCTTCATGTAGGTGCCGAGACTATATGACTGAGTCACTCAGATTTATGTAGGAGCCGAGACTATATGACTGATTCACTCAGCTTTATGTAGGTTTTGAGGTTATATGACTGAGTCACTCAGATTTATGTAGGAGCCGAGACTATATGACTGAGTCACTCAGCTTCATGTAGGAGCCTAGTATATATGACTGAGTCACTCAGCTTTATGTAGGAGCCTAGACTATATGACTGATTCACTCAGCTTTATGTAGGAGCCTAGGCTATATGACTGAGTCACTCAGCTTTATGTAGGAGCCTAGGCTATATGACTGAGACACTCAGCTTCATGTAGGTGCCGAGGCTATATGACTGAGTCACTCAGCTTCATGTAGGTGCCGAGGCTATATGACTGAGTCACTCAGCTTCATGTAGGTGCCGAGGCTATATGACTGAGTCACTCAGCTTCATGTAGGTGCCGAGACAATATGACTGAGTCACTCAGCTTCATGTTGGTGCTGAGGCAATATGACTGAGTCACTCAGCTTCATGTAGGTGCTGAGGTTTTATGACTGCGCCATCAACTTGATTATTTAGCAGACATCACTTGCTTATATTCAGTCAACACATTTATCTTAATAATATCATGGAATATAATTTAAAACTTTAATTTCTCTTAGAATGAAAACCTCAGTGTAACAACAGTTTTACTAAGTAATACTGACGAGTAGAAACAAAATAAATAAGTGTATTTTTCAGGGTGCGCACGTTTGTTCTAAATTCAATCACCTTCTTCATCCTCATCATTCAGTTCATTGAAATTCAATTTTGAAGTCGTGCACAATTATCAGTTTCTGCTCTAACTCCCCCTTGTGGTGGTCTGAAGTAATGAAGCAGTGATGCAGGGTTCCGTACTAAGCCACAAAAGTCCCGCAGCATAATCTCAAAACTTTTAGTTGAGCAACAACTGCACAAATTACTTCGACTAACCTCTACCCCTGCATATTGACTCGGTACCGGTTCACCCTGTATATAGCCTCATTGTTGTTATTTTATTGTGTTCATATTTTTTTTTTTACTTTATTTTATTTAATAAATAGTTTCTTAACTCTATTTTCCTAAAATTGCTTGTTGGTTAAGGGCTGGTAAGTAAGCAGTTCACGCAAAGGTCTAAACCTGTTGTTTTCGGTGCATGTGACAAATACAATTTTGATTTTATTAGATTTGATTGGGTGAGGTGATGCTGATCGCAGGTCTTTACCTAGGGGAAACGTCACCCTAGAGCATGACACATAACTGTAACACAAGACATGTGTTGTTACAAACCAAAATAATATTGCAGACTCTCTGACATATCATATCAGTATTTGTTGGGTGATGTTATGGGCAATTGAAAATGGTCAAGATGAGGCATGCTAATTGGCAGGGGAACTACAGGACACTCAGGGCCAGCTCTACAGCTCACTTCCCATCATGCCTGCCGTGGTCGCTCCCCCCTACCCTCTTTCAATTCAATTCAATTCAAGGGCTTTATTGGCATGGGAAAAATATGTTTACATTGTCAAAGCAAGAGAAGTAGATAATAAACAAATGTGAAATAAACAATAAAAATTAACAGTAAACATTACACTCACAGAAGTTCAAAAAAAATAAAGACATTTCAAATGTCATATTATGTCTCTCTCTCTCTTTCTCTTTTTATCTCTCTCTCCTTTTCTCTATTTTTTTCTCTCTCTCTCTCTCTCTCTCTCTCTCTCTCTCTCTCTCTCTCTCTCTCTCTCTCTCTCTCTCTCTCTCAGGCTAATGTCCCTCCCTCCATCCATCCCCACCACGTCCCCGCCTCTCTCCTTTTGATCTGAGGTGCCTTGCTCGGATCACCCAGAGTGCCAGCTGGGTATCCCAAATCTGCTGCCTCTGAGGCATACACACACACACACACACACACACACACACACACACACACACACACACACACACACACACACACACACACACACACACACACACACACACACACACACACACACACACACACACACACACACACACACACACACACACACTTAGGCCTTTCAGGTTCCAGACAGGCATCTGTTTTCACCTGCTGGTCACGTTGACAGTCTCTCAAGTAATTCCGAGTGAAGAAGTTTCATCTTCTGATTCAGATAGTTATTTCTGTAAAATTGTAGATCTGAACCAGATTACATATAAAGCATGTATAAAGTCCACCAGGGCCAGACACTGGACATGATTGACTTCCTCTGTAAATCAAGAGTGGAAGTACTGCTGACTTTGCTGTGTCCACAGGATATGCATGGGGCACACCTCCCAAACAAATATCACATCCCCCCTTAGGCTTGACACGTAATTACTTTCCACTTGACGGCCTCTGATTTGATTATGTTTGGAAACACCGGGCCCTTGGTATTAACAGCATGGCATCTGGTCTGTGCCCCTTGCTATGAGACTTCTAGCAGTGTGCCCACATTTCTCTCTCTCTCTCTCTCTCTCTCTCTCTCTCTCTCTCTCTCTCTCTCTCTCTCTCTCTCTCTCTCTCTCTCTCCTTAACACCTCCGTGCCGCCGCAGTTCGAGCCGCGCCTCCACGCTTTTATTTATTTTTTCTGTGTATTTTCATCCATATCGGGTGAAATGTTTAGAAATTACAACAACTTTTTGTACATGCAGACTGTTCTAGTGCCCTCGCCAATTCGTTGATATGTATGTTGAAGAGGGTGGGGCTGAAGCTGCATCCCTGTCTCACCCCACGTCCCTGTGGGAAGACATTTTTGTGTTTTTTGCCAATTTTAACCGCAGACTTGTTGTTTGTGTACATGGATTTTTTTATGTCTCGTGTTTTTCCCCCAACACCACTTTCCATTCATTTGTATAGCAGACCCTCATGCCAAATTGATTCAAGGGCTTTTTTTAAATCAACAAAGCATGAGAAGACTTTGCCTTTGTTTCGGTTTGTTTGTTTGTAAATTAGGGTGTGCAGGGTGAATATGTGGTCTTTCTTATGATAATTTGGTAAAAAGCCAATTTTACATTTGCTCATTACATTGTTTTCACTGAGGAAATGTACAAGTCTGATGTTAATGATAATGCAGAGGATTTTCAAGGTTGCTCTTGACGCGTATCCCACGGTAGTTATTGGGGTCAAATTTGTCTCCACTCTTGTGGATTTTGGGTGATCAGTCCTTGGTTTCAAATATTGGGGAAGATGCCAGAGCTGAGGATGATGTTAAATAGTTTAACTATAGCCAATAGAAATCTGTTGTCTGTATATTTTATCATTTCATTGAGGATACCATCAACCCCACAGGCCTTTAATTTTGTCCTGTAGTTCATTCAAGGTAATTGGAGAATCCAGTGGGTTCTGGTGGTCTTTAATAGTTGATTCTAAGATTTGTATTTGATCATGTATATGTTTTTGCTGTTTGTTCTTTGTTATAGAGTCAAAAAGATTGGAGTAGTGGTTTACACACATCTCCATTTGGATAGATAACTCTTCGTGTTGTTGTTTGTCTAGTGTTTTCCAATTTTCCCAGAAGTGGTTTGATTCTATGGATTCTTCAATTACATTGTGCTGTTCCTTCTTTTTCCGTAGTGTATTTCTGTATTGTTTTAGTTATTCACCATAGTGAAGGTGTAGACTCAGGTTTTCTGGGTCTGTTTTTTGGTTGGACAGGTTTCTCAATATCTTTCTTAGGTTTTTGAATTCTTCATCAAACCATTTGTCATTGTTGTTAATTTTCAGTTTTCTATTTGAATTGTTTTGATTTGATAGGGAAGCTGAGAGGTCAAATATACTGTTAAGATTTTCTACTGCCAAGTTTATATCTTCACTATTACAGTGGAACGTTTTGTCCAGGAAATTAAAAAGGGATTGAATTTGTTGTTGCCTAAATGTTTTTTGGGTCAGTTTCCAGTTTTCCTTCCATTTATAGCAGTTCCTATGACTTCGATGCCTCATGATTGAGTATTGCTCTGTTCAAATAGTCTGTGATTTTGCTGTGATCTGATAGGGGTGTCAGTGGGCTGACTGTGAACGCTCTGATAAGGTAGTCTACAGTACTACTGCCAAGACATGAGCTATAGGTGTAGCTACCATAGGAGTCCCCTCGAAGCCTACCATTGACATGGACATACCCAGCATACGACAGAGCTGCAGGAGTTGTGACCCATTTTTGTTGGTTATTTTCACATAGTTGTGCTAAGGTGGGAGTGTGAGGGGCTTGAATTCTGTCACTTCCAGGCAGGTGTTTGTCCCCCTGTGTGCTGAGGGTGTCAGGTTCTTGTCCTGTTCTGGCATTTAGGTCGCCACAGACTAGTACATGTCCCTGGGCCTGGAAATGATTGATTTCCCCCTCCAGGATGGAGAAGCTGTCTTCAATAAAGTATGGGGATTCTAGTGGGGGGATATAGGTAGCACACAGGAGTAAATTTTTCCTCTGTTGAGATAATTTCCTTTTGAATTTCTAGCCAAATGTAAAATGTTTTGATTAATTTAATCGAGTGAGTTAGGTCTGCTCTATACCAAATTAGCATACCCCCTGAGTCTCTTCCCTCTTTATTCCTGGTAGTTTGTTGGATGGGACTACCAGCTCTCTGTAATCTAGAGGGCAACCAGGGGGTCCGTCTCGTCTATACTATGTTTCTTGTAGGATGACAATGTCTGTATTTCCGATTTCTTTGATGAAGTCCAGGTTCCTGCTCTTTCGGCCAAAGGCAGACGACCTCAGGCCTTGGACATTCCAGGATGAGATAGTGAAGGCTTTGTGCTCCATAAAGTGTGCAATGTTGCTTGGCGTGTGGTTTGGCCTCAGGCTAATAAGTGTGAGCAGAGCCTGCTGAGTATCTGGTACATGCCATTGGCTTGGGCTGGTGTAAGAGTGGGGGTCGGGCCTGTTTACCTGCTCACAGTCTCTTTCTCTTTCTCTTTCTCTCTCTCTCTCTCTCTCTCTCTCTCTCTCTCTCTCTCTCTCTCTCTCTCTCTCTCTCTCTCAATCTCTCTCTGTCTTTTCTCTCTCTCTCCCTTCCTCTCTTCCTCCTTCCTCGCATCCCCCTTACCAGACCAGACAGGAACTGATCAGGATCCTGTCCTTTTCTCCTTCACTTCCTCCTCACCACATCCATCTGCATTGGCACAGAGATGCCTTATTTATTGATTCCTCTCAGATTGGGTCTCAGGGAAGGGGAGACATCTGCTCCACAGACTTTGAAGATGCATCTCCCAGCTCAATTACGCGCTGGGCCAAGGCCTCGTTTGCATTTGGTGGAGAGTGCATCACTAACAGGTGGTGGGAAAGAACAAGCACGGCGGGCTGTTTGATAAATCCAATGTATTATGGTAATGCTGAAGTTGAGGAGAAGGGAGCTGGCTGCTGGTTAATTGGTGGGCTTTGAGCTCGCATCTGGAGAGTAGACGAGGTCGTGAAGACAGACACAGCGTATCAGAGGAGGCTAGTGGGAGGAGCTATAGGAGGAATGGAGTCAAACATGTGGTTTACATATGTTTCCATATGTTTCCATGTTCCAGCCATTACAATGAGCACGTCCTCCTATAGCTCTTCCCACCAGCCTCCTCTGATGCATATACATTCACACACTTGCTATAGAAAGGAAGCTTGAATGTATACACACACACACACACACACACAGAGAGAGAGAGAGAGCGGTGAGGTTAGGTCAAAGGTCCTGAGACTGCGTTCAACACCATAGTGCCCTCCAAGCTCATCACTAAGCTCAGGACCCTGGGACTAAACACCTCCCTCTGCAACTGGATCCTGGACTTCCTGACGTGCCGCCCCCAAGTTGCTGAGGGTAGGCAACAACAGCTGTGCCCCCCAAAAAAAACAAATATTTCCTGAGCTTTCTAATACAGTGCAATCTGAAAAGTATTCAGACCCCTTGAGTTTTTCCACATTTTGTTACGTTTCAGCCTAATTCGGAAAATGATTAAATAAACATCAAACTACACACAATACCCCATAATGACAAAGCAAAAAAACAGTTTTTTATAAGTGTTTTCAAAATTTCCAGAATGCATTGTATCTCCTAGATATAGGACAGACATTTCAAAACCTTATTCCTTATGATGTATTTTTTTACTGTCTTATTGTTCCCATTTATGAATGCCTTATTCCATGTGTTTCTATGGGCTAGACCAGTAAAAGCCAAATTCAATATTTTATCAAAACATTTTTGGTGTATTATTTGGAGGATACCAAAAGGGGTCCTAAAATTCTCAATCAAATTGCGAAATGATCCATGGTATGACCATGTTAATTAGGGAGCGGTGGGGCACTACGCTGCTGCTACTGTTTATTATCTATCCTGTTGCCTAGTCACTTTACCCTTTACCTATATGTACATATCTTCCTCAATTACATCGTACCTCTGCACATGGACAAGATACTGGTATCCCGTGTATATAGCCATGTTGTTACCTCGTACCCCTGCACATGGACTAGGTACTGATACCCCGTGTATATAGCCAAGTTATTACCTCATACCTCTGCACATGGACTAGGTACTGGTACCCCGTGTATATAGCCAAGTTATTACCTCGTACCCCTGCACATGGACTAGGTACTGGTACCCCGAGTATATAGCCAAATTATTACCTCGTACCCCTGCACATGGACTAGGTACTGATACCCCATGTATATAGCCAAGTTATTATATCGTACCCCTGCACATGGACTAGGTACTGGTACCCCATGTATATAGCCAAATTATTACCTCATACCCCTGCACATGGACTAGGTACTGATACCCCATGTATATTGGCAAGTTATTACCTCATACCCCTGCACATGGACTAGGTACTGGTACCCCATGTATATAGCCAAATTATTACCTCATACCCCTGCACATGGACTAGGTACTGGTACCCCATGTATATAGCCAAGTTATTACCTCATACCCCTGCACATGGACTAGGTACTGGTACCCCATGTATATTGGCAAGTTATTACTTCATACCCCTGCACATGGACCAGGTACTGATACCCCATGTATATAGCCAAGTTATTGTTACTCATTGTGCATTTATTCTCCGTGTTATTATATTTCTATTATTTCTATGTTTCTCTTTGCATTGTTGAATGACCCGTTAGCATTTCCCTGTTAGTCTACACCTGTTGTTTATCAAGCAATGTAACAAATACAATTGTATTTTGACTGTTGGTCACCCCCCGTATGAGCGATGAGGCCAGGGTGATTCATCATGCGGTTCATGTCCTTTCATGTCCTTCCCCGCGGCGCATTGATTAATTTAATTGAAATGAAATTTGAATATGAAATGAAATTTGAACTTTTAAATTGATTGACTTGCCAAAACCAGGAGCGTGTAACTCCCTCGCTCCACTTCCCTTTCTCCCAATTCCCTTTGTCGCCCGTATATCACAACTGACACCTCACCCGTTCCATTTCCCGAGAGACAACTGAGACGTACACTGAGTTGTACAAAACATTAGAAACACCTGCTCTTTCCATGACACAGACTGCCCAGGTGAATCCAGGTGAAAGCTATGATCCCTTATTGATGTCACCATGTTAAATACACTTCAATCAGTGTAGATGAAGGGGAGGGAGACAGGTTAGAGAAGGAATGGGTTATTACACAAAGAGAAGGAGACCCATCTGTTCTCCTGATACGTGTCTGCTAGAGAGCTCCTATGTGGCCCAGATGTGTTATGGGTAGAACGTTTGGGGAAGTGGTGACTTGAGGGGTCATCCAGTGGCAGCCCGATGGGCTACTCATTGCACACAGCTGTGCCTCGCCATCCATCGGCCCTGACCTTTTGGCTCCTGACCCCACCCTGACCCCTCAGCTTGGAATGCATGGTCATGATTGACTACCTAACTCCTTTTTCATTTCCTGTTTTACTTTTTAAGGCTTTTTAAGTAGTGTTTCTCTTGACGTCTCTCAGCCTCTCAGCCTTGTGTTTGAAAGGGATTTGCTCATCTATATAGGAAGAGACAGCAGGTTAACATGAATTATGCATGGCTTATGCTCTCACAGTAAATCAATCAATTCTGCCCCGGACCGTATTGTACTCGCGTGGCTGATTATTCCATAACCAATAAACACATCTTAATCATGTGTATTTATTTGTTACAACATTTTTAGTCACCTTGAACCTATTTGACTGAGAATGAGTGCTCATGGTTCAATGCCAGGCTGTAGGGCACAGAATATTCAATGTCATTGCTAAGGATTTCTAGTGCAGTCATTCACAGAAATTGTGTGTATAACACAAAGACTCTCTTAAGAGTAAAAAGCTGGAGCACTAAAAATGAAGCAGGTTGTAGCCAGGGCTCTGTGAAATTCATTAGAAGGATTTGTTGAAGCAGGTTGTAGCCCTGGGTTCTGTGAAATACATTAGAAGGCTTTGTTGAAGCAGGGTTCTGTGAAATTCATTAGAAGGCTTTGTTGAAGCAGGTTGTAGCCCTGGGCTCTGTGAAATTCATTAGAGGCGTTGTTGAAGCAGGTTGTAGCCCTGGGCTCTGTGAAATTCATTAGAAGGCTTTGTTGAAGCAGGTTGTAGCCCTGGGCTCTGTGAAATTCATTAGAAGGATTTGTTGAAGCAGGTTGTAGCCCTGGGCTCTGTGAAATTCATTAGAAGGCTTTGTTGAAGCAGGTTGTAGCCCTGGGCTCTGTGAAATTCATTAGAAGGCTTTGTTGAAGCAGGTTGTAGCCCTGGGCTCTGTGAAATTCATTAGAGGGCTTTGTTGAAGTAGGTTGTAGCCCTGGGCTCTGTGCAATTCATTAGAGGGCTTTGTTGAAGCAGGTTGTAGCCCTGGGCTCTGTGAAATTCATTAGAGGGCTTTGTTGAAGCAGGTTGTAGCCCTGGGCTCTGTGCAATTTATTAGAGGGCTTTGTTGAAGCAGGTTGTAGCCCTGGGTTCTGTGAAATTCATTAGAAGGCTTTGTTGAAGCAGGTTGTAGCCCTGGGCTCTGTGAAATTCATTAGAAGGCTTTGTCGAAGCAGGTTGTAGCCCTGGGCTCTGTGAAATTCATTAGAAGGATTTGTCGAAGCAGGTTGTAGCCCTGGGTTCTGTGAAATTCATTAGAAGGCTTTGTTGAAGCAGGTTGTAGCCCTGGGCTCTGTGAAATTCATTAGAAGGATTTGTCGAAGCAGGTTGTAGCCCTGGGCTCTGTGAAATTCATTAGAAGGATTTGTCGAAGCAGGTTGTAGCCCTGGGTTCTGTGAAATTCATTAGAAGGCTTTGTTGAAGCAGGTTGTAGCCCTGGGCTCTGTGCAATTCATTAGAAGACTTTGCTGTCGTTTCAGAAGAAAAAAAAAATGAACACAACTGCACTTTCACTAACTCAGAGCAACAATATATTTAATAGTGGGGAGGGAAAAGGTAACGTTTTTGATGGAGTCAAGACAAAGAGGAGTTCTAGTCCTGGGTTGTTATAAACCTCTATTTCAGCCTCGCAACCCAATTTTACCCCCTTTTTATAAGCTGAACATGTGAAGAGAGAGAGCAGAAACACTCGCTGAGCATCTGGTTCCCAACCAGATTGGCCCCCGATGTGGCAATCGCATGTATTTTCTCATAAAACATTACTACAATTAAAGCAGAGCTTTAACTTTATGTTGAATTTGTTTTATTTGAATGATGATTGTGACCCAATTAAATAAGTCTGATGGCCCTTCTTTTTTGGCCCTTTTGGGCTAATCCCAGGACCCTCACCTTTCCTTGCCTTTCCCCCAGATTTCTCACACTGACCCTGAGCTTGAAACCTGACTCTAGTCCCTGGCTTGAGACTGAGGCCCTTTGGCCTACGCCACATGTTTTCACAAGACCAGCCAACCAATGTTCAAAACAGCAGAAAACAACCAGAAACCAGAAAGCGTCTAAGGTTTCAAAAGACGGAAGAAGACAAAACCAAACGAAGACATAGTGGCTCCTTTCCAGTCAATTATCTCCCATGTAAAGAATTCAATTTTCTTTAATAAAGCCCCCTTAATTATGAACTCAGTCTCCTCCCTTTGTGGAGTGAAAGAGGGAGATTTAGGCTGCCACGGATGATGGATGGAAGCTGTGTCGGGGATGAGGTGAGATGTGAAACGTTCCTCGCTCGCTCGCTTTATTTTCCTTCTTCTGAACACGCCCCTTCCCTTTGAGACGAAATGAAGATGAAGGAGAAAGGTTCCGAACACTCCCATCCATTTCATCACCGTCTGTTGTTTCCTCGGACGCCTGGGACAAATCCATTAGCTCTGC
The DNA here is from genome assembly GCA_030435695.1 of Brachymystax lenok tsinlingensis. Taxonomy (NCBI): domain Eukaryota; kingdom Metazoa; phylum Chordata; class Actinopteri; order Salmoniformes; family Salmonidae; genus Brachymystax; species Brachymystax lenok. The sequence continues at coordinate 4,630,556 of CM059793.1, forward strand.
CTCATCTTAGCGACTGCAGACCTGTTCTAGGTCCGCCACCTTGAAAAAGAGAGATGTCATGTGACCAAAGCCTAGTCAAGCAGGAATATATTGGGGCGTGTTCCAAGTAGACGATACATGGCATAGGTCTGCACGGGGTCATCATATCTTAACAATGCTGGAGGTTGTGTCAAACGTCTCAACATGACATTACAGTCCGGCACAGAATTTATGGTAGTGACATTGAAGCCAATGGCTAGCCTACACATTGAAGCCAATGGCTAGCCTACACATTGAAGCCAATGGCTAGCCTACACATTGATGCCCATGGCTAGCCCACACATTGAAGCTAATGGCTAGCCTACACATTGAAGCCAATGGCTAGCCTACACATTGAAGCCAATGGCTAGCCTACACATTGAAGCCAATGGCTAGCCTACACATTGATGCCCATGGCTAGCCCACACATTGAAGCTAATGGCTAGCCTACACATTGAAGCCAATGGCTAGCCTACACATTGAAGCCAATGGCTAGCCTACACTGTGTCTGTTATGTTCTTATTGTGACTTCTTTTGCTCTAGTAATTCTCCAGCTGGGTAAATGGAAAAAGGTGTAAAAACCATGCACACTGCATATGAAAAGTGCCTGCTAAGCAAAGATTGTGTTATCGTACCGTATTAAAATAGAGAGAAGAGTATAATGGTTTGAAAACAACAAGAGTTTAAAGAAGTTTAAATAAACTGAACTTGATCAGCCCCCTGACCTCACGGTAATGAGGACTTGAAACAGGTCACTTTTATCTGGAATGAGAAATGACCAAAGGGGAAAAGAAAGGAAACTATGGGAGACATCAACAGGAAATTCATCTTTTTCCCCCTCTCTGCATCGTCAAAGAGACAGAATTTCGGAAGCCAGTGACGTGTTGAAAAGAATGAACAACGGTGAACTCAAGAACCAGAGGCAAGGAAAGACAGAAGAACTATGAGACAGTCGAGGAGAATGCATGTGGGATGAGTTTGAAAGTGGCACAGAGAGAGCTCTGAACATTCTCAACATCTGTCTCCATCGTGTCGTGATTAACTGCCTGTACGCTGCAGTCGGGACGGCTGAACTTAACGCGTCTCCCGCGTGGGATATGTGAGAAGCTCCGCCGTGCTGTATGTTCAGAGAGCGCTCCTCTCTGCCGTGGTGCATGTTCCTCTACAAAAGGGTGATTTGTCAAAGAAAAAAAAATAGAGAATAAGTTGAAACATAACCACAGGAAGCAGGGCACATCTATTTGATTCTATTCTTGCGGTTAGTTGTTTTACCATTCAAGTCTAAATGGACACTGTTTCATCAGTTTGACCAAGGCAGTCAGGAGAATGACCCTCTCTGTCTTCACAGCTACACACCTGCAGCCATTAAAACAACATGGACATTTAAATGTCATTTAAATGCACTATGTTCGTGATTTTTTTTTATGCATAAAGACCTCTTTCATGGATGGGTTTGACAAATAAACAACGTAGAATGGGTTGTCACAGGAAACCATAGCATGAGAACGTTGGAAAAATACTTCTTCCTGAACTCTATCATTTCTCGTATCTAGCTATTTCTGGGTAGAAACTAGCCCACACAACCATATAGGTCATTAATGGCCATATTTTTCAATACAATATTCTATAAGCTCAAATGTATCAACTGTTGCTTTTTACACTGCTGCTGGCTTCTTGTAGATGTAATGTACTTACATAAAGGGAATAGAATAAATGAATGGAATAATATTTTTTATGAAATCAATCAAACAATCAACTGATAATATTAATCACATTATATATAAAAAAGTATGTGGACAACCCGTCAAAATGGTGGATTTGGCTAAGTGCTGTTATTGTGAAGTGGAAACATCTAGGAGCAACAACGGCTGCAAAGTGGTAGACCACACAAGCTCACAGAACGGGACTGCCGAGTGCTGAAGCACGTAGCGTGTAAAAATCGTCTGTCCTCGGTTGCAACACTCACTACAGAGTTCCAAACTGCCGCTGGAAGCAAAGTCAGCACAATAACTGTTTGTCAGGAGCTTCATGAAATGTGTTTCCATGGCCGAGCAGCCACACACAAGCCTAAGATCACCATGCGCAATGCTAAGTGTCGGCTGGAGTGGTTTAACTTCTTTGGGAGCAGGGCACGAGGTGACCGTTTTGGAGAGCCTGGCGTGCCCAAAGTAAAATGCCTCCCATTCAGGCCCAGAAAATAGGATATGCACACATTTAGTACCATTGGATAGGAAACACTCTGACGTTTCTAAAGGTGTTAACATTATGTCTGTGAGTAAAACAGAACGGATATGGCAGGCAAAAACCCGAGGAATTTCTGTCCTGGAAAAAGTGGTTTTGACACATTGCCTCATTTGGAACCCCTCCCTTATGAAAATGCCCATATAAGGGCATATGAATGTAGTACCTATTGCTTCCTCTGGATGTCAACAGTCTTGAGAAAGTGTTCTGATTCTTTTTAGATGCCAAGCACAGGCTAGCTTCAGGCTAATTGGTGCTTGCTCTGGGACCAATAGTCACTCGGATAGCAGCTAGCTAGCTGCAAGATCCAGGTGAAAAATATCCAGAGCTTGTGGTAGGAATCCGGCGGGTTGCAGAGGAGTGTTTTGAAGTTAAGTTTTAGAAAAAATATACACTATCCTCTTATTAAGGATACGTTCCCCCTAAACAATCAGGATGACTCTGCCTTCATTCACTACTCTCTTATTAAGGATACGTTCCCCCTAAACATAAATGCAGAATGTGATATAACACATTAAGTCATGCATGTAGGTCTATTTTAACCACGGGAGTGATGCAAAACCTTTAAATGTGTTGTCTAGAGTCAATTTTTGTAACACAATTGTCATGAGCTCCTGAGCAGCGCAGTTGTCAAAGGCACTGCGTCTCGGTGCTAGGGGCGTCACTACAGACTCTGGTTCAATTCCAGGCTGTATCACAACTGGTCATGATGTGGAGTCCGATAGGGCGGCTTACAATTGGTCCAGCGTCGTTGTAAATAAGAATTTGTTCTTATCTGACTTGCCTAGTAAAATATATGTAAAAAAAAATATTTTTCCCAAGTTTGCTTATTTTAACCGGTAAACTGTTGTTTCTGTTAAAACAACAGTATAATAATGACCTCCTTCCAGGACAGTGATTCCATTCTTCCATGTTCTTGCTTTCTCATCGTGTACAGCTGGAAGACACAGCTTGCCAATGTTTTCCACTGTGTGCCTTTCCCTTTGCCTAGCTAGATCATGTTTCATTCTGTGTCATCTGCCTGTACTGACTCATGCATTAACCTTGTCTGTCCGTACATCCACAATGGTGTGTAATATGTATGCTGTCTTATGCACAGATACAGTGTGCAGGGCTGGAACCTTTAGGAAGAAAGGACAATGCAGGTTATCTCCTGCGTCACCAAATCATCCGCTGTTTTCTGGAGGCAGGGTGCGAGTTGAGATAATCACAATATGAACTGGCTGCAATGATACTTCCCAGTTCCAATGCCTCCTGGGACATTCTGTGTTTTCACAGAAGAGAAACAGAGAACGGTTTTATTTCTAAAATGAAAAAACAAATGTAGTTGACCGGAAAAATTGGAGAGGGGTGGAAAGGGATCGTTAAGTTTGTGGTTCCCTGTCAACCGCAAGGTTACATTCCTCAAAATCAGGATCTCCCTCACAGTGAAAAAGGACTGTTGTTTCTCTGGCAACATTTGACCACTGTTAAGTGTTGCAGCAGTCATGGAAATGGATCAATCAGAAACGCTTCAACGAGTCCCACGGGCATTGGTGGCTTCCAAAATGCACATAGCCAAACACTTAGTCTAACCAAAACATGCTCAGTATGGTCTTAAATCCTAATGAAGCTCATTCGAGGGAAGAGAGGGGAAAAAATGATAGGATTCAAAAGGGATAATGGGAATGGATGTAGGATCACTTGACCTGCCAGGCAAAAACATGGCTAGAGTAAAATGTGGCTTTGGGAGCAGCAACCGCAATAGCATGACTTAGTGGGGCATTCTGCATTGTTCCCCGGAGACAGTTGGCCAATTACTCCAGTTAAGTCATGTGACTCCTTAGCTGATTTAACCCGCCTCTGTTTTCTCTGTTTATGTACTTTACAGCTTTATTCTATCCACGTCGCATAAATTCCTCTTTACGGCATGGCTGACACTTAAAGGAAATGTTTCCCGCATTTAGCAGGTACACGCTGCATATGTAGCCTAAATCAGAAATTACCTTATGCATTTCTATCACAGAATCTGTAACGATTCAGCATTCCAGATTGAATAGAGCCCTTAGTCATCCATCTATCCATCCCCCCGCCGCCCTGCATTATTTTTCAGACCAACAAGAAAGACAATAGGGAAGTTATTCATGACGGGGAGAGAGTGGGAGTAAGCAGTCTCTATTTTTTTTTTTTTTTTTTTTTTTTTTTTTTTGGAAGGGCCCAGCGGTTGAAGAGGACGGCGGAGGCGGCAGCCGTCAATATTTACCAGATGTCTGTGTGGAAGTGTGGAGAGGCATCTTGATTACGTTTAAAACTTTTTTTGGGGAGTAGCAGCTTGCTTTCGTTTTTTACCAAAGCCTTTTGTGTTTAGTCCTCAAACCATCACCCTAAAAAAAATGAAAGAAGTCATATGGCGATTGCCAATGACTGTATTTTTTTGTAATGTGTTGCATCCCACTGTTTCAAATCAACACAATTATGATGATCAACAGATTACAGTCACTGAATATGATGCATTAAACGCTGTGTATCCCCAACATATCCCAACATATCCCAATATATCCCAATATATCCCAATATATCCCAATATATCCCACATATTGCAGCTGTGGGGAAAGTATAACACTCAAACATCCACATCCAACTTAACCTTTCCCTTTACGCCATGTGCTACAAACTAAGAGGACATTTTCAGCAAAAGAGGACATTTTCGGCAAAGAGATTGATAGAAAAGTGTGATAATATAAAGAGACCATTTCCTTTTCCTTCCTATTCCGACTGAGTGTATGTAAACGCTGGCAGCTGAGGTCAGGGTTAAGCAGGACAATGACGGGACTCAGAGGGATGAGGTCATAAGTCACGAGAGGTGGTCCTGGTGGGGGGGGGGGATCCCTTGGGTGTCCCTCATATGTCATCAGGGGTCCTGCAAGCCCCCTCCCCCACCCCACACACACACTTCGCTGATAGATGGCCACTCTAATGGGCACTAGTCCAGAGTAAGTGTTTTACAGGAAGTGCTGAGTCGTTGATAGAGGCCCTGCCCCGTAGTTGACATATCTCCACAACACTGCCAAAAGACCCTCAGATGTAACAGTGAGCTAGAGAGAGAATGTGAATAAGACAATTATATTACATTATATCATTTGTTGCAGTGGCAGGAAATATATCAGTAAAATTCAGGTTAAACACAGGAAGAACCAGGACGTAAACAAAATAGGAAGTAAATCTGCCACGGCAGCAGTTTATTTTTTATTTTTTGCAAACTCACTCAGATATTTTGAAACCAGCTAAGCTGTCTACAATTACCAAGAATGCAGGTCTGGTTGTCTCGTCACAGCGACGGCTGCACGGCGCTCCAACCAGATGCCAATCGTTCCTGGCTGCCAGGTTGGCTGGTTCAGACTTCTGGAGCCTGGATTTACCTTGTGTTGCTAACACAAGACAATTACCCCAATTAATTTGGTGGAAGAATGGAATGGAGATGTGAGATTGTTTTGGTCGAGTCAAAATAAACAGTGTCTCCTGTACCCTAGTATATACACATTTCAGTTTAACGAGCAGTGCCAGCTACATTTAGGAGACATTTTGAGTGTGAGTCAAGTTTACATAATACAAGTTTAATAAGGCATTTCATGTCATGTACTGTATTTATGGTAAGTAAGATATTTAAAAAGATAATCTAGAGATTTCAAGTCCCTCGGTTGAGAGAATGGGGCTAAATTGAGCAGGCAAAGACAGACGGTACGTTTTAGAATGAGACTGATATGATACAGGAGAATGTCACATGGAGAATATCACATCTTCAAAGGGGCAAAAAAGGGATCTGGTTCAGCGGAGACCAGTTTTACAAGAACTGGGTGTTTCCAATCATCCTTCACAAAAAAAGACTGAAAGAATTTGGCATTGTAAATGAGGACATAAAATGCATTGAAAAAATTGATAGTGGACGAATGTAGGAGAGGTGAACCTCCGTACCTTTTTCTCCAGTGCATGGAGAAACAATTACAAGTTGTCCTTACTACTCAGGGTCTCAGGGAACCCTGAGTGTTTCAGGGGACCCTGAGTGTTTCACTGGTTGCACCTCCACTGTGGCGTATACATCTCCCATGACACTCGGACCAGATATACAGCTGCCATGACACCGTGACCAAATATTCAGCTGCCATGACACTAGGACCAGATTGGGGGCTTTGCCGTTTGGAGGCTGTATCGCCCATCGTAAGGTCACCAGCTGCTGGTTTATTAGCCAGGTTATTAAATCCACCAGCCTCCTTAAACTCCTGAACCTGACTTGTAGAGAGACAGACTGATGTACACGAAAAATCTGCAGTGCACGGATGTGGCCAAGTTCACCAATAAGCTGATGTGGGGAGTATGGAACAGGGGGCGACGTACGTTTGACGAGGCCGAGGAGAGTTCGATCAAAGCATACGGTGGCCAGCAGCAGAAGCCCTTAGTCAGCTCCCCAATGCAGACCTCTTATTTTTAATACAAGGAGTTCAGCTTCATGAGGTCAGTATTATGAGGTCAGGTTTATGAGGTCAGCATTATGAGGTCAGCATAATGAGGTCAGCATTATGAGGTCAGCATTATGAGGTCAGCTTTATGAGGTCAGCATTATGAGATCAGCATTACGAGGTCAGCATTACGAGGTCAGCTTTACGAGGTCAGCATTATGAGGTCAGCATTTATGAGGTCAGCAATACGAGGTCAGCATTACGAGGTCAGCATTACGAGGTCAGCTTTACGAGGTCAGCATTACGAGATCAGCATTACGAGGTCAGCTTTACGAGGTCAGCATCATGTAGTCAGCATTTTTAGGTCAGCTTCCTGATGTCTGCATTATGAGGTCAGCTTCATGAGGTCAGCTTCATGAGGTCAGCTTCATGAGGTCAGCTTCATGAGGTCAGCTTTATGAGGCCAGCTTTATGAGGTTAGCATTATGAGGTCAGCTTCATGAGGTCTGCATTCTGAGGTCGGCATTGTGAGGTCAGCTTTGTGAGGTCAGCTTTACGAGGTCTGCATTATGAGGTCAGCTTTACGAGGTCAGCATCATGTAGTCAGCATGCTTGCAGAGAAGTGCAAAAGCAGAGTTGATCTTTGACATGACAAACATGCTTACAGTATGGCACTGCAGTTGTAATTGTATTGCTTGTAATACGAGCCTAATTTATTATTCAATCCATTGAAGACATACAGTGCTGCCTTATTCTAAAATTTATCAAATCGTTTTTCACCCTTTTTAATCTACACACAATCCCCCATAATGACAAAGCAAAAACTGTTTTATAGAATTTTTTGCAAAAATGAATTCAGACCCTTTACTGAGTACTTTGTTGAAGCACCTTTGGCAGAGATTACAGCCTCAAGTCTTCTTGGGTATGACGCTACAAGCTTGGCACACCTGAATTTGTGGAGTTTCTCCCATTCTTCTCCGCAGATCCTTCCAAGCTCTGTCAGGTTGGATGGGGAGTGTTATTGCACAGCTTTTTTCAGGTCTCTCCAGAGATGTTCGATTGGGTTCAAGTCCAGGCTCTGGCTAAGCCACTCAAGGACATTCAAAGACTTGTCCCAAAGCCACTCCAGCGATGTCTTGGCTGTGTGCTTAGGGTCGTTGTCCTGTTGGACTGTGAACCTTCACCCCAGTCTAAGGTCCTGAGTGCTTTGGAGCAGGTTTTCATCAAGGATCTCTCTGTACTGTACATTGCTACTTTAATTTTTCCCTCGTTCAGTCCCTGCCGCTGAAAAACATCCCCACAGCATGATGCTACCACCATGAATCACCGTAGGAATGGAGAGTCTTTAGGTGCCTTTTGGAAAACTCCAAGCGGGCTGTCATGTGCCTTTTACTGAGGAGTGGTTTCCGTCTGGCCACTCTACCATAAAGGCCTGATTGGTGGAGTGCTGCAGAGATTGTTATCGTTCTGGAAGTTTCTCCCATCTCCACAGAGGAACTCTGGAGCTCTTTCAGAATGACCAATGGGTTCTTGGTCACCTCCCCTGACCAAGGCCATTCTCCCCAGATTACTCAGTTTGGCCGGGCGGCCAGCTCTAGGAAGAGTCTTGGTGGTTCCAAAATTCTTCCATTTAAGAATTATGTAGGCCACTGTGTTCTTCGGGACCTTCGGTGCTGCAGAATTGTTTTGGTACCCTTCCCCAAATCTGTGCCTCAACACAATCCTTTCCCGGAGCTCTACGGACAATTCCTTCGACCTCATGGTTTGGTTATTGCTTTGACATGCACTGTCAACTGTGGCACCTTATATAAATAGACAGGTGTGTGGCTTTCCAAATCATGTCCAATCAATTGAATTTACCACAGGTGGACTCCAATCAAGCTGTAGAAACATCTCAAGGATGATCATCAATGGAAACAGGATGAACCTGAGCTCAATTTCGAGTCTCATAGTAAAGGGTTAAGTAAAATTATTTCATGTAGTTTTTTGGGATATCTGTACTTTACTATTTATATTTTTTTGACAACTTTTATTTTTACTCCACTACATTCCTAAAGAAAATAATGTACTTTTTACTCCTTACATATTCCCTGACATCCAAAAGTACACGTTACATTTTGAGTGCTTAGCAGGACAAGAAAATTGTTTAATTCACGCACTTATCAAGAGAACATCCCTGGTCATCCCTACTGCCTCTGATCTGGCAGACTCACTAAACATAAATACTTCCTTTGTGAATTTTTTCTGAGTGTTGAACTGTGCCCCTGGCTATCTGTAAACTAAAAAAACAAGAAAATCGTGTTTTCTGGTTTGCTTGATATAAGACATTTTAAATGATTCATACTTTTACTTTTGATACTTAAGTACATTTAAAAACACACACTTTTAGACTTTGGCTCGAGTAGTATTTTACCTTTTTCCACCACTGTACAAAACCTGTTTTTGCTTTGTCATTATGGGGTATTGTGATGTCATTATGGGGTATTGTGATGTAATTATGGGGGTATTGTGATGTCATTATGGGGTATTGTGATGTAATTATTGGGGTATTGTGATGTCATTATGGGGTATTGTGTGAAAATTGATGAGGAACATTTATTATTTAATCCATTTTAGATAAAAGCTGTGTCTGAGTACTTTCCGAGGGCACTAATACTGAGCTGCACCCCCTTTTCCCCTCAGAACAGCTTTAATTTATCTGGGCATGGACCCTATGAGGTGTTGAAGTGTTCCAAAGGGATACTGGCTCATGTTGAATTCAATGTTTCCCACAGTTGTATTAAGTTGGCTGGATGTTTATTGGGTGGTGGACCAGTGTTGATACAAACTGGAAACTGTTGAGCATGAAAAATCCAACAGTGTTGCAGTTCTTGACACAAACCAGTGCGCCTGGCACCTACTACCATACCCCGTTCAAAGGCACTCAAATATTTTGTCTTCACCATTCCCCCTCTGAATGGCACACATACACAATCCACGTCTCAATTGTCACAAGGCATAAAAATCCTTCTTTAACCTGTCTCCTCTCCTTCATCTACACTGATTGAAGTAGATTTAACTGGTGACATCAATAAGGGATCATATCTTTCACCTGGATTCACCTGGTCAGTCTATGCCATGGAAAGAGCAGGTGTTTAAAGTGTTTGGTAAAGTCAGTGTATGTCAGCAGCCAAAAACCTGACACCTTGCATCTTCATGTAGTTTTCGCTCCATTTCTTGTGAAATTCTGTGCTTTGATAAACAGTACCAGTAAAAAGTTTGGACACACCTACTCAATCCAGAGTTTTTCTTTATTTTTTTATATTTTCTACATTGTAGAATAATAGTGAATACATAACAACTATGAAATAACACGAATGAAATGATGTAGTAACCAAAAAAGTGTTAAACAAATCAAAATATATTTTATATTTGAGAATCTTCAAAGTAGCCACCCTTTGCCTTGATGACAGCTTTGCACGCTCTTGACATTCTCTCATAGCAGCTTCACGAGAAATGCTTTTACAACAGTCTTGAAGGAGTTCCCACATATGCTGAGCACATGTTGGCTGCTTTTCCTTCAATCTGCGGTCCAACTCATCCCAAACCATCTCAAATGGGTTGAGGTCAGGTGATTGTGGAGGCCAGGTCATCTGATGCAGCACTCCATCACTCTCCTTCTCTGTCAAATAGCCCTTACACAGCCTGGAGGTGTGTTGGGTCATTGTCCTGTCTGATGGGGAGGTGGGGGTGGGGAATGTTGCACTGTTTCATGATTAAAAACACATCAGTCAACAGTTTGTTTTTGAATCTAGTATTTTTAAAGTGCTACTTTATCTTTGTTACATCATCTGACCAGCTTCTCTCCTGGACTGCTTGCAGTACAATAGGTGCCCTTGACAGAACCTGTGATGATTAAATTGAATTAAACAGGTACACAGCCACAGTACACCTGAATATCTTGTGTCTCTAAGCCATCAATCCCACGGCTTCTCTAAGCCCCTCTCCCCCGGCTTCTCCTGCGCGGCTTTGAACATGTAAAATATCTGTGATATAGAGATCAGTGAAATAGAGATCTGTGAAATAAAAGTCCAATCTGTGACCTTTCGACCTCCTTCTATACGCTGAACTCTCATGACTTTTAAAATAAAACGCTCCTCAATAGTTTTCTCAGCTGTTCTGTGTTTCTGGTCATCGGATAAGCCATACCGTCGGGCTCATTCTTGCTTCCCTGGCTTGCTGACCTCTCTGCTCTCAGGATAATTGCCTCAGAGTTTGATGGACTGGTGTCTCAGAAGCAAAGTATGTGTAGATAACAGCTACGAGTCTATCTCCCATCCACTGTTGACCGTCCCGTCCACTATAACGAGTAAACGTTGGCGGTGAAGGAAGCCACCATCAGCTAAGGAATTATATAGCCTGTTGCAAACATAGAAATTACCTCTAACTGCCTTCATACTGGACACAGAGACATAGACACTACCACTAACTGCCTTCATACTGGACACAGAGACATAGAAACTACCACTAACTGCCTTCATACTGGACACAGAGACATAGAAACTACCACTAACTGCCTTCATACTGGACACAGAGACATAGACACTACCTCTAACTCCCTTCATACTGGACACAGAGACATAGACACTACCTCTAACTGCCTTCATACTGGACACAGAGACATAGAAACTACCACTAACTGCCTTCATACTGGACACAGAGACATAGAAACTACCTCTAACTGCCTTCATACTGGACACAGAGACATAGAAACTACCACTAACTGCCTTCATACTGGACACAGAGACATATCCAAAATCCTGAAGTATCCCTTTACACATGTTATTCCAATCAGTCAATGATAAAAACTATACCAAAATCTTCTACTGCCTTTGAAAAACGGTATTTTTTAAAGTTTCACTGATTCCTCAATAACTGTTAATGTGTCAAGACTTTCTCATTTTCTCTGGTGTCTCCAATTCACGTGATCGATTCACATGTGCAATTACAATTATAACTGGATTGTTCCATTATACAAATGTAAAACTCTGAAAGCCCACATGTGTACTGGATGGTTCAATGTGGTGGACCAAGGTTGGCTGTAGACCCTAAGGACAATTTTGCCGGAACACATCATACTTCCACCTACAATTTTCTACATATTTTTCGGGTTGGCTCTCTCTTTATTTTAAGTGCCAAAAAAGCCAGGGACCCTCTCGTGAAGAAAGCCATGGTTGCCCTCTCAACGAAGCATGCAAACTGAGGAACTTGCTTAGAGTTCCTCAACAAAAAAAATGCTTAGTGAACTTAGTCATCCAATTACTACTAGTCTAGAGATATTGGGCTGTGCTTTAGACTCTCTGTCAGAACTGTATAGCTGCAGAGACACAAGGTGAGCTTTCCACCACAGCTGTGCAGTGCCAAGCGTAACCTACATCTGGCAGCCGTGACAGGTAAAGAATAATAAAGTGTTATTCCACCACCAGCACTAATGGGAATAAATGGCTGAGCCCCTTCGACAGCTAACCACATCCTGATAGGTTGCTCAAAAAGACTCCCTGTCTATGTTGAAGCCTAAACGAACCTTTCAGGGGAACAAAAATAATGTCTCAAAGTGAAATGTTTATGTTTTAAAAATAACTGTCTTTGCAGAGAAATGGGACAAAAGGAAAAGCATCTCTTACACTCCAATGGGGAGAGTCAGACCTGATATTGTATAGTCTGCTGCCTTCAGACATGAGACTGTATGGACTGCTGTATTCAGACCTGAGACTGTATGGACTTCATTCAGACCTGAGACTGTATGGACTTCATTCAGACCTGAGACTGTATGGACTGCTGCCTTCACACCTGAGACTGCATGGACTGCTGCCTTTAGACATGAGACTGTATGGTCTGCTGGCTTCAGACCTGAGACTGTATGGTCTGCTGGCTTCAGACCTGAGACTGTATGGTCTGCTGGCTAACACATAACTGTAATGTGAACCATGCTTTTCCTGGCATGAACACGCTGTGATTCAGTCTAAATGTGCAACATCTTTGAAATAAAAAAGAATGAGCATGCCAATCGTCAGAAACAGAATTAGTGCAAGTTGCAGTGCTAATTAGTTGCACATGGGGAAGAAAACCAGCCACTGGGGTGTGGGGGAAAAAACATAATCGAAAAGGTGTCGACATATGAAACATCGTGCACCGTTTTAACAGTATGGGAAACTTACTGCAAACAATTCTGCCCGAGACCCAAACTGCATGTCGAATTTCTTTCCTTCAGAAAGTAGATGAATGCTTAAAATTAATAAGTGTTTAATGAGGTTTAGATGACATCCACTCAAATAACTCTCAATTTATCTTTCTTTCACCTCTGATTTCTTCTGAGCTTTCAATTCTATATCTTTAGTACTTGGGTGTTTCAAAATGCGTGCTACCGTGAGTCCAAATCAAAGTTTGTGAAAACGGAGCACGGAGGGAATTTCGCGAATGCCTACCTTCATTTGTATATATATTTCGATGCATGCATCGATGCAAGCTTCAACGGAAAGTATGCAAAGAAATATGACACAACCACATAAAAAAAATTAAGCATATTTTCTTGAAAATTATATTTCGGGAATGAAATGCTGCCTATTCACATCTCATATGTTGCCTGACAACAATATATTTTATTTTTCTAACAGACCTTATTCTAACAGGTTACCTTATTCCAACAGGTTGCCTTATTCTAACAGGTTGCTTTATTCTAACAGGTTACCTTATTCTAACAGGTTGCCTTATTCTAACAGGTTGCCTTATTCTAACAGGTTACCTTATTCTAACAGGTTACCTTATTCTAACAGGTTACCTTATTCTATCAGGTTACCTTATTCTAACAGGTTACCTTATTCTAACAGGATCGAGATGGAGAGCTGTGACATATGGCTTGTTGAACAGCTGTATCTAATAACATGGTACCTGATAGACAGGGAACAGCTCTGAGATATGGCTTGTTGAATTGTAACTAATAACATGGTACCTGATAGACAGAGAACAGCTCTGAGATAAGGCTTGTTGAACAGCTGTAACTAATAACATGGTACCTGATAGACAGAGAACAGCTCTGAGATAAGGCTTGTTGAACAGCTGTATCTAATAACATGGTACCTGATAGACAGAGAACAGCTCTGAGATATGGCTTGTTGAATTGTAACTAATAACATGGTACCTGATAGACAGAGAACAGCTCTGAGATAAGGCTTGTTGAACAGCTGTAACTAATAACATGGTACCTGATAGACAGAGAACAGCTCTGAGATAAGGCTTGTTGAACAGCTGTATCTAATAACATGGTACCTGATAGACAGAGAACAGCTCTGAGATAAGGCTTGTTGAACAGCTGTAACTAATAACATGGTACCTGATAGACAGAGAACAGCTCTGAGATAAGGCTTGTTGAACAGCTGTATCTAATAACATGGTACCTGATAGACAGAGAACAGCTCTGAGATAATGGCTTGTTGAACAGCTGTAACTAATAACATGGCTTTTGATAGAGAGAGAACAGCTGTGACAATTTATTGTTAAAACGAGATGCTGCCTGGATCTTTAATTTAAAGACCCTTTGCTCCCTTCGGTCTCAACGTAGACTTTGATTTGATTATTGTGATTGTAAAATGTTTGTAGGCTCATGTAGCCTAATTGTATCTGTGATCGTACGCCGTCCATTTATGGCGTACGAGATGGCGTACAGACGTGTGTGTCTTTTGACACTATATAAATCACCTCGCAGTGTTTGTCATTATACCCCCCCGATGAAGACATCTTGTCTGTCGAAACGTTGGACAGAAATGTTTTTTTGCATCTGAGCTCCTAGAGTGTGCGGCTCTCTTCTACGTGATATAGAGAGAGAGAGAGAGAGAGAGAACAGCTTTGGCCTTTTTGACAAGACTTCTCTCTCATTTAAGAACTCCCTAAGGTCGATGTCCGCGCCCTTGCGGAAATCAAATGAGCATAATAACAAAATCCCCATCCAAATCCGTCAGTTTACGCTGGAGATGTCTGTATTTTTTATTTTTTTGCATTGGACGCGACTCAAACAACCATATCTGACTAAGTCACAATTCAGCAACTGCAACTGAGGTGAAAATGGAACAGAGCGATGTTGGTCAGACCTTCTCACAAAACCGTCTGCAGCATCCGAAACGGTTTGGCCTACAAACTATTATTGTTATTTTACCTTTACCAGGCAAGTCAGTTTAAGAACAAATTCTTATTTTCAATGACGGCCTAGGAACAGTGGGTTAAACTGCCAGATTTGTACCTTGTCAGCGCGGGGACATGAACTTGATACCTTTACGAATTACTAGTCCGACACTCTAACCACTAGGCTACCCTGCCGCCCCCCTCAATATGAACCCTCCTTGGAAAGATGAGACTCTCACGAACACGGTGGCGTTCCGTTTTGCTCTACGATTCCCCACAAGCGTCTTGGGACTAGTTTCAAGTCGGTACAGACGATCTGCCAACTGTAGAGTCTGAAAGTTTGGGCTACACACTAATATGACCCCTCCGTGGAAAGGTGAAAATCAAAATAGCAAAATAATCCTTGGTATGACCTTCTTAAAACAATTCTCTATAGGTTTAGTAGAACATCGTCTCTCCCTTGGCTTAGACAGGGCTTAGACCATTCAGGGCCAAAATAAGGGGTTAAATACACCTAACAGATCTTTCTTATATTTCTCAGATATACGACAGAAACTTCAGAACAAACTTCCTTTAGATTTTTTTTTTTTAAATAAATGAATCCTTGAGTCAGTCAAAAAAAGCTCGTACGGCTCCTTGGGTCTGTCAAAAAGGCTCGTACGGCTCCTTGAGTCTGTCAAAAAGGCTCGTACGGCTCCTTGGGTCTGTCAAAAAAAGCTTGTACGGCTCCTTGGGTCTGTCAAAAAGGCTCGTACGGCTCCTTGAGTCTGTCAAAAAGGCTCGTACGGCTCCTTGGGTCTGTCAAAAAAAGCTCGTACGGCTCCTTGGGTCTGTCAAAAAGGCTCGTACGGCTCCTTGAGTCAGTCAAAAAGGCTCGTACGGCTCCTTGGGTCTGTCAAAAAAGCTCGTACGGCTCCTTGGGTCTGTCAAAAAGCTTGTACGGCTCCTTGGGTCTGTCAAAAAGGCTCGTACGGCTCCTTGAGTCTGTCAAAAAGGCTCGTACGGCTCCTTGGGTCTGTCAAAAAGGCTCGTACGGCTCCTTGGGTCTGTCAAAAAGGCTCGTCTGGCTCCTTGGGTCTGTCAAAAAGGCTCGTCGGCTCCTTGGGTCTGTCAAAAGGCTCGTCTGGCTCCTTGAGTCTGTCAAAAAGCTCGTCTGGCTCCTTGGGTCTGTCAAAAGGCTCGTGACGGCTCCTTGGGTCTGTCAAAAAGGCTCGTACGGCTCCTTGAGTCTGTCAAAAAGGCTTGTACGGCTCCTTGGGTCTGTCTAAAAAGCTCGTACGGCTCCTTGGGTCTGTCAAAAAGGCTCGTACGGCTCCTTGAGTCTGTCAAAAGGCTTGTACGGCTCCTTGGGTCTGTCAAAAAGGTTCGTACGGCTCCTTGAGTCTGTCAAAAGACTTGTACGGTTCCTTGAGTCTGTCAAAAGACTGTTACGCTCCTTGAGTCTGTCAAAAAGGCTGGTATGGCCATCTGTGTTGCTGGATAAAATGAAATGAAACTGTCTAAATGTTTTCAGACGGGCTGTACTGGCGGAAAACAGGGAGATAATTGAGTGATAAGCATAGCTGAATCGTTAGCGACGGGCCCCGGGGGGTTTAGAATTAAGACCCACTTTGACACTTTAGGAGCGACCCTGAGCCTCGCTGGGAGATGAGATCCGGGCTGCCAGGAAAAGGGGAAAAGTCTGGGTAAGGGTGTGGGAGGCTAGAAGTTTGAATCAAGACGCCTGCCATGCACCCTCTGTGCTTCCCTTGTGTAGACAGGGAGGGAGAGAGCAGAGGGGTGGGGTTGGGGGGGTGTGTCGGGAAAGTGGGGGGGACTAGAGAATCTGAGACACACAGCGGAGAACAGGAGGACAACGTCTCCATTTAGGCCGGCAGAAAAACAGCTGCGTCCAAATGTTCCCTCACTCGGGTAAGCCTCCAGGGAGGGACCCTAGCCACTGGCCCTGTACCCTGGCAATCACACCCCCCACACACACACACACACAACCAACCCCTCTCTTCGTTGTCTCCCTCAACCCCCCATTCCATCACTCTGGTTTGAGAGTGGATTCCACCGCTCAGGCAATAGCAAAAAGGAACACATGGGAGAACTGGACCACCCCTCAGCTCTCTCCCAGAGTCCAGGCTCTAACACATGGGAGAAATGGACCACCCTTATACCCCTCAGCTCTCTCCCAGAGTCCAGGCTCTAACACATGGATCACCCCTCAGCTCTCTTCCAGAGTCCAGGCTCTAACACATGGGAGAAATGGACCACCCTTATACTCCTCAGCTCTCTCCCAGAGCCACGGCTCTAACACAAATAAATCCTGGCAGATTTAATGAATTTTTTTTTTTTTACTCCCTTTATCAAAGGATCAAACAGTCCAGGAATCTGTGCTCTGCTGTGTGTGTGTGTGTGTCTGAGTGACATGAAAGCTGTGGTGATGTGTCACCCTTTCCTTTGCTATTCTCCCCACAACAGCTGCTAATTGTCCACTCCATGTTAAACTCTGAGGAACGAAGGATCGACCATAAATCTAACGTCGCTTTAATAAAGACAAATGGTCACTTTTATATCCTTCAACGCGAATGTTTAAAAAAAAAAAAGAAAGTTGTTTAAAAAAAAATAAAAATCTCAGATGGGAATACATGGGGTATAACATCTTGGAGACGTGCACTTGTAGCATGTCGGCCATATCGCATGGGCCTCTCCAAACTGTTTACATATTTGAATCGTTGTGCCGCTGACGTGACATGTAAAGTGTATGCTTCAGTATTGCCGGTCCTCTCCGAACTGTTCAGTCAACACCACAGGGTTATTTCAAGGCTGAGGAAAGAGTGGACATGCATTAGAAAGAGCCAGCGCAGTGCCACAGTCCCCCCCCCCCATAGCAACCCCTTTCTGAGCTTCTGTGTGTTTCAAACACATTTTCAGCATTGGAGAAGACACGGGGAACATAAGATAAATACAAGCTCATTATCCACTCCAGACACCATTTATATTTCTTCATTCTTTTACAAATTCAACTTCTGAATCCAATTCCAAAGACATGTAGACTTTTTTTTCAAGGTCAAAGATTATACTGTATCTCCGACACAAAATTTAACTCAAGCTATAGTCAATATATAACAGATGTTACCCCATGTAAGACACCTTGAAGTTATTCCATTATGCAAATGCAAGGACAAATATTGCTTCATCAAGATAAAATATTTCATGGTAGTGTGATGTTTAACTAAGTATTTTTTGACCCAAGAGTTATGGATAACAATTAGACTTAAACAGATGTGTCCTAATGCACTATGTATTTTAAAAGCATTTAAGCTATTTCCTCAGGCTAAACCAACCGTCTCATGTTCAATTGCAGTTTAAGGAAAGCTTGTGCATAATGTAACTCCCCAAACCGCAGAACATTTTGACAACTGCATGTTTATGTCTTAACCAATTAGGTCAGAAATAGTTTTGGGAGACTTTCGGTGTCAGCAGAGGCCGCATAACGGACGGACGGTTAGGGTGGTCACGAGGACTTTAGCCGCTTTAAAGAAGGTGAATAGTCACCGTGCACGAGGCACACCTAGAAGACCTTATGCACGAGGCACACATAGAATACCTTATGCACGAGGCACACATAGAATACCTTATGCATGAGGCACACCTAGAAGACCTTATGCACGAGGCACACCTAGAAGACCTTATGCACGAGGCACACCTATAAGACCTTATGCACGAGGCACACATAGAATACCTTATGCACGAGGCACACATAGAATACCTTATGCATGAGGCACACCTAGAAGACCTTATGCACGAGGCACACCTAGAAGACCTTATGCACGAGGCACACCTAGAAGACCTTATGTACGAGGCACACATAGAATACCTTATGCACGAGGCACACCTAGAAGACCTTATGCACGAGGCACACCTAGAAGACCTTATGCACGAGGCACACCTAGAAGACCTTATGCACGAGGCACACATTGAATACCTTATGCACGAGGCACCAATAGAAAACCTTATGCACGAGGCACACCTAGAAAACCTTATGCACGAGGCACACCTAGAAGACCTTATGCACGAGACACACATAGAAGACCTTATGCACGAGGCACACCTAGAAGACCTTAAGCACGAACCACACCTAGAAGACCTCATGCACGAGGCACACCTAGAAGACCTTATGTACAAGGCACACCTAGAAGACCTTATGCACGAGGCACACCTAAAAGACCTTATGCACGAGGCACACATAGAAGACCTTATGCACGAGGCACACCTAGAAGACCTTATGGAATCCATCTGTGCCATTACTTTGTGTGAAGTCTGGGAAGTCTCACAGTATGTGCCTTTGTGTGTGTGTGTGTGTGTGTGTGTGTGTGTGTGTGTGTGTGTATGTGTGTGTGTGTGTGTGTGCGTATGTGTGTGTGTGTGTGTGTGTGTGA
This sequence comes from Brachymystax lenok tsinlingensis, assembly GCA_030435695.1. Taxonomy (NCBI): domain Eukaryota; kingdom Metazoa; phylum Chordata; class Actinopteri; order Salmoniformes; family Salmonidae; genus Brachymystax; species Brachymystax lenok. The sequence goes on from CM059793.1 coordinate 4,649,829, forward strand.
GTGTGTAGAAGTGTCTTAATCGGTTGTAAAGTGTATGGCCACATGAACACGTTTCATAACAAGAAGAATGTTCCAAAGTCTGATTCACATGTTCAGAATGAGTTCAGGGAGTCCGGAGCTGGCCGGTGGTCCTTGGCCCAGTCAACTGTATAAAAGATGTTCATGTCATCACTCTAATTAAGAGCATATGAATGTAGAAGAGGAAGAACACTCACACACACACACATTTTTCCATGTTTGGAGAACAAATATTGAAATGTTTTAATGAGTGGTATGGGAATGTCCGTTATAATGAAATTAGGGAATATTTCACGGAATTCAGCATCAGGAGAACGAGTCATTCCCATCAGGAAAACCAGTCATTCACCGTCAGGAAAACCAGTCATTCACCGTTAGGAGAACCAGTCATTCACCATCAGGAAAACCAGTCATTCACCATCAGGAAAACCAGTCATTCACCATCAGGAGAACCAGTCATTCACCGTTAGGAGAACCAGTCATTCACCATCAGGAGAACCAGTCATTCACCATCAGGAGAACCAGTCATTCACCATCAGGAGAACCAGTCATTCACCATCAGGAGAACCAGTCATTCACCATCAGCAAAACCAGTTATTCCCCTTCAGCAAAACCAGTTATTCCCCTTCAGCAAAACCAGTTATTCCCCATCAGCAAAACCAGTTATTCCCCATCAGGAAAACCAGTCCTTCACCATCAGGACAACCAGTCATTATATTTCAAAACGTTCTAACCATGTGTAATGTAAAGCTATTCATATTCTAGAATGTTGAGGAGGGGGGAAAAGACACATGCAGTTAGTGTGTCAGAATGTCCCTTTCCTTCCTTTAAAGCTCATTAGAATTCTACTATTTTGTCCCCAATGCATTTCATTAGGGCAGAGCTGGCGGATTGCAGACACATCGTCAATGGTGCTGTTGAACAGTGATGCTGTCCAGATGGTTTCCACTGAAACTTCCTCCAGACCCCCGCCCCCACTCTCTTTCTTGCTCTCTCTCACACACACACACACACACACACACACACACACACACACACACACACACACACACACACACACACACACACACACACACACACACACACACACACACAAGCACGCAGCCTGTATGCACACAGACACAGGCACACGCATGGACACAAAAGCTCTCTCTCACACACACACACACACACACACACACACACACACACACACACACAACCACACAAACACCAAGGTTCTCCCTGTGTCCTCAAGGAGAAATCCATTTAAAGTACTGGGCCTCAGTGGTTCTGAAATGCGAGCACAACGAACAGTTGTATTTTGTTTGTCAGTGAGTGATATGATCAGGCCAACCGTCCATCTTTTTCTCCTAGCATGTGGTCCAAGGCCAGCAAACCAGCAGAGAGTCTTTGAATCCAGGTTGAAATAGCATGTCTGTCAAAGGGAAAAAACTTTGATTGTATTACTCATGCGTACGCCAGATAGCAGCAGTCTTTCAGTTTAGTAATTGAATCCCAGAGAGTAGCTAATTGGTTTTCAAATTAAACATAAAAGGTACAAGGCCAAGGACTTTGACTAACAAAGGAAAATGTGTCCAATCATTCTGATGGGCATTTGGGTGGAGTGGGCAGAAAAATTTAAGTTTAAGAAGAAAAATGGTCTCAGTATTCAAAGTTAACTGAGGTACTGTATGGGTGTATGAGTTATATAGTTCATGAGTTTATTCTGAATTTTCACCCAAATCAAAACCTTACAACATGCATCTATAATTACAGTACTTAGTTATGTATTTTTATTCTTTCTTACTTTTTTTCTTTATTTATTATAATCTATCTCTGCAGGATTTTAAACAATCTATGAAGTTTACATTAAATTATTCCTTTTGATGACACACTGTGACCTTTGACCCTGCCTGGTCTGAGTTGTGTATGCTGACAAGCATCTCCTTGGAGCCGTGTACATTTAGAGGTCACAGGAAACCAGGTATCTCCTTGGAGCTTACATTTAGAGGTCACAGGAAACCAGGTATCTCCTTGGAGCCGTGTACATTTAGAGGTCACAGGAAACCAGTCCTCTCCTTGGAGCTGTGTACATTTAGAGGTCACAGGAAACCAGTCCTCTCCTTGGAGCCGTGTACATTTAGAGGTCACAGGAAACCAGTCCTCTCCTTGGAGCTGTGTACATTTAGAGGTCACAGGAAACCAGGCCATTCCTAATGCCACCTCTCCTCACTGTGTCTGGAGCTGTTGAAGGCCTCCGACAGAGGACAGTGCCTATCTGAAAAGACATTTAACATCATTTCTCTGAATGCAGTTCAAGCACAATACCTCCTGTTGATAAAGGGCAGGCGTTCTTTAAGGCGTTCTTTAAAGGCCCAGTGGAGTCAAAGACGTGATTTTACTGTGTTTTTATACATATTTCCACACTATGAGGTTGGAATAATACTGTGAAATTGTGAACTGGACGACAGTACCTTTTTAGTGTAAGAGGTGTTTGAAAAGACCGCCTGACATTTCAGCCTGTTGTGGTGGGATGGAGCTTTGGCCTTTCCATGCGGTTAACTAGTCAATCAAATCAGATCAAATGTTATTTGTCACATGCACCGAATACAACAGGTGTAGACCTTACAGTGAAATGCTGAATTCAACAGGTGTAGACCTTACAGTGAAATGCTGAATTCAACAGGTGTAGACCTTACAGTGAAATGCTGTATACAACAGCTGTAGACCTTACAGTGAAATGCTGAATACAACAGGTGTAGACCTTACAGTGAAATGCTGAATTCAAAAGGTGTAGACCTTACAGTGAAATGCTGAATTCAACAGGTGTAGACCTTACAGTGAAATGCTGTATACAACAGCTGTAGACCTTACAGTGAAATGCTGAATTCAAAAGGTGTAGACCTTACAGTGAAATGCTGAATTCAACAGGTGTAGACCTTACAGTGAAATGCTGTATACAACAGCTGTAGACCTTACAGTGAAATGCTGAATTCAAAAGGTGTAGACCTTACAGTGAAATGCTGAATTCAACAGGTGTAGACCTTACAGTGAAATGCTGTATACAACAGCTGTAGACCTTACAGTGAAATGCTGAATACAACAGGTGTAGACCTTACAGTGAAATGCTGAATACAACAGGTGTAGACCTTACAGGGAAATGTTTACTTACAAACCCTTAAGCAACAGTGCACTTTATAAAAATGCATAAAAATGAACAATTTAACAAATAATTAAGGAGCAACAATAAAATAACAGTAGTGAGGCTATATACAGGGTGTTACGGTACAGAGTCAATGTGGAGGCTATATGCAGTGTTACGGTACAGAGTCAATGTGGAGGCTATATACAGGGGGTACTGGTACAGAGTCAATGTGGAGGCTATATACAGGGTGTTACGGTACAGAGTCAATGTGGAGGCTATATACAGGGTGTTACGGTACAGAGTCAATGTGGAGGCTATATACAGGGTGTTACGGTACAGAGTCAATGTGGAGGCTATATACAGGGGGTACTGGTACAGAGTCAATGTGGAGGCTATATACAGGGTGTTACGGTACAGAGTCAATGTGGAGGCTATATACAGGGTGTTACGGTACAGAGTCAATGTGGAGGCTATATACAGGGGGTACTGGTACAGAGTTGTGCTCTCTTCACGATTGTCTAGGTGTGTTTGGACCCTGATTGTTTGTTGGTGATGTGGACACCAAGGAACTTGAAGCTCTCAACCTGATCTGCTACATCCCCGTCGATGATTCCGATAAGAAAGAGAGTTCCAAACCTCTCTGCAAATCACAGCTAGTTTGAGTTTTCCCCGTCCTCACTTCACTTGCTATATGCTATGAATCAATTCTTGATTCATTTTGACCATTCTACTTGAAAATAATCACAGTAAAGTACTTAATTGTTACCAAGAAATTATTTGATATTGAGATAAAAAAAGACTACATTGGACCTTCAAGTATGCTTTCGTTTCGGCTTACAAGAAACAAACACAACTATGTCAATGTCAAGTTTACGTGGCCATGAAAAGCGGAAAACATTTGCTGTACAGTATGATTTCACAGAAAACTGGGAGTGCTATGAAAAGCAACGAATCTTGTATACATAATCGTCTTTATCCTTCTTTTTTTAAGACCACATATACCAGATAGGTTAGTATCAGTCATATTACTACGATAGGTACAGTGTAATGTGTTGTTTTACAGGGTCAGCCATAGTAGTATGATAGGTGCAGTGTAATGTGTTGTTTTACAGGGTCAGTCATAGTAGTATGATAGGTGCAGTGTATTGTGTTGTTTTACAAGGTCAGTCATAGTAGTATGATAGGTGCAGCGTAATGTGTTGTTTTACAGGGTCAGCAGTAGTACAAAGACCCTGGAGTAAATTAGGTTTAAATGCCTTGCTTAATTGCACATCGACAAAATATTTTATTTGAATCAGCGACATTTCGGCTACTGGCCAAATGCTCTAACCACAAGGCAACTATTAGCAATTTGTTTTTTTTATGAGAAATGTTATTTTTGTTGTAAACAACAATACAACTACAAAAACATGTGTTGTGTTCAAGGAGTCGGAAGAGTGATAGAGAGCCGTCCATCTGTCTTTCACGCTGCCACTGACGGCTGGCCTTTGCTAATCAAGTATGGCTGTGAATAGCCCCTTTACTAATCAAGTATGGCTGTGAATAGCCAGGCTCTTGATAGTAGAACAGGCGTTTACAAGTTCAGCAGCTTGTGTGGCCCTCAGCCACCACACACACACACACACACACACACACACACACACACACACACACACACACACACACACACACACACACACACACACACACACACACACACACACACACACACACACACACACACACACACACACACACACACACACACACACACACCCCATAGAAACACCCTTCCGCCCAGCAGGCACCTTCCCACAGCGTTCCACAACACATGCTACTGTGTGGGATTTCCTTCAAAGCCTTTCCATTCCCGCTATGTCTGCAAAGGAACAGATTACTGGGCTAAACATTTCGTTGTCCTTATACCACATACAGTTGTTAAGCTAGAACCAGGTTGATGACCAAAGTGTAAGTACTGAGCTGTACATCGTCAGAAAGAAAACTAGTGACCAAGAAATCAAATATGTGAAAGCTATGAAGTCAAGAATGAGCTTCCCAAAGGTAGTGTTAGATTGGGGGTATTTACGGTAGCTATCCTCAGCATCAATAGTTGGATTTAGTATTCAACACCATTGAGTATGGAACCCCATTTAGTATGAAATACCATTTAGTATGGAACACCATTTAGTATGAAATACCATTTAGTATGAAAAACCATTAAGTATGAAAAACCATTTAGTATGGAATACCTTTTAGTATGGAATACCTTTTAGTATGAAACCCCATTTAGTATGAAACATCATTTAGTATGAAACATCATTTAGTATGAAACATCAATACAATTTAGTATGAAAGACTATTTAGTATGAGACCCCATCTAATATGAAACCCCATTTAGTATGAAAACCCATTTAGTATGAAACCCCATTTCGTATGATAGACCATTTAGTATGAAATACCATTTAGCATGAAAGACCATTTAGTAAGAAACACCATTTAGTATGAAAGACCATTTAGTATGAAATCCCATTTAGTATGAAACCCCATTTAGTTTGAAAGACCATTTAGAATGAATTTCCACTTAGTATGAAATACCAATTAGTATGAAATACCATTTAGTATGAAACCCAATTTAGTATAAAATACCATTTACTATGAAAAACCATTTAGTATGAAAAAATATTTCAAATGCTCAAATAAACTTAACCTTGTCTGACTTTCATTCACTCATGCAGATAAAATAATAATAATAATAATAATAATAATAATAATTAAATGTAATACCATTTAGTGTGAAACCCCATTTACTATGAAATACCATTTAGTATGAAAGACCATTTAGTATGAAAGACCATTTACTATGAAATACCATTGAGTATGAAAGACCATTTAGTATGAAACCCCATTTCGTATGATAGACCATTTAGTATGAAATACCATTTAGCATGAAAGACCATTTAGTAAGAAACACCATTTAGTATGAAAGACCATTTAGTATGAAATCCCATTTAGTATGAAACCCCATTTAGTTTGAAAGACCATTTAGAATGAATTTCCACATAGTATGAAATACCAATTAGTATGAAATACCATTTGGTATGAAACCCCATTCAGTATGAAATATCATTTCGTGAGATACCCCATTTAGTATGAAATACCATTTAGTATGAAACATCATTTAGTATGAAATACCAATTAGTATGAAATACCATTTGGTATGAAACCCCATTCAGTATGAAATATCATTTCGTGAGATACCCCATTTAGTATGAAATACCATTTAGTATGAAACATCATTTAGTATGAAATACCATTTAGTATGAAACCGCATTTAGTATGACACCCCATTTAGTATGAACGACCATTCAGTATGAAAGACCATTTAGTATGGAATACCTTTCAGTATGGAACTCCATTTAGTATGAAACTCCATTTAGTTTGAAAGACCATTTAGAATGAAATTCCACATAGTATGAAATACCACTTAGTATGAAATACCATTTAGTATGAAATACCCCATTCAGTATGAAATACCATTTAGCATGAAACCCCATTTAGTTTGAAATTCCATTTAGTATGAAATACCATTTAGTATGAAACCCAATTTAGTATGAAATACCATTTAGTATGAAATACCATTTAGTAGGAAATACCATTTACTATGAAAAACCATTTAGTATGAAAAAATATTTCAAATGCTCAAATAAACTTAACCTTGTCTGACTTTCATTCACTCATGCAGATAAAATAATAATAATAATAATAATAATAATAATTAAATGTAATACCATTTAGTGTGAAACCCCATTTACTATGAAATACCATTTAGTATGAAAGACCATTTAGTATGAAAGACCATTTACTATGAAATACCATTGAGTATGAAAGACCATTTAGTATGAAACCCCATTTCGTATGATAGACCATTTAGTATGAAATACCATTTAGCATGAAAGACCATTTAGTAAGAAACACCATTTAGTATGAAAGACCATTTAGTATGAAACCCCATTTAGTTTGAAAGACCATTTAGAATGAATTTCCACTTAGTATGAAATACCAATTAGTATGAAATACCATTTGGTATGAAACCCCATTCAGTATGAAATATCATTTCGTGAGATACCCCATTTAGTAGGAAATACCATTTACTATGAAAAACCATTTAGTATGAAAAAATATTTCAAATGCTCAAATAAACTTAACCTTGTCTGACTTTCATTCACTCATGCAGATAAAATAATAATAATAAAATGTAATACCATTTAGTGTGAAACCCCATTTACTATGAAATACCATTTAGTATGAAAGACCATTTACTATGAAATACCATTTAGTATGAAAGACCATTTAGTATGAAAGACCATTTAGTATGAAAGACCATTTAGTATGAAAAACTATTTAGTATGAAATACCATTTTGCTTGAAACCCCATTTAGTTTGAAATTCCATTTAGTATGAAATACCATTTAGTATGAAAGACCATTTAGTATGAAAGACCATTTCAAATGCTCAAATAAACTTAACCTTGTCTGACTTTTATTCACTCATGCAGATAAAATAATAATAATTAAATGTAATACCATTTAGTGTGAAACCCCATTTACTATGAAATACCATTTAGTATGAAAGACCATTTAGTATGAAAGACCATTTAGTATGAAACATCATTTAGTATGAAACCCCATTTAGTATGAAACCCCATTTATTATGAAATACCATTTAGTATGAAAGACCATTTAGTATGAAACCCCATTTAGTATGAAAGAACATTTAGTATGAAACCCAATTTTGTATGAAATACCATTTACTATGAAAAACCATTTAGTATGAAAACCTATTTCAAATGCTCAAATAAACTTAACCTTGTCTGACTTTCATTCACTCATGCAGATAAAATAATAATAATAATAATTAAATGTAATACCATTTAGTCTGAAACCCCATTTACTATGAAATACAATTTAGTAGAAAACCACATTTAGTATGAAAAACCATTGAGTATGAAAGACCATTTAGTATGAAATACCATTTTGCATGAAACCCCATTTAGTTTGAAATTCCATTTAGTATGAAATACCATTTAGTATGAAATACCATTTAGTAGGAAATACCATTTACTATGAAAAACCATTTAGTATGAAAAAATATTTCAAATGCTCAAATAAACTTAACCTTGTCTGACTTTCATTCACTCATGCAGATAAAATAATAATAATAATAATAAAATGTAATACCATTTAGTGTGAAACCCCATTTACTATGAAATACCATTTAGTATGAAAGACCATTTACTATGAAATACCATTTAGTATGAAAGACCATTTAGTATGAAAGACCATTTAGTATGAAATACCATTTAGTATGAAATACCATTTAGTATGAAAGACCATTTAGTATGAAAGACCATTTAGCATGAAACCCCATTTAATATGAAACCCCATTTAGTATGAAACCCCATTTAGTATGAAAGACCATTCAGTATGAAATACCATTTAGTATGAAACCCCATTTACTAAGAAACTCCATTTGGTATGAAACCCCATTTAGTATGAAAGACCATTCAGTGTGAAAGACCATTTAGCATGAAACCCCATTTAGTTTGAAATTCCATTTAGTATGAAATACCATTTAGTATGAAACCCAATTTAGCATGAAATACCATTTGGTATGAAACACCATTTAGTATGAACTACCATTTAGTATGTAACCCCATTTAGTATGAAATACCATTTCAAATGCTCAAATAAACTTAACCTTGTCTGACTTTCATTCACTCATGCAGATAAAATAATAATAATAATAATTATTAAATGTATGTGATGAGCTCTGCTCTCCTGAACATAGTATAGTGTATATGAGCTATTGGTGATTATTAAGTCATAAGGACTGCAGCCAATGCCATCCCAGGAGTTCAGACTTCAGCCACCATTTTCACACAAAGATATACACACACACACACACACACACACACACACACACACACACACACACACACACACACACACACACACACCGTGCACTTATTCAGTCAAACTCAGGGATTACGGGGGTTATCAGAGACACAAAGGTATTTCAGATGGGGGACAAACATGTGGGTAACCCACTGGTGTTTTCATCTTTAACACTGCATGTTCTTTAAGTTTGACAGAAGAGATCAGTAAGCCAGGACAGAACAGAACAGGCCAGGACAGGACAAGAACAGTCCACGACAAGATTCAGACAGAAAAGGACTGTCACGTTCAGGCCTGATTTTGACAGGCTGGCGTGTTTAGTTTTGTTTTGGTGTAGGGTTTTTCTGTTCTAGGTTATATATTTCTATGTTGGGGTATGGTTCCCAATTAGAGGCAGCTGAGTGTCGTTACCTCTAATTGGGAACCATATATATGCAGCGCCACTCATCCGTCGGGCCAGGGTGAGTGTGCAGCCTGGAAGAGTGGTGAAGGCTCTGCACGCCAGGTCTCCAGTGACCCTGTTGGGACCGAAATATCCTGCGCCGGCTCTGCGTGCGGTGTCTCCTGTTCACGCGCACAGCCCGGTGCACGACATTCCAGCTCCCCTCATCGGTGAAGCCAGGATGAGTGAACAACTTTGGAGAGGGGTGTCGGCAATACGCATCAGGTCTCCTGTGCGTGTTGTGGATCCAGTACGTCCTGTCCCTGTTCCACGCTCCAGGATCCCTGTGCCCGTCCTGGACCCAGCACGTCCTGTCCCTGTTCCACGTTCCAGGATCCCTGTGCGCGCCGTGAACCCAGCACGGTCCGTTTCTGCTCCCCGCACCAGAGTCCCAGTGCGCGTCATGAGCCCAGTACGGCCCGTTCCTGCTCCCCGCACCAGAGTCCCAGTGCGCGTCGACAGTACGGAACCTCCAGAGAAGGTTCCCAGTCCGGAGCCTCCAGAGAAGGTTCCCAGTCCGGAGCCTCCAGAGAAGGTTCCCAGTCCGGAGCCTCCAGAGAAGGTCCCTAGTCCCGAACCTCCAGAGAAGGTCCCCAGTCCTAAACTAACTGTTCCGGAAAATAGCCCAGGGCCTCTGGTGTGGGACCCCGAGCCAGCATGGCCGGCACTGGAGCCGCCACCTGGGACAGGAAGGCCCACCCGAAGTCCGCGCCTTTGGGGAGGGGTACTGTCACGTTCAGGCCTGATTTTGACAGGCTGGCGTGTTTAGTTCTGGTGTAGGGTTTTTCTGTTCTAGGTTATATATTTCTATGTTGGGGTATGGTTCCCAATTAGAGGCAGCTGAGTGTCGTTACCTCTAATTGGGAACCAAAAATATGTTTGTAGTTTTTATTAGGGGTTTGTGGGTTATTGTTTGTACATAGCTTCGTTAGTTTGTTATGTTCATGTTACGATCTTCGTTTTCGTTCGTTTTGTTGTTTTGTACCAGTTACGTTTTGTCAAATAAAGCATGTATACTGGATACCTCGCTGCGCCTTGGTCTGTCCCTCACGGAGATCGTTACAAGGACAGAACAGAACAGGACGGGACAGGACAGGAACCAGACAGAACAAGACAGAACAGGACAGGACATAGCAGGACAGGAAAGGGCACTCACATTCATATTCAGGAATTGGAAGGAGTGTAGTCCACCTCCATGTGAAGCAGGGACGTATTAGAGTTAGGTATTGACATCGTTTTCTTTCCGTATGACATTGATGTGACTTTGTTATGAAGATGAAAAGTTTACTAACATCATTGTGCAAATAGTGTGAAGGCCCATGAGTAAGCAGACCCAGTCAAACTCTGATACAGTATCTGAAACCTTTCACTGTCTCACATCCATCCGGTGTCAACTTCTGTCAAGTCATCGTCTAACAATTCATTGGTTCCCGTTGCATCACAAGGATTCTGGCACGGATTTATGGGGAATGTAGTAATATCCAATATCAGCAACCATTTATCTCACACAAACACAGACACGCACACACGCACACAAACATACACAGACAGACATGCAGACACACAGACACACAGACAGACAGACAGACAGACAGACAGACAGACAGACAGAGACAGACAGACAGACACACACACACTTCACCACCAACACATCACAACCCCTTGCTTTTTAACAAAAAAATAAAATAATAAAACATAGACCACAGTTTCCTGGGGAACAGAGAGCTGTATGCACCTGTTGCCGGCTCTCCCAGCTCAAGGACCTGTCATCCTGTCATCCTCCTCTGGGAGTGTGATGGATTGGGTAACAGAGGCACGGCCGGCCAAGTGTGACCTGGCTGAGACTTGGGTCTCTCTCTCTCTCTCTCTCTCTCTCTCTCTTGTCCATCCCTCATCTGAAAGCAGTGGAGAAAAGTTACTTTTCCTGCCCGAATCGACAGCTCGGGTTGCCAGTCTCTGCCGTTCCCTTCATTTCTCCTGACACTTCTCACAGCCTAGTGAGAGGCAGCCATTTCCCTGCACCTGTGGCTGACCGCACAAAGCAGCTCTGGCGTCAATAAAATGTATGGTTGGTGGATACCTGAGCAAGGCAAGAGGGCTGTATGAGTGCTAGAGGATGATTTGTTGAGTACTATACTCATTTTACCATATTTTTACCACTGTGGGAGGGGAACACTCTGGGCGGGGGACACCGTGAAGTTGTCAAACGTGATGGAGAGGTCTTGGAGCGGGCAGGCCTTCCCCAGATGGAAGAGCAGCTCTGTCTTGTCGAGGTTGAGGTTGTGGTGGTGGGCCCACATCCAAGCTGAGATATCTGCCAGGCACGCAGAGATGCGTGTGTCGCCACCTGGGTGTCTGAAGAGGGGAAGGAGAAAAGTAGTTGAGTGTCATCAATAGGAGATAGGAGAGGAGAGGGACAATGGAGAGACAATATGAGGATATGACAGAGCTGAGTGATGGTGTATAGAGAGAAGAGGAGAGGTCCATCCGCATAGCAATGATAGGAGACACCATGTGAGGATAAGACAGAGCTGAGTGACGGTGTATAGAGAGTAGAGGAGAGGGTCTAGAACAAAGCCCTGGGGGACACCAGTAATGAGAGTACGTGGTGCAGACACAGGTCCTCTCCATGTCACCTGGCAGAGACACCCAGCCATGACAGAGTGGAAAGGAAGAGCTGATGGTTTACAGTGTCAAAGACCCGTCATGAAGACTGACTGGTTAGGGTCATGAAGATTGTTCTGAGAGAGATAGTGAGAGAGATGGTCAGAGGGGTCAAATGTTAGTTTTTTTGAGGAGGGGAGCGACTGGCAATTTTCAAGTCAGAGGGGATGCAGCCAGGGGTCAATAATGAGTTGATGAGGGAAATGAGGAACGGAAGAAGGTCTCCAGAGATGGTCTGGAGAAGGGAGGAGGGGATGGGATCGAGCGGGCAGGTTGTCGGGTGGCTGGACCTCACTATTAGCAGGATTTCATCCGGAGAGAGAGGGGAGAATGAGGTCAAGGCGTAGGGTAGTTCTGTGTGAGTGGGACCAGTGGAATCAATATGCTGAGTGAATGAGAAGCGGATGTCATCAACCTTATTTTCAAAGTGTTTGATAAAGATGTCCACAGAGAGGTAGAAGGGAGGGGGTGGATAATTAAGGAGGGAGGAGAATGTGGAAAAGAGTTTCCTAGGGTTATATTCAGAAGCTTAACATTTAGAGTGATAAAAAGTGGCTTTAGTAGCAGATACAGAGGAAGAGAAGGTAGAGAGGAGGAAATGAAAGGATGATAGGTCCCCTGGAAGTTTATTTTTCCTCCATTTACTCTCAGCTACCCGCAGCCCTGTTCTGTAAGCTCGCAATGAGTCATTCAGCCACAGAGCAGGAGGGGAGGGCCGAGCCGGCAGGAAGGAAGGAAGGAAAGGGGACAGTGCGAGTCATAGGATGCAGAAAGGGTGAAGAGTAGGGTCCATGAGACAGAATCAGGAGACAGGCGGGAGAAATAATTTAGCAGAAGGGAGAGTTGATAGGATAGAAGAAGAGAGTAGTGGGAGAGAGAGAGAGAAGATTGTGACGGCGCATGAACAGGAAACAAAGATGACTGTAAGTTGCTCTGGATACAAGCATTTCGCTACACTCGCATTAACATCTGCTAACCATGTGTATGTGTGACAAATACATTTAATTTGATAACAGCCTCTGTTAAATGACTCAAATGTAAATGTGATGTACTGCATACCAGACAAGGGTTCAAATAGTGTTGATTTTATTTCAAATGTATTCAACAAAGGATCAACAAAACCCCACTGATCTTGCACTCTGCAGGCTCAATCAGATGCTCACAGTGCTTTAGAAAACACATACTATTGGAACCCAGGTCGGCCCCCCTTCCTCCCCACAGGGCACACACTGGTTGAATAAACGTTGTTTAAAATGTAATTTGTCAACGTATTAGGACGTGGAATCAATGTGGGAAATGAATTGGATTTGAAAAAAGTAATCAAACAGTACTGTTGTCATCTCTTCACCCAGTGTTTGTTAGCATTTAAATTAGGGTAAAACTTCAACATATTTAAACTTACAGTATAAGTTGAAATTACATAGAAAATTCCACATAGACATTTTCCACAAATTGTTGCCACAAAGATGGAAGCACAGAATCGTCTAGAATTTTATTGTATGCTGTAGCGTTAAGATTTTCCTTCACTGGAACTAAGAGGCCCGAACCATGAAAAACAGCCCCAGACCATTATTCCTCCTCCACCAAACTTTAAAGTTGGCACTATGCATTGGGGCAGGTAGCGTTGTCCTGGCATCCGCCAAACCCAGATTCGTCTGTCGGACTGACAGATGGTGAAGCGTGATTCATCACTGCAGAGAACGAGTTTCCACTGCTCCAGAGTCCAATGGTGGTGAGCTTTACACCACTCCAGCCGACGCTTGGCATTGCGCATGGTGATCTTAGGCTTGTGTGCGGCTGCTCGGCCATGGAAACCCATTTCATGAAGCTCCTGACAAACAGTTATTGTGCTGACTTTGCTTCCAGAGGCAGCTTGGAACTCGGTAGTGAGTGTTGCAACCGAGGACAGATGATTTTTACATGCTACACGCTTACAGTTGACCAGGGCAGCTAGGTGGAATCCAATGACGGTGCCACGTTGAATGTCACTGAGCTCTTCAGTAAGGCCATTCTACTGCAAATGTTTGTCTATGAAGATTGCATGGCTGTGTGCACGATTTTATACACCTGTCAGCAACAGGTATGGCTGAAATAGCTGAATCTACTCATTTGAAGGGGTGTCCTGTCACGGATGCCTCCGGAACTGTCATTACGCACACCTGGTCCCTATTCCCAGTGATTAGTAATTGTATAAGTGTGCCCTTTGTTCACCATGGTCCTGTCGATTATTGTTCCAATGTCCGTTGGTCGTGTGAGTACCTGTGCTGTGTTGTTTTGGCTTTCATGCCACGTCTATTGTGTAGATGATTATGGGGTCTTGTCCCGTGTGATAATCTTTGTGCACTTGTGTTATTTATTCGAGGTACTCCTCGCTCTTTTGTTTGGGTTTCAACCCTGTGTTTTGTATAGTGTTTGTTTGGTCTTCGTTTACACGTCACGCTGGGATTTGGGAAATAAAAAACCCTATTACGCATTCCTGCTCCTGTCTCTCAATCCTTTTTACCAACGTGACATGTCCACGTACATTTGTATATAGAGTGTATTTGATTTACAATTTTAGGACCCCTTTAGGTATCAACATAAAAAATTATTTGATAAAATATTTAATTTGGCCTTTATTACCATGAAATACATTAAATAACACATTCATAAATGGCAAAAAAGACTGTCAGAAAATAAATAAGAAGAAACAAGGTTGTTAAGGTCCTAAATCTAGGAGATTTAAGAAAGCTCAGGAAATGTAATATGTTTTTTTTTTCTTACACATACTGAATTTAACCTTTTTTGTGGCACAAAACTACCTTCATATTTCCATAATAAAAACAAAAACGGTACTGGTTACCTTCAGATGAGTCCAGTGACACTTGTGGGGGCAAAATGATTCCTGAGTGTCTCCCCTTTCCATAGAGTGTCATAATAGTTTGTAGGTCAAACCGATCAGACGCTACAGACGATTTTGTTAGAAGACGGATTTTTCGGCATGTCTCATGGTCTGTCAAACACCGCTCTGGTCCGTTTGGCTCTTTGGTCTTGGCCATGGTGGAGAATTTGGAATCTGATTGATTGATTGCTTCTGTGGACAGGTGTCTTTTATACAGGTAACAAGCTGAGATTAGGAGCACTCCCTTTAAGAGTGTGCTCCTAATATCAGCTCATTACCTGTATAAAAGACACCTGGGAGCCAGAAATCTTTCTGATTGAGAGGGGGGGTCAAATACTTATTTCCCTCATTAAAATGCAAATCAATTTATAACATTTGGTCACCTTTCAGCACAGAAGTGGAAGTGCGACATCGGGTGGATGCAGTTGATTGAGATGCCATCCATCTCTATCTTAAACTGACAGATTTATATAGTGATTTTTTTTTTCTCTATGTTACCTGGACTGACGCACCAATGCGTCAATCGACTCTACGGAGTTAATATCATGAATATAATGAATTTTGCATCCTATTATGTCTAGGGCTAACGGTAACTACTTCTCAACTTCCAAAGATCCAATCAACCGTGGACGAATGAAAGTATACCTAGCTTCACGTTGACATTTTTTTGGTCAAATCAGATGTCAATACATAAAGCCAAATTCACACCGATTTTACATTCACACTTTTGTAAGACAAGTTAAAGTTCCTTTCAACTAGTCAATGTTATTTAGGTAGCAGATGCCTTGGAGCGGGCGAAGGCTGTGATTGGCTGGCTGGCTTTAGGACTATGGAGAGAAGACGCTGCAGTGAGGGAACACTGAACGACATATCTTCTCTCTCAGTTGAGTTTATGAAAAGCAGTGCAGAGGTGGTAACTTCTGATGGTAACTTCTGTTTTGACTTGACAGAGGTAAATGAAGCTACAGCAGCTGGTGTCATTTTTTTGTTGTTGCTGTTCCTCAAAATAGCATTTCAGTCAGAGCTTTTAAATTGTGTTGAAATTCCTTGGATGGGGAAAAGATATTTGGAAGGGAAGTTACAACTGAACTTGATGATTAAATAGAATATTTTCCCTATGTTCATTTTCAAATAGATTTTTTTGAATAAATTAGGGCAGACAAAAATGTATAGTCGAAACCTTTATTCAATACAATGCATTGCAGTGCTTTTTGTGATACAATTAGCTGATTTCCCAATGCCACACATGTCTGGGTCTTGGTCCCCCTCTTTGCCACCCACTTAAAAGAAAGTTTGTTGACATGACAGCTCATCGAACAGGGCTTGTTTCCATTGTTAAGCAGGGTACATAGAGGTAGGCACTTCTCACTGAAGTGCATTACCCCACGTGTACCAGTGGAGTCACTGTTCAGGCAGGAATCATTGGACTACGGCTTCACGTTTTATTTCAATATGCCTCTTTATTTAGGTTGACGGCATTAAGTTGAAACAATGACGTTGATTCAAACATGCCATTTTAATATCAACGTTGAAACAAGGTCAAATTAAAAATGTCTAATGTGAAAAATGTTTTATACGTTTCTACATGGAATTTCAACATACATGTCGGTCTGATAATTATTTTGATGTTAAGTCATGTTAAGCCATTGTATTTGAGTTGCGGTTTTACCCTAATTTCAATGTTTACAACGCTGGTTGAAATGAGATGAAAACAGTACTGGTTCATGACTTTTTTCAAATTCAAAAGCATTTTCCACGTTCAATCCACATCTCTAGTACGTTGACAAATTACGTTGAAACAAGATTGATTCAACCAGTGCGTTCCCAGTGTGTCCCTCCCTCACCCCTCCTTTACAAGGTGAAGTCGAGGATTCCCTCGTGCTTGTCAACAACGTTGTTCTGTCATTCTCTCCACCATGTCCTCTGCCATCCCTTAGCGCCCCAGCTGTGGCTCCTTGTCTCTTCCTGGATGGAAGGAAGTCAAACCTGTAATTAGAAGCCATGGGAAAAGCTGGGAATATTCATCAGACATGCAGGAAGAAATGCAGGAATAATGCTCTGTAGAATCCAAGCGATGCAGTAGAGCACTTTCCCAATAGCACACAGGGAAAGGGGAATGTGTGCCACATTTTCAAGGCTCATCATTCTAAAGTACAGTTCCAAGGGAGGGATAGTGGCGATGATCACGGTACATTATGGCCGTAAGCTCCTATAATACACAAGTTGCTATCTCACCAGTTAGTTTCTCCAGGAACATTAATCAGAGAGGAAAAGATACTGTGACAAGTTCGGCTAGGAGCTGAAGACGACACATCCAGTTAACAGACGATACCCCTGAATGGTTTTAATGGAGACAGACAGTGGCTTCACGCAGGAGAGAGCTCTAAGTACGGACCTCGTCTG
The DNA here is from genome assembly GCA_030435695.1 of Brachymystax lenok tsinlingensis. NCBI lineage: Eukaryota > Metazoa > Chordata > Actinopteri > Salmoniformes > Salmonidae > Brachymystax > Brachymystax lenok. The sequence continues at coordinate 4,667,297 of CM059793.1, forward strand.
CTGGGTTCCTTTTACATTACAATATAAAAGCTCTTTGCTCTACACAGACTATCAACACACAGTGTCTTCAGGAAGTATTCATACCCCTTGACTTTTTCCACATTTTACATAGAATAACAAAGTTATAACATGTTTGCAAATGTATTGGAAATGAAACAGAAATCTCTAATTTTCATGATTATTCACATACTTTGTAGAAGCTGCTTTGGCAGTGATTACAGCTGTGAGTTTTTCTAGGTAAGTCTCAAAGAGGTTTACAAACTTGGACTGTGAAACATTTGGCCATGCAACTTATTATGTTACTTTTTTAGGCTTAACATAACAAAAGAGGTTGAATACTTATTGACTCAAGACATTACAGCTTTTTATTTTAAATGAATTAGTAAACATTTCTAAAAACATAATTCCTACTTGACATTTTAGGGAGTTGTGCGTAGGCCAGGGACCAAAACTATCTAAATGTTATACATTTTAAATTCCACAACAAAATGTGAAAAAAGTCAAGAGGTGTGAACACTTTGGGAAAGCAGTGTGCTCCCCTGTGACTCCCCACTATGGTTCCTGGATTATCATGGTGTGGTAGATAGAAGTCTATTATATTTCACAGGTACACAGAGACACAACAAGAAATTAATGACATAAAGAACACACACACACAATCTCACACACACATACACACAAACAAACAAACAAACACGAACACACCACACCGGGCAGACACAAAATAAGTGCAGTAAAGAATAGGCATGAGTTACAAGACAGTAGTGGGCTGTGGAGAGAGTAGTGGGCTGTGGAGAGAGTAGTGGGCTGTGGAGAGAGTAGTGGGCTGTGGAGAGAGTAGTGGGCTGTGGAGAGAGTAGTGGGCTGTGGAGAGAGTAGTGGGCTGTGGAGACAGTAGTGGGCTGTGGAGACAGTAGTGGGCTGTGGAGAGAGTAGTGGGCTGTGGAGAGTAGTGGGCTGTGGAGACAGTAGTGGGCTGTGGAGAGTAGTGGGCTGTGGAGACAGTAGTGGGCTGTGGAGAGAGTAGTGGGCTGTGGAGACAGTAGTGGGCTGTGGAGACAGTAGTGGGCTGTGGAGACAGTAGTGGGCTGTGGAGAGTAGTGGGCTGTGGAGAGAGTAGTGGGCTGTGGAGAGTAGTGGGCTGTGGAGACAGTAGTGGGCTGTGGAGAGAGTAGTGGGCTGTGGAGAGAGTAGTGGGCTGTGGAGACAGTAGTGGGCTGTGGAGACAGTAGTGGGCTGTGGAGAGTAGTGGGCTGTGGAGAGTAGTGGGCTGTGGAGACAGTAGTGGGCTGTGGAGACAGTAGTGGGCTGTGGAGAGTAGTGGGCTGTGGAGACAGTAGTGGGCTGTGGAGACAGTAGTGGGCTGTGGAGAGAGTAGTGGGCTGTGGAGACAGTAGTGGGCTGTGGAGAGTAGTGGGCTGTGGAGAGTAGTGGGCTGTGGAGACAGTAGTGGGCTGTGGAGACAGTAGTGGGCTGTGGAGAGAGTAGTGGGCTGTGGAGAGTAGTGGGCTGTGGAGAGTAGTGGGCTGTGGAGACAGTAGTGGGCTGTGGAGAGAGAGACAGTAGTGGCTGTGAGAGAGAAAATGGTGGAGAGAGTAGTGGGCTGTGGAGAAGTAGTGGGCTGTGGAGAGAGTAGTGGGCTGTGGAGAGTAGTGGGCTGTGGAGACAGTAGTGGGCTGTGGAGAGTAGTGGGCTGTGGAGACAGTAGTGGGCTGTGGAGAGAGTAGTGGGCTGTGGAGACAGTAGTGGGCTGTGGAGAGAGTAGTGGGCTGTGGAGAGAGTAGTGGGCTGTGGAGAGAGTAGTGGGCTGTGGAGACAGTAGTGGGCTGTGGAGACAGTAGTGGGCTGTGGAGACAGTAGTGGGCTGTGGAGACAGTAGTGGGCTGTGGAGACAGTAGTGGGCTGTGGAGAGTAGTGGGCTGTGGAGACAGTAGTGGGCTGTGGAGACAGTAGTGGGCTGTGGAGAGAGTAGTGTGCTGTGGAGAGAGTAGTGGGCTGTGGAGAGAGTAGTGGGCTGTGGAGACAGTAGTGGGCTGTGGAGACAGTAGTGGGCTGTGGAGACAGTAGTGTGCTGTGGAGACAGTAGTGTGCTGTGGAGAGAGTAGTGGGCTGTGGAGACAGTAGTGGGCTGTGGAGACAGTAGTGGGCTGTGGAGAGAGTAGTGTGCTGTGGAGAGAGTAGTGGGCTGTGGAGAGAGTAGTGGGCTGTGGAGACAGTAGTGGGCTGTGGAGACAGTAGTGGGCTGTGGAGAGAGTAGTGGGCTGTGGAGAGAAATGGGCTTTGGAGACAGTAGTGGGCTGTGGAGACAGTAATGGACTGTGGAGACAGTAGTAGGCTGTGGAGACAGTAGTGGGCTGTGGAGAGAGTAGTGGGCTGTGGAGACAGTAGTGGGCTGTGGAGACAGTAGTGGGCTGTGGAGAGAGTAGTGGGCTGTGGAGACAGTAGTGGGCTGTGGAGACAGTAGTGGGCTGTGGAGACAGTAGTGGGCTGTGTAAAGAGAGTAGTGGGCTGTGGAGACAGTAGTGGGCTGTGGAGACAGTAGTGGGCTGTGGAGACAGTAGTGGGCTGTGGAGACAGTAGTGGGCTGTGGAGACAGTAGTGGGCTGTGGAGAGAGTAGTGGGCTGTGGAGAGAGTAGTGGGCTGTGGAGAGAGTAGTGGGCTGTGGAGACAGTAGTGGGCTGTGGAGAGAGTAGTGGGCTGTGGAGACAGTAGTGGGCTGTGGAGACAGTAGTGGGCTGTGGAGACAGTAGTGGGCTGTGGAGACAGTAGTGGGCTGTGGAGAGAGTAGTGTGCTGTGGAGAGAGTAGTGGGCTGTGGAGAGAGTAGTGGGCTGTGGAGACAGTAGTGGGCTGTGGAGACAGTAGTGGGCTGTGGAGAGAGTAGTGGGCTGTGGAGACAGTAGTGGGCTGTGGAGAGAGTAGTGGGCTATGGAGACAGTAGTGGGCTGTGGAGAGAGTAGTGGGCTGTGGAGACAGTAGTGGGCTGTGGAGAGTAGTGGGCTGTGGAGACAGTAGTGGGCTGTGGAGACAGTAGTGGGCTGTGGAGACAGTAGTGGGCTGTGGAGAGAGTAGTGTGCTGTGGAGAGAGTAGTGGGCTGTGGAGAGAGTAGTGGGCTGTGGAGACAGTAGCGGGCTGTGGAGAGAGTAGTGTGCTGTGGAGACAGTAGTGTGCTGTGGAGACAGTAGTGGGCTGTGGAGACAGTAGTGGGCTGTGGAGACAGTAGTGGGCTGTGGAGAGAGTAGTGTGCTGTGGAGAGAGTAGTGGGCTGTGGAGAGAGTAGTGGGCTGTGGAGACAGTAGTGGGCTGTGGAGACAGTAGTGGGCTGTGGAGACAGTAGTGGGCTGTGGAGAGAGTAGTGGGCTGTGGAGAGAAATGGGCTTTGGAGACAGTAGTGGGCTGTGGAGACAGTAATGGACTGAGGAGACAGTAGTGGGATGTGGAGACAGTAGTGGGCTGTGGAGAGAGTAGTGGGCTGTGGAGACAGTAGTGGGCTGTGGAGACAGTAGTGGGCTGTGGAGAGAGTAGTGGGCTGTGGAGACAGTAGTGGGCTGTGGAGAGAGTAGTGGGCTGTGGAGACAGTAGTGGGCTGTGGAGAGAGTAGTGGGCTGTGGAGACAGTAGTGGGCTGTGGAGAGTAGTGGGCTGTGGAGACAGTAGTGGGCTGTGGAGACAGTAGTGGGCTGTGGAGAGAGTAGTGGGCTGTGGAGAGAGTAGTGGGCTGTGGAGACAGTAGTGGGCTGTGGAGAGAGTAGTGGGCTGTGGAGACAGTAGTGGGCTGTGGAGAGAGTAGTGGGCTGTGGAGACAGTAGTCGGCTGCGGAGACAGTAGTGGGCTGTGGAGAGAGTAGTGGGCTGTGGAGAGTAGTGGGCTGTGGAGACAGTAGTGGGCTGTGGAGAGTAGTGGGCTGTGGAGACAGTAGTGGGCTGTGGAGAGAGTAGTGGGCTGTGGAGACAGTAGTGGGCTGTGGAGACAGTAGTGGGCTGTGGAGAGAGTAGTGGGCTGTGGAGAGTAGTGGGCTGTGGAGACAGTAGTGGGCTGTGGAGAGTAGTGGGCTGTGGAGACAGTAGTGGGCTATGGAGACAGTAGTGGGCTGTGGAGAGTAGTGGGCTGTGGAGACAGTAGTGGGCTGTGGAGACAGTAGTGGGCTGTGGAGAGAGTAGTGGGCTGTGGAGAAGTAGTGGGCTGTGGAGAGTAGTGGGCTGTGGAGAGTAGTGGGCTGTGGAGAGTAGTGGGCTGTGGAGACAGTAGTGGGCTGTGGAGAGAGTAGTGGGCTGTGGAGAGTTGTGGGCTGTGGAGAGTTGTGGGCTGTGGAGACAGTAGTGGGCTGTGGAGACAGTAGTGGGCTGTGTAAAGAGAGTAGTGGGCTGTGGAGACAGCAGTGGGCTTTGGAGAGAGTAGTGGGCTGTGGAGAGAGTAGTGGGCTGTGGAGACAGTAGTGGGCTGTGAAAAGAGAGTAGTGGGCTGTGGAGACAGTAGTGGGCTGTGGAGAGAGTAGTGGGCTGTGGAGACAGTAGTGGGCTGTGGAGAGAGTAGTGGGCTGTGGAGAGTAGTGGGCTGTGGAGAGAGTAGTGGGCTGTGGAGAGTAGTGGGCTGTGGAGACAGTAGTGGGCTGTGGAGAGAGTAGTGGGCTGTGGAGACAGTAGTGGGCTGTGGAGACAGTAGTGGGCTGTGGAGAGAGTAGTGGGCTGTGGAGACAGTAGTGGGCTGTGGAGAGTAGTGGGCTGTGGAGACAGTAGTGGGCTGTGGAGACAGTAGTGGGCTGTGGAGAGAGTAGTGGGCTGTGGAGACAGTAGTGGGCTGTGGAGACAGTAGTGGGCTGTGGAGAGAGTAGTGGGCTGTGGAGACAGTAGTGGGCTGTGGAGACAGTAGTGGGCTGTGGAGAGAGTAGTGGGCTGTGGAGACAGTAGTGTGCTGTGGAGACAGTAGTGGGCTGTGGAGACAGTAGTGGGCTGTGGAGACAGTAGTGGGCTGTGGAGAGAGTAGTGGGCTGTGGAGAGAGTAGTGGGCTGTGGAGAGAGTAGTGGGCTGTGGAGACAGTAGTGGGCTGTGGAGAGAGTAGTGGGCTGTGGAGACAGTAGTGGGCTGTGGAGAGAGTAGTGGGCTGTGGAGAGAGTAGTGGGCTGTGGAGAGAGTAGTGGGCTGTGGAGAGAGTAGTGGGCTGTGGAGACAGTAGTGGGCTGTGGAGAGTAGTGGGCTGTGGAGACAGTAGTGGGCTGTGGAGACAGTAGTGGGCTGTGGAGACAGTAGTGGGCTGTGGAGACAGTAGTGGGCTGTGGAGAGAGTAGTGGGCTGTGGAGACAGTAGTGGGCTGTGGAGAGTAGTGGGCTGTGGAGAGTAGTGGGCTGTGGAGACAGTAGTGGGCTGTGGAGACAGTAGTGGGCTGTGGAGAGAGTAGTGGGCTGTGGAGACAGTAGTGGGCTGTGGAGAGAGTAGTGGGCTGTGGAGACAGTAGTGGGCTGTGGAGACAGTAGTGGGCTGTGGAGAGAGTAGTGGGCTGTGGAGACAGTAGTGGGCTGTGGAGAGAGTAGTGGGCTGTGGAGACAGTAGTGGGCTGTGGAGAGAGTAGTGGGCTGTGGAGACAGTAGTGGGCTGTGGAGAGTAGTGGGCTGTGGAGACAGTAGTGGGCTGTGGAGACAGTAGTGGGCTGTGGAGAGTAGTGGGCTGTGGAGAGAGTAGTGGGCTGTGGAGACAGTAGTGGGCTGTGGAGAGAGTAGTGGGCTGTGGAGACAGTAGTGGGCTGTGGAGAGTAGTGGGCTGTGGAGACAGTAGTGGGCTGTGAGGAGACAGTAGTGGGCTGTGGAGAGAGTAGTGGGCTGTGGAGAGTAGTGGGCTGTGGAGACAGTAGTGGGCTGTGGAGAGTAGTGGGCTGTGGAGAAAGTAGTGGGCTGTGGAGAGAGTAGTGGGCTGTGGAGACAGTAGTGGGCTGCGGAGACAGTAGTGGGCTGTGGAGAGAGTAGTGGGCTGTGGAGAGTAGTGGGCTGTGGAGACAGTAGTGGGCTGTGGAGAGTAGTGGGCTGTGGAGACAGTAGTGGGCTGTGGAGAGTAGTGGGCTGTGGAGACAGTAGTGGGCTGTGGAGACAGTAGTGGGCTGTGGAGAGAGTAGTGGGCTGTGGAGACAGTAGTGGGCTGTGGAGACAGTAGTGGGCTGTGGAGAGAGTAGTGGGCTGTGGAGACAGTAGTGGGCTGTGGAGACAGTAGTGGGCTGTGGAGAGTAGTGGGCTGTGGAGAGTAGTGGGCTGTGGGAGACAGAGAGTAGTGGGCTGTGGAGACAGTAGTGGGCTGTGGAGAGTAGTGGGCTGTGGAGAGAGTAGTGGGCTGTGGAGAGAGTAGTGGGCTGTGGAGAGAGTAGTGGGCTGTGGAGACAGTAGTGGGCTGTGGAGAGTAGTGGGCTGTGGAGAGTAGTGGGCTGTGGAGACAGTAGTGGGCTGTGGAGACAGTAGTGGGCTGTGGAGAGTAGTGGGCTGTGGAGACAGTAGTGGGCTGTGGAGACAGTAGTGGGCTGTGGAGACAGTAGTGGGCTGTGGAGAGAGTAGTGGGCTGTGGAGAGTAGTGGGCTGTGGAGACAGTAGTGGGCTGTGGAGACAGTAGTGGGCTGTGGAGAGTATAGTGGGCTGTGGAGAAGTAGTGGGCTGTGGAGAGTAGTGGGCTGTGGAGAGTAGTGGGCTGTGGAGACAGTAGTGGGCTGTGGAGAAGTAGTGGGCTGTGGAGACAGTAGTGGGCTGTGGAGACAGTAGTGTGCTGTGGAGACAGTAGTGGGCTGTGGAGACAGTAGTGGGCTGTGGAGAGAGTAGTGGGCTGTGGAGACAGTAGTGGGCTGTGGAGACAGTAGTGGGCTGTGGAGAGAGTAGTGGGCTGTGGAGACAGTAGTGGGCTGTGGAGACAGTAGTGGGCTGTGGAGAGAGTAGTGGGCTGTGGAGTAGTGGGCTGTGGAGACAGTAGTGGGCTGTGGAGAGTAGTGGGCTGTGGAGACAGTAGTGGGCTGTGGAGAGAGTAGTGGGCTGTGGAGAGAGTAGTGGGCTGTGGAGAGAGTAGTGGGCTGTGGAGACAGTAGTGGGCTGTGGAGAGAGTAGTGGGCTGTGGAGACAGTAGTGGGCTGTGGAGAGAGTAGTGGGCTGTGGAGACAGTAGTGGGCTGTGGAGAGTAGTGGGCTGTGGAGACAGTAGTGGGCTGTGGAGACAGTAGTGGGCTGTGGAGAGTAGTGGGCTGTGGAGACAGTAGTGGGCTGTGGAGACAGTAGTGGGCTGTGGAGACAGTAGTGGGCTGTGGAGAGTAGTGGGCTGTGGAGAGAGTAGTGGGCTGTGGAGAGAGTAGTGGGCTGTGGAGAGTAGTGGGCTGTGGAGACAGTAGTGGGCTGTGGAGATAGTAGTGGGCTGTGGAGACAGTAGTGGGCTGTGGAGACAGTAGTGGGCTGTGGAGACAGTAGTGGGCTGTGGAGACAGTAGTGGGCTGTGGGAGACAGTAGTGGGCTGTGGAGACAGTAGTGGGCTGTGGAGACAGTAGTGGGCTGTGGAGAGAGTAGTGGGCTGTGGAGACAGTAGTGGGCTGTGGAGAGAGTAGTGGGCTGTGGAGAGAGTAGTGGGCTGTGGAGACAGTAGTGGGCTGTGGAGACAGTAGTGGGCTGTGGAGACAGTAGTGGGCTGTGGAGAGAGTAGTGGGCTGTGGAGACAGTAGTGGGCTGTGGAGAGAGAGTAGTGGGCTGTGGAGACAGTAGTGGGCTGTGGAGACAGTAGTGGGCTGTGGAGAGAGTAGTGGGCTGTGGAGACAGTAGTGGGCTGTGGAGACAGTAGTGGGCTGTGGAGACAGTAGTGGGCTGTGGAGAGTAGTGGGCTGTGGAGAGAGTAGTGGGCTGTGGAGACAGTAGTGGGCTGTGGAGAGAGTAGTGGGCTGTGGAGACAGTAGTGGGCTGTGGAGACAGTAGTGGGCTGTGGAGAGTAGTGGGCTGTGGAGACAGTAGTGGGCTGTGGAGACAGTAGTGGGCTGTGGGAGAGTAGTGGGCTGTGGAGACAGTAGTGGGCTGTGGAGAGTAGTGGGCTGTGGGAGACAGTAGTGGGCTGTGGAGAGAGTAGTGGGCTGTGGAGAGAGTAGTGGGCTGTGGAGAGACAGTAGTGGGCTGTGTAAAGAGAGTAGTGGGCTGTGGAGACAGTAGTGGGCTGTGGAGACAGTAGTGGGCTGTGGAGAGAGTAGTGGGCTGTGGAGACAGTAGTGGGCTGTGGAGAGTAGTGGGCTGTGGAGACAGTAGTGGGCTGTGGAGACAGTAGTGGGCTGTGGAGACAGTAGTGGGCTGTGGGAGAGAGTAGTGGGCTGTGGAGACAGTAGTGGGCTGTGGAGAGAGTAGTGGGCTGTGGAGAGAGTAGTGGGCTGTGGAGACAGTAGTGGGCTGTGGAGAGAGTAGTGGGCTGTGGAGAGAGTAGTGGGCTGTGGAGACAGTAGTGGGCTGTGGAGAGAGTAGTGGGCTGTGGAGACAGTAGTGGGCTGTGGAGAGAGTAGTGGGCTGTGGAGAGTAGTGGGCTGTGGAGACAGTAGTGGGCTGTGGAGAGAGTAGTGGGCTGTGGAGACAGTAGTGGGCTGTGGAGACAGTAGTGGGCTGTGGTGTGAGTAGTGGGCTGTGGAGACAGTAGTGGGCTGTGGAGAGTAGTGGGCTGTGGAGACAGTAGTGGGCTGTGGAGACAGTAGTGGGCTGTGGAGAGAGTAATGGGCTGTGGAGACAGTAGTGGGCTGTGGAGACAGTAGTGGGCTGTGGAGAGAGTAGTGGGCTGTGGAGACAGTAGTGGGCTGTGGAGACAGTAGTGGGCTGTGGAGAGTAGTGGGCTGTGGAGACAGTAGTGGGCTGTGGAGAGTAGTGGGCTGTGGAGAGTAGTGGGCTGTGGAGAGAGTAGTGTGCTGTGGAGAGAGTAGTGGGCTGTGGAGAGAGTAGTGGGCTATGGAGACAGTAGTGGGCTGTGGAGAGTAGTGGGCTGTGGAGAGTAGTGGGCTGTGGAGACAGTAGTGGGCTGTGGAGACAGTAGTGGGCTGTGGAGAGATTAGTGGGCTGTGGAGAGAGTAGTGGGCTATGGAGACAGTATTGGGCTGTGGAGAGTAGTGTGCTGTGGAGACAGTAGTGGGCTGTGGAGACAGTAGTGGGCTGTGGAGAGTATAGTGGGCTGTGGAGAAGTAGTGGGCTGTGGAGAGTAGTGGGCTGTGGAGAGTAGTGGGCTGTGGAGACAGTAGTGGGCTGTGGAGAGAGTAGTGGGCTGTGGAGACAGTAGTGGGCTGTGGAGAGTAGTGGGCTGTGGAGATAGTAGTGGGCTTTGGAGAGTAGTGGGCTGTGGAGACAGTAGTGGGCTGTGGAGAGAGTAGTGGGCTGTGGAGACAGTAGTGGGCTGTGGAGACAGTAGTAGGCTGTGGAGAGAGTAGTGGGCTGTGGAGAGTAGTGGGCTATGGAGCCAGCAGTGGGCTGTGGAGAGTAGTGGGCTGTGGAGACAGTAGTGGGCTGTGGAGAGAGTAGCGGGCTGTGGAGAGTAGTGGGCTGTGGAGACAGTAGAGGGCTGTGGAGACAGCAGTGGGCTGTGGAGAGAGTAACGGGCTGTGGAGAGTAGTGGGCTGTGGAGACAGTAGTGGGCTGTGGAGACAGTAGTGGGCTGTGGAGACAGTAGTGGGCTGTGGAGACAGTAGCGGGCTGTGGAGACAGTAGCGGGCTGTGGAGACAGTAGTGGGCTGTGGAGACAGTAGTGGGCTGTGGAAACAGTAGCGGGCTGTGGAGACAGTAGTGGGCTGTGGAGACAGTAGTGGGCTGTGGATAAAGTAGTGGGCTTTGGAGACAGTAGTGGGCTGTGGAGACAGTAGTGGGCTGTGGAGACAGTAGTGGGCTGTGGAGACAGTAGTGGGCTGTGGAGAGAGTAGTGGGCTGTGGAGACAGTAGTGGGCTGTGGAGAGAGTAGTGGGCTGTGGAGACAGTAGTGGGCTGTGGAGACAGTAGTGGGCTGTGGAGACAGTAGTGGGCTGTGGAGAGAGTAGTGGGCTGTAGAGACAGTAATGGGCTGCGGAGACAGTAGTTGGCTGTGGAGACAGTAGTGGGCTGTGGAGACAGTAGTGGGCTGTGGAGACAGTAGTGGGCTGCGGAGACAGTAGTGGGCTGTGGAGACAGTAGTGGGCTGTGGAGACAGTAATGGGCTGTGGAGAGTAGTGGGCTTTCCGCCCCATCTCTTATTCCTTTCATGCTTTCTATCCCTCATTCCCCACTCCCAACCACAGCAAGGACAGAGAGTGTAAACACGGTATGGGAAACAACATCAATTAAAATAAAATAAAACATTTGATCAAATCAATTTATGGTGGTAAATTTATGGTCTCGAGCACAGATTTGCAGATGTTATCGCAGGTGCAGCAAAATGCATACATTTCTCGCTCCAACAGTGCAGTAATATCTCACAATAAAAAATATATACAGTACACGGATAATCCCCCATCCCCCAAAAATGGTTATATAGGATGTGCCATGACTAGAATACAGTATATAAATATGAAGTGGGTAAAAAAGTATTTAAACGTTATTAAAGTGACCAGTGTTCCTTGACTATGTACATAGGGCAGCAGCCTCTAAGGTGCATGGTAGACTAACTGGGTGGTAGCCGGTTAATAACAGTGACTAAGGTTCAGGGCAGGTTACTGGGCGGAGTCCGGCTAGTGGTGACAGTCTGATGGCCTGGAGATAGAAGCTGTTTCTCAGTCTCTCGGCCCCAGCTTTGATGCCCCTGTACTGTCTCCACTTTCTAGAATCTGGTTGTGTTAACTTTGATGTAGGTGGTTGTCCACAAAAAAATCTGAGCTCATCATTAGGTGGCAGCATTGATTGGCGGGTCTGAGTAGCCACATCTATACCACCACATTGCGAGGCAAAACATTTTAGCGTCCCCTCTCTTGACAGCGGAGAGAAACCATTTTAAAGTACATTTCCTACAATTTTGCCATGGGGACTCAATAAAACGTTGTGCTTTAAAAGCAAGAATGATGCAAATCTACACATTTTGCCATGGGGCGAAGAGAAGATTTTACAATTTTATAACTCATTTCCTGAAATTCTACACATTTTTCCATAGGTTGGAAAGAAATGTTAGCAGTTTTTTTATGATGTCTGAGTGAGAGTGACAAGCAAAATCAATTTGGTCTCCCGGTTGATAATTAGACTAGGATTGCAATAAATGTAGATAGCTGACTGCTAACATTTTTTTTTTTATTAATATACTTTTTAAAAAAGTTTATTAAGCGCTTGTGGTTGGACATGGTGAAGTTGGGATTTGTGTGTGGTTCTGCAACTAAGAAAATACATTAGCAGGTCGCATAGAAAGTTTAATGAAGATGAATCTCTTAAACCAATCTCAAGTAATGAAAATAAGGAAATTGCATGACATCATGATGTTATGACTTAACTAAAATATACATGGAAAAAAAAGAAAACAAACGTACTCTTATCTTGGACAATTGGAACAAAACTGAGAAATGGTTTGACAGGATGTAAATACAAACCGAAGGTGTGAAGGAGCCTATCAGGGCAGGCTTGATAATTAGTGACACGTGTATGGCTGTCATGATTCTCTCCTGGGACAGACCAATGCGCAGCGAAGTAACCAGAATACATACTTTATTTAACGACGGGACGAGACGGAACAAAACAAAAAAAACGATGAACATGACGTGAACACAAACGCTAAATCCTAAACTAGACACTGACATAAACCTAACTCGACACGATGGCATAAACCTAACTCGACACGATGGCATAAACCTAACTCGACACGATGGCATGACCCTAACTCGACACGATGGCATGACCCTAACTCGACACGATGGCATGACCTAACTTCGACACGCATGGCATGACCTAACTCGACACGATGGCATGACCCTAACTTCGACACGATGGCATGACCCTAACTAGACACGATGGCATGACCTAACTAGACACGATGGCATGACCCTAACTAGACCGCGATGGCATGACCCTAACTAGACACGATGGCATGACCCTAACTAGACACGATGGCATGACCCTAACTAGACACGATGGCATGACCCTAACTAGACACGATGGCATGACCCTAACTAGACACGATGGCATGACCCTAACTAGACACGATGGCATGACCCTAACTAGACACGATGGCATGACCCTAACTAGACACGATGGCATGACCCTAACTAGACACCATAACATTAGCAATAACCCACCAAACTAAAGTGCAAACCCCAAACATATATATGGTTCCCAATTAGAGGTAACGATACTCAGCTGCCTCTAATTGGGAACCATTACCCCAACATAGAAATACACACCATAGAACAAAAGAAACCCTACACCAAAACGAAACTAAACACTCCAGCCTGTACACTCAGGCCTGAACGTTACAATGGCAGTGAGGGGATTTGTTGGGCACCCAGGTAGGCGTGTTTTGCACAGGATGAAAGTGTATTTATTTTTGTATATATTTCTTTTTTTTAGGTGTGGATCAGCTAAAATTGCAGATACTGTAGATTGTGGGTTCTATCAATGTAACTGTCTGCATCATTTTCAATCCCCCGTATATGTATATACAGTACCAGTCAAAAGTTTGGACACACCTACCCATTCCAAGGTTTTTCTTGATTTGTACTATTTTCTACATTGTAGAATAATAGTGAAGGTATCCAAACTATGAAATAACACATATGGAATCATGTAGTAACAAAAAACATATATTTTAGAGTAAGTCTGTTTTTCTTTTTGGTGTCCTTTAGTAGTGGTTTCTTTGTAGCAATTCGACCATGAAGGCCTGATTCACGTAGTCTCCGCTGAACTGTTGATGTTGAGGTTTGTCTCTTGCTGGAACTCTGTGAAGCATTTATTTCAGCTGCAATTTCTGAGGCAGGTAACTAATTGAAAGTTTCTTCAAGTGCAGTCGCAAAAACCATCAAGCGCTTTGAGGAATCTGGCTCTCATGAGCACCGCCACAGGAAAAGAAGACCCAGAGTTACCTCTGCTGCAGAGGATACGTTCATTAGAGTTACCTGCCTCAGAAATTGCAGCCCAAATAAATGCTTCACAGAGTTCCAGCAAGAGACACATCTCAACATCAACTGTTCAGAGGAGACTACGTGAATCAGGCCTTCATGGTTGAATTGCTGCAAAGAAACCACTACTAAAGGACACCAAAAAAGAAGAACAGACTTACGTGGCCAAGTAACACGAGCAATGGACATTAGACCGGTGGAAATCTGTCCTTTGGTCTGATGAGTGCAAATTTGAGATGTTTGGTTAAACATCCATTTCTTTGTAAGAGGCAGAGTAGATCTCTGCATGTGTGGTTCCCACTGTGAGGCATGGAGGAGGAGGTGTGATGGTGTGGGGGTGCTTTGGTGGTGACCCTGTCAGTGATTTATTTCAAATTCAAGGCTCACTTAACCAGCATGGCTACCACAGCATTCTGCAGCAATACGCCATTGCATCTGGATTGAGTTTAGATGGACTATCATTTGTTTTTCAACAAGGACAACGACCCAACACACCTCCAGGCTGTGTAAGGGCTATTTGACCAAGAAGGAGAGTGATGGAGTGCTGCATCAGATGACCTGGCCTCCACCATCACCCGACCTCAACCCAGTGGAGATGGTTTGGGATGAGTTGGATTGCAGAGTGAAGGAAAAGCAGCCAACAAGTGCTCAGCATATGTGGGAACTCCTTCAAGACTGTTGGAAAGCATTCCAGGTGAAGCTGGTTGAGAGAATGTCAAGAGTGTGCAAAGCTGTCATCAAGGCAAAAGTTGTATAACACTTTTTTGGTTACTACATGATTCCATATGTGTTATTTCATATTTTTGATATCTTCACAATTATTCTATAATGTAGAAAATAGTAAAAATAAAGAAAAACCCTTGAATGAATAGGTGTGTCCAAACTTTTGACTGGTACTGTATTTTGTTGTATATATTTTTGTAATGTTTTTTTCCATCTTTATTATTTTATCCTAATCCTACCAACCCTCCCCTAATTGGATAAAAATGTATAGACAACATAACTTAGGCTTTTACTTCCAATTTTAAAAACGATATACATTTTACGGACACAATATATTTTATAATAATCATTTATTTTTATTTGTGTTTATTTGTTTTTAGTCCCATCCTTCAGCTACCCTCAACTCCTCCCATCTATCTCTGAAGACCACCTAGTCCCAACCTTCAGCTACCCTCAACCCCTCCCATCTATCTCTGAAGACCACCTAGTCCCAACCTTCAGCTACCCTCAACCCCTCCCATCAATCTCTGAAGACCATCTAGTCCCAACCTTCAGCTACCCTCAACTCCTCCCATCAATCTCTGAAGACCATCTAGTCCCAACCTTCAGCTACCCTCAACTCCTCCCATCAATCTCTGAAGACCATCTAGTCCCATCCTTCAGCTACCCTCAACCCCTCCCATCTATCTCTGAAGACCATCTAGTCCCAACCTTCAGCTACCCTCAACCCCTCCCATCTATCTCTGAAGACCATCTAGTCCCAACCTTCAGCTACCCTCAACCCCTCCCATCTATCTCTGAAGACCATCTAGTCCCAACCTTCAGCTACCCTCAACCCCTCCCATCAATCTCTGAAGACCGTCTAGTCTCATCCTTCAGCTACCCTCAACCCATACCATCTATCTCTGAAGACCATCTAGTCCCAACTTTCAGCTACCCTCAACCCCTCCCATCTATCTCTGAAGACCGTCTAGTCCCATCCTTCAGCTACCCTCATCCCCTCCCATCTATCTCTGAAAACCTCAACATTTGTATTTATAATTGCCATATAGTTTTCAACTGTGCTGTAATGTTTCACAAAAGTTCTGAACCTTTCGTTTGTCATTGTTAGAACCGATTTGGACAGATTTGTATAAAAGACAGAACATACAGAGCTCCATGTACGTTTGTGTAAATATATTAAGTATTATGAAATATTGTATATGTATATAATGTATATGATGAAATATTAGGTACGTACCTTTATTGATTTACATTTACCTGATTGAGATGTATTTATTTGTTGTTAGTGTAACTTAGTTTCATGCCCCCCTCTTGCCCATTCATTGTACTGCGGTAAGTGTGTTAGGATAAAGGCAGGAAGTTGGGCCTTCAGGGGAAGAGTCCTAGCTAGACGCGGGAGCGGTAAAGTTTTTTGACCATACAGACATACAAACAGGTCATATTATGTATTTTCCATGTCCAAGTAATCTCTGCTTTAAGTTTATTGGATAAACATTCTTTGTTAGATTTAAGAAGAATAAACCTTTTTGTTGCACCTTATCCCTGGATCTCAGTGAATGTTTTGGCCGTTTGGAAACCTTGAGTGTGGACTGTACGCGTACGAAACAACCCCGCTTTCAGGCTAGGGCAGTGGCTTTGGTAAAGAGGAAAGGAAGCCACTACAATAAAGTAAAAAAACTCTGTGAAGGATTACTATCTGAAGGAAATCTCCGGTTCGGACACACGCTGGATATTGTTCTATTTGTCATTGCATTCGGACCATAAGGACAGCTTGCTTGGAAGGACTTGAACTGATAGAATTTGCCAGCTGTGAGTAACCACTGTGAATGAATGAGCTGCTCTGTTCAATGTGATCGTTTGATCATGCATATTATGGAAGCGCAAATGTGCTTATAATTGGAACACTTGATAAACTTGGGAATGGAATTCAAAACACAGCGCTGTGAAAACAATTGAAGAAGTTTAAGTTTGGGAAACACTGAGATCCTATGCACATTGTAGCCCAATCATATGTCTAATATTTGCCCTAACGTGGAAATGCAATGCGTCAAAAGAGCGCAACTAAAGGATCTAAAGATACTGCGTGTTTAAATTTCATTAAAGGGAACACAACTTATAATGGGATGAACTGTTTAAAACGCATCTAAAATGCTCAATTCAAAATGGGTCAATATGCTGAAATGGATGACTGTGTTTAAAGGCATTAAAGGTCTAAAGGGGCATTGCGTTTAACAATCAAACCAACAACTGTGTCATTGTAAATTGAGTGAACTAAAAGTGAATGATGGCGGATGAAATCCCAAATAAGACCCCACTGGAGAGGGCAGAGGAGCATTTAAATTCACTCTATGCAGCCCCGGAGAGGCACACCTGGAGTGTGTACACGCAAAAATTAATGATATTAAAGTCCTTCTGGTTGATGGAGGAAACGTTGAAACTGTGAATGAGGGCCTCAGTGCATTTGATGCAGTTCTCAATGACTTTAAGAATGCTCATGAATCTGTGCTAGAGCTAGTCACAGAAGAGGAACAGGAAAATGAGAGCATTAACTATTATCAACCAAGAATGAGGACTTTTGAACATTTCCTGAAAGAGGTGGAAATATGGAAAAAGGCTGAAGTTGAGCCACAAACGCTCATTGAACCACATGACAGCATTTCCAATGTGTCAAAAACATCAAGTAAAACAAAGTATTCTAAGGCTGCTTCCTCAGTGTCCTCTGCACGCGTAAAAGTTGAGGCAGAACGAGCAGCTCTACAAGCTCGCCAAGCATCATTACAGGACAAGCATGCATTGGAACTGGAGAAAGCTCAACTGGAACAACAGAAAGCTCAACTGAATGTTAGGATGGAAAAAATGGCACTGGAAACGGAAATAGCAGCATATAATGCCAAACTGAAGGTCCTGGAGAGTGTTGAGTCAACTTCTCAATCCCATGCTGTGGCAGCCCATTTACTAAGCCAAGAAGATGGAATGAACTCTTATTTTGAGAACCAGGAACCTGAGTTCTATGAGGAACCTGAACCATCACCTGTTGAGTTTGCTGCATTAGGTGCAGTTCCAAAGACCCCACTACAAAGGGTTTTACAACAACCGGCAACAAAGTCATCAAAACCTATTCAGAAAACAGTCATAAACCACACCCTTCAGCAGCCAACAGCAAGGTCTAGCAATCAACACAGAATCAACACTGCGGGTCTCAGCCATAATACCAGCCATGATAACCTCTCTACTGTCATGCAAAGGCAGAATGAAATTGCTACAGCACAAACAGGCCACACTTCCTGTTAGGGAGATACCTATGTTTGACGGGGATCCTCTAAACTTTAGGCCATTCATGCGTGCATTTGAGCATGGTATAGAAGACAAGACAAGCAGCCACTAGGATAGGCTCTATTACCTGGAACAGTACACCTCTGGTCAGCCCAAGGATCTGGTCTGCAGTTGTCTGCATATGGAAGCCAGAAGAGGCTATGCAGAGGCTAAGAGGTTGTTAAAGGAACATTTTGGCAATGAAATCAAAGTCACCACTGCTTACATGGAAAAGGCTTGGAACTGGACAAACATCAAACCGGATGATGGAAAGGGACTGGGTGGCTATGCACTCTATCTAAGGGGTTGCTGTAATGCTATGCAAGACCTACAGAACATGGAAGAGCTTAATCTTCCCTCCAACATAAAGTTGATCATGTCAAAAACTTCTCTACAAACTAAGGGAAAGAATTGAGGTCTAGAGCATGTGATATTTTAGAGAGAAAGCCACCTGAGGGCCCAGTTCAGTGACCTTGTGAAGTTCATGGAAAAACAGGCCAAAATACTACAGGATCCGTTGTATGGAGATTTTCAAGATCCCCTGTCCAACATAAGGTTTTTAAAAACCAAAACAGCAGCTGATTTTAAACAGCAGTTCAAGTCCAAGAGTAGGGTAAGCAGCTTTGCCACTGCAAAAGCTGTAATGGCAGATTGTTCTTTTAGAGGTTTTTCAGAGTCGCAAACATTCAAAGTAAAGAGACCAGGCACCTACCCTTCTGATTCTCCCAGTATCTCATGCGTATTTTGTGCTAGTGAGCATTTATTGGTTGACTGCCAACAGGTGAAGGCACAGCCACACAAATCCAAAGTTGAGTTTCTGAGATCAAACAGCCTTTGTTTTGGCTGTTTGGTGAGAGGACACTTAAGCAAAGAATGTAAAAGAAGGATGACCTGTCAGCGCTGTCAAAGGGAGCATCCCACTATCCTGCACATTGAAGGAAGAGAGAGATTTATATCTCAAAAGGCAGATATGAGTGGTGTAGCAGTAAAGCGTGAGGAGACTGTCAGCAGTGCTCTTGTTTCAATGGAAACTGGTGAAGATGCCGGGGCCGGTACAGATTGTGTACTTGCAATTGTGCCAGTTCAAGTAAAGATGGCAAATGGAAGCAAGTCTGTGTTAACCTATGCAATCCTCGATTCTGGTAGCTCAGCAACATTTTGTACGGAGAGACTCATGAGGCAGCTAAAAACTAATGGCAGTGAGACTGAAATACTGCTACGCACAATGGGGCAGGAGAGACCTACCAAGAGCTTTGAGATATCTGGATTAGAGATTGGCAACGCGGAAGGTGACACGTTTCTTGCATTACCAAAGGTCTACACCCAGAATAAGATCCCAGTGACAAGAGAGAACATTCCCACTCAGAAAGATCTCAAAAAGGTGGCCATACCTGAAAGAGGTTCAGTTGAAGGAGATTGATGCCGACGTGGAACTCCTGATTGGTGTAAATGCTCCAAATGCAATGGAACCCTTGCAAATCATAAATTGCCAAGGCAACGGACCGTATGCAGTAAAAAACCCTCTTTGGATAGGTGATGAACGGTCCTCTTAACAATTGTACCGTGGCAGAAGAATCTGGGCGTCCTACGGTGATGGCCAATCGTATCGCAATGGCCGACCTGGGGGTTCTTCTTGTAAATCAGTACAACCGTGACTTCCCTGAGAGAGAGTATGAAGAGAAAAGTGAGATGTCAGCTGAGGATCGTAAGTTTATGGAGATAGTATCAAGCTCCATAACCCTCAAAGACTGTCACTACTACTTACCGTTGCCCTTTCGCAACAAATATGTAGTCCTGCCAAACGATCATGACATAGCAGAACAGCGGGCCCTAAATATTACCAGGAGGTTCAAGAAGGACGAAGGTTACGCTGCAGAGTACAAAGGCTTCATGGAAGAGATGATAACAAAAGGTTATGCCGAGAAGGTACTACAAGAACAGCTCCTCAGAGAAAAAAGCAAGGTATGGTATATACCACACCATGGAGTTCACCATAAGCGCAAAGGAACAATACGAGTGGTGTTTGACTGTTCATCATCCTATAAAGGTACATCTCTCAACAGTGAACTCCTTCAAGGCCCTTACCTGGCAAACACGCTTATAGGAGTCTTGCTAAGATTTCGGCAAGAGCACATTGCCATGATGGCAGATATCGAAGGAATGTTCCATCAAGTACAGTGAGGGAAAAAAGTATTTGATCCCCTGCTGATTTTGTACGTTTGCCCACTGACAAAGAAATGATCAGTCTATAACTTTAATGGTAGGTTTATTTTAACTGTCGAAGAAGTCTTTTCAGTTTCAGCATCCAGGCAACTACACTCATAGTTTCTACTAAATAATACTAAAAGTATTATTATATTATTGATGGATTGACTATGGCTTTTCAAGTCACCCGGTAGTGCTATTTTCAAAGTATTTCCTTGTAAATGTTGCAATTCTTTAGCCATTCCTGGACCTGAGACCCATATGCATACAATTCAATTGGTTGCAAGAATTTGGTATAATAATAAAAATTTGGAATCCGGCATTGTTTTGTGTATCAGTTCATGGTTCAGGTTCACCGGCTCATCGAAAATCTCATATCAAATATTTTGCAACCTATAGTATATGGGTCGGCAGGTAGCCTAGTGGTCAGAGCGTTGGACTAGTAACTGAAAGGTTTCAAGGTTTCAAGGTTGAATCCCCATGCTGACAAGGTAAAAATATGTCATTCTGCCCCCTGAACCCACTGTTACTAGGCCATCATTGAAAATAAGACTTGGTTCTTAACTGACTTGTCTAGTTAAATAAAAAAATAAAAATATGCCACAGCTGTCAATTTGTTGGTCCTTAAATGAAACTGGTAAACGTTTTTAGTTATCACAATTTTTCTTCAACCAATTTTAGTCTGTTCCTTACCTTCTCCCACTTCCACTTGCCTCCTCCGTTTTTGTGGTAATGCTGCAATCAGTTGGTTGTTATTTTGGATAGAGCAGACATTTCCATTTTGTTTGTTAGCTGCATGTGTGACAACTCAACCAGTTATATTTATGATATCATTAACAAAGTTAACACCATTTAAACAAATATTTTTCCTAAAATAATGGACTAATTTACCCCCAATTTATTTTTTAGCTGACATAGGCTAATTGAGTGAATGTCAGTGACTGACAGAACAGAAAAACTGTTGATGCACAACCAACATTTCGAGATTCCAACTGAGTTCTCCCCCAAAAAACAAACAACTCCACTGCGGCCCATTGATGTGGATGGTCCGTGCTCTCTCTGCTGCCTCCTCTAGTTCACCATCAGCTCCTTTTGTTTTTGTTGACGTTGAGGGAGACGTTATCCAGGTGGGATAGGGCAGCGTGTGGTGCAATGGCAATTGCTTCGTCCATGGATCTGTTGCGGCGATATGTGAATTATAGTGGGTCTATGGTGTCTGGTAAGGTGGAAGGGAAATTATCCTTAACTAGCCACTCAAAGCACTTCATGATGACACAAGGGGCGATAGTCATTTTGTTCAGTTAACTTTGCTTTCTTGGGTGCAGGAACAATGGTGGATATCTTGAAAAAAGTGGGGACAGCAGACTGTAATATGGTGAGATTGAAAATGTCCATAAACACTCCAAGCAGCTGGTCTGCACATGCTCTGAGGACGTGGCTTGGGATGCCGCCTGGGCCAGCAGCCTTGTGAGGGCTAACATGCTTAAATGACTTACTCATGTTGGTTATTGTGAACGAGAGCACACAGTCCTCGTGAGCGTCTGGGGCCCGAGTCGGCTGCTTGATGTTGAACACGTCTGGGAGTGAAGCGTCAGTGTCTGAGACGTGGCTGGCTTTCCCTTTATAATCCGTGATTGTCTAAGAGTCCCAGCAATTATGCCAGGGAGGAGAGGAGAGAGAAACACTGACATAAACCAAAACAGTATACAAAAGCTTGAAAAGTTGTTTTGGCCACATTATACCGCATGACTTGGATGAGGGGAGGCAGGATTTCTTTGTGTCAACACCACAACATGATGAGACAGACAAGTGTAAACAAGAAATGATGGGAGAAATATACAGAGATCACAATATTAGTTTAATATTGAGCAGAACTGTACAGCTTAAGGGGTTTAGGTTCTATATTTATTCTGTTTAGGTTCTATATTCTGTTTCAAACCCAACGTGAGTGGACTCTAATGGCAAGCAATAGCGATAACTCATTTCATTGGATTTTTTTTTGTTTTAAGGTTTCCAGGACTCAATGAACAGTCCTGGTTAGACAGACAGCCAGCCAGATGTGCTCTAGAAGAATAAAAAACTGTAGACAATTTGGCCCTTGAGAATTACAGCACTGGGACTGTAATGGTGGTAAAATGCATTATATGAGGGCTGCATCCAGACCTTTTCTGTATTGGGGTCTGTACTTGTCCATAATTCAGCATGGGACTGTCCGTTAGCTGTAAAATCGGCCGGCGGCGCACGAATAACGAATGAGGAACACGCGCCCAAGTGGCCCCATCACAATGCACACAAACATGACCTAAAGGTAGTCCAAGGATGCCAAAACATCTCTAACCCTCCTAGCAGGTGTATCGGACCTGTCTGGCAGCCATATTGGCAAAGAAATGTCCTAGGGAACGAGTCAGAAAGCGAATGAACGTTTGGATCTCGTTAGCTTGATATCATTCACAGACCAATGGGGAGACCCTCTCTCTTTTTGTCTCAAGCTTGCTGGGAGAGCTGTTGGCTTCCAATGAGAGGGGACCGTAAAAAAAAAAGGCGCTCGCCAGTCAGTGTTTACATTCACACTCTGCCGTATGACGTAGAAGAGAAAAGGGGGAATCTGCTTCTCAGATGGAGGAGCAGCTGAAAACAAATAGGGGCCCGACACACTGGAAACTCAAAACAGTCTCGGAGTCTGGATGGATCACTGGAAACTCAAAACAGTCTCGGAGTCTGGATGGATCACTGGAAACTCAAAACAGTCTCGGAGTCTGAATGGATCACTGGAAACTCAAAACAGTCTCAGAGTCTGGATGGATCACTGGAAACTCAAAACAGTCTCGGAGTCTGGATGGATCACTGGGACCTCAAAACAGTCTCGGAGTCTGAATGGATCACTGGAAACTCAAAACAGTCTCGGAGTCTGAATGGATCCCTGGAAACTCAAAACAGTCTCGGAGTCTGGATGGATCACTGGAAACTCAAAACAGTCTCGGAGTCTGGATGGATCACTGGAAACTCAAAACAGTCTCGGAGTCTGAATGGATCACAGGGACCTCAAAACAGTCTCGGAGTCTGAATGGATCACTGGAAACTCAAAACAGTCTCGGAGTCTGGATGGTTCACTGGGACCTCAAAACAGTCTCGGTCTGGATGGATCACTGGAAACTCAAAACGGTCTCGGAGTCTGGATGTATCAGTTAATCAAAGACTTGCTTCCAAACACATTTTTCAGAGAGAGGGAGTGAAGCCTCTCAGGTTTCGGTCAACCACTGGCCCCGGCAACGCTGTTACAGAGACTTGAGAGGAAAACAGAACGGCCATATGTGAGCAGGAGTCAGGGATTAACGCCCCTCCCAATGGCCTGAATCAACAAATTCTATTGGAAGTATTTGAAAATAACTTAAATTAATAATTTTCAAATACATTATTTGAAATGTTGCCTTTGAAAAAAGCCTGCACGTGGTGTGGGATGAGACCATTGTGATGAGGCTGTGTGGTGTGGCCTTGGTGGTTGTGTTGGCTGTGATGACAGTCCACCCACTTGCCTTCACCCACTAACCCACCCTCCACTCTCCACCCACTAACCCAACCTCCACTCTCCACCCACTAACCCACCCTCCATTCTCCACCCACTAACCCACCTTCCACTCTCCACCCACTAACCCACCTTCCACTCTCCACCCACTAACCCACCCTCCACTCTCCACCCACTAACCCACCCTCCACTCTCCACCCACTAACCCACCCTCCACTCTCCACCCACTAACCTACCCTCCACTCTCCACCCACTAACCCACCCTCCATTCTCCACCCACTAACCCACCCTCCACTCTCCACCCACTAACCCACCCTCCATTCTCCACCCACTAACCCACCCTCCACTCTCCACCCACTAACCCACTAACCCACCCTCCATTCTTCACCCACTAACCCACCCTCCACTCTCCACCCACTAACCCACCCTCCACTCTCCACCCACTAACCCACCCTCCACTCTCCACCCACTAACCCACCCTCCATTCTTCACCCTTTATAATGGACAGAAGTGTGTGAGTGGTTTGTGTTAGCGCTGGTGGTAGGGCTATAGATCCGGGGGTGTATCAAAAATATTTTTGGCTATTTTCAATGCAGGAACCCATCCTCCACTCTCCACTCACTAACCCACCCTCCACTCTCCACCCACTAACCCACCCTCCACTCTCCACCCACTAACCCACCCTCCATTCTCCACCCACTAACCCACTAACCCACCCTCCACTCTCCACCCACTAACCCACCCTCCATTCTCCACCCACTAACCCACTAACCCACCCTCCATTCTCCACCCATTAACCCACTTTCCACCCACTAACCCACCCTCCACTCTCCACCCACTAACCCACCCTCCACTCTCCACCCACTAACCCACCCTCCACTCTCCACCCACTAACCCACCCTCCATTCTCCACCCACTAACCCACTAACCCACCCTCCACTCTCCACCCACTAACCCACTTTCCACCCACTAACCAACCCGACGACCCTCCACCCACTAACCCACCCTCCACCCACTAACCCACTCTCCACCCACTAACCCACCCTCCACCCACTAACCCACCCTCCACCCACTAACCCACCCTCCACCAACTAACCCACTCTCCACCCACTAACCCACCCTTCACTTTCCACACACTAACCCACACACTCATGTTTGCACATACACACACACACACACACACACACACACACACACACACACACACACACACACACACACACACACACACACACACACACACACACACACATATACTATACACAGAGGCCGTCTGGCATTTCTCATGGCCAACACTGGCAAAGTGTCAAACCTCCCTCCGTCCTTAATTCCAGACAGCAGTAATGTCAAAGTAGCACTGCTGCCTGTTCACAAATACTTGATACGTTTTTCAAACGGGGGACCAAGAATTCTCTACTTCTTTTTTTCTTGTTGTTATTGCAAAGAATGTCAATTTTGTGAGAGGATATGAAAGAAAAAAAAGAAGAAAAACATTAAGAACATTGACAAGCTTTTCTCTAGTAAAGCTCCGTACTCCAGTTCCGTATTGTAATGTCGCCTGGAGAATCAAAAGGGATTGAAATACTATAGGCCAGTGAATGGTGCAGCCTTGATTTCTCCCACTGGCGTTAATTCAGACCAAATGTTGTAGGCACGTCTGTTAGAGCCGTTCTGTGACACAAAAGGTACATTTGACATGTTTTCTAGCTCTGTGTTGCTCCTTAGTGTAACACTCTCAGGCAGTTTTACCCGGAATTTGAGTTTTACCTGTGTGTGTGAGTAGAGGTGTGTTATAATGGACAGAAGTGTGTGAGTGGTGTGTGTTATACTGGACAGAAGTGTGTCAGTGGTGTGTGCTATACTGGACAGAAGTGTGTCAGTGGTGTGTGTTATTCTGGACAGAAGTGTGTGAGTGGTGTGTTATACTGGACAGAAGTGTGTGAGTGGTGTGTTATACTGGACAGAAGTGTGTGAGTGGTGTGTGTTATACTGGACAGAAGTGTGTGAGTAGAGGTGTGTTATACTGGACAGAAGTGTGTGAGTGGTGTGTGTTATACTGGACAGAAGTGTGTGAGTAGAGGTGTGTTATACTGGACAGAAGTGTGTGAGTAGAGGTGTGTTATAATGGACAGAAGTGTGTGAGTGGTGTGTGTTATACTGGACAGAAGTGTGTGAGTGGTGTGTGCTATACTGGACAGAAGTGTGTGAGTAGAGGTGTGTTATACTGGACAGAAGTGTGTGAGTGGTGTGTTATACTGGACAGAAGTGTGTGAGTGGTGTGTGCTATACTGGACAGAAGTGTGTGAGTGAGTGGGTGACTAACAAGCATGAACAAACCCAACGCGATGGTACTCTAAATCTTAACGCTGGTGGTAGGGCTATAGATCCGGGGGTGTATCAAAAATATTTTTGGCTATTTTCAATGCAGGAATTATGTGCCCAATAGCTGGCGTTGGCATGGAAAGGGGCTGGGTTTTGATTAATAAAAAAATTATAGGTGTGACAAGTGCTTGGCCAATAAACACGTTTCATGGCTCAATACTGCATACTGTTGTCTGAAGTTCTCTAAGTCTTTGCGATTCGGCTGACTCTCTTCATAGTCAATTGTGGATGCAGTTTTAATGAATATCATATTCTACAATAATGAGTAATAGCAACAGTGAACCAATTAAAAGAATCCAGAGTTTACTATGTTTGGAGTGTTGACAGTCAACACTTTTGTTGTGAACTATGTATAATGTAGTATCCACTGCAGCTAGGCCTATGTGAACTATGAATAATGTAGTATCCACTGCAGCTAGGCCTATGTGTGTCACACCCTGATCTGTTTCACCTGTCCTTGTGCTTGACTCTAGGAAACACTGTCACCACTGCTAAATCCACGATAATTGAGCATTTCAATAAGCATTTCTCTACGGCTGGCCATGCTTTCCACCTGGCTACCCCAATCCCGGCCAACAGCTCTGCACCCCCCAGCAGCAACTGGCCCAAGCCCCCCTCGCTTTTCCTTCACCCAAATCCAGACAGCTGATGTTCTGAAAGAGTTGCAAAATCTAGACCCCTACAAATCAGCTGGGCTAGACAATCTGGACCATCTCTAACTAAAATTATCCGCCGCCATTGTTGCAACCCCTAGTACTAATCTGTTCAACTTCTCTGTCGTATCGTCAGAGATTCCTAAAGATTGTATAGCCGCCGCGGTCATCCCCCTCTTCAAAGGGGGAGACACTCTAGACCCAAACTGTTACAGACCTACAGTATATCAATCCTGCCCTGCCTTTCTAAAGTCTTCAAAAGCCAAGTGAACAAACAGATCACCAACCATTTCGAATCCCACCGTACCTTCTCCGCTATGCAATCTGGTTCCAGAGCTGGTCATGGGTGCACCTCAGCCACGCTCAAGTTCCTAAAAGATATCATAACCGCCATCAATAAAAGACAGTACTGTGCAGCCGTCTTCATCGACCTGGCCAAGGCTTTCGACTCTGTCAATCACCGTATTCTTATCAGCAGACTAAACAGCCTTGGTTTCTCTAATGACTGCCTCGCCTGGTTCACCAACTACTTCTCAGATAGATTTCAGTGTGTCAAATTGGAGGGCCTGTAGTCCGGACCTCTGGCAGTCTCTATGGGGGTGCCACAGGGTTCACTCATGCTGTCAAACATTCCCTCGTAAAACTGATTATCCTACTGATCCTTGACTTCGGCTCCAGCAGGTATATTTCACTGGTCATCCCCAAAGCCAACACCTCCTTTGGCCATCTTTCCTTCCAGTTCTCTGCTGCCAATGACTGGAACGAATTGCAAAAATCACTGAAGTTGGAGACTTATATCTCCCTTACTTTAAGCGTCAGCTGTCAGATCAGCTTACCGATCGCTGCAGCTGTATACAGCCCATCTGTAAAGAGCCCATCCAACCAACTACCTACCTCATCCCCATATTTGTTTTTCTGCTCTTTTGCACACCAGTATTTCTACTTGCACATCCTCATCTGCACATATATCACTCCAGTGTAAATTGATAAATTGTAATTACTTCGCCACTATTGGCCTATTTATTGCCTTACCTCCTTACTTCATTTGCACACACTGTATACAGATTTTTCTATTGTGTTATTGACTTCACGTTTGTTTATGTGTAACTCTGTGTTGTTGTTTTTGTCGCTTTGCTTTATCTTCGCCAGGTCGCAGTTGTAAATGAGAACTTGTTGTCAACTGGCCTACCTGGTTAAATAAAGGTGAAATAAAATAAATAAATACATTTTTTTATTTCAAATTGGTTTCTGTGAGCTTTAGCTGTCAAAATCCCTGCCATGTCCAACCATGTTACTGCTAAGACTAACTTTTACTTGGTCTTAAATATCCCCACCTACGCTGCCCGAAACTGGCACCCATCCCACATCAGGGCAAGCGAGCTCAGATAAGACAGAAGAGTGCCAACTTTAACAGGTCGAAATTGCAAACGAGTGTGCGTTTGACAATTGCTCTGGCTTAACGCCAGACGAAAGTAGAGCCCTGTGTGTGTGTGTGTGTGTGTGTGTGTGTGTGTGCGTGTGTGTGTGTGTGTCTGTATGTCTGAGATTGAGTGTGTGTCCTAGTCTGTGTGTGCATGTAGTGATGCAACAAAAGCTATTACTATCCCTAGGGGTACTGGAAATACCCAAATGTCCCCACAAGGATAGTAAAACAAGAACAATCTGGAGAAAAGGTGGCTTCCTTTCAGACAGTCTCAGTCCTTTCCCCGTACCTATGCTAATGCCCAAGTCATCATCTGTCACGTCAGACGTGAACAAAATATACATATCTTTACGGGAAGGACACAAATGGAAAGCTGTCAGGACCGAGAAAGGAGTGCAATCTTCTTTCCTCTTCTTCATTACGTGGTATAGGCTTTCAATTGTGCATATGTTGAGACAGACAGAGAAGAAGCGAGAAAGATGTAGAGAGTTAAATGCAGAGAGAGAGAGAGAGAGGGAGAGAGAGAGAGAGATACATTGATGTGCAGAGTGAGAGAAAGAAAGAGAGAGAGAGAGAGAGAGAGAGAGACACGCTGAGAAAGCGAGAGATAAATTGAAGTGCATAGTGAGAGAAAGAGAGAGAGAGAAAGGGAGATGAGAGATGTAGACAGAAAGAGAGAGGGAGAGAGATGGACGGAATTAACCTGTATGCTTCCTGACAACCTGTGCCGTAGGACATGTGCATAACAGGGCATTTTCCCAGGTAATTAAAAGTGTGGTTTTCACTACGAACAGCCTCATGGGTTAGCGTGGGCTC
The DNA here is from genome assembly GCA_030435695.1 of Brachymystax lenok tsinlingensis. Lineage (NCBI taxonomy): Eukaryota > Metazoa > Chordata > Actinopteri > Salmoniformes > Salmonidae > Brachymystax > Brachymystax lenok. The sequence continues at coordinate 4,695,360 of CM059793.1, forward strand.
AGGCAGTGTGTATCCAGCAGACTGCTCGTTTCTGGTAAGGCATGGCAGCGTGAGAGCTGGGGAGACTGTTTGAAGCAGAGGATGAGAGTGAAAGAGCATTGAAAATAGAGAAAGAAATACAGGGATGAGAGCGAAAGGCAGGGAAAGAGGGGGAAGGATAGACACAGAATAAAAATATATATAGAGAGATAGAGGTAGAGAGATAACATAAGACAGGGAGGGAGAGAGAGAAAAGGATATGGAATAAAGAGACAGAGAGAGAGAGAGAGAGAGAGAGAGAGAGAGAGAGAGAGAGAGAGAGAGAGAAAGGCAGAGAGAGAAAGGCAGAGAGAGAAATAGAGGGAGGGTCCCAAGAGGATAATCAGAATGTAGTTGTACATCTGACAGGTTAAAATTTGCTAAAAATATAAGCATTACCCTCGAGATTCTGCTGAAGAATAGGCTTAATATTGGCTGCTTCACTTCACGATAAGCCCGTAACGGTGACTAACCCCATTCCGTACAAATTTGCGCAACCGCGACACTCAAACGAGGCTGCAATGAAAACTAATGGCACAGTAGCGACTGTGTTGAAATCAACATCTGGGGTGTAAAACTACATTTCCATTCAAGCGTTGATTGACATGGTCATGGCCCGATAGTATTGGAGAAAAGTTGGAAAGAACGGAACCCCTCCGACGTTGTTAAATCGTGACGTGTCATGACGTAAAGTACAGCACGCATGAAGCAACTCGTTCTGTCTTACAGCCTCTCTCCACCAGATGTAGCACTTCTCTCGCCGTTTAAAAACAAGGAAGGGACAGGGACAGGGACAGGGGGGGATACCTAGTCATTTTTTTGCGTCATCTTGACTCTCAAAACCCGCTGTTCACTTCTGAAGATAACTTTGCCCACCCGCCCATTTTTCTTTTTTTTAAAGACCCGACGGAGCTCATTGGCTTCTTGAATCACGCAGAGACGGGCATCATGAAGGTCTCGTCATTGATTTTGTTGGAAAGGGGAGAAATTGTGCTTTACAATGGTATTGATAATACAGTTGACCTGGAAGTATTATGTTTTTTGGGCACTAAAATAAGGTCAATTGAATGGACCAGCGCGATGTACAAATAGTGAGGGTCTTGAACCCCGCCCTGTGCAACTGGGTCCTGGACTTTCTGACTTTCTGACGGGCCGACCCCAGGTGGTGAGGGTAGGAAACAACATCTCACCCCCGCTGATCCTCAACACAGGGGCCCCACAAGGGTGCGTTCTCAGCCCTCTCCTGTACTCCCTGTTCACCCATGACTGCGTGGCCATGCACGCCTCCAATTCAATCATCAAGTTTCCTGACGACACTACAGTGGTAGGCTTGATTACCAACAATGACGAGACAGCCTACAGGGAGGAAGTGAGGGTCCTCGGAGTGTGGTGTCAGGAAAATAACCTCACACTCAACGTCAACAAAACAAAAGAGATGACTGTAGACTTCAGGAAACAGCAGAGGGAGCACCCCCCTATCCACATCGACGGGACAGTAGTGGAAAAGTTTTAAGTTCCTCCGCGTACACATCACGGACAAACTGAAATGGTCCACCCACTCAGGAGGCTGAAGATATTTGGATTGTCACCAAAACCACACACCAACTTTTACAGATGCACAATCGAGAGCATCCTGTCGGGCTGTATCACCGCCAGGTACGGCAACTGCTCCGCCCACAACCGTAAGGCTCTCCAAAGGGTAGAGCAGTCTGCAGAACGTATCATCGGGGGAAAACTACCTGCCCTTCAGGACACCTACACCACCCGATGTCACAGGAAGGCCAAAAAGATCATCAAGGACAACAACCACCCGAGCCACTGCCTGTTCACCCCGCTATCATCCAGAATGCGAGGTCAGTGCAGGTGCATCAAAGCTGGGACCGAGACACTGTAAAACAGCTTCTATCTTAAGGCCATCAGACTGTTAAACAGCCGTCACTAGTCACTTAACAATGCCACTTGGTCACCCCCAAAGCCAATTCCTCCTTTGGCCGACTCTCCTTCCAGTTCTCTGCTGCCAAAGACTGGAACGAACTTCAAAAATCTCTGAAACTGGAGACACTTACAGTGGGGAAAAAAAGTATTTAGTCAGCCACCAATTGTGCAAGTTCTCTCACTTAAAAAGATGAGAGAGGCCTGTAATTTTCATCATAGGTACACTTCAACTATGACAGACAAAATGAGGAAAAAAATCCAGAAAATCACATTGTAGGATTTTTATGAATTTATTGCAAATTATGGTGGAAAATAAGTATTTGGTCAATAACAAAAGTTTATCTCAATACTTTGTTATATACCCTTTGTTGGCAATGACAGAGGTCAAACGTTTTCTGTAAGTCTTCACAAGGTTTTCACACACTGTTGCTGGTATTTTGGCCCATTCCTCCATGCAGATCTCCTCTAGAGCAGTGATGTTTTGGGGCTGTCGCTGGGCAACACGGACTTTCAACTCCCTCCAAAGATTTTCTATGGGGTTGAGATCTGGAGACTGGCTAGGCCACTCCAGGACCTTGAAATGCTTCTTCTGAAGCCACTCCTTCGTTGCCAGCGGTGTGTTTGGGATCATTGTCATGCTGAAAGACCCAGCCACGTTTCATCTTCAATGCCCTTGCTGATGGAAGGAGGTTTTCACTCAAAATCTCACGATACATGGCCCCATTCATTCTTTCCTTTACACGGATCAGTCGTCCTGGTCCCTTTGCAGAAAAACAGCCCCAAAGCATGATGTTTCCACCCCCATGCTTCACAGTAGGTATGGTGTTCTTTGGATGCAACTCAGCATTCTTTGTCCTCCAAACACGACGAGTTGAGTTTTTACCAAAAAGTTCTATTTTGGTTTCATCTGACATTCTCCCAATCCTCATCTGGATCATCCAAATGCTCTCTAGCAAACTTTAGACGGGCCTGAACATGTACTGGCTTAAGCAGGGGGACACGTCTGGCACTGCAGGATTTGAGTCCCTGGCGGCGTAGTGTGTTACTGATGGTAGGCTTTGTTACTTTGGTCCCAGCTCTCTGCAGGTCATTCACTAGGTCCCCGTGTGGTTCTGGGATTTTTGCTCACCGTTCTTGTGATCATTTTGACCCCACGGGTGAGATCTTGCGTGGAGCCCCAAATCGAGGAAGATTATCAGTGGTCTTGTATGTCTTCCATTTCCTAATAATTGCTCCCACAGTTGATTTCTTCAAACCAAGCTGCTTACCTATTGCAGATTCAGTCTTCCCAACCTGGTGCAGGTCTACAATTTTGTTTCTGGTGTCCTTTGACAGCTCTTTGGTCTTGGCCATAGTGGAGTTTGGAGTGTGACTGTTTGAGGTTGTGGACAGGTGTCTTTTATACTGATAACAAGTTCAAACAGGTGCCATTAATACAGGTAATGAGTGGAGGACAGAGGAGCCTCTTAAAGAAGAAGTTACAGGTCTGTGAGAGCCAGAAATCTTGCTTGTTTGTATGTGACCAAATACTTATTTTCCACCATAATTTGCAAATAAATTCATAAAAAATCCTACAATGTGATTTTCTGGATTTTTTTTCCTAATTTCGTCTGTCATAGTTGAAGTGTACCTATGATGAAAATTACAGGCCTCTCTCATCTTTTTAAGTGAGAGAACTTGCACAATTGGTGGCTGACTAAATACTTTTTTTCCCCGCTGTATCTCCCTCAACAGCTTTAAGCACCAGCTGTCAGAGCAGCTCACAGACCACTGTACCTGTTTATAGCCCATCTGTAAATAGCCCAACCAACTACCTCATCCCCTACCGTATTTATTTATTTATCTTGTTCCTTTGCACCCCAGTTTTTCTACATTGTACATTCATCTACTGCACATTTTTTTTACCATTCCAGTGTTAAATTGCTATATTGTAATTACTCTGCCACCATGGCCTATTTATTGTCTTACCTTCCTTATCCTACCTCATTTGCACTCTTTGTATATAGATTTGTTTTTTTTCTACTGTATTATTGACTGTATGTTTGTTTTACTCTATGTGTAACTCTGTGTTGTTGTATGTGTCGAACTGCTTTGCTTTATCTTGGCCAGGTCGCAGTTGTAAATGAGAACTTGTTCTCAACTTGCCTACCTGGTTAAATAAAGGTGAAATAAAATAAATAAATAAAATAAATATAATGTTTACATTACTCATCTCATATGTATATACTGTACTCCATACCATCTACTGCATCTTGCCTATGCCGCACGGCCATTGCTCATCCATATATTTTGATGTAGATATTCTTAATCATTCCTTTACAGTTGTGTGTATAAGGTAGTTGTTGTGAAATTGTTAAATTACTTGCTAGATACCTCTGCATGGTCAGAACTAGAAGCACAATAATTTCGCTACACTCGCATTAACATCTGCTAACCATGTGTACGTGACAAATACAATTTGATTTGATTCGATTACACTATGAGTCGTTAAGATGCAGAGATCATCCGTTCACCCGCCCTTACTTTTCCCCGAGTGGCGTTTCTTCTGTCGGTGCGACGCATGGAGAATCCCCGGTGGCTGAACCGATTCCAACAACATATCCCGAGAGAGAGAGACATGTTTCCGTGAAACAGAACATTTTACAATCTCTGATGTCTCTCTGGAAGGCAACCTTTTGCTCGAGAGACTGGACGTTGGCGAGTAGTATACTCGGGAGCGGTGGGTGATGTGCACGTCTACGGAGCCGGACCATGTTGTTCAGTCGTAAGCTCGCCAATTAGTTTCTATTTGATTGTCACTCTCTTTTTCAGGATATCAGCCATGTGAGCCCATTTTGCTGCTGATAATGGAATGCAATGCCAATGCAGCCATAGGACTACAGTATGATGGCATTTGGCTTATTTTTCTCCCAGAAGGTCTGAGTGGGACATGGAGGTGCCGCTGTGATAATAAAGAAGGTTTGCCACAACAATAACATTGTGTATGCTCAAAATGGTGGTTGTTAACCCCTGGTTAGCATAACAGCATAACAACTCAACTAAACCTGGTTAGCATAACAACATAACTCAACTAAACCTGGTTAGCATAACAACATAACTCAACTAAACCTGGTTAGCATAACAACATAACTCAACTAAACATGGTTAGCATAACAACATAACTCAACTAAACCTGGTTAGCATAACAACATAACTCAACTAATCCTGGTTAGCATAACAACATAACTCAACTAAACCTGGTTAGCATAACAACATAACTCAACTAAACCTGGTTAGCATAACAACATAACTCAACTAAACATGGTTAGCATAACAACATAACTCAACTAATCCTGGTTAGCATAACAACATAACAACTCAACTAAACCTGGTTAGCATAACAACATAACTCAACTAAACCTGGTTAGCATAACAACATAACTCAACTAAACCTGGTTAGCATAACAACATAACTCAACTAAACATGGTTAGCATAACAACATAACTCAACTAAACCTGGTTAGCATAACAACATAACAACTCAACTAAACCTGGTTAGCATAACAACATAACTCAACTAAACATGGTTAGCATAACAACATAACTCAACTAAACCTGGTTAGCATAACAACATAACTCAACTAATCCTGGTTAGCATAACAACATAACTCAACTAAACCTGGTTAGCATAACAACATAACTCAACTAAACCTGGTTAGCATAACAACATAACTCAACTGAATCCTGGTTAGCATAACAACATAACAACTCAACTAAACCTGGTTAGCATAACAACATAACTCAACTAAACCTGGTTAGCATAACAACATAACTCAACTAAACCTGGTTAGCATAACAACATAACTCAACTAAACATGGTTAGCATAACAACATAACTCAACTAAACCTGGTTAGCATAACAACATAACAACTCAACTAAACCTGGTTAGCATAACAACATAACTCAACTAAACCTGGTTAGCATAACAACATAACTCAACTAAACCTGGTTAGCATAACAACATAACAACTCAACTAATCCTGGTTAGCATAACAACATAACAACTCAACTAAACCTGGTTAGCATAACAACATAACTCAACTAAACCTGGTTAGCATAACAACATAACTCAACTAAACCTGGTTAGCATAACAACATAACTCAACTAAACCTGGTTAGCATAACAACATAACTCAACTAAACCTGGTTAGCATAACAACATAACTCAACTAATCCTGGTTAGCATAACAACATAACAACTCAACTAAACCTGGTTAGCATAACAACATAACTCAACTAAACCTGGTTAGCATAACAACATAACTCAACTAAACCTGGTTAGCATAACAACATAACTCAACTAAACATGGTTAGCATAACAACATAACTCAACTAAACCTGGTTAGCATAACAACATAACTCAACTAAACATGGTTAGCATAACAACATAACTCAACTAAACCTGGTTAGCATAACAACATAACTCAACTAAACCTGGTTAGCATAACAACATAACTCAACTAAACCTGGTTAGCATAACAACATAACTCAACTAAACCTGGTTAGCATAACAACATAACTCAACTGAACCTGGTTAGCATAACAACATAACAACTCAACTAAACCTGGTTAGCATAACAACATAACTCAACTAAACCTGGTTAGCATAACAACATAACTCAACTAAACCTGGTTAGCATAACAACATAACTCAACTAAACATGGTTAGCATAACAACATAACTCAACTAAACCTGGTTAGCATAACAACATAACAACTCAACTAAACCTGGTTAGCATAACAACATAACTCAACTAAACCTGGTTAGCATAACAACATAACTCAACTAAACCTGGTTAGCATAACAACATAACTCAACTGAACCTGGTTAGCATAACAGCATAACAACTCAACTAAACCTGGTTAGCATAACAACATAACTCAACTGAACCTGGTTAGCATCAAAGCTAAACTAAACTCAGAATCAGTCAGACTCACCAGTGGGTTCTGGTCTTGACGGGCAAAAAGGTTTAATCAGTTTTCTGACTGCTCTCCTTGGTGTTTCATGATTGCATGTAATCTGTAAACAAATGTAATAATTATGTTGCCTTGTTAGAGCAGCCAAATACTTCACAGAAATTGACCATGGTGTTGAATCAACTAGTTTTAGGCGCTGTTATCATGCAGCTTGGGGTAGCCGCTCAGCTGTTGTTATCAAAATAATTGATGTGGTGGTTGCCAGGAGGCATCTTATGTCAAAGGGCAACCTTCTATAGACTTGCCTTTCAGAGTCATTGAGACTATTAAGAGGGCAAGAGCCCCTTCTATGCATATATTGTGGATGGCTATGCCCAGTATAATCCATAGGGGGTGTGCATTATCCATGCCAATATCCTGCCCAGTAAAGGAGGCCTCTGGTGACGGCACTGAACAGGAAGCCAGACAGGTCATATAATGTTGGAAGGCTTTGATCTCATTTACTACCATACAGCAATCTCACTCACCACATTAAACCTTTATAACGTTGATGCTGAGAGGAAGTACGTTACCGTTGACAATGGACTTTCATTATGCACATACTGGCAATGAGCGAAGCCTGAGGGCTCTTGAAGTTCACTTTAGTTCCAGGTATACACACACATGAGGGTTCCTTAAGGGTTCCATAGTAAGGGTGGTGGTTATCTGCAGAACCAAAGGTTATCTGCAACTCAAAACAGAGTTATTTCTTCCTTTAGTGGTAATTCAAATGTAGGGGTGGTGACTCAATGAAATATTTTGGGGCATTGTTTGTTCACAGCTCTTTCTGTGAAACACTGAGTGAGTGTCATTCCAGTTTATCTAATATGTTGTGTTATGCTAAGTCATTCTATGTCATTTCAGCCAGTCATGACACCCACCATATAAGATTGTTCTGAAGTCGTTCCTGTAGCTAGAGCTTAAATTTAATTTAGGAGAAATTAAACTAATTGATTGCACCCAAATTGGTCATTTTCATTTATAGGATTCAGAAAATATTATATACAAATAGTACCCAATGTCCGATTTGGACCAAACTTCATCCTACCAATGAGCAAGACATGAGGAATCAAAATAAACAACCAACCATAAATAACCAAAAGCCACCCACGGACACACGCCACGTTTAAATGAATATTAACTACTTGGTTGTAATATCAACACCTCTTGAAGAGCATAGTCAGAACTACAAATTTGGGTCTGAGTCTGAACCCCGCCCTGTGCAACTCGGTCCTTGACTTCCTGACAGGCCGTCCCCAGGTGGTGAAGGCAGGCAACAACACCTCCACTTCGCTGATCCTCAACACAAGGGCCCCACAATGGTAGATGCTCAGCCCCCTCCTGATCTCCCTGCTTACCCATTACCGCGTGGCCACGTACGCCTCCAACTCAATCATCAAGTTTGCGTACGACACAACAGTAGTAGGCCTGGTTACCAACAACGACGAGACAGTCTGCAGGGAGGAGGTGAGGGCCCTGGCGGAGTGGTGCCAGGAAAAGAACCTCTCTCTCAATGTCAACAAAACGAAGGAGCTGATCGTGGACTTCAGGAGACAGCAGAGAGAGCATCCCCCCTATCCACATCAACGGGGCCGCAGTGGAGAAGGTGAAAAGGTCCAAGTTCGTTGGCGTACATATCACTGACAATCTGAAATAGTCCACCCACACAGAAGAAAATAAATGAAAAGCAACCTCAGGAGGTTGAAGAAATTCGTCTTTGCCCATAAGACCCGCACAAACGCTTACATATGCCCCATTGAGAGCATCCTGTTGGGATGTACAGCAACTGCACCGTCCACAACCGCAAGGCCCTCCAGAAGGTGGTGCGGTCAGCCCAACGCATCACCGTCCATGAAGATCATCAAGGACGTCAGCCATTCGAGCCACTGCCTGTTCACCCCGCTATCTTCCAGAAGCTGTGACCGAGAGACTGAAAAACAGCTTGTGTCTCAAGGCCATCAGACTGTTAAATAGCCATCACTAGCCAGCCTCTAAATATTTGACTTGCCCATTCACACTCTGAATGGCACACATACACAATCCATATCTCAATTGTCTCAAGGCTTACAAATTATGATTTAATTAATCTTTCTCCTCCCCTCCCCACAAGTGTCAGGAGACTTGTCTGAAGTTGGTACTGTTGATTTGCTAAATTCTGTTTAGCAGCGTCCTAATGAGATTCTCACGAACACGATGGTGTTGCCAGTTTTGCTCTACGACCCCCACAAGTGTCATGGGACTGTCTAAAGGTAAACGATACCGGTTAAAAATATTTGTTTTGTGCCTACCTAAAAAAAGGTGTAAAATGTGTGTAATATATACAGTACCAGTCCAAAGTTTGGACACACCTAGTCATTCAAGGGTTTTTCTTTATTGTTACTATTGTATACATTGTACAATAATAGCGAAGACATAAACACTATGAAATAACACATATGGAATCAAGTAGTAACCAAAAAAAGTGTCAAACAAATACAAATATATTTTAGATTTTTCAAAGTAGCCACCCTTTGTCTTGATGACAGCTTTGCACACTCTTGGAATTCTCTCAACCAGCTTCATCAGGAATGCTTTTCCAACAGTCTTGAAGAAGTTCCCACATACGCTGAGCACTTGTTGGCTGCTTTTCCTTCACTCTGCGGTCCAACTCGTCCCAAACCATCTCAATTGGGTTGAGGTCGGGTGATTGTGAAGGCCAGGTCATCTGATGCAGCACTCCATCACTCTCCTTGGTCAAATATCTCTTCCCCGGCTGGAGATGTGTTTTGGGTCATTGTCCTGTTGAAAACAAATGATAGTCCGACTAAGTGCAAACCAGATGATATGGCATATCACTGCAGAATGCTTTGGTAGCCATTCTGGTTAAGTGTGCCTTGAATTCTAAATAAATCACAGACAGTGTCACCAGCAAAACACCTCCACACCATCACACCTCCTCCTCCATGCTTCAAGGTGGAACCACGAATGCAGAGATCATCCGTTCACCTACTCTGTGTCACACAGTTGGAACTAAAAATCTCAAATTTGGACTCATCAGACCAAAGGACAGATTTCCTCCAGTCTAATGTCCATTGCTCGTGTTTCTTGGCACAAGCAAGTCTCTTCTTCTTATTGGTGTTCTTTAGTAGTGGTTTCTTTGCAGCAATTCTACCATGAAGGCCTGATTCACTAACGTCAATTCAATGTGAAATCATCAAAATATATCACCATGTCATTGCATTTAGGTTAAAAGTTAGATTAAATGTTTTTGTTTGAAATGATGATGGAAACAACGTTGATTCAACCAGTTTATGTAACAGTATAGCTGTTAAAAAGGGTTTTAGCATTTTGATAGCATGCTGAAGCCAGAACAGTCTCCACCTCTTCTTGCCATGCATTTGGACAGCATGCTGAAGCCAGGACAGTCTCCACCTCTTCTTGCCATGCATTTTGATAGCATGCTGAAGCCAGGACAATCTCCACCTCTTCTTGCCATGCATTCTGATAGCATGCTGAAGCCAGGGCAGTCTCCACCTCTTTTTGCCATGCTTTGAAGGATGTCTTATTAACCAATGAGGTGATCATTCTGTATTCAAATCAAATGAAATGTAATTTGTCTCATGCTTTGTAAACAACAGGTGTATACTAACTAATTCCCAACAATGCAGAGATAGAGAAAAACTTGAGAAATTATAAAAAAGTAAAACAGGAAATTGGAAACGGTGGCGGAAACATTATGTCGAGTTTAGTTTTAAGATCAGCGGAGAAAAAAAACAGCAGAATTGGTCAGGAGCACGTAACACAGCAGCTATCCACTGCAGCGCCATTCTACGGCACAGAACGAACATAGCTTTTACATGAAATCTCAGAGAAACATCTCAATTTCCTCGATTGGAAATGCAAGACGCCTCATGAAACGGACTGTTTGAGTGCTCTGTTCGAAATAACGAAATAATGAAATAAAGACATGTAAATGATCCTATATAATTACTATAGTGGGTTACAATTGGGATCTGGTGTACTATTAACTAGAGCACGCTGTACACTGTAATACGCACCCACTCACAAAGCCCCCTTTGTTCCAATAGCCCTGGGTGTGGGGGGTCCACGCACCCTCACGCTTCCTCCTCCTCTGTCTATTAAGCACTCCGATTCCTATTTCAAATTGCCCCTTGTTATTAATCCCAATCACCCGGAACCCAGCAACCACAGCTCACCATGAAACACATGCGACGACCCCCGTCCCTGCACACTGATTCTAATAAATTAATTACATCCCAGGTGATTTCACTTTAAGATGGAGGAAAAAGGGAGAGGGGGGAAACTGCACCCCACAGGCAATACCAAATAGACCATAGTTAGTTTCTCCAGGGAGAGCAGAGCTTTGCTGCTTTATATCTACGTCTATGCTGTCCAAAATAAAACATATTCATTTTCCCTCTCTGGTAAAAACTCTATCTGAAATGAGACCACAATAAATGTATATCTTATCATAAGGATTTAAGATGTTGTTATTTAACTGCAGAAACGTCCTCATACAAACAATATTATTGTCTACTTTAAAAATCAGCAATCTCAAAGAAATCTCGATTGAAGAATTGGGGTTTTATTCAGCATTGCTGTGGTACTGAATACAACATCTTGACAAATTTGATGGCACTATCTCATTCATTTGAAGTTGATGGTTTATGGACATTTCTCTCATGTCCTTCCAGGATTACAACACTCAATATCTGAAACACTGCTTTCAGTAATCTACTTGCTTATAAATGTTTGCCACAATTTCCCTATGAATCATTTTTTAAATAATGGTAATTATCAAAAACCTTTCTCAGAACGTATCATCCTCACTAAAAGTTGGAATTTAGTAGTTTGAGTGTACTTTTATATAACTTTCAGAGACATTTAAACGCGTGTGCATTGGGAAAAAGCATACTGTTCAGCTGTCTAGTGCAGCAAGCTCTAGTTGATCAATGCTCCAAACAAAATACTTTAATATGGATTCTATACAAAGAGTTCACTTAAAGATGGTCAAATATACATTTCTCCAGGAGGTGACCTTGGTAAGACAAGCCGAAATTTGTAAAGCTTACTTAAGGATTAATTCAACATGGAAAGTCTATGTTATGGATTCCCAGCTTGATATTCTATTGAATTAGGTATTCAAAATATGACATCGTTTATTTGAACACACTTTTTCGCCTCTCTTTGAAAGTGTAGGTTTCTCTCATTTTCCTGTTTGCTCTTTCAATAAATAGAAGGTATGAAGGCCATTGCAGGCGGGTTTTTTTTCCCAACAAAAGCCTTTGAAAAGTTTGATGAAAGAACTGCTTCCCAGTGGTGTACACACTATTATTTTAAAACAACTTTGTCCATTCAGGATTAACCCTGAATGTCTCTAAAAAAACATTCTCTGGCATGTGCATGTTGTCTCCCTCTCTAATATAACAGCTGTTGAAGTTGTCCCTCTCTATGGATGCTGCATACTTCATGTATAGTGTCCGTTTGACTTGACACATAAATGTTTGATCTTTTTCCACTTCCTATTCAAATATGGTTAGCCTACATGTTCCAGTCCGTTTTCCTGGACGGTAATTAAGTCATTGCAGGTCTTTAATTCCTTTTTAACGTCTGGTTTGAGGCCTTAGGGGCTTGGCCTGGCTGTGCAGACGTGTCTAATGATGTTGGAGACTACGTGTCCGTCTTAGAAGGGACTTGGAAGAGGGGTGTCTCTCCTAGCAGCACCTCTAAATATGCGATCTTGAGCATGGATGCAAATCAAACCTCAAGCGGTGTTCTCTTGGTTTGAGGAGTCAGATAAACCTCAAGTGGTGTTCTCTTGGTTTCAGGAGTCAGATAAACCTCAAGTGGTGTTCTCTTGGTTTTGGAGTCAGATAAACCTCAAGTGGTGTTCTCTTGGTTTTGGAGTCAGATAAACCTCAAGCGGTGTCCTCTTGGTTTCAGGAGTCAGATAAACCTCAAGCGGTGTCCTCTTGGTTTCAGGAGTCAGATAAACCTCAAGCGGTGTCCTCTTGGTTTCAGGAGTCAGATAAACCTCAAGCGGTGTCCTCTTGGTTTCAGGCGTCAGATAAACCTGAATGAAAAGCGACTGAAATCTTACTTCAGTATGAGTCCAATGTTAAATCATGACTGATAGTATGGCAAATTGAAATGGATGTACACCCTTTCAGATATAGCAGAATGTAGAAACAAGTTTCCATAAATATACAGTGGGGCAAAAAAGTATTTAGTCAGCCACCAATTGTGCAAGTTCTCTCACTTAAAAAGATGAGAGAGGCCTGTAATTTTCATCATAGGTACACTTCAACTATGACAGACAAAATGAGGAAAGAAAATCCAGAGAATCACATTGTAGGATTTTTTATGAATTTATTTGCAAATTAAGGTGGAAAATAAGTATTTGGTCACATACAAACAAAGCAAGATTTCTGGCTCTCACAGACCTGTAACTTCTTCTTTAAGAGGCTCCTCTGTCCTCCACTCGTTACCTGTATTAATGGCACCTGTTTGAACTTGTTATCAGTATAAAAGACACCTGTCCACAACCTCAAACAGTCGCACTCCAAACTACACTATGGCCAAGACCAAAGAGCTGCCAAAGGACACCAGAAACAGAATTGTAGACCTGCACCAGGTTGGGAAGACTGAATCTGCAATAGGTAAGCAGCTTGGTTTGAAGAAATCAACTGTGGGAGCAATTATTAGGAAATGGAAGACATGCAAGACCACTGATAATCTTCCTCGATCTGGGGCTCCACGCAAGATCTCACCCCGTGGGGTCAAAATGATCACAAGAACGGTGAGCAAAAATCCCAGAACCACACGGGGGACCTAGTGAATGACCTGCAGAGAGCTGGGACCAAAGTAACAAAGCCTACCATCAGTAACACACTACGCCGCCAGGGACTCAAATCCTGCAGTGCCAGACGTGTCCCCCTGCTTAAGCCAGTACATGTTCAGGCCCGTCTGAAGTTTGCTAGAGAGCATTTGGATGATCCAGATGAGGATTGGGAGAATGTCATATGGTCAGATGAAACCAAAATATAACTTTTTGGTAAAAACTCAACTCGTCGTGTTTGGAGGACAAAGAATGCTGAGTTGCATCCAAAGAACACCATACCTACTGTGAAGCATGGAGGTGGAAACATCATGCTTTGGGGCTGTTTTTCTGCAAAGGGACCAGGACGACTGATCCGTGTAAAGGAAAGAATGAATGGGGCCATGTATCGTGAGATTTTGAGTGAAAACCTCCTTCCATCAGCAAGGGCATTGAAGATGAAACGTGGCTGGGTCTTTCAGCATGACAATGATCCCAAACACACCGCCCGGGCAACGAAGGAGTGGCTTCGTAAGAAGCATTTCAAGGTCCTGGAGTGGCCTAGCCAGTCTCCAGATCTCAACCCCATAGAAAATCTTTGGAGGGAGTTGAAAGTCCGTGTTGCCCAGCGACAGCCCCAAAACATCACTGCTCTAGAGGAGATCTGCATGGAGGAATGGGCCAAAATACCAGCAACAGTGTGTGAAAACCTTGTGAAGACTTACAGAAAACGTTTGACCTCTGTCATTGCCAACAAAGGGTATATAACAAAGTATTGAGATAAACTTTTGTTATTGACCAAATACTTATTTTCCACCATCATTTGCAAATAAATAAATTAAAAATCCTACAATGTGATTTTCTGGATTTCTTTTTCTCATTTCGTCTGTCATAGTTGAAGTGTACCTATGATGAAAATTACAGGCCTCTCTCATATTTTTAAGTTGGAGAACTTGCACAATTGGTGGCTGACTAAATACTTTTTTGCCCCACTGTACATTGAGTCAAAAAGTGTGGGATGTGTGACAACATACTTCTGGAACCTAGAGGAGATAATGTCAGTTGTTTTCGGACAGACACCATAACAGTTCTGACTGTAAGCTTGATACCATTTGGGCAGCAGAGTGAAATCAGGTGGAGTGGAGAGGGAAAAGAAGACATAAAAGGTCCATGACTGATTGGTTTCTGTAAGATCACTTTCACCATCTGAATTGGAGCTGAAAGGTAACACTCATGAACCCACAAATAAACAGCCTGCAGATAACTTGTGCGGTAGCAATGTGGGTGGCAGGGTGGAGCGGGCACAGAACCCAAACCTGAGGAACCCCAGCTCCTCTCTACATTGGAATCTAAACCCTGGAGACACATGAGAGAAAAACACCAAACGACTTGAGACACTGAGCTTGAGACAAGTAGGGGTCTGCTAAAAAGAATATATTTTAGAAGGTTACTAGGCGGTTTCCTGTCTCCTTTGCACACACACACACATAGCAACAGCCACAGCTTTTTAGCCAACGTGGAACACACGGTTTGAAATTACAGTGGGGCTTGTCACATATTTTTTACTTATATTTTATGGAGAGAGCCCCTAGCGTGGGTAAGCCTCTCTCCAAACATTCTTCAAGACACTAGCGTGGGTAACACTCTCTCCAACACTACTCCAAAACACTAGCATGGGTAACCCTCTCTCCAACCCTACTCCAAGACACTAGCGTGGGTAACCCTCTCTCCAAACCTACTCCAAGACACTAGCGTGGGTAACCCTCTCTCCAAACCTACTCCAAGACACTAGCGTGGGTAACCCTCTCTCCAACCCTACTCCAAGACACTAGCATGGGTAAGCCTCTCTCCAACCCTATCGATGACACTCGTGCTCCACCCTGGACTCCCGGAGTGAGGAGTATCTTGGAGTGCGGAGTATCTCGGGGTGCGGAGTATCTCGGGGTGCGGAGTATCTCGGGGTGCGGAGTATCTCGGAGTGAGGAGTATCTCGGAGTGAGGAGTATCTCGAAGTGAGGAGTATCTCGAAGTGAGGAGTATCTAGAAATGTGGAGTATCTTAGAGTTAGGAGTATCTTTGAGTGAGGAATATCTTGGAGTGAGGACTGAGGAACAGAATGCTGCACCCCCGACACATATTGATTTGCTCATTCATCACCCCTGGGCAACCTCTGACCTCTACTGTGTGGTTTTTACCGTCTGCTCTCTCGCACTGACGGTTTTTCACCCTCAGAGCCATAGAGCCTACTTTATAACTCGGGATACATGTGAAAGCTCAGCAGGGGTTCTTCTTCTGTTCTGCTGAATGTTCTGCTGAATAAGAACACAGTTATCTGTCCCCACCATGTGACTGTCTGCTTTGCCTGTTATGCTTTCCAGTGGACTGGATTGAATTGATAAAACAGGGCTTTGCACTGCTTTCATTTTGCTGGGCATGGTGTCATGTAAAAATATTCCCGGTGTGAAATAGTTCCCAAATCGTTCTGATTGTATTTTGAAGTCATTTTGTAAAACTTTTAACAGCGTGAAAATGTTCCCAGACAATAATTGCATACGCGTGTCTGTGTGAATGGCTGAGCTCCTGCATATGCTTCTCTTACACCCCTTCACCCTTGATTTAGCTAGCTAACTAGCATAATTAGCTGTAAACTGGTCGATGATGGATTGTTCTCAGAGGTGTGCAGTTTAAACTTGTTTGTGTCGAAAAACGTAACGCCCATGTCTTTACAATCGCAGTGTCACGATTATCCTCTCTCGGGAATGACCAAAGCGCAGCGACGTAACCAGAATACATGTTTATTGAAAATAACGGGACGAGACGGAACAAAACAATAAACGAAGAACAAGACGTGAACCCTAACGCTAAATACTAAACTGGACACAGAGATCTAAACCTAAACACGACTGGCGAAACCTAACTAAACACGACTGGCGAAACCTAACTAACCATGAAAGACAAGAACCTGACTGAACACGATAATCATAACATAATCAATAACCCACCAAACTAAAGTGCAACTCCCAAACCTATATATGGTTCCCAATTAGAGGTAACGAGACTCAGCTGCCTCTAATTGGGAACCATCATCCCAACATAGAAATAGACACCCTAGAACACACAAACCCTACACCAAAACGTAACCAAAACGCTCCAGCCTGTCATCTCAGGCCTGGGCGTTACACGCAGAATATCTCTCCTCACATTTACCCTCGACACACGAGTTCTGGGATTTATATGCTGACCTCACGCCTCAACAAGCTTACGATTGGTCAGAGTCAATACTCC
This sequence comes from Brachymystax lenok tsinlingensis, assembly GCA_030435695.1. Classification (NCBI taxonomy): domain Eukaryota; kingdom Metazoa; phylum Chordata; class Actinopteri; order Salmoniformes; family Salmonidae; genus Brachymystax; species Brachymystax lenok. Next base: position 4,712,411 of record CM059793.1, read on the forward strand.
TGGCCACCATTGATTGACAGATGTGTGAAGCAAATGCGCGTGCCTACAGAACAGTTTTTCGAGATCGAGGGAGGGTGTGAGAGAAACACCATCATGAGCTCAGCCATCCACATAAAGAGATGAGCTCAGCCATCCACATATAGAGACGAGCTCAGCCATCCACATATAGAGACGAGCTCAGCCATCCACATAAAGAGATGAGCTCAGCCATCCACATATAGAGACGAGCTCAGCCATCCACATATAGAGACGAGCTCAGCCATCCACATATAGAGACGAGCTCAGCCATCCACATAAAGAGATGAGCTCAGCCATCCACATAAAGAGATGAGCTCAGCCATCCACATATAGAGATGAGCTCAGCCATCCACATAAAGAGATGAGCTCAGCCATCCACATAAAGAGATGTGCTCAGCCATCCACATAAAGAGATGAGCTCAGCCATCCACATATAGAGACGAACTCAGCTATCCATATGAGATGAGCTCAGCCATCCACATATAGAGAGAAGCTCAGCCATCCACTTATTTAACTAAGCAAGTCAGTTAAGAACAAATTCTTATTTACAATGACAGCCTCCAGGGAAACAGTGGGTTAACTGCCTTGTTCAGCTTTTCAGCTCTGGGATTCAATCCAGCAACCTTTTGGTTAACTGGCCCAACGCTCTAACCACTAGGCTACCTGCTGCGCTGAGCTCAGCCATCCGCATAAAGAGATGCGCTGCCGATTTATTGAACTGGGAACATTTTCATGCTGGGTGAAATTTTACAACATGATGTTACAATCAGAACACAATCAGAACAATCAGAACGATTGTTAACTATTTGACACGGGGAAGATTTTTACATGACACACAGGAGCCATCATAGAGAGGTCCAAACATCTGCCATGGGAGAGGGAAAGATTGCAGTGAATCCAGTCAATCTGCTCCGAGGGGCTGAAATGTAACCATCTGCCTTTGAATATTTAAAGTACTTATCCGTTCAGCAGAACAACTGCAGACGATGAATCTCTCTTTGTCTCCCTCTCAAACACCATGCGCACAGACGCACGTACACCCATACATAAAAAAAAAGCCTATCTTCCTTTTGTTTTATGCATATGGGGTTCAAGGAAATTCAGACCACAGTCCAGGGGGCAGAAACATGTAAATGATGTCACCATTCATGAGAAGACCTTATAATACACAGGTTTGTAGAGACGTATTCATTATCCGAGTTTCCATTCCCTGGCATGAAGCTTCATTACAAAAGATAAGTGCAACAAATGAAAATCTGTTTAAAATGTATTTATTTCACTTCAGTTAAAAAAAAACATTTTACGTTTCTGCCCTCAAGGTCTCGTTTGGAATGCATTCCAATGACATGAATATTCACCAACACAAGTACGAGCACTACAATTACACAAGTACGAGAACTACAATTACACAAGTACGAGAACTACAATAACACAAGTACGAGAACTACAATAACACAAGTATGAGAACTACAATTACACAAGTACGAGAACTACAATAACACAAGTACGAGAACTACAATAACACAAGTAAGAGCACTACAATTACACAAGTACGAGAACTACAATTACACAAGTACGAGAACTACAATAACACAAGTATGAGCACTACAATTACACAAGTACGAGAACTACAATAACACAAGTACGAGAACTACAATAACACAAGTATGAGAACTACAATTACACAAGTACGAGAACTACTATAACACAAGTACGAGAACTACAATAACACAAGTATGAGCACTACAATTACACAAGTACGAGAACTACAATTACACAAGTACGAGAACTACAATAACACAAGTATGAGCACTACAATTACACAAGTACGAGAACTACAATAACACAAGTACGAGAACTACAATAACACAAGTATGAGGACCACAATAACACAGGTATGAGAACTCCAATAACACAAGTACGAGAACTACAATAACACAAGTATGAGGACCACAATAACACAAGTACGAGAACTACAATAATACAAGTAAGAGAACTCCAATAACACAAGTACGAGAACTACAATAACACAAGTATGAGGACTACAATAATACAAGTATGCCCCCATCCCCCATTATTATCATATTTCCCAGCATGCTTTATTGCAGGCTGATTTTCAGATTATTTGTTTCAGTATCTGTGTTTTTTGCATGTACACTGATTGGTTGATTAATCGTACGCTACAAAAAAGATAAATAGCGTACATTTGTCTCAACTAATCCAATCTGTTGGTATGGTTGTTCCAGTTCAGATGATTTAGGTACTCTCGTCATCCGATCTTCCCTAAACTGGCAGTCATTCTTAATGCAGGTTGCAGGTGATTAATAGTTCCAATCGTTGGATATCCTCACTCTGGCTGTATTCCAATGGGAATTACACATCACTTTCCAAACAAGCTTGATGAGACGTGTAGGCCTGATGTGGCCTGTAATCCAGGAGTTTCCTAACACACTGTGTTCGGTTTTAACTAGGCCCTCAAAGAAAGTCCTTCTGATATACGTGTAATGTGTTGTCATAAAGAGTTTCATTTTAGAGGCTAAGAAGGCTGGTGGAACCATTCATAGAAGGTTCTAGGAAGAACCTTTAGATCAGGGGTATTCAACTCTTACCCTACGAGGTCCAGAGCCTGCTGGTTTCTGTTCTACCTGATAAGTAATTGCACCAACCTGATGTTCCAACCTGATGTTCCAACCTGATGTTCCAACCTGATGTTCCAACCTGATGTTCCTGATTTGAAAAACTCAGTGGAACCGGCTTTCGAGGACCAGAGTTGAGTTTGAGGGTTTTAGATTATAACAGGGTTCTAGGTAGAACCATCTACAGGGGGTTCTATGAAGAACTCTACATAAACTCAGCAAAAAAAGAAACGTCCTCTCACTGTCAACTGCGCTTATTTTCAGCAAACTTAACATGTGTAAATATTTGAATGAACATAACAAGATTCGACAACTGAGACATAAACTGAACAAGTTCCACAGACATGTGACTAACAGAAATTGAATAATGTGTCCCTGAGCAAAGAGGGGGTCAAAATCAAAAGTAACAGTCAGTATCTGGTGTGGCCACCAGCTGCATTAAGTACTGCAATGCATCTCCTCATGGACTGCACCAGATTTGCCAGTTCTTGCTGTGAGATGTTACCCCACTCTTCCACCAAGGCACCTGCAAGTTCCTGGACATTTCTGGGGGGGAATGGCCCTAACCCTCACCCTCCGATTCAACAGGTTCCAGATGGGATTGAGATCCGGGCTCTTCACTGGCCATGGCAGAACACTGACATTCCTGTCTTGCAGAAAATTATGCTCGTTCCGTGCTGTATGACTGGTGGCATTGTCATGCTGGAGGGTCATGTCAGGATGAGCCTGCAGGAAGGGTACCACATGAGGGACGAACATGTCTTCCCTGTAACGCACAGCGTTGAGATTGCCTGCAATGACAACAAGCTCAGTCCGATGATGCTGTGACACACCGCCCCCAGACCATGACGGACCCTCCACCTCCAAATCGATCCTGCTCCAGAGTACAGGCCTCAGTGTAACGCTCATTCCCTCGACGATGAACGCGAATCCGATCATCACCCCATATGAGACAAAACCGCGACTCGTCTGTGAAGAGCACTTTTTGCCAGTCCTGTCTGGTCCAGCGATGGTGGGTTTGTGCCCATAGGCAACGTCGTTGCCGGTGATGTCTGGTGAGGACCTGCCTTACAACAGGCCTACAAGCCCTCAGTCCAGCCTCTCTCAGCCTATTGCGGACAGCCTGAGCACTGATGGAGGGATTGTGCGTTCCTGGTGTAACTCGGGCAGTTGTTGCCATCCTGTACCTGTCCCGCAGGTGTGATGTTCGGCTGTATCCATCCTGTGCAGGTGTTACATGTGGTCTGCCGCTGCGAGGATGATCAGCTGTCCGTCCTGTCTCCCTGTAGCGCTGTCTTAGAGTCTCACAGCACGGACATTGCAATTTATTCCCCTGGCCACATTTGCAGTCCTCATGCCTCCTTGCAGCATGCCTAAGGCACTTTCACGCAGATGAGTGGGGACCCTGGGCATTTTTCTTTTGGTGTTTTTTCAGAGTCAGTAGAAAGGTCTCTTTAGTGTCCTACGTTTTCATAACTGTGACCTTAATTGCCTACTGTCTGTAAGCTGTTAGTGTCTTAATGACCGTTCCACAGTTTCATGTTCATTAATTGTTTATGGTTCATTGAACAAGCATGGGAAACCCTTTACAATGAAGATCTGTGAAGTTATTAGGATATTTACGAATTATCTTTGAAAAACAGGGTCCTGAAAAAGAGACGTTTCTTTATTTGCTGAGTTTAGATGGTTGTAGGTAGAACCCTCTGAAAAAAGGTTCTACCTAGCACCAAAAGGTTCCCCTATAGGGACAAACCAAATAACCCTATATGGTTCTACTTAGCAGATATCTTTCTAAGAGCGTGTGTGTACCAAGCTAATTATATTTACATATTTATATTTACAAGCTGTATTGTTTTTATAAAGCTGGACAAAAACCAAACAGGATTCTAACTCGTCTCCTTCACGGTTACTGTGAATAAACATGAGGTTTGGCCTCTATCCGTGACAAAGAGGGGCTTCCTTTCGGACGTATATATTGATGACATCAGTTTGACTCGGGCTCCCAGGGTTAAGTCTGTTGTCAACACGCGTGGGCAGACAGAGACAAACGACGCCAAAAGAAGCCATGTATTGTCTCAGATGCAGACCTTGTGACAGGGGGGTTACACATTCCCTACACTTTATAGGCCCAGAGGGTTGAGGCATATCCCTCCGCCTGTGGGGAAATCATTTTATAGTAATGAATGTATCAAGTATATCAAAGTCCGTACTGTGGCTCCTGCTGTCCAGAGGATGAAATAAAATACTCATTTGTGGGTATAAAAGTATTCCCTTGTAGAGTTTTCACTTTTAAACTTGATTTGAGATGAAAAGGAGGAGTTTAAATGTAATTACCACCAAAATCAACTAGCACATTGTCATGCTTTACACACGGTTGGGAATACCTTGAACTTGTCCTTGATAAGAACTGCCCACCCAATGCATTTTAATTATTCGTTTTTATGGGTTCTTTTGATCACATTGAGGCTTTTCCATTGGCTATGAGTGCAGATACATTGGTCATGTGTAAGTTGTCAGTGTTTTTTTGTGAGAGTTTATTGAGACTCTGTCCCACAGCATTCAAATCCTTTTGGATTCACATAGAACAATCAATGAATATAGAATCTATATTAAAGAGTGTAGAAAACGAACAGATTAACAGTTATAACATTCAGCCCTATATTCCCTAATAGGGCTGTGATGGTACCAGTATTGCAATATAAACACAAAGCAGACAAAACTCTTTGGTCCTTTTAAAAACCTTCCTTATGTAACATACGGTGTGCTATAGCCTGGAAAATAAACATGTGTAACTCTGGATGACAACATCCTTATACTTGTTTCCAACATCAGGGCTGTTTTCAGAAAGAAGTTAAATCCGTTTCATGTTTTCTTTCCTTGCCACGATACTAACGAGTACTGCGATACTGGTGTGGTCCCCTGCCCTATCCCCTATGTAGCCTTCATAAAGTGAAACTATGTCTATTTCGCCCACAGCCTGTCTGGAAAAGGAAAGCGCCGAAGACATGGATGTCGACATGGATGTCGATTAACTCTCTGATTCAGAAGGGGTTGGGTTAAATGTGGAAGACACATTTCAGTTGAATGCATTCAATTGCACAACTGACTAGGTATACCCCTGAGACCCTAGGTAGTGTGATAAGGTGTTAATAAACATGTTAGGTGTTATTTCGTGACGTAAAGTAGTGCTCAGTGCCAAACACTGGGAGATTACTGTTCCCATAAAGGGAATGTGAATGGATGGGGTAATTAATTAAGCCAAGGCATGAAACACCAACAGCCTACAAAGGGAGCCTGTCTCCCAAGGACCTCCACTTGTGAATAGTTTTGGAACAATTACCAGTACCCCCCTCCAATGGGCCAAATGTAATGATTTTTCACTGAAAATGATGTTTAAAGCCCAGCTGACATTGGTGTACATTATAACATAATTTGAAATTAAAACAGTTCCCTCCAATGCAAATAGAGTTGTGGAGAGGCAGACCATGTGGCTTGTATACTTCTTGGGGGGAAAAATGGCTTCCCTATAGATGCCAAGAGAGAGCTTCAAAAGGAAAATAGCAGGCAGATAAAAAAGGAAAAGCACAGTATTTCAATCGAAAGCTTTTTGAAGAAAATACAGTGAATATGCTTTAATTGTGGAGAGGTTTAGGAAGTTTGAAGTGGCACTACAGTTTATTGGATATCTCAGTAAACTTCATAAAACAATTTTCACCCCAGATTTCTGTTCTGCTTAGATACCCTGTTGTTTTCTCCGTCTGTGTTTGTCTGAAGTAAATGCAGCAAGTGAAGATGTTGTTTATTTAACTTTGGTTTTAAACATCATTTTTCATAATGTGACTTTTTCCAAATTCCACAGTCTTCATAGCTAGACTAAACCAAACCAGGATTTACAAAAAAAAAAGTGTACAATGATCAAATTAACTCAGAGATTTACTGGGTTGAATATATTTATAAATAAAAAAATATTTCAACAAATGTTTCTGGTTGGGATAATTCCTTACAACTGTGAACATTTGGCTCGTAAAACATAGACGGTACATACTCGATAAGGGTTGTGTTCATTAGGCACCAAACAAACCCCCCCCAAAAAAACTGTCAATCAGGGAGTTGTCCAATAGAAAAGGAACATGTTTGCTTTGCATTGAAAAACTATTTGAAACGTTTTCTGTTGCGTACCCTAATGAAGGTGAAGTACCAATGACCTCACAGCTCAAAGTAGGTTAAGGAACAGGTGCCTGCTGTAATATAAAGCTACTCCCTGTGCCAGTGTCTCCTCGGGAATGGGTCTTTAAAAAGACGCTCGGTACAGGATGTTCTCTATAGCCTGGTCTGACCTGGTAAAAAGACTAAGCTTCACGGCTGTCACTTCAGGGGGGCCCTCCCAGGGGACACAGCGTAATTACGAGAGCAAGGACCCTGGGGCCACATCAAATCCACTCTGAGCACTCTGAGCCGCCCACTAATCACAAATCACACACCCGCGGCACTGGAGGTGGGTTCCCTCAGAAACTGAACCAAAAACCTTTTAACGGGAAAAAGGTCAGGTTGGAAGATAACTCGGGAGTCAGGTTTAGTGTGTCTGTGTGTGTGTTTGTGTGTGTGTGGGTGTGTTTGTGTGTGTGTGTGTGTGTTGGTGGTGGTGTAATCCCAGCACAGTGTTGAAAGGAAACCCAGGTGTGATTTCTTGGACAGGGTATTTTGTTGTTGACCATATGTAATCACAGGTCAACGTTGACCAATGACTGATTCCTATGGCACTATAGTAGAAAAAGAGAAGTCACTTGTTGATGGTGCTATTCTGTTGATGGTTCTATTCTGTTGATGGTTCTATTCTGTTGATTGTTCTATTCTGTTGATTGTTCTATTCTGTTGATGGTTCTATTCTGTTGATGGTTCTATTCTGTTGATTGTTCTATTCTGTTGATGGTTCTATTCTGTTGATGATGCTATTCTGTTGATGGTTCTATTCTGTTGATTGTTCTATTCTGTTAATTGTTATATTCTGTTGATGGTTCTGTTCTGTTGATGGTTCTGTTCTGTTGATGGTTCTATTTTGATGATGGTGATTTTCTGTTGATGGTGCTATTCTGTTGATAATGCTATTCTGTTGATTGTTCTATTCTGTTGATTGTTATATTCTGTTGATTGTTCTATTCTGTTGATGGTTCTATTCTGTTGATGGTTCTATTCTGTTGATTGTTCTTTCTGTTAATTGTTCTATTCTGTTGATGGTTCTGTTCTGTTGATGGTTCTGTTCTGTTGATGGTTCTATTCTGTTGATGGTGCTTTTCTGTTGATGGTGCTATTCTGTTGATGATGCAATTCTGCTGATGGTTATATTCTGTAGATAATGTTATTCTGGTGATGATGCTATTCTGTTGATGGTTATTTTCTGTTGATGGTGTTATTCTGTTGATGGTGCTATTCTGTTGATGATGCTGTTCTATTCTGTTGATTGTTCTATTCTGTTGATGGTTCTATTCTGTTGATGGTTCTATTCTGTTGATTGTTCTATTCTGTTGATGGTTCTATTCTGTTGATGATGCTATTCTGTTGATGGTTCTATTCTGTTGATTGTTCTATTCTGTTAATTGTTATATTCTGTTGATGGTTCTGTTCTGTTGATGGTTCTGTTCTGTTGATGGTTCTATTTTGATGATGGTGATTTTCTGTTGATGGTGCTATTCTGTTGATAATGCTATTCTGTCGATTGTTCTATTCTGTTGATTGTTATATTCTGTTGATTGTTCTATTCTGTTGATGGTTCTATTCTGTTGATGGTTCTATTCTGTTGATTGTTCTTTCTGTTAATTGTTCTATTCTGTTGATGGTTCTGTTCTGTTGATGGTTCTGTTCTGTTGATGGTTCTATTCTGTTGATGGTGCTTTTCTGTTGATGGTGCTATTCTGTTGATGATGCAATTCTGCTGATGGTTATATTCTGTAGATAATGTTATTCTGGTGATGATGCTATTCTGTTGATGGTTATTTTCTGTTGATGGTGTTATTCTGTTGATGGTGCTATTCTGTTGATGATGCTGTTCTGTTGATGGTTCTATTCTGTTGATTGTTCTATTCTGTTGAATGTTCTATTCTGTTGATGGTGCTATTCTGTTGATTGTTCTATTCTGTTGATGGTGCTATTTCGTTGATGGTGCTATTCTGTCGATGGTTCTATTCTGTTGATGATTCTATTCTGTTGATTGTTCTATTCTTTGATGGTGCTGTTATGTGTATTGTTCTACTCCTTGGATGGTGCTATTCTGTTGATTGTTCTATTCTGTTGATGGTGCTATTCTATTTATTGTTCTATTCTGTTGACGGTGATATTCTGTTGATGGTGCTATTCTGTTGATGGTGCTATTCTGTTGCCGTCATAATGTATATTACGGTTACAGATGGATTACTGTTGAGTCATGACCCAAATAATTTCCAATGAATTCACAACTCAAAATAATAACATGACAATAGCAGCAATACAGTCAGCGCACAGAATACAGCAATACAGTCAGCGCACAGAATACAGCAATACAGTCAGCGCACAGAATACAGCACTACGGTCAGCGCACAGAATACAGCAATACAGTCAGCGCACAGAATACAGCAATACAGTCAGCGCACAGAATACAGCAATACAGTCAGCGCACAGAATACAGCAATACAGTCAGCACACAGAATACAGCAATACAGTCAGCGCACAGAATACAACAATACAGTCAGCGCACAGAATACAACAATACAGTCAGCGCACGGAATACAGCAATACAGTCAGCGCATGGAATACAGCAATACAGTCAGCGCACAGAATACAGCAATACAGTCAGCACACAGAATACAGCAATACGGTCAGCGCACAGAATACAGCAACATAGTCAGCGCACAGAATACAGCAATACAGTCAGCGCACGGAATACAGCAATACGGTCAGCGCACAGAATACAGCAACATAGTCAGCGCACAGAATACAGCAATACAGTCAGCGCACGGAATACAGCAATACGGTCAGCGCACAGAATACAGCAATACGGTCAGCGCACAGAATACAGCAATACAGTCAGCGCACAGAATACAGCAATACAGTCAGCGCACAGAATACAGCAATACAGTCAGCGCACAGAATACAGCAATACAGTCAGCGCACAGAATACAGCAATACAGTCAGCGCACAGAATACAGCAATACAGTCAGCGCACAGAATACAGCAATACAGTCAGCACACAGAATACAGCAATACGGTCAGCGCACAGAATACAGCAACATAGTCAGCGCACAGAATACAGCAATACAGTCAGCGCGCGGAATACAGCTTAATACGGTCAGCGCACAGAATACAGCAACATAGTCAGCGCACAGAATACAGCAATACAGTCAGCGCACGGAATACAGCAATACGGTCAGCGCACAGAATACAGCAACATAGTCAGCGCACAGAATACAGCAATACAGTCAGCGCACGGAATACAGCAATACGGTCAGCGCACAGAATACAGCAATACGGTCAGCGCACAGAATACAGCAATACAGTCAGCGCACAGAATACAGCAATACAGTCAGCGCACAGAATACAGCAATACGGTCAGCGCACAGAATACAGCAATACAGTCAGCGCACAGAATACAGCAATACAGTCAGCGCACAGAATACAGCAATACATTCAGCGCACGGAATACAGCAATACGGTCAGCGCACAGAATACAGCAATACAGTCAGCGCACAGAATACAGCAATACAGTCAGCGCACAGAATACAGCAATACGGTCAGCGCACAGAATACAGCAATACAGTCAGCGCACAGAATACAGCAATACAGTCAGCGCACAGAATAAAGCAATACAGTCAGTGCACGGACTACAGCAATACGGTCAGCGCACAGAATACAGCAATACAGTCAGCGCACAGAATACAGCAATACAGTCAGCGCACAGAATACAGCAATACAGTCAGCACACAGAATACAGCAATACAGTCAGCGCACAGAATACAGCAATACGGTCAGCGCACAGAATACAGCAATACAGTCAGCGCACAGAATACAGCAATACAGTCAGCGCACAGAATACAGCAATACGGTCAGCGCACAGAATACAGCAATACAGTCAGCGCACAGAATACAGCAATACAGTCAGCGCACAGAATACAGCAATACAGTCAGCGCACAGAATACAGCAATACAGTCAGCGCACAGAATACAGCAATACGGTCAGCGCACAGAATACAGCAATACAGTCAGCGCACAGAATACAGCAATACAGTCAGCGCACAGAATACAGCAATACAGTCAGTGCACGGAATACAGCAATACGGTCAGCGCACAGAATACAGCAATACGGTCAGCGCACAGAATACAGCAATACAGTCAGCGCACAGAATACAGCAATACAGTCAGCACACAGAATACAGCAATACAGTCAGCGCACAGAATACAACAATACAGTCAGCGCACAGAATACAGCAATACAGTCAGCACACAGAATACAGCAATACAGTCAGCGCACAGAATACAACAATACAGTCAGCGCACAAAATACAGCAATACGGTCAGCGCACAGAATACAGCAATACAGTCAGCGCACAGAATACAGCAATACAGTCAGCGCACAGAATACAGCAACACAGTCAGCGCACAGAATACAGCAATACAGTCAGCGCACGGAATACAGCAATACGGTCAGCGCACAGAATACAGCAATACAGTCAGCACACAGAATACAGCAATACAGTCAGCGCACAGAATACAGCAATACAGTCAGCACACAGAATACAGCAATACAGTCAGCGCACAGAATACAACAATACAGTCAGCGCACAGAATACAACAATACAGTCAGCGCACGGAATACAGCAATACAGTCAGCTCACGGAATACAGCAATACAGTCAGCACACAGAATACAGCAATACAGTCAGCGCACAGAATACAGCAATACGGTCAGCGCACGGAATACAGCAATACAGTCAGCGCACGGAATACAGCAATACAGTCAGCGCACAGAATACAGCAATACAGTCAGCGCACAGAATACAGCAATACAGTCAGCGCACAGAATACAGCAATACAGTCAGCGCACAGAATACAGCAATACAGCAATACAGTCAGCACACAGAATACAATACAGCAATACAGTCAGCACACAGAATACAGCAATACAGTCAGCGCACAGAATACTAATCTAAATATACATATACCAAAATACAGAAAACCACTGCTGAAAGACATAAAACAACAACATTACACAAACATTCCCAAAATAATGGTTGTCTGACAGCTTTATAAACTACTTTCAACAGTCTCTTGTTCCACGGCACTTGAGGAAACCTGGCAAAGATATTGATCAGTCAGTGTTTTCCTCCCTCCCTCTCTCTCGCTCTCTGCCTATCTTCGTTGTTCTTTACTCTTTGTGCAGTGTTTTCCTCCCTCCCTCTCTCTCGCTCTCTGTCTATCTTCGTTGTTCTCATCTCTTCGTGCAGTGTTTGGCCTAAACTCACCATGATAATTGAGCATTGGAAGAAAATAATTATCTCAACGACAGAGCATTTAATCCAAGATAGCTACAAGTTAATTTGCTGCTTTGTCATTAACAGGCAGACATTTCCGTTGAATTAATGCAGTAGAGAGGCACTAGGCATGTCGAGTGTTCCAGTCTGTCTGCTCAGACTCCGTCAGTGGAGGGTGTTGGAGAGAATAAGCAGAATCAATGTGACTATTCCTAAAAAACAGTAAACAAAAGACCATTTCTAAAAAACTGTAAGTTAAAGGATATTTAAAAAAAAAAACAGTAAACTAAAGACTATTCCAAATATGCCGTAAACTAAAGACTATTTCTAAAAAGTATATAATTTATTTTGTACAGTAACCATGCCATGTGAAAGAGTCCAATCTTTTCATGATATCATCCTTCTCTTTTCCTGATATCGTCCCTCTCTTTTCCTGATATCGTCCCTCTCTTTTCCTGATATCGTCCCTCTCTTATCCTGATATCGTCCCTCTCTTATCCTGATATCGTCCCTCTCTTATCCTGATATCGTCCCTCTCTTATCATGATATCGTCCCTCTCTTATCCTGATATCGTCCCTCTCTTATCCTGATATCGTCCCTCTCTTTTCCTGATATCGTCCTTCTCTTTTCCTGATATTGTCCCTCTCTTATCCTGATATCGTCCCTCTCTTTTCCTGATATCGTCCCTCTCTTATCCTGATATCGTCCCTCTCTTATCCTGATATCGTCCCTCTCTTATCATGATATCGTCCCTCTCTTATCCTGATATCGTCCCTCTCTTATCCTGATATCATCCTTCTCTTTTCCTGATATCGTCCCTCTCTTATCCTGATATCGTCCCTCTCTTTCCCTGATATCATCCATCTCTTTTCCTGATATCGTCCTTCTCGTTTCAGGAAACTAGGTGAATGTCCCGTGTCACTACCTCACAGGAGAGGCATTTGAAGGTAAATATGAATTATTTATCAAATTGCGTTTTTTGGGGGGCAGAAATCCCAGTAAGCTATAGGCCTTTTATGTTATTGGGCTGATAGTGCCTGCTTCTGATGGTCAATCTGCAGACTGAGAGTCCGTCTCTCAACATCCCTCCGCTCTCCCTTTCCTCCACTAACAATGACTAAAACGGACACCGTCTTCCAGATGACGGCGAAACTCGAGTCGCACCTCATTCCTTCTGCCTCATGCACAAATGAATGTTGTTACTCCTACGTCCAGAGAAAGTGAAATATTCCTCGATATTGAAAAAGACCCAAGCCGCTAATTATAACAAGGCAAGCCTATGGATACTCATTCATTACTGCTGCAGTGCTGGTTGTAGAGTGAATGGAAGTAGGGAAGTGTTGATAACAAAGTGTTGACAGTGCTGAGTAAGAACTTAAACATGAACTCACTCCTAAAAACAGCAGCTCTTTTCTTTATTCGTTGACAGTTTCTCTCTAGTTATGGTTTTTGAAATCTCACAGCTACAACTTCGCTGTAGCTTTCATATATGCCTGCTTATATATATACCCCCCTGTATATAGCCTCCACATTGACTCTGTACCGTAACACCCTGTATATAGCCTCCACATTGACTCTGTATCGGTACCCCCCTGTATATAGCCTCCACATTGACTCTGTACCGGTACCCCCTGTATATAGCCTCCACATTGACTCTGTGCAGTACCCCTTTATATAGCCTCCACATTGACTCTGTACCGGTACCCCCTGTATATAGCCTCCACATTGACTCTGTACCGGTACCCCCTGTATATAGCCTCCACATTGACTCTGTACCAGTACCCCCTGTATATAGCCTCCACATTGACTCTGTACCGGTACCCCCCTGTATATAGCCTCCACATAGACTCTGTACCGGTACCCTCTGTATATAGCCTCCAAATGGACTCTGTACTGGTACCCCCCTGTATATAGTCTCGCTATTGTTATTTTACTGCAGCTCTTTAATTACTTGTTACTTATATTTCTTATTCTCATCCGTAATCTTTTGAAATTGCGTTGTTGGTTAGGGGCTCGTACGTAAGCATTTCACTGTAAGGTCTACACCTTTTGTATTCGAAGCATGTGACTAATATAATTTGATTTGAATCTACACGCAATACCCCATAATGACAAAGCAATTTTTTGCAAATGTATCATTATGGGGTATTAATGCTGCTACCACCATGCTTCACCTGAGGGATGGTGACTAGTCCCTGCCTTAGATCTGTGCCTCGACACAATCCTTCCACCTCATGGCTTGGTTTTTGCTCTGACATGCACTGTCAACTGTGGGACCTCATATAGACAGGTGTGTACCTTTACAAATCATGTCCCATCAATTTAATTTACCACGGGTGGAATTTAAATTTTTAGTACATTTGAGAGAATTCTAAAACATCAGTATTTGCTTTGTCATTATGGGGTATTGTGTGTAGATTGATGAGAAAGAGAAACACATTTAATGAATTTTAGAATAAGGCTGTAACGTAACAAAATGTGGAAAAAGGGAAGGGGTCTGAATACTTTCCGAATGTACTGTATATGATATAACTAACTTAACGTTTGCTAGCTAACAAACTAGAAATGAATCAAAACATTGTTTAGAAAGATGCTTTCATTTTTCCTGGTTTGACAGATACTAAATTCATTTTTAAACGGATGGGTTTATTGGTGTTAAAATACACCAGTTATGCTATTTTGGGCCACCTGGCTGCTGATGTCGTTTAACGACAATGACAAGTATGATGTCGGACGACAATAGAATGCTCATGATGTCACTGTGACAACTGTCTACAGACGTGTCAATAGACGTAGTATAAACCAGCCTTTAGTCTTGAAATCTTTGGTTGTTTAGTACACTACAGTACTCACTCTGTTTAGCACATGGCCTCACATGTGAATCCTTAACTTCTTAGGGAGCGGCAGCAGAGGTGACGGTTTTGGAGAGTCTGGCGTGCCCAAAGTAAAATGCCTGCCACTCAGGCTCAGAAAATAGGATATGCACATAAGTAGTACTAATGGATAGGAACCACTCTGAAGTTTCTAAAAGTGTTAACATAATGTCTGTAGGTATAACAGAACTGATATAGCAGGCGAAAACCAGAGGAAAATCCATCCAGAAATGCAGTTTTTGGTGACCTTCACTCTGTTTGACACTCTCAAAGTCAAAGTCACCATTATTAGTCAGCTGTACAACCAAATGCCTTCAACTGAAATGTGTCTTCTGCATTTAACCCAACCCCTCGCGGGGGGCTGCCTTAATCAACATCCACGTCTTCGGCACCCGGGGAACAGTGGGTTAACTGCCTTGTTCAGGGGCAGAATGAAAGGTTTTTACCTTGTCAGCTCTGGGATTCGAACTTGCAACCCTCCAGGTTACAAGTCAAAGGCTCTAACCACTAGGATACCTGCTCCCCATTGACTTCAGGGAAATACAGCTCCTGGAATGCAGTACCTATGGCTTCCACTAGATCTCAACAGTCTATATACAAAGATTGGGAGTGATTGGAGTAAGAGGAATGGATAGGAACAGGAAATGGTCAGGGGACCTGAAATGTCAACAAGTTTTCTCGGGCGCGAGTCTGGCTGTGCGCCACACTTTATTTTACTTATATAACATATAGGTGACCATCCGAGTGCAATATTATCGCTAATATTCATAAAAGGATAGCTAAGGATGCATTATAACTGGTATTTGATTTGTTTAGGAAAAGTTTATAGATATATTTGAACGCGTTCTCTTCACGTTTCAATGGGCGAATCGACGTTGGATTTTCTGAACATAACGCGCCAACCAAACTGAGATTTATGGATATAATAAATGACTTTTTCTAACAAAAGAACCCTTGGATGTCTTCGTTGGACACTTGGGAAGCCCTCAGCAGAAGTTCTTCTGTAGGTAAGGGATTTGTTTTCGCTGTGAAATGGGTTTTGTGTGATCCGCGCTGGTTTATGAATTTATGCTAATGGGTGCTATCCTATCGCGGGTAAAGCCTTTTTGAAATCTGACAACGCTGTGATATTGCCAAGAATCAGAGCTTTTGATGACTATGCAACACCTGTATATTGATGAATGTTTAATAATTCAACTTTTGGATTTTGAATTTGGTGCCTTACATTTCACCGGGTAGTGTCGGGAGTGCACCCCACTGCTCCCTAAGTAGTTAACCTCTTAGCGCGCCGATCCCTTTAGCGGGATCGTTTTCAGAGCAAACATAACGCGCCAAATTCAAAATACATATTCGTAATACATATTCGTAATATTTAACTTCGATATACAAGTGTTGCATAGTGTTGCATAGCCATCAAAAGCTCTGCTTCTTGGCAATATCACTGCGTTGTCAGATTTTAAAAAGGCTTTACGGCGAAAGCACTACATTTGATTGTTTGAGGCTAGTACCTCACATATTTTCCACATTAGCATAAATTCATATCCAGCTCGGTTCTCAAAATATCCATATCACAGCTAATATAAATCGCTTACCTTTCAAATAACTTCTTCTGAGGTCTTCCCAAGTGTCCAAACAAGATAATCCATGGTTCTTTTGTTAGAAAAAGTAAATAATTATATCCATAAATATCCGTTGTTTTTGGCACGTTACGTTCAGCTACTCCACCAAGCATTGTCAGTCTACTCGCCCGTTTTACAGTGAAGGGATCGCGTTCAAATTATACCTCTCATCTTTTCACAAACAAATCAAATATCATTAATAATGCATCCTTATGTATTCTTTTATGAATAATAGCGATCATATTTTACAAGAACGGTAAGTGAAACGTTAAAAGACGTTCTCGTGAACGTGCACGTCTGTTTACCTTTTTTCCCTACCCGTAGTAATTCTCTCTCTCTAAGGATCTGGTCAGAGCTTTTTCCTCCATACCCTTTCCAGAGACTGTTGACATCTAGTGGAAGCCATAAGTACTGCAACCTCGGTCCTATTCCCCATAGAAAAATATTACATGGGCTTCAAAATGAGAGGAGAGCAACAGAAAAATAAATTCCGGACAGAAATCTCTCTGGTTTTTGCCTGCTAAATCTGTTCTGGAATAGCCACAGACTATATCTTAATGGTTTTATAAACTTCAGAGTGTTTCCTATCCAATAGTACTAAATATGTAAATATCCTAGTTTCTGGCCATGAGTGGTAGGCATTTAACTTTGGGCACGTCAGACAGGCGAAAATTTGGAAAATGGGACCCTAGCTGGAAGAGGTTATTAAAGAGACGGGTGGGGCTAAGGCCTAAGAGGGTGTGAACGATGCTGAATGGGTGTAGACAAAGTAGCGTCCCTCTCTTTTATTGATACCGTCCCTCTCTTTTCCTGCATTCCCCTGTTTCCTCTTGAAATGATTCTGTAGGTAACATGCAAATATCCCATTGCTTTCTTTCTGTGTCATCATTAGTTTCTCCTCTCTGATGGTCATTTTAGTAGCTATCCTCCTTCGTCTTTATATCCCCCTTTCCTCTCAAACCATCGGGGGCCTTCAAGGTCTTCTCAGATCACGTCAGTGTGCCTCAGCATCTGGTTCCAATCCTCTGCAATTAACCAGGCTGCCTGGGGAATGTTGCTCTCACATTCCCCTTCATTTCTCTCCCTCCCTGCTTCTCTCTCTCAATCTCTCTTTCTCTCTCTCTCAGTCTTTCTCTCACTCTTTCTGTCTCAGTGTTTCTCAGCTCTTTGGAACATATCCATTGCTTTTTTTCATGTCTCTCTGAATCAAAACAATGTCCAATCCCATCCATTTTACAAAGTTTGTTTTCCAATGGTTGTGTTCAGTGTTCAGTCTTCAGCTCAGAACAGTACTTGTGTAGTTGTAGAGTACATCTAGGAGCCCTGGTATATGACCTGGACATCCACATTTTGTATTAACGAATTAACAAATTAAAAGGGTATCGCTTCATGCTTCAAACTTCTCTAGATGATACAATCTGCTCAATTGACACCACTCAGTCCATGAAAAAGTTTATCTAACAGAGAATTTGTTTAACATAAATAGAACATGCCAGAATGGCAGTCTGGGCTGCGGGTCTGCAAAAGTTGTGTCTTGTTTTTTCTTGGTAACCATACAATAACCAATCGGAAAAGTGTTTTTATTCCTCCCTAAAATGGCTGCTTTCCCAGGCTATAAATCCCAGCCTTCCGAGGGCTCGACATTTCGGGAAAACTCGGAACGCCAATTGCCGTTAAGGAGAAAGACTGGAAGATAAGTGTAGGTTCCTTAAGTTCCTGGGTTCTGGTTCTGGTTCTGGTTATGTGTATGTTTAGTTTTGTTTTCTAGTTTTGCTTTCTACCTGGCTTAAGTCATTTAAGTTCAGACTGGAGTATTTTCATTTTACTCAGACACTCGCGATGCGTAACCGTCAGTCGCCATGGCGTTTAGATTGAATACTGCTCTGAGAACAGCCAGTGACAGCTTTACAACACGTAACACAATTTACAACCAGACTACATTTGGCCCCTCATTGTCTCCCGTTGACTGTATTTCATGTTTACATTGCCTAAGGAAAAATTGACCATTGATTTAAAATATACAATTCTGTAGTTGCAGCTTGATTTTTACCAAACATTGTTTTTCTACTCAGGAGTTACTGTTTTGTACAACGAAATCACACCCAGGAAACATATTTCTTGCAAATTGCAATATTGTAGTTGTCAGGTCACAGAACTAACTGTAACGTCCTCATCAACGGAGTCAAAATGGGGGGTTTAATGACAAACCAAGAACAATGTGAATATACTGTATATACCTCAAAAATAAAATGCACACACACTGAATGTTAAAAGAGCTATATTTACCTATTGCTCCTCACCACACCAGTCCAAAGGGGAAAGATCAGTCACACACAAATCTTAATGATCCCTTTGCAAGTGTAGCTCAGCCATGTTTGTTTGGTTTGGAGCGCCTGAGCCCACAAAATGTGAGGGTCCAATTTTACTTTCAAACCTAGCCAAGGCTCCACACTCTTCCTCTCAATCCAAGTGCTCTTTCATTTAGTACGGACTTTGTATATTTGTCTAACACCAGTAACCGTGGGCTTAGAGCATAAATTATGCATAACCAATGTATTTTATTAAGAATTAATTAGCAAGGCACATAAGTGGGGGGTTGTTTGGAAACAGAAAGAGAGAGGAAGAGAGAGAGAGAGAGAGAGAGAGAGAGAGAGAGAGAGAGAGAGAGAGAGAGAGAGAGAGAGAGAGAGAGAGAGAGAGAGAGAGAGAGAGAGAGAGAGAGAGAGAGAAAGAGAGTGGGGCGCCATGGTAACAGCTGCAACTGCTGTTCCCTCATTGCTCTACAGTAGATTAATTGTTAATGGAGGCGCTCTAGGCCATGGAAATGCTCACAGCGGGCCCTTCTCCCAGCCCGGTCCGAGAAAGAAGCAGAGCTCATTGTCGAGGCATCGGCTCAGTCACAGGGAACATGGCGGGCCATTTACCAAACTCAACCCTCCCCTCATTGACCTGGCTAGAAAAACACATGCATCTCACATTTGGTGCACATTCCCAGGCAGCCAGTACTTGTTTTATATTTTACACCTCGTTATGACACCACAGGCTAATTCATATACTGTATACACAACTTTACACCCGAGTCCTCCCTCCGGTTTCTTTGACGTCAATGATCTTTAAATAGAGAGAGAGAGAGAGAGAGAGAGAGAGAGAGAGAGTCAGGTACATTTTTTTTTTCATACGTGCCACAATGCATTATCTCTGGCGCCACGAGTCAAATTAACTTTGGGCTTAAAACACTTTTAATAATCTGTCTCGTTCAGGGCACCGGGCTGATTTCTCTCTTTTGGCAATTATCCCGTTTAAAAAAAAACAAAACAAAAAAAACAATGGTATTTTAATCAGTCGTACGGATCGATAGTGTAAATCACATGCTCTCTTTGGGAAGTTGTGTCGTTGCTGAGCACAACATAATCAACTGTTCTGACATTTTGGATTCATGCACCTGAGAGCAGACTGTATTATTAAGAAGTGTAAAGATGAATAAAAAATCACATTAAGAGTTAGGCCCTTGGCATCTTTGCTCCACGTATTAGACACTATATTCGGTGCATGCACCTAGCAAAATATGTTAAACCATTGGTGTCCCCAAAAAAAATAATGAAAGATCCAAGGGCCTAGAACGCTGATAAGGACAAAATAAGTTTCAGGGCGATAATGTAATTCTTCTGGAGTTACATGAACATGCCTGTGAACATGACACTCAAGGGAATACTATGTTCGTGATGAAGAGGCGCTTCATTCACCTTCATCACGCGTAATATTCCTCAAGCTTAATTAGTAAGAGTTGAGGTCATGTATTACTGAGGATTACGATAAAAAAAATAAGAAAAAAAAACGATCATATTGGTCTGAGAAATTTGTCCTGACTTACTTAACATTATAATTGCAGGAAAAGGTTGTCACTGGCTGGAAAGAATTCAGGCTAAGAGTTCTGCTTTAAGTAGCCCATCAATAATAGAAGCACTTAGGGCCTAGCTGGCATTGGTCAGCCTTGACCCTTAGCTCACATCGACCAGCCACTCATTGGGACTCCAGGGGCCAATTATTTCTCCACAAAAACCTAACCTAGCCTTTTCCACAAGTCCTCTGTGACAAACACATGGACACACACACACACCTACAGCTACACCTATACTTACACCTACAACTACACACTCACTCACACACACACACACACACACACACAGTCACACACGCATACACACACACACACTCACTCACACACACACACACGCACACACGCACACACGCACACACGCACACACACGCACACTCGCACACTCGCACACTCACACACACACACACACACACACACACACACACGCATACACACACACACACTCACTCACACACACACACACACACACACTAAAAACGAATTGTATTAATAAAAAGTTAAATAAAAAATAACTAAATAACTAAATGTGTAATAATAATAAGGTAGTGACACGTTGCTATGTACAACACAGCTCCTGTACACAGTACATCCAACTATGTCAAGTATGACTGTATTTACGAATATAGAGGGGGCTAGGGTCTTGGTCTCACACGTACATAGACAAACCCTGTCATGCACATACACATCAAACACAATAGCAAAACAACTAAACGACAGTGTGTGTGTCATGTCTTTAGAAATAAAACTGTTTGGGACTTCTCCTTAGATGGGGGGGCTGGTTTTCTGGCTGTTGCACTTCCTGAGCCAACGGTCACAGCGGGTCAAAATAGGTCCCGACGTGTCGGACATACGCAACACCAACACATGCTCTCCTCGGGGGGATGTGTTTTGTCCCCACTCCTGTACATCTCGAACACTAATAGGTTGTACTAGTTCCCATCCTGACAGACACCTGGTTAAGTTCGCTGATGACACTGCCTTGATCAGCCTGCTGCATGATGACGTGGAACACCATGGCCCGGTCCTAGATGACTTGGTGGAGTGGTGTGACGAATCACACTTGGTCCTCAATACCAACAAGACCACACACACACACACACACACACACACCTACTTCTGCAACATATTTTATAGGTCAGAACATAGAGATTGTAGAGGAATACAAATATCTGGGTGTCCTCTTGGACAATAAACTTCAGTGGAGTAAATGTACAGTAACTGTTGCGAAAGTTGTATTGTCAATTTGTTTTGTATTTAAACGCCACTGTAAACGTGTACATGACACTGCAACAAAATTTCCCCATGGGGACTATGAAGTCAGGAAAGTCAAGTATAGTCCCGCAGATAGAACTGATACGGAAACATTCCGTTTTTACTTAACTTGTGGTCGTGGTTAGACTAAGTAAATATTCCTTGAAAAAAAAAAAAATGTTTTTCTTTAGAACAATTTTGGAAGGAAATTGAAGACATTTAAAAAAATTTAAAAAGAATAAACCAACATATAGCAAATATTTCCTTCTCATTAGTGAGAAAAGACAGTTGGGAGACTGAGGACGATTTTTCTGCCGAATCACTTCAAGGGGAGATGGATTAGACACTGCTATGTTTTCTGTTACAGAGTTCTGTTTAGGTGGGTGGAAATATTGCAATAACTAACTCTGTACAAGCTGTTTGACTGTAAGACTGTGTGGTTGCAGGCTGGAATCAAGTTACCTTGTATTTCTGTGACCGCAGGAAATGACCCGACAGAGCCTGCACATGTCACTTCCCACCCAAAAAGAAAAGACCCGGCAATACGTCTTTCAACATCAGCCATCTTGGTCTGTTATTGATTTGAAGGAGTGAAAATGATTGGAAAAAGGTCACAAAAAAAACAACGTAGCTCTCTGCATGTCTACCTTCACAACTTCGGCATCCCCACCTCCAATCCTGCTGCTGACCTCCTACATGTTTTTATCGACCCACTGAACTTTCACCAACCTACCCAGAACACACGTCAACAACTCCTGCTCACTACTGTCAGTACAGGAGAGTCATTATAGTACTGTTAATAACATTTGAGACACATTTAGGGGCCCGGCTCCTTAATTAAAATAAAAAAACAAGAAACAAAACAGCAGCCTAGCCACTTGGTTTGCTATAAAGCTAAGGGATAGGGGCTGGAGAAATGTAACCCACTCTCAAAGTCATAATGGAACAGTCATTCAATAGAGGCGGCCCGGGCCAGAGGTGGCCGTTTTGGGTGTTGTCTTTCCTGCCACACCGTTTACTGTTTACCACCCAGGGCAGGAAATGAGGACAGATCGTCTGACTTTG
Source organism: Brachymystax lenok tsinlingensis (assembly GCA_030435695.1). Classification (NCBI taxonomy): domain Eukaryota; kingdom Metazoa; phylum Chordata; class Actinopteri; order Salmoniformes; family Salmonidae; genus Brachymystax; species Brachymystax lenok. The sequence continues at coordinate 4,735,268 of CM059793.1, forward strand.
TTTGACAACTTACTTTTCTTTCACTCACTGAGGCCTGTTGCCGTATATATCAAATACACAAATGGAGATTGATAACCTCTAGCCCAGGACCCTGGTGTTCAGTTCTGTTAGTTTTCCAGTAGTCATTTTTTAACATCTTATTTCTGTTGGGAGTTATTTTTATTGCAATGACATTTATAAAAAAAAAAATTATTCTCCCACTTAATCAGACTTTTTGATTTCCATCCATGTGTTGGCTGTTTACTGGGGTACTCTGTCGTGTATTTCCGCTCAACTCATATGAAGTCGCCCCTCACCTCGCGCTGTAAGGGAGCCAAACATATGCACGGCATACGCATCGTCCAAAAAACTCCATCCTAGACTTTATCGATAATTTCTCCGGCAGAGTTATTATGAATAAGTCTAATGTATTATGTGTTTGGAGCTGCAGGGCCACTGGGTTCTCAGGAATCACAACTAAAAGCTCTGACTAGGTGATTTGAGTGGAATTGATGTTGCTGCTGATAGCGCGTCAGCTGTCACAGCAGGGCAGTAGATTATATTACCCGATCGACGATAAACAGAGATCTGGAGCAGGAAGCCAACAGTGAGAGAGTTAGCGACGTCTGAGTCATTCCACAGGATCCTTCAAATGAATCTGGTACTACAGTTCACAGTGATTAGATTTTTTTGAGAAGAAACTTCAGTCATTTTGATCTATGATGTGCTTGATCAATTCTCCCTTGAACTGTCAAGGATCAACATTTGTTGCCCAAACCGCTTTCAGCCATTTCCATTCAAAATGTATTTTTTTTTACAGAGAAACTAAGTCAACACCCTGCCGTGCAGTAAATAACCACACACCAGTTTACGGCCGTGTTTCCGAACTCGTGGAAACGAATGGCAAGCGTATTTACGCCACATTGTGAGAAAAAAAACCAAGCTATTCTGTAAGATCTGTCCCTCCTTTATACTGCGTAGGAGTCGTGATCCTGACACAGAGCTCTGTTGCGGTTCACGTAAGACTTTACACATTGTAAAAGAGAAAGAAACACTCCGATTTACCCCCTGTGGACCCTGGCGCTTGGCAGCAGCTGGTTCTAATTCACATGAAAAAAACCGAGGTGAGTGCTGTTTACATTGCTATCCGCACATATCAGTGACACAAGTGAAAAATTGTTTGGGTACGAAACATTTTAGAAATGGGTCTTTCAGAGAGAGAGGGAGAGAGAGAAAAAAAAAAATGTTTTAGTTGTTTATAAACGGCTTTGAGAAATGACTTGTGAGATTCCTTGCAGACATGACAGGATTTTATGACGAGGCCTAGCCTATGAAACTGTCCAAGCTTGACGTTCTCCAGTGAGGTCAACAGTCTAACAGTTGTTTTTTTTTTCTTCTTCGTATTTGTGTCATACTGAAGTTCACTCACCCCAATTATCTATGAGGGACAGCCACTGTACTGTAGCCCAGCTCCTAACAGGGTAACTTGTACCCGGAGCCGGTAGAAAGTCATATATCTCTGTAAATGGCTTTGGTTGCATCCGGGCTTAGGTCATCAGCACCACTGTGAGGTCGCCACTGTGAGGTCGCCACTGTGAGGTCGCCACTGTGAGGTCGCCACTGTGAGGTCGCCACTGTGAGGTCGCCACTGTGAGGTCGCCACTGTGAGGTCGCCACTGTGAGGTCGCCACTGTGAGGTCGCCACTGTGACCGGAAAAGGCAGGTAACCATGGATTCAATCGAGTGAAAAACGGTAATACTTGATCTTCCCAAGAGGCCAAGATCACAGGACTTAATGATTAGGCCTACGGTAGATAGCCTTGTGCTTAGAAAGGGTTTATACTGGTCATTTGATCAACAACTCTTTGCTTACAAGAGTATAAATATAGCATTTCCATTCAATTCAACACACCTCTATGACGTTCACAAAACATGATCGAACGTGACATGTTGAATTACATGTAAAACAACATGTAGAAAGACACATGGCTAATTTTGGGTTAACGCTAATCCGGATAATACAATAGCGTCAAATTCAGAAAACATGTGGCTGAATGAAACAGCATGCTTTGTGGTTTTGTCAACTCATTCATTTCAATAAGCAAAAAAATAAATTGTGACGCACAAGAAATTCCCCTTCCCATCCTCTCATGTTGTAGTTAAAGGGATACTTCGGGATATTGAGCAATGACGAGCCATTTATCTACTTACCCAGAGTCAGATGAACTCGTGGATACCATTAGTATGTCTCTGCGTGCGGTTTGAAGGAAGTGGCTAACTATCGTTGGTGCAATGACTGGAAGTCTATGGGTATCTGCTAGCATGTTAGCAGCTACCCATAGACTTCTAGTAATTGTGCTAAAGCTAGTTAGCATTGGCTCTCGAAACGACCTCTAACTTACTTCATACTGGACACAGAGACATCAACATGAAATCCACAAGTTCATCTGACTCCAGTGAAGTAGACAAAGGGCCTCATTGCCAAAATCACAAAGTTTAATGACATGCCTACTCCCTCTTTTTATTCAGTTTAGCTCCTGACGTAGATCTGTAGTCTCTCTCTCTCTCTCTGTCTCGCTGTCTCTCTCTCGCTGTCTCTCTCTCTCTCTGTCTCGCTGTCTCTCTCTCTCTCTCTCTCTCTCTCTCTCTCTCTCTCTCTCTCTCTCTCTCTCTCTCTCTCTCTCTCTCTCTCTCTCTCTCTCTCTCTCTCGCTGTCTCGCTGTCTCGCTGTCTCTATGTCTCTCTGTCTGTCTGTCTGTCTGTTTCTCTCTCTCTCTCTCTCTCTCTCTCTCTCTCTCTCTCTCTCTCTCTCTCTCTCTCTCTGAGACTACACCAGTGACTCATAAGGCTGACAAATCAAAGAAAACATCATCAGAGAGGGGGGGAAAAAACGAAATATCAAATGGAAGCATTAGTCTAATGGCCAATTTCTAACATAATGTAGCAGTGTACTTGTGACTGAAGGAACGTTTCATCAATTCAAGTGTAGCAGGGGAGATGTCAAGGCAACGCTTTACTGTTAATTCCATTTTGTTTTATTCAATGCTATAAATGCTGCTGCTGCTGCCTGTTTATGCGGCCCGTGTTAAACAGTGGGAAAACAAGGACCCCCGTGATTACTTATGCATTGAATTGTCACTCCAACCATAGAACACAGCATACACTTAGAGAGGAATTGACAACTCATTGCCAACGCCCCTCAAACTCAACTCTGGATCTCCAAGCCAGTTCCACTGAGTGTTTTTTTCATTGTTCCCCTCTAAACAGGGATTTTATTTAAGATGTGGGACACCAGGTGGGTGCAATTCATTATCAGGTAGAACCGAAAAACCAACATTCTCCAGACCTCGTAGGGTCAGAGTTGAATACCCCTAGCCTTTCTCTCTCAGCTTCTTCTCTCAAACTTTCACACTGGAGGAGTCAGAACGGCAGAAGGGTCTGAATCAAACCCATTCCGACTCTTTAGCCCAGGCTGTGTGCCGGGTTCTGAAGCACTAACGTGGGTCGGGATCAAACCCATTCCGACTCTGGTAGCCCAGGCTGAAGCACTAACTGCTGGATCACTAAGGGTTGCTAATGACGCGTTCTATCTCCAGTCCTTTGGGGTTCACGTCACTTGATTACCCCTCAGCTCAAAGCATACCCCTACCCATCAGAAATGGCCTTGTGATTCTGTCTCCAGTTACCTTTAACTGACAACGCATCAACTGTGTCACCAGTGAGAATGTGGCAGAGGGAAGAGGGGAGAGGGGAGAGGAGAGAGGGAAGAGGGGAGAGGGGAGAGGGAAGAGGGGAGAAGGGAGAGGGAATAGGGAGAGGGAGAGGGAGAGGGAGAGGAGAGGGGAGAAGGGAGAGGGAGAGGGGAGAAGGAAGAGGGGAGAGGGAGAGGGAGAAGGAAGAGGGGAGAAGGGAGAGGGAATAGGGAGAGGGGAGAGGGGAGAGGGGAGAAGGAAGAGGGGAGAAGGGAGAGGGAATAGGGAGAGGGGAGAGGGAGAGGGGAGAGGGAATAGGGAATAGGGGAGAGGGGAGAGGGAGAGGGGGAGAAGGAAGAGGGAGAGGGAGAGGGAGAGGGAGAGGGAGAGAGGGGAGAGGAAGAGGGAGAGGGAGAGGGGAGAGGGAGAGGGGAGAGGGAATAGGGAGAGAGGAGAAGGAAGAGAGGAGAGGAGAGGGGAGAGGGGAGAGGGGAGAGGGAATAGGGGAGAGGGGAGAGGGGAGAAGGGAGAGGGGAGAGGGGAGAAGGAAGAGAGGAGAGGGGAGAGGGAATAGGGGAGAGGGGAGAAGGAAGAGGGAGAGGGGAGAAGGGAGAGGGGAGTACATAAAGGCTCTTGTATGATTTCCCTCGAGTGGATGATTGAAATGCTTGTTTACAAAACACACACACAGAGAGAGAGAGAGAGAGAGAGAGAGAGAGAGAGAGAGAGAGAGAGAGAGAGAGAGAGAGAGAGAGAGAGAGAGAGAGAGAGAGAGAGAGAGAGAGAGAGAGAGAGAGAGAGAGAGAGAGAGAGAGAGAGAGAGAGAGAGAGAGAGAGAGAGAGAGTGTAAAGCCTTGGCCAGTGCTGCACTGCAGGTTATCTCTCCCTTCCATCACAGTCATCCTCAGTGACACCACTTTTGTTAAACCACGTCTTGCTGACGGATGAGGCATCACAACAGAGCTTGGATCCAGAGTTTACAAGACACAGACATTTTCCCTGCACTTTTGACATGATTTGGCAAACCGGGACTTTTTTTCTTATCAAATACAGTCCAAGTAAATTTCACGGCTGCTATGCATCTTTGTGATTCAAAGGGTGCATATGTTGGGGGAGGAGGAGACGAGTGTAAATCATGCAATGTGTTTGGGGGAGTGCATGAGCCCTTGTGTGTGTGGGTATGTGTGTGTGCGCGCAAGTGCCCTTGTGTGTGTGTTTGGCTGAGGCAGACAGAACTATCACTATTGGTGCACTGTAATGATGGGTGGGGGGAGTGGGGGTGCTCTGGATGAGTGGAAGAGGCCTCGGCCTACATGCATAGGCCTGCATCGGTTCTGGTAATAGTCCCCATGTGTGGTGCGTCGGGGCGTATCCCATGGGGCAGTGCACACACGAGGCCACTTGAAAGCCTATCTGGATGTAGCAGCAATCAGGGCCAGGGAGAGCGCACAGGGGAGTAATCTGTTCCAGTTTTTGGAGCGTGCCAGGGAAGAGGAGCGGGGTGGGGGGCTCGGGGGCGGAGGGAGGGTCAGGCCTTCATTTGGACAAGGTCATGGGCAGTCAGGGTGGGTGAAACATGCATCTGTCTCAGCCTCCAACCTGTAATATGTACACAGGATATGTCAGCCTCTGGCCAAAACCTCATCATTAAACCCCCCCAGTAAATATTGAACTGTAGATGGTTAGTCAACATCCAAGGACGTGTCATAAGCCCGGTAATGTCAAGCTCCATAAGCCCAGCAATGTCATGCTCCATAAGCCCGGTAATGTCAAGCTCAAAAGGCTTGGTAATGTCAAGCTCCATAAGCCTGGTAATGTCAAGGTCCATAAGCCTGGTAATGTCAAGCTCCATAAGCCTGGTAATGTCAAGGTCCATAAGCCTGGTAATGTCAAGCTCCATAAGCCTGGTAATGTCAAGGTCCATAAGCCTGGTAATGTCAAGCTCCATAAGCCCGGTAATGTCAGGCTCCATAAGCCTGGTAATGTCAGGCTCCATAAGCCTGGTAATGTCAAGGTCCACAAGCCCGGTAATGTCAAGCTCCATAAGCCCAGCAATGTCATGCTCAATAAGCCTGGTAATGTCAAGCTCCATAAGCCTGGTAATGTCAAGCTCCATAAGCCCGGTAATGTCAGGCTCCATAAGCCTGGTAATGTCAAGGTCCACAAGCCCGGTAATGTCAAGCTCCATAAGCCTGGTAATGTCAAGCTCCATAAGCCTGGTAATGTCAAGCTCCACAAGCCCGGTAATGTCAGGCTCCATAAGCCTGGTAATGTCAAGCTCCATAAGCCTGGTAATGTCAGGCTCCATAAGCCTGGTAATGTCAAGCTCCATAAGCCTGGTAATGTCAGGCTCCATAAGCCTGGTAATGTCAATCTCCATAAGCCTGGTAATGTCAAGCTCCATAAGCCTGGTAATGTCAGGCTCCATACGCCTGGTAATGTCAAGCTCCATAAGCCTGGTAATATCAAGGTCCATAAGCCTGGTAATGTAAAGCTCCATAAGCCTGGTAATGTCAAGCTCCATAAGCCTGGTAATGTAAAGCTCCATAAGCCTGGTAATGTCAAGCTCCATAAGCCTGGTAATGTCAAGCTCCATAAGCCTGGTAATGTCAAGCTCCATAAGCCTGGTAATGTCTGATATCTTCCCTCTCTTTTACTGCTAAACCCTAACTTTCCTATTGATACTGTATAATGTCTTGACATCTACCATTCTCCTATCCTCCCTAACTATCTCCCCGTCTCTAATCCAGTTTGAAAGATGGAAGAGCACACCTCCCCACTCTCTTTACAGTACATGTCTAATCATTTCCTGGTGGTGGCCTCTCAACTTGCCACGCAAAGTGGCCCCATAGATATATAAACTGTTCTTGAGTCAATCGTCAACCCACCTTGAGTCAATCGTCCACGGCTCTGACTCAAGGTGGGTTGGAGACGTGAGGCTGAGGGTGTCCTAAAACGGGCTCCGTCGTGTCGTGTCGTCCCATTCAAGGAGAAGGAGGAGAAAACGTAGTAATCAGAAAGCAGTGACCCGGCGGAGATCAGGCGGGGCCGTGGGGAGTTGACTAATGAACATCCCAATCATCACACGAGGGCGATTAGGAAGAGCCCGAGGGTCTGATAGATGGAGAGGGAGAGAGAGAGAGAGAGAGAGAGAGAGAGAGAGACAGAGAGAGAGAGAGAGAGAGAGAGAGAGAGAGAGAGACAGAGAGAGAGAGAGAGAGAGAGAGAGAGAGAGAGAGAGAGAGAGAGAGAGAGAGAGAGAGAGAGAGAGAGAGAGAGAGAGAGAGAGACAGAGAGAGAGACAGAGAGAGAGAGAGAGAGACAGAGAGAGACTACAGATCTATGTAAGGAGATAAACTAAATAGAAGAGAGAGGTGAGCAGGAGGAAGGAACGTCCCAAAGGACCTCTCCATTACCACAGTCTGATTCAGAGACAGAGGGCATGATTTAGATGTGTAGGAGTCTGTGCTCCACAGCAGGGGCCGTGATCATAAGAGGGCAAACTGGAAAAAAAATCTGAATAAGGGAGGGACTACCTGTACTTTGTTGCTGTTGCGTGCCCTTATAAACATGACTCTGGTGTTACTTTCTACCTGGTTCTTTATTTTAATATCCTGGTTTATCAGGCACCTGATAATTGATACGAACTGTAGCCTGATCAGAGTTATACAAGAGGGAAGTGACTGCAGCCTGATCAGAGTTATACAAGAGGGAATTGACTGTAGCCTGATCAGAGTTATACAAAAGGGAAGTGACTGTAGCCTGACCAGAGTTATACAAGGGGGAAGCCATGCTCAAGGGCACAGACAGATTTATCACCTAGTCAGCTCAGGGATTTTGGGACAGGACCTTTCGGTTACTGTCCCAAGGCTCTTAACCACTAGGCTACCTGCCACCCCATGCATGGTTCAGTGACGCTTGCCTCTAAGCGAGCGTAGAAGGAATTTAGCTTGTCTAGTAGGCTCAATTCACTGGGCAGCTCGCGGCTGGGTTTCCCTTTGTAATTTGTGATAGTTTGCAAGCCCTGTCACATCCGACGAGAGTCAGAGCTGGCGTAGTAGGATTCAATCTTAGTCCTGTATTGAAGTTTTTTGACTGTTTGATGGCTCGTCGGAGGTCGTAGAGGTATTCCTTATAAAGCTTCCGGATTTTTGTCCTGTTCCTTGAAAGCGGCAGCTCTATCTTTTAGCTCAGTGCAGATGTTGTCTGTAATCCATGGCTTCTGGTTGGAATATGTATGTAAGTTCACTGTGGGGACGATGTCGTCGATGCACTTATCAATGAAGCCAGTGACTTATGTGGTAAACTCCTCAATGTTATTGGATGATTCCCGGAACATATTCCAGTCTGTGCTAGCAAAACAGTCCTGTAGCTTGGCATCTGCTTCATCGGAGCTGGCACTTCCTGTTTGAGTCTTGCTTATATGTCCGTAAACACACCAGCCAGCTGGTCTGCGCATGCTCTGAGGACGCTGCCAGGGATGCCGTCTGGGCCGGCAGCCTTGCAAGGTTTAACACATTTAAATGTTTTACTCAGTGGTTCGCGCTTTCAGTTTTGCGCGAATGCTGCTATCAATCCATGGTTTCTGGTTGGGGAAGGTTTTAATAGTTGCTGTGTGTACAACATCACCGATGCACTTGCTAATAAACTCCTTCACCGAATCAGCATATACATCAATGTTGTTGTCCGACGCTATGCGGAACATATCCCAGTCCACGTCATCGAAGCAATCTTAAAGCGTGGAATCAGATTGGATGGACCAGCGTGGAACAGACCTGAGCACGGGCGTTTCCTGTTTTAGTTTCTGTCTGTAGGCTGGGACCAACAAAATAGAGTCGTGGTCAGATTTGACGAAAGGGGGGCGGGCGAGGGCTTTGTATGCATCGCAGAAGTTGGAATAACAATGATCCAGGATTTTGCCAGCCCGGGTCGTGCATTCAATATGCTGATAAAATTTAGGTAGCCTTGTTTTCAGGTTAGCCTTGTTCAAATCCCCAGCTACAATAAATGCAGCCTCAGGATATGTGGTTTCTAGTTTACATAGAGTCCAATGAAGTTCTTTCAGGGCCATCGATGTGTCTGCTTGGGGGTATACGTGACTGTGATTTATAATCGAGGAGAATTCTCTTGGTAGATAATGCGGTCGGCATTTGATTGTAAGGAATTCTAGGTCAGGTGAACAAAAGGACTTGAGTTCCTGTATGTTGTTATGATCACACCACGTCTTGTTAATCATAAGGCTCACGCCGCCGCCCTTCAGTATATTAGATTCACGTCTCCATCTCAACCACAAATCGAAGTTAAAGAAAAGGTCCAGATCAAATCACTCTAAATAAAGTTTGATTTGATTTAGTCCTTTTCATGAACTTAGACTTGTGGTTGAGATGGAGATGTGAATCCAACATTAATAATTATCAACTTGAAAATCACATTTGAAATAAACCAAAGCTTGAAACCCTAGGCCTATATGTATTGTCTATTTGTAGTTAAACCCTGAGTTGAATTGAAACAAAAGCTGTTGATGACTTTGCAAATGCTACGTATAAGGCCTACATTGTTTTGATGAAATTTGACTTGTTAAGTATGGTCACATTTAATTTGCTTTCTTAAACATACCCTTTGGACTGACTTTGATAGCAACAGTCAATATTTTAGTTATTAATTAAGAGATATCACAATAGTCATTCTCACAATAGCACATTGGTAGTAGTCAGTGACAAATATCAAAGCTACTGTAAGCTGGGCTTGGTTAATTAAAACCCTGGATGGAAGACCAAATGGATAGCTACTCTCCAGTAGAAGGTGCTGCCAAACATATTGTTTTTAAAAATTCTGATATTGTACATAATGTTTGAATATCTGACATTGTTTCAAAGGTTCAAATTTAACACATTTTATACAAGGTTTGTCTATGTCTAATGTATTTTCCTCATATATTCCACATACCATTATGTTGACAAATTACATTGAAACAACATTGATTCAACCAGTTTGTACCCAGTGGGTAATTTGCGCAGCTCAAACTGAGCATGTTAGTGCTGAAGTGCCTGGAAGTAGTTTTATCTGTCATTGGGCACAAAGTTCTTTGGGCGCTTAATGTCACAGTTTGATGAGCTAAGGGACTTCCTAAAAGCCCGGCTTGTACAAATCAAATCTGAAGGACGAGGCCACTCGCTAAATTAACCAAACAGAATTCATATTCACAGCACTGATGTCACACAAACACACACACACACACATGAATATTGTCATTGGCACAAACAGGGACACACACACACACACAAACAAACACACACATACACACAAAACAACTTGGGAAAAGAGAGATTATCATGATGCTGTTCATGGGTGAAGTCGTTGTCTCACTGTGTCATTGTCCAGGCCTTGTCACACTAAGCCTAAAAGATACAGTCCCCACTCTGGGAGAGTACGGTTCTGTGACAACCAATTCCGGCTCTAGTTCCTGTCCCCGAGCCACATGTGTTTTGTCTTCCTGTTTCCCCCCTTGTAGAGTCTCTGGGTTTTATCTTCCTGTTCCTCCCTTGCAAAGTCACTGGGTTTTGGGAGACAATCTGCTCTCAAGGCTCGCTCGCTCCCCTCATGTCCTCCCCTGTTCTCCTCAGCCTTGTGGTGGTATTGATTAAAGCACTGTCTTTCAGTCTCCTGGCAGTGCATTTCAACAGACCGCTATGAGCTGAGAGGAAACAGCGACAGGGAGAGTGAGAGAGAGAGAGAGAGAGAGAGAGAGAGAGAGGGAGGGATGAATTTGGAGAGAGAGTGGGGGAGTGGAGAGCTCTGGGTTACCATAAAACCTCTCAAAGAAATATGGAATCGGCTAAATCTGTCGTGGTGCCGTGATCACTTCCATCCTGCTACTTCTCCTGCTGCTCCCTCTTTTCAGCCTGCCACGGTAAGAGGGTTTCGGGGGTCCTGTGAGGCACGGCCCGCCTGTCTGCCGTATGCCTGCATGTAAATCAGCACTCCACTAGAGTCAATAGCGCCACATCTGTAACAATAAAGCAGGTTAATGTGGGAGCCCATCTCTGTGGAGCAGAGCTCGCATCGCAGGGAACATCTGGAAAGACATTTGGAACCGCCAGCAGTCTCTCTCTCTCTTTCTCTCTCTCTCTCTCTCTCTCTCTCTCTCTCTCTCTCTCTCTCTCTCTCTCTCTCTCTCTCTCTCTCTCTCTCTCTCTCTCTCTCTCTCTCTCTCTCTGCTCTCTCTCTCTCTCTCTCTCTCTCTCTCTCTCTCTCTCTCTCTCTCTCTCTCTCTCTCTCTCTCTCTCTCTCTCTCTCTCTCTCTCTCTCTCTCTCTCTCTCTCTCTCTCTCTCTCTCTCTCTCTCCCTCTCTCTCTCCCTCTCTCCCTCTCTCTGCTCTCTCTCTCTCCCTCTCTCTCTCTCCCTCCTCTCTCTGCTCTCTCTCTCTCCCTCTCTCTCTCTCCCTCCTCTCTCTGCTCTCTCTCTCTCCCTCCTCTCTCTGCTCTCTCTCTTTTACTCCCTCTCTTCAACAGTTGACCCCTCCCTGTTTCTCTTTCCATTCCCATTCCTTTCTCTCTCCCTCTCCTTTTGCTCTCGTTCCCCCTTCCATCTCTAAACTTTCTTTCTCTTTCCCTCCCTCCATCCCCTCCTCCATCCATCCCTTCCTCCCTAAATCCACCCTCCCTAATTCCCAATACAAGGGCCTTGCCATAAGCAGGCTTTATGTGGGATTGTAAAGAAGTGTCGTATACATTGTGCAGACATGAGTTAATGGTGATGTTGCAGCAGAGTAAAGCTTTCACAAAAAAAGACCAATAAAACAAAGCAGTCACCAGGCTGAAATATACCGTTGATCAGTGTAGGGTTGCTTGTGATGATGTTACCCGGCAGTACAACGTAATTAGTCCGGAATAAACCTCAATCCCTTTAGAGCACACGGTAATAGCCTTAGACCGCTGATCCGCATCAGAGACAAAACACATGTAGGCACGACCTAACACACACACACACCCTCTTGGGGACATAAAATGTATCTCTATTAAAAATCCTATATTCCCTAACCCCTAACCCCAAACCTTACCCAAAACCTAAACCTAATCCCTAAGCCTAACCCTAAACCTAACCCCTAAACCTGAACCTAAACCTAAACCTAAACCTAAACCTAAACCTAACAAACCCAAACCCAAACCCAAACCCTAAACCTAACTCCTAACTCCTAACCCTAAGTGTAACCCTAACCCTAAACTTAAACCTAACTCCTAACCCTAATTTAATTTCCTAATTTCCTAACCCTAACCTAATTTCTAATTTTAACCCTAAATCTAATTTCCTAATTTTAACCCTAACTCCTAATTTTAAACCTAAACCTAAACCTAAACCTAAACCTAACTCCTAACTCTAACCCTAAGTGTAACCCCAACCCTAACCCTAAACCTAAACCTAAACCTAAACCAAAACTTAAACCTAACCCTAACCCTAACCTTAACCCTTAACCCTAACTCCTAACCCTAAACCTAACTCCTAACCCTAACCCAAAGTTTAACCCTAAACCTAAACTGAACTCCTAACCCTAACCCTAAACCTAACCCTTAAACTAAACCTAACTCCTAACCCTAAGTGTAACCCTAACTCCTAACCCTATCCCTAACTTTCGGTGTTTTACTATCCTCGGGGATTTGAGGTCCCCACAAGGATAGAAGAACCAACCCCACCACACACACACACACACACACACACACACACACACACACACACACACACACACACACACACACACACACACACACACACACACACACACACACACACACACACACACACAAACACAGCTTCCACCAGAGAATGGTCATTTGTGACCCTGTTTTGGTAATGACAGACACATCATTAGGTAGAGGGTTGGGGAGATAGCTTGCCTGTTGACTCGATCAATTGTCCCATGTGCCTCTAACATATTTACTGTATTCTGGAGGCCTGAGGCAAGGATGGTTGGGCTGGGGATAAACCAACTAACCCGGACACTTGTGCCCATGGGCAGGAGTCCAGATGCTTAGTGTTTTGGAACGCTGTTACCATTAGTTAGGTCCTTTGACATTCTCCTCGAGTTTGGCGCTAGTTTGCGAGCTTGCTACTTCACTGCAAATGCCATTATATTGAACAATCCAGGCTGTGGAGTCAGTACATGATGCCAGGGGGCGCAACTTTCAATGGGGATATTCTGAAATTGCATTTCTACCCCCTCCGGTTTATCATTGGAATGTGAAACAAAACGACAAAACGGTGTGATTTAGGACCATGCGGACGCCTCCGAGCGGTCGAGTAGGCTGTTTGGAGAGTTTATCCGACTGGATAAAAATATATATGTATATATGTCCTCCCCAATAACAATACCAAAGTTGCGCCATCACCTATCCACTGGCGGTCAGAGAGAAATCACTTAGCCACTGGCGGTCAGAGAGAAATCACTTAGCCACTGTCGGTCAGAGAGAAAGTACTTAGCCACTGGCGGTCTGAGAGAAATCACTTAGCCACTGTCGGTCAGAGAGAAATTACTTAGCCACTGTCGGTCATAGAGAAAATACTTAGCCACTGGCGGTCAGAGAGAAATCACTTATCCACTGGCGGTCAGGGAGAAATCACTTATCCACTGGCGGTCAGGGAGAAATCACTTAGCCACTGGCGGTCAGGGAGAAATCACTTATCCACTGGCGGTCAGGGAAAAATCACTTATCCACTGGCGGTCAGAGAGATATTTTTATACAGTGGCGGTCAGAGAGAAATCACTTTGCCACTGGCGGTCAGGGAAAAATCACTTATCCACTGGCGGTCAGGGAGAAATCACTTATCCACTGTCGGTCAGAGAGAAATCACTTAGCCACTGGCGGTCAGAGAAACATTTTTATCCAGTGGCGGCCAGGGAAAAATCACTTATCCACTGGCGGACAGGGAGACATCACTTAGCCACTGGCGGTCAGGGAGAAATCACTTTGCCACTGGCGGTCAGAGAGAAATCACTTATCCACTGGCGTTCAGGGAGAAATCACTTCGCCACTGGTGGTCAGGGAGAAATCACTTTTCCACTGGCGATCAGGGAGAAATCATTTATCCACTGGCGGTCAGGGAGAAATCACTTCGCCACTGGCGGTCAGGGAGAAATCACTTATCCACTGGCGGTCAGGGAGAAATCACTTATCCACTGGCGGTCAGAGAGAAATCACTTAGCCACTGGCGGTCAGAGAAACATTTTTATCCAGTGGCGGCCAGGGAATAATAACTTATCCACTGGCGGTCAGGGAGAAATCAGTTATCCACTGGCGGTCAGGGAGAAATCAGTTATCCACTGGCGGTCAGGGAGAAATCACTTATCCACTGGCGGTCAGAGAGAAATAACTTAGCCACTGGCGGTCAGGGAGAAATCACTTATCCACTGGCGGTCAGAGAGAAATCACTTAGCCACTGGCGGTCAGAGAGAAATCACTTAGCCACTGTTGGTCAGAGAGAAATCACTTATCCACTGGCGGTCAGGGACAAATCACTTATCCACTGGCGGTCAGGGAGAAATCACTTAGCCACTGGCAGTCAGAGAGAAATCACTTATCCACTGGCGGTCAGGGAGAAATCACTTCGCCACTGGCGGTCAGGGAGAAATCACTTCGCCACTGGCGGTCAGAGAGAAATCACTTATCCACTGGAAGTCAGGGAGAAATCACTTAGCCACTGGCGGTCAGGGAGAAATCACTTATCCACTGGCGGTCAGGGAGAAATCACTTAGCCACTGGCGGTCAGGGAGAAATCACTTAGCCACTGTCGGTCAGAGAGAAATCACTTAGCCTCTGGCGGTCAGAGAGAAATCACTTAGCCACTGTCGGTCAGAGAGAAATCACTTATCCACTGGCGGTCAGAGAGAAATCACTTATCCACTGGCGGTCAGGGAGAAATCACTTATCCACTGGCGGTCAGGGAGAAATCACTTAGCCACTGGCAGTCAGAGAGAAATCACTTATCCACTGGCGGTCAGGGAGAAATCACTTCGCCACTGGCGGTCAGGGAGAAATCACTTAGCCACTGTCGGTCAGAGAGAAATCACTTAGCCACTGGCGGTCAGAGAGAAATCACTTAGCCACTGGCGATCAGAGAGAAATCACTTATCCACTGGCGGTCAGAGAGAAATAACTTATCCACTGGCGGTCAGGGAGAAATCACTTATCCACTGGCGGTCAGGGAGAAATCACTTAGCCACTGGCAGTCAGAGAGAAATCACTTATCCACTGGCAGTCAGGGAGAAATCACTTTGCCACTGGCAGTCAGAGAGAAATTTTATCCACTGGCAGTCAAAGAGAAATCACTTATCCACTGGAGGCCAGGGAGAAATCACTTAGCCACTGGCGGTCAGAGAGAAATCACTTATCCACTGGCAGTCAGGGAGAAATCACTTTGCCACTGGCAGTCAGAGAGAAATTTTATCCACTGGCAGTCAAAGAGAAATCACTTTGCCACTGGCGGTCAGAGAGAAATCACTTAGCCACTGTCGGTCAGAGAGAAATCACTTAGCCACTGGCAGTCAGAGAGAAATTTTTATCCACTGGCGGTCAGGGAAAAATCACTTATCCACTGGCGGTCAGGGAGAAATCACTTCGCCACTGGCGGTCAGGGAGAAATCACTTATCCACTGGCGGTCAGGGATAAATCACTTCGCCACTGGCGGTCAGAGAGGAATCACTTAGCCACTGGCGGTCAGAGAGAAATCAGTTAGCCACTGGCGGTCAGAGAGAAATTTTTATCCACTGGCGGTCAGGGAAAAATCACTTTGCCACTGGCAGTCAGAGTGAAATCACTTATCCACTGGCGGTCAGGGAGAAATCACTTAGCCACTGGCGGTCAGGGAGAAATCACTTCGCCACTGGCGATCAGGGAGAAGTCACTTAGCCACTGGCGATCAGGGAGAAATCACTTAGCCACTGGTGGTCAGGGAGAAATCACTTCGCCACTGGCGGTCAGGGAGAAATCACTTATCCACTGGTGGTCAGGGAGAAATCACTTATCCACTGGTGGTCAGGGAGAAATCACTTCGCCACTGGCGGTCAGGGAGAAATCACTTATCCACTGGTGATCAGGGAGAAATCACTTATCCACTGGTGGTCAGGGAGAAATCACTTCGCCATTGGCGGTCAGGGAGAAATCTCTTAGCCACTGGCGATCAGAGAGAAATCAGTTTCTACTTTTCCCCTTTTCTAAATCAAGCTGATCCGTTTTTGTTTTTGCCCAATGTTGAGTATTTGGAAGTATGAGGATGCGCTTTAAAACCTTTGACATGCCGGGATGATCATCTTGGAAAGACAGACGGGGGAAAAGACTGAAAAATCTGGAAGTGAATCATGTAGCCCTCAAGGCAGGAAGTGGTGTGTGTACAATTTGCTTGCCCCGTTTCCATCAGCAGGATAGTCTGAACGAGAAGATAGAGGGTAAGACAGAAAGAGGGACGTTGTCTGTGGTGATAGAAGGGGGATGGATTGAAAACATGGAAACAATTTGAACCGCCTGCAATTCTATCGTCTAAGTCAGTAATAGTCCTAGTAATGGAATTCAAAATAGACCGAAATAGAATACTGAAAATCATTGGAGGTGAAAGACAGTCCTGTTTTTACCTTTATTTATACTGGTAAGTCAATTGAGAACAAATTCTTATTACAATGACGACGTGTCCAACACATCAATAAACATCATTAAATAACAATTACACTATATTAAACTATATACACATCATTTACACTATACATGAAAAGCAATCAAAACACAAAATGCAAAACACAATCATATGAAACAGATAAATTCCTCAGTAATAAGGCCCTCTATAGAGTGTTGAAAGTCCGGGGAACTGTAGTTCTTTTTTAGGAACCAAAAATGTAGATTACAGATTTTTATATGGGACAATATGCACCATTTTTTAAATTCAATTCTATTGAGAAAATGTATTTATTGGTTTCTTTTCATTTTTATGAGATTAATATTTAATGAATTGAAGGTTATTTGTTCATGTAAAAATCTAAATATACAGATTTGAAGGTTGTGTCATTATATCCTGGTAACCCTGTGGTTAAATAAAAATAAAGAAATTGGGTCCCCAGTAATTCTGGCGAAAGAAATTTGGTCGCTTCTGAAAAAGTTTGAATACCACTGACCTAGAGAGACACCAAATCCACATACTTATCTGGCACCAAATCCACATACTCATCTGGCACCAAATCCACATACTCATCTGGCACCAAATCCACAAAGTCATCTGTCACCAAATCCACATAGTCATCTGGCACCACATACTCATCTGGCACTAAATCCACATAGTCATCTGGCACCAAATCCACATAGTCATCTGGCACCAAATCTATATAGTCATCTGTCACCAAATCCACATAGTCATCTGGCACCAAATCCACATGCTCATCTGGCACCACATACTCATCTGGCACTAAATCCACATAGTCATCTGGCACCAAATCCACATAGTCATCTGGCACCAAATCCACATACTCATCTGGCACCAAATCTATATAGTCATCTGGCACCAAATCCACAAAGTCATCTGACACCAATTCCACATAGTCATCTGGCACCAAATCCAAAAACTCATCTGGCACCACATCCACATACTCATCTGGCACCAAATCCACATAGTCATCTGGCACCAAATCCACATACTCATCTGGCACCAAGTCCTCCTACTCATCTGGCACCAAATCCACATACTCATCTGGCACCAAATCCACATACTCATCTGGCACCACACCCACATACTCATCTTGCACCATATCTACATAGTCATCTGGCACCAAATCCACTTAGTCATCTGGCACCAAATCCACATACTCATCTGGCACAAAATCCACATACTTGTCTGGCACCAAATCCACATACTCATCTGGCACCAAATCAACATAGTCATCTGGCACCAAATCCGCATACTCATCTGGCACCAAATCTATATAGTCATCTGGCACCAAATCCACAAAGTCATCTGACACCAATTCCACATAGTCATCTGGCACCAAATCCAAAAACTCATCTGGCACCACATCCACATACTCATCTGGCACCAAATCCACATAGTCATCTGGCACCAAATCCACATACTCATCTGGCACCAAGTCCTCCTACTCATCTGGCACCAAATCCACATACTCATCTGGCACCAAATCCACATACTCATCTGGCACCACACCCACATACTCATCTTGCACCATATCTACATAGTCATCTGGCACCAAATCCACTTAGTCATCTGGCACCAAATCCACATACTCATCTGGCACAAAATCCACATACTTGTCTGGCACCAAATCCACATACTCATCTGGCACCAAATCAACATAGTCATCTGGCACCAAATCCGCATACTCATCTGGCACCAAATACACATACTCATCTGGCACCAAATACACATACTCATCTGCATTTCGGGCTGAAAACAGTCCTTGTTATTGTTCCACTTAGACTGTGTTCGTGATGTTAGGCTTTGGACATCCTGTAAACGTCATTCAAATGGTGTTGCCTGTGAGAAATGCTTGGGGTCAACATTGTCCATAACCACAGATCCACAGATCCACATAACCACATAAGAACTTTGGTTCACTCCATGTCATCAACTATGATAAATAAATAAAGATGAACAAGAATTTACTGAGAAAATGAAATTGTAATATCCACATTTTGTGTATGAGTCTATGAAGACAAAGTAAGCCTAGCCAAAATGACTTTGTATTAGTGATGAATATTGATCAAACAAGTTTTCAGAACTTTCCAAAGGAGTTTTTTTGTCTGCCTGTCCCCATATCATCTCTGGTGCTTTAATCATCTAATGGCTTTAATTAAAATCTGATGTTCCTCCTACTGGTTCCTCCATGATGGTTCCTCCATGATGATTCCTCCTAGTGGTTCCTCCATGATGGTTCCTCCATGATGGTTCTTCCATGATGATTCCTCCATGATGATTCCTCCATGATGGTTCCTCCATGATGGTTCCTTCATGATGGTTCCTCCATGATATTTCCTCCTAGTGGTTCCTCCATGATGGTTCCTCCATGATGATTCCTCCTAGTAGTTCCTCCATGATGGTTCATCCATGATGGTTCCTCCTAGTGGTTCCTCCATGATGGTTCCTCCATGATGATTCCTCCTAGTGGTTCCTCCATGATGGTTCCTCAATGATGGTCCTTTCATGATGGTTCCTTCATGATGGTTCCTCCTAATGTTTCCTCCTAGTGGCTCATCCATGATGGTTCTTCCATGATGGTTCCTCCATGATGCCTCCATGATGGTTCCTCCTAATGTTTCCTCCTAGTGGCTCCTCCATGATGGTTCCTCCATGATGGTTCCTCCTAGTGGCTCCTCCATGATGGCTCCTCCATGATGGTTCCTCCATGATGGTTCCTCCATGATGCCTCCATGATGGTTCCCCCTAATGGTTCTTCATGATGGTTCCTCCATGATGGTTACTCCTAATGGCTCCTCCATGATGGTTCCCCCTAATGGTTCTTCATGATGATTCCTCCATGATGGTTACTCCTAATGGCTCCTCCATGATGGTTCCTCGTAATGGTTCCTTCATGATGGTTCCTCCTAATTGTTTCTCCATGATTCCTCCTAATGGTTCCTTCATGATGGTTCCTCCATGATGCCTCCATGATGGTTCCTCCTAGTGTTTACTCCATGATTGTTCCTCCTAATGGTTCCTTCATGATGGTTCCTCCATGATGGTTCCTCCTAATGGTTCCTCCATGTCTTGAAGATGGTGTCATTTAGCAGGGGAGGCTCTGTGACAGCACAGCGGCTTTGAAGTTTCCTCGTTTATTAATTACAGAAACCAGAAATATGCGTGTTTGTGGTTGTGTGTCTGTGTGTGTCTGTGTGTGTGTGTGTGTGTGTCTGTGTGTCTGTGTGTCTGTGTGTCTGTGTGTCTGTGTGTGTGTGTTCTTTTGAAGACTTGGCCAGCGGAGTGTTGTCGGGTATGCGGTTTGGGGGATGTTTCACAAGTTGTACCAAGTGCTCTGAAGTGAGGGACCCACAAGCAATTAGCTGTAAACGATATCCTCTGCTCACACAGTCCCGTGAAGGGACATCTTGCTTGTAATTGCTGTTGAAGCTTTGAGAATGACTTTCACTGATGATATTATGTTACTTGGAAGCTAATCGTGGTACAATACTAGAAGAAGAAACAAGTTTGACCTATAACCTTAAAGGGTTCTTTAGCTGTCCTTGTAGGAGAACCTTTTGAAGAATCCCTTTGTGTAGGTGGAACCTAAAAAGTGTTATTCAAGGGATTCTCCTGTGAAGACAGCCTCCTAAAACCTTTAGAACCGTTTTCTTTCTAAAATTGTAGATGTAGTGTAAGGCCTTAAAAACGTTTGAAGTCCTTGGGAGTTTCTATTTTGTCGGTGTACAGCTCACACACACTCATGTAAATAACGAGGGAAAGACAACGAGGTTGTGGATACAAGTCAATTGAGCAGTTTGATTAAGTCCTAAGACTTAACTTATTAGCGGTAGAGATCTTGCTGCAGAAGACTAATTAGTAAGTTAAATTAAATACACTCTCAATACACATTAAGCAGCTGCTAATTATTTTATTTCTGATGACAGTTCATAATGGAGTGTCAAATTAATTGAATGTTTTCATGTATATCTGTTAATTACAAAATAATGAAGCTATTGCACTACCGCCTAATTAGGTTATCTGACGTTCAATTAGATGAACCAAAAATTCTCACACCTGTTTGTGTTGTACTATTTAAATGACAGAAACTCTGAAGTATTTTCCACTCTTGTTATGAGGGGATTTAACCCTTCTTCTCCTTTGTCACATGCCAAGCCGAACTGCACTGTGTTGGCTCAGAGGGTTTATGTTCCTTTTCAGCACGGTTCCAGGAACTATAGTGGATGCTTAACCAGGCCAGCATGGTACAGCTCAGCTTGGGTCAGCTAGGCTTGGGTCAGTAGTGTATTTTTTTTAAAAAGGGTATGTGTCAATATGTGTTTCTAAAGATGCGTATGTCACAATGACATATACTATACTTCATCCACTGACTCAGAACGGGCTGGAGATACCGACAATAGATACCGTAGATACCGTAGATACCGTAGATACCGATAATCCCACTGGGCACGTCTAAAGGTCAAAGGACAACGACAACACAGTGTGCATTTGGTATAACAAAAAAAAAAAAAAACATATCAGCGATGAAAAACTGATACCCTCCTGACAAGAGCTACTACTCCTGAGCAGTTCTTTCTGAACGTGGATTCCACGGAAGATGCACTTCCTTTGTTTTTTTTAAGTACCATTGTCCAATAAATTTGCCTATGGTCCAAGCTGAGCAAACCCACAACTCTCGTCCTCAGCTCTAAGGCTACACAGTTTAGGTGTAGAGCTGGAAATCAACAAAATATGTACAGTCTGTTACTAATGAACAGAACCATTTGAACATAATACCGACTGTCTACGTATTCTCCACCAGCTATTGCTTCTGGTTCGGACACTAATAATTCAATATTAAACTGATTATGGCAGTAGGTCGAGTATGGAAATAGTCATGTAAACACATTACTCTGCTGATCTTAAACGGCGTAAGGTTAAATTATTATTTGGACATGTAAAAAGCTTAATCATCTTTCCAGCAGTCTATTTGATCTCACCATTTGTGCCAGCACTGGTAGCGTCAGCTTTCCTCTTATGCTCAAGTGAAGTGAGTTTCGGGGGAAAAACAGAAAATATACATCTTAGAATTTGTTTTTTCGACATACAAACTTGATATGTCCGAAAAAAATAACATGGTCCCTAGCAATATAATGTTTATCTACATTTAGCCTGGTTTCAGATGTGTCCATGTAAACAGGATAATTAGGGAGATCGTTCTTCTTACAAAAGCATGTCAACGTTAAACGAACCATTATATTAATCTGACTATCCACAATCATTGTATTATTGGGTGCATGTAACCGTACTCAGTGTGTTGTTATTTTTTCGCCCACATTCCCATGTCATGCTGAGATCTCTCACTCAATGAATAACAGTGCCGGAGCAGGGTAGGCCCTATAGGCTACAAGTGGTAAAGGGATCACATCAACACAGATGGTAATCGAGCATTTAAGTGCCTGGGCTGAATGAGAAACAGACGGCCCCTTCCCTATGACCTTCTTATGACCTTTTTGTGACCTTCTTGTGATCTTCCTTTGACCTCCTTATGACCTTCGTATGACCTTCTTATTTGTCTTCTTATGACCTTCTTACGACCTTCCCAGCCCTCTTGCCCGCGGGCATCAAAATCCATCAGTCAGCCTTGAGGCATCTGTGATAAACTTGGCAGTCAATCCACAGGATCACCCGGCTAACTAACACAGTACAATGCCGAAAAAATTGTTGAATCCAATATCTGATACACGCTCAAGTAGAGATTCATTCGAATAGATTTTAATGGAGTATCATCTGATACCAAGCTATTCAACACAGAACCAGAGGAGCTCAGGACAGCAGAACAGAATGGGAACTAGAGGAGCTCAGGACAGCAGAACAGAATGGGAACTAGAGGAGCTCAGGACAGCAGAACAGAATGGGAACTAGAGGAGCTCAGGACAGCAGAACAGAACGGGAACTAGAGGAGCTCAGGACAGCAGAACAGAACGGGAACTAGAGGAGCTCAGGACAGCAGAACAGAACGGGAACTAGAGGAGCTCAGGACAGCAGAACAGAATGGGAACTAGAGGAGCTCAGGACAGCAGAACAGAACGGGAACTAGAGGAGCTCAGGACAGCAGAACAGAACGGGAACTAGAGGAGCTCAGGACAGCAGAACAGAACGGGAACTAGAGGAGCTCAGGACAGCAGAACAGAACGGGAACTAGAGGAGCTCAGGACAGCAGAACAGAACGGGAACTAGAGGAGCTCAGGACAGCAGAACAGAACGGGAACTAGAGGAGCTCAGGACAGCAGAACAGAACTGGAACTAGAGGAGCTCAGCCGTTTCTGGGATGGATTCGGTGACGTAAACCTCGCCCACCCATAGCTCGATGAAGCGGCAGTGCTCAATAGTATGGATTTAGATAAAGAGAGTTGATGTTTTCTTTGCAAAGTACCTGTGTGTTTGTGTGTGTGTGTGTGTGTGTGTGTGTGTGTGTGTGTGTGTGTGTGTGTGTGTGTGTGTGTGTGTGTGTGTGTGTGTGTGTGTGTGTGAAATGGTCTCCGCAGGTGGCATTTTGTCAATAAGCCGATAAGAGTAGTTTGAGAAGTGATTTGGCCCTGACTCAGTTGGAGGGTGACATTGAGCCCAGGGGCATTAACTTGGGGGCGTGTGCACTGGAGGTCAGTAACGCAACCTGGGACTAGAGAATGTGGTGGGTTCATACTACTGCCAGACAATGCTACACAGCCAGCAAGGGCAGGGGTTCTTGAGTTTGTGTGTGTGTGTGTGTTTGAAGAGGGATTTTGCAATACACCACACTCAGCTTCTCAGCTTGCCTGGCAAACTTGCCCCGACCACAGGGGGTGCCACAGAGAACTTCATCCTGCCTCCACAACGTCCTAACTCCCTTCATCAGCATATCATCAGGTTTCTATCAGCATTAAGAATCTGAATTCTGAAAAGTTTTATTTTAATTACAGTTTACGGTATGGGCAGCAGCTTGATTTCTTACCTCTCTGGCTGGTTGTTTCCACGGTTCCTAACCTCTCTGGCTGGTAGTTTCCATGGTTCCTAACCTCTCTGGCTGGTTGTTTCCACGGTTCCTAACCTCTCTGGCTGGTAGTTTCCATGGTTCCTAACCTCTCTGGCTGGTAGTTTCCATGGTTCCTAACCTCTCTGGCTGGTTGGTGGAGAAGGTGGAAAGTTTTAAGTTCCTCGGCGTACACATCACGGACAAACTGAATTGGTCCACCCACACAGACAGCGTGGTAAAGAAGGCGCAACAGCGCCTCTTCAACCTCAGGAGGCTGAAGAAATTTGGCTTGTCACCAAAATCACTCACAAACTTTTACAGATGCACAATCGAGAGCATCCTGTCGGGCTGTATCACCGCCTGGTACGGCAACTGCTCCGCCCACAACCGTAAGGCTCTCCAGAGGGTAGTGAGGACTGCACAACGCATCACCGGGTTAAACTACCTGCCCTCCAGGACACCTACACCACCCGATGTCACAGAAAGGCCAAAGATCATCAAGGACAACAACCACCCGAGCCACTGCCTGTTCACCCGCTATCATCCAGAAGGCGAGGTCAGTACAGGTGCATCAAAGCTGGGACCGAGAGACTGAAAACAGCTTCTACCTCAAGGCCATCAGACTGTTAAACAGCCATCACTAACATTGAGTGGCTGCTGCCAACATACTGACTTAAATCTCTAGCCACTTTATACATAGGAATTGGATGTAACAAATGTATCACTAGCCACTTTAAACAATTTTGTATATAATGTTTACGTATCCGACATACTCATATCAAATGTATACACTGTACTCTAAACCATCTACTGTATCTTGCCTATGCCGCTCGGTCATCGACCCAAATCTCTAGCCACTTTAATAATTATAATTGGATGAAATAATGTATCACTAGCCACTTTAAACAATGCCATTTATATAATGTTTACATATCCTACATTACTCATCTCATATATATGTGTATATACTGTACTCCATACCATCTACTGCATCTTGCCTATGCCGGTCAGCCATCGCTCATCCATATATTTATATGTACATACTCGTATTCATTCCTTTACTCTTGTGTGTATAAGGTAGTTGTTGTGAATTTGTTAGATTACTTGTTAGATACTACTGCATGGTCGGAACTAGAAGCACAAGCATTTCGCTACACTCGCATTAACATCTGCTAACCATGTGTATGTGACAAATAAAATTTGATTTGATTTGATTTGATTTGATTTGTTTCCATGATTCCTAACCTATCTGGCTGGTTGTTTCCATGGTTCCTAACCTCTCTGGCTGGTAGTTTCCATGGTTCCTAACCTCTCTGGCTGGTTGTTTCCATGGTTCCTAACCTCTCTGGCTGGTAGTTTCCATGGTTCCTAACCTCTCTGGCTGGTAGTTTCCATGGTTCCTAACCTCTCTGGCTGGTTGTTTCCATGATTCCTAACCTCTCTGGCTGGTTGTTTCCATGGTTCCTAACCTCTCTGGCTGGTTGTTTCCATGGTTCCTAACCTCTCTGGCTGGTAGTTTCCATGGTTCCTAACCTCTCTGGCTGGTTGTTTCCATGGTTCCTAACCTCTCTGGCTGTTTTTTTCCATGGTTCCTAACCTATCTGGCTAGTTGTTTCCATGGTTCCTAACCTCTCTTGCTAGTTGTTTCCATGGCAAATCCAATGATAGTAGTTTTGAGGGTGAAGGCCACTCTTGTCTGGATCCGAACATGAGACCCTGATGTCTCTGATGTCCTGATGTCCTGATGTCCTGATGTCTTGATGTCTCTGATGTCCTGATGTCTTGATGTCTCTGATATCTTGATGTCTCTGTTGCCTCTGATGTCCTGATGTCCTGACTCCCTGTAGTCCTGATGTTCTGATGTTGCTTATGTACTGATGCTCTGATGTCTCTGATGTCCTGATGTCCTGATGTCCTGATGTCTCTGATGTCCTGATTTCCTGATGTCCAGATGTACTGATATCCTGATGTATTGCTGTCTCTGATGTCCTGATGTCCTGCTGTCCTGATGTCCTGATGTCTTGATGTCTCTGATGTCCTGATGTCTTGATGTCTCTGATATCTGGATGTCTCTGTTGCCTCTGATGTCCTGATGTCCTGACTCCCTGTAGTCCTGATGTTCTGATGTTGCTTATGTACTGATGCTCTGATGTCTCTGATGTCCTGATGTCCTGATGTCTCTGATGTCCTGATTTCCTGATGTCCAGATGTACTGATATCCTGGTGTATTGTTGTCTCTGATGTCCTGATATCCAGATGTCTCTGATGTCCTGATGTCCTGATGTCCTGATGTCTCTGATGTCCTGATGTCTCTGATGTGCTGATGTCTTTATGTCCTTGCGTCCTTAGGTCTCTGATGTCCTGATGTCCTGATGTCTCTGATGTTCTGATGCCTCTGATGTCTCTGATGTCCTGATTTCTCGGATGTCCTGATGTCTCTGATGTCACTGATGGCTCAGATGTCCTTATGTCTCTGATGTCCTGATGCCTCTAATATCCTGATGTCTCTGATGTCTCTGATGTCCTGATGTCTCTGATGTCTCTGATGTCTTGATGTCTCAGATGTCCTGATGTCTCTGATGTCCTGATGTGCCTTTTTTCATATATTTCAACAATCATCTATCAAATATAACCAATAGCTTTAGACAGAAGGCCTGCTATTATACTGCTGACAGTGATTGAGGGTAGGTATGCCAAAACCATTTTCGAGAGAGATTCACGCTAGAAACTCCTTTACCATAATTTCTGTCCACATAATTGTGTTTTATATGGGCAGCAAATCAGCTAATGTGGAAGTTATGGCTTTGTTTATTTGTAGACGTCATGTAGGATTCCTGTCAACGGGGTTCTGCAGTGCTCCGGCAGGTCTGAGAACAGTTTCGAGTGTATACATTCAGGTTTGGCGCCGGGGTCCTGTGCTATTTTAATAGGTGTTACAACAGAGGGGACGAGCCATTGGGTTTTGGATAAGGTTTCCCTGTGCTAACAGAAAGTGGTTTAGATGTGTATACCTGAGCTTTAATCAATGGCAATATGTTGACAATAAAACAGGAATCCAGTCTCAGAGCCCCGGACATGATGGAATAGCTAAAAATGCTCTAAAATAAATCACTTTCGGTATTTGGAATGAGATAGCCTGGCCTTTGTTAGACGTAGACTGATAGGTAGTCCAATAGACTGTGGAGAACAGGGTGAACTACGTAGACTGATAGTTAGTTCAATAGACCGTGGAGAACAGGGTGAACTACGAAGACTGATAGGTAGTCCAATAGACCGTGGAGAACAGGGTGAACTACGTAGACTGATAGGTAGTCCAATAGACCGTGGAGAACAGGGTGAACCACGTAGACTGATAGGTAGTCCAATAGACCGTGGAGAACAGGGTGAACTACGAAGACTGATAGGTAGTCCAATAGACCGTGGAGAACAGGGTGAACTACGTAGACTGATAAGTAGTCCAATAGACCGTGGAGAACAGGGTGAACCACGTAGACTGATAGGTAGTCCAATAGACCGTGGAGAACAGGGTGAACCACGTAGACTGATAGGTAGTCCAATAGACCGTAGAGAACAGTGTGAACTACGTAGACTGATAGGTAGTACAATAGACCGTGGAGAACAGGGTGAACCACGTAGAGTGATAGGTAGTCCAATAGACCGTGGAGAACAGGGTGAACCACGTAGACTGATAGGTAGTCCAATAGACCGTGGAGAACAGGGTGAACCACGTAGACTGATAGTTAGTCCAATAGATCGTGGAGAACAGGGTGAACTACGAAGACTGATAGGTAGTCCAATAGACCGTGGAGAACAGGGTGAACTACGTAGACTGATAGGTAGTCCAATAGACCGTGGAGAACAGGGTGAACCACTTGGACTGATAGGTAGTCCAATAGACCGTGGAGAACAGGGTGAACCACGTAGACTGATAGGTAGTCCAATAGACCGTGGAGAACAGGGTGAACCACGTAGACTGATAGGTAGTCCAATAGACCGTGGAGAACAGGGTGAACTACGTAGACTGATAGGTAGTCCAATAGACTGTGGAGAACAGGGTGAACTACGTAGACTGATAAGTAGTCCAATAGACCGTGGAGAACAGGATGAACTACGTAGACTGATAGGTAGTCCAATAATTCCCTACTTTTCACACTGACACAATATAAACAGCTCTACAGGCTTCCCTGTCATGGTGCACAGCCGGTACACAACACTATGCTCGTCATGTCTTATTACTTCAGTGCTAGCCTCTATACACTGGCTTCCTGTTAAGGCTAGAGGCGAATGTCAAGGTTTTTACTGCTGACCTACAAAGCATTACATGGGCTTGCTCCTACCTAATCTCTCCGATTTGGTGCTGCCGTACATACCGTACCTACACGTTCGCTATGGTCACAAGACTCAGGCCTCCTTATTGTCCCTAGAATTTCTAAGCCAACAGTTGGAGGCAGGGGTTTCTCCTACGGAGCTCAATTTTTATGGAATGGTCTGCCTGTCCATGTGAAAGAAGCAGACTCGATCTCGACCTTTTAAGTCTTTACTGACTCATCTCTTCAGTAGGTCCTATGATTGAGTGTTGTCTGGCCCAGGGGTGCGAAGGCAATGCACTGGTGCGAGGAACCACCCTTGCTGTCTCTGCCTGGCTGGCTCCCCTCTCTCCCCTGGGATTCTCTGCCTCTGACCCTATTACCGGGGCTGAGTCACTGGCTTACTGGTGCTCTTCCATGTCTTCCCTAGGAGGGGTGCGTCACTTGAGTGGCTTGAGTCACAGACGTGATCTTGCTGTCAGGTTTTGCGCAACTCCGGGGTTCGTCCTGTAGAGGAGATCTTCGTGGGCTATACTCAGCCTTGTCTCAGGGTAGTAAGTTGGTGGTCTGTTGATATCCCTCTAGTGGTGAAGGGGCTGTGGTTTGGCAAAGTGGGTGTGGTTATATCCTACCTGGTTGGCCCTGTCCTGGGGTATTGTTGGACGGGGCCACAGTGTCCCCCGACCCACCTGTCTCAGCCTCCGGTATCTATGCTGCAATACACTATGTGCCGGGGGGCTAGGGTCAGTTTGTTATATCTGGTGTAATTATCCTGTCTTATCTGGTGTCCTGTGTGAATTTAAGTATGCTCCTTCTAATTCTCTCTCCCTCCCCTCCCGGAGGCCCTGAGCCCTAGGATCTTTCCTCAGGACTACCTAGCCTGATTGTTGTATTTGTATTTATTACCCATTAGCTGCTGTTCTTCCTGGGGACCAGCAAAATTAAGGCAGTTATACAATGTTTAAAACATCGCAGTACATTCAAAGATTTCACAACACATTGTGTGCCCTCAGGCCCCTACTCCACCACTACCACATATATACAGTACTAAATCAATGTGTATGTGTGTGTATATGTTATTGTGTGTATATATATGCATAAGTCTGTATCTATGTTTGTTTTGCTTCACAGTCCCCGCTCTTCCATGAGGTGTGTTTTGTTCTGTTTTTTAAATCAAATTTTACTGCTTGCATCAGTTACTTGATGTGGAATAGAGTTCCATGTAGGCATGGCTCTCTGTAGTACTGTGCGCCTCCCATTATCTGTTCTGGACATGGGGACTGTGAAGAGACCTCTTGTGGCATGTCTTTTGGGGTATGCATGGGTGTCTGAGCTGTGTGCCAGTAGTTTAGACAGACAGCTCGGTGCATTCAACATGTCAATACCTCTCATAAATACAAGTAGTGATGAAGTCAATCTCTCCTCCACTTTCATCCAGGAGATATTGGCATACATATTATTAATGTTAGCTCTCTGTGTACATCCTAAGGGCCAGCCGTGCTGCCCTGTTCTGAGACAATTGCAATTTTCCTAACACCTGACCAGATGGCACCCGCAAATGCGTCTGCGTGTGCCATCGCGTGCATGTTGATTTTTTTCCCCCACACCAGACGCGATCAGGACACGCGGTTGAAATATCAAAACGAACTCTGAACCAATTATGTTAATTTCGGGACAGGTCGATTAGCAAACATTTATGGCAATTTAGCTAGCTAGCTTGCTGTTGCCAGCTAATTTGTCCTGGGATATTTTACTTGAAATGCACAAGGTCCTCTACTGTGACAATTAATCCACAGATAAAATGTTCCGAGTTAATTTCTAATAATCTCTCCTAATTCAGGCTTCTTCTTCTTCTTTGGACTTTATATGGAGGTTGGCAACCAACTTTAAGGTGCATTACCAACACCAACTGGATTGGAGTGTAGACCTCAGTTCATCTTTCAATCACCCACGTGGGTATATGCTCCTAAAAAACAATGAGGAGATGGGAGAGGCAGGACTTCTAGAGCTGTAACTTGTTAGAGAGAGGCAGCTGAGGGGTTGGTTTTGGAGAGCCTGGCGTGCCCAAAGTAAAATGCCTCCCATTCAGGCCCAGAAAATAGGATATGCATATACGTGGTACCATTGGATAGGAAACACTCTGAATTTTCCAAAACTGTTAACCATTTGTCTGTGAGTAAAACAGAACGCATATAGCAGGCAAAACCCCGAGGAATTTCTGTCCTGGAAAAAGTGATTTTGACACATTGCTCATTTGGGAACCCCTCCTAATGAAAATGACCATATAAGGGCATATGAATGCAGTACCCGTCGCTTCCTTTATGATGTCAACAGTCTCGAGACAGTGTATTTTTTCATTTTGGATGAGTAAGACCAGAGAAAAAGACCAAACAAGGAAGTCCCCTTGATGACAACAGTAGGCTGGGCGGCTCCGTGAAAGCGCCGCAGTGTCTTTTACCGTCGTTATCGATCAGTTTATATTCCGGTTGATTTATAATAGTAAATATACGTAAAAGTGTTCCTAAGGATACATTTAAAACTATGTTTGATTGTTCTTGGACAAGTTTATAAGTATAAGATGAACGAGTTCCGTCACGCTTCAATGGACTAGTGGAGGCTGTCGTTTCTGATTATAACGCGAACCAAATGGAGGATTTATGGATAAAATACGTTACTTTTTCTAACAAAAGAACCATGGATTGTCTTCGTTGGACACTTAGGATGACCTCAGCAGAAGTTCTTCAACAGGTAATTGATTTGTTTTCGCTGTGAAATGTGTTATGTGTGTGCCATGATGGCTAATCGATACATGGCTATTGGAAAAATATGTGAGGTGCTACCCTCAAACAATGAAATGTGCTGCTTTCGCCGTAAAGCCTTTTTGAAATCTGACAACGCTGTGATATTGCCAAGAAACAGAGCTTTTGATGAGTATGGAACACTTGTATATTGGTGGATGTTTAATAATTCAACTTTTGGATTTTGAATTTGGCGCTTTACATTTTACCTGGTAGTGTCGGGAGGAGCCCGCTAGCGCCCCACTGGTCCCCAAGAAGTTTAAGCATCACAAATAGAACCAAGTTCTATTTCAGCGCCTGGCTACGCAGACGCTCGTTGATTTGTGCGAGCAGTGTGGGCGCAATGATTGAATAACATGCATGTGTACATTTATTTTGCAACGTGTGGTCTGCATGTTAGTCCCTTTTTGTGAAACCTGACGACTGAACAGTAGTCCAGGTGCGACAAAATTAGGACCTGTAGGACCTGCCTTGTTGATAATGTTGTTAAGAAGGTAGACAACACTTTATTATGAACACACTTCTCATCTTAGCTACTGTTGTATCAATATGTTTTGACCATGACAGTTTACAATCCAGGGTTACTCCAAGCAGTTTAGTCACCTCAACTTGCTCAATTTCCATATTGTTTGAGGTTTAGGGGTTAACCCTCCTGTTGTGTTCCGGTCGAATTGGACCGATTTACAAGTTTTCTCTCTGAAAAATGTAGTTCATTTTATCTGATTGTCATTAGGTTCCATGACTTTGTCCACACAGGGCATCTGGACACACATAATACATTTTGTGGATTTTCATGTTTCATGTTTTGTACTCCTGTGGTGTTCCCGGTCAAAAATGACCGGTCATTAGAAATGAATGGGTCAGACTACAATTAGTGTATAAAATTCAGTTCAGGCACATACCCATTCAACAGATGGACACACGTCCTCTCCCAGACCCCCACATGCATGTGTGTTTGAGCACAAACACACACCTCACTCCCCTTCTTAGCTTCCATGGCAACCCCCACGGGAACCCTTCCCCCACCGGAACCACACCTGTTGGCATTCTCACAAACAATCGCAACATTGTTTCAATAATATATAGAACTTTTCTCGCAGCTCTGGTACATCAAGATTTTTTGAGGCAATTCACAATTCATTCTGTGGCAGCACAATGACCAAACGATATATTGTATGTGAGGCTCTTGATCATATCTTTGATCATGACACTGGTGAGGAGGAGAGAGGCCAGGAAACTGACAGTGAAGTAGTCTGCGATAAATAGCACAATATGTTTCATCTGAGAATTTGTTACAGTCAAAATAATCCCTACAATATGCTTTTTTCTACTCAAAAAAAAGAGTTACATGAGCTCAGGTCAATGAGGCCTACAGGCCATGAATAGCAAATAGAAGTTCAAAACTAGTAATGTTCACAAGAACTTAAGGTGATAAAAAGATCTAACACAACATTAGGTGATAATATATGTATTATTATGGACTTATAATCAGCTATAATGGGGCGGTCATTTTGGACCGGGAACGCACTATTAATTAACATAAAACACAACAGGAGGGTTTATAAATGATTTGTCCCAAAAACAATGCTTTTAGTTTTAGAAATATTTATTCCTTGCCACCCACTCTGAAACTAACTGCAGCTCTTTGTTAAGTGTTGCAGTCATTTCAGTCGCTGTAGTAGCTGACGTGTTTACTCAAAGCCAGCGCATGTCATTAGTATAGATTTTTTTTTAAAGTAAGGGGCCTAGACTGCTGCCCTGGGGAATTTCTGATTCTACCTGGATTATGTTGGAGAGGCTTCCATTAAAGAACAACCCTCTGTGTTCTGTTAGACACGTAACTCTTTATCCACAATATGGAAAGGGTTGTAAAGCCATAGCACATAAGTATAACATAACAGCCCCCACAATATTTTTATTATCAATTTCTCTCAGCCAATTATCAATAATTTGTGTAAGAAATGTGCTTGTTGGATGTCCTTCCCTACAAGTGTGCTGAAAGTCTTTGGTCAATTTGTTTACTGTAAAATAGCACTGTATATGGTCAAACACATTTTTTTCCCAAACGTTTACTAAGGGTTGGTAACAATCTTATTGTTCAGCTATTTGAGTCAGTAAAAGGGAACTTTTCTATTCTCAGGTAACGGAATCACTTTTGATTCCTTCCAGGCCTGGGGGTACACACTTTCCAGTAGGCTTAAATTGAAAATGTGGCAAATAGGAGTAGCAATATCGTCTGCTATTATCCTCAATAATTTTCCATCCAGATTGTCAGACCCTGGTGGCTTGTCATTGTTGATAGACAACAATAATTGTTTCACCTTTTCCACACTCACTTTACGTAATTCAAAATTACAATGCTAAAGTAGTTGGAAATATCAGTCGGTTTTGTGCTGAAGAGCAACATAGCTTAAGCGTGTAAATCAGCTAGAAAGATGTGTCGGCATTGAGTAATTGTCTCTGGCCCCCTCCCAGTTAGGGGGAGTGATGAGCTCTACAGCAGAGTCTCACAACTCAATCGCTGTTTGAAAATTGTTTTCTGCCCCACACAAAAGATAGAATTTTTAGATAACTGCCACTCTTTCTGGGACTCACCCACAAACAGGACCAAACCTGGCCTGCTGAGGAGTGACGGACTCCATCCTAGCTAGAGGGGTGCTCTCATCTTATCTATGAACATAGACAGGGCTCTAACTCCTCTAGCTCCACAATGAGATTAGCCAGCCTGTCCGCTTAGTGGAGTCTGCCACTAGCACAGCCAGTTCAGCTATCCCCATTGAGACCGTGTCTACCAAATATGCACATGCTGCACAGATGAGTTGACTATCTTACATGAGTGAGGAGTTGACTATCGTATATGTGATGAGTTGACTGTCTTATATGAGTAATGAGTTGACTATCTTATATGAGTAATGAGTTGACTATCTTATATTACATTAGTGTTAACTGTTAATAAACTTGTTGATTACTTGCAATAATATATCTCCTGACTCTAATTTATATGTGCAACAAAAAAAACATGCAAGTCTGTTTAAAATCACTGAAGGATCATGTGTAAAACACACATGCAACTCCTTCTCTGTGTGTCTGTGCGCTGTCACAATCGCTGTGTCTCCACATCACAGCAAGTTAAAACAAATAGTTGTTGATGGGACAGAATACAGAGCATTTTTCACATCAGCGTATCGATTTAAGTCTGGAAAAAAAATATAAACGTCAAGAGCGTTCCCTTCAGAGAGACAAACTTACGGAGATCACGTAACACTCAAGATGTTTATGTCGCATCTTTCTCAAAGCGATCTGCCCCTTATCTTGGGAGGTAGAGGGTGTTTTTTTTTCTTCGAATTTTGTTTAATTTCTGGGGTATGTTCGCCTAAAGTGCTGGCATATTCCGTCTGGGGTCCCCTCCCCCACACCCACCCCCCATCGATGAGTGCTTATGGAGTAGTCTCTGGCAAATGTCACATCTCCATGGGAGAGACAGAGAGTGGCTGAGAGGGTTCAGATCTGTGATTTAATCAGTAGCTCTGTAGAGATTTAGGTGTTTAATCTGGGTAAAAGGGTGGGTGATTGTGAATTATGATCTATCAAACTCAAGCATGGGGAATGATGACAATGTGACCGCCTTGTACGCACTGAACATCTCATTGCGCATGTGATTTCAGTGTGTGTGAGCATATTGTTTCACCAGAACATCCTTGGTCAATCTTCACCCCTCTAACTGCCTCAGATCTCAGATCTCCCTTTGAAAGTAACATATTATATAATAATATAATAATATAATCTATAAATATGGGTGGTCCTGGGAATCAAACCCCCAACTCTGTCTGCAAGCGCCATGCTCTACCAACTGAACCATACAGTACTACAAGAAATGAGGAAGGAAGCGACCTCCCTCTAATGTCTTCTGGCTGTGCAGAGAGCTAGCTTGGGCAATTAAAGTGTGTTCCACTCTGTTGTACATGTGCAAAACACATTTCCCCTCCTAAAAATCAACAAAGCCGCCAGTGAACGAATGAAAGGAAAAGTGGGGAGAATGCTATCAATTTGGGGAACGGATTGAGAGCCAATGCAGGGAAATTAGAAGGAATGATTGCCCCCCCTCCTCCTCCTCCTTCTTACTCCCTCCTTCCTGCAACTAGTGGCACACAAACGGCAGAAAAAATCTTCCCACTGAATTATCCCAAGCCCTGAATCTTCTCTCTTTGTTCTCTATTCCACAGACAATATGGCTCCACATCGACCAATATTAGAATTCTGCACTTTGTCCATAATGCAAATCTCATTGTTATTGGCCAGTCTTTCCAAGAAGCCATGGCTAGTACAGTATGTTCTCTAACACATCCTGGTGGTACTGTGGGGTGGAAGGGCAGAAGCCTTTACAGAGAGTATGCTTCAGAATGCTGTTGAGGTAGCAGTTGAACATGCTGACCACACCGCTCGCGTCGCGTTGCGTGAACGTTGCAAAATAAATGTACGCTTACATGTTATTCAATCATCTGATCTAAACTGCTCACGAGCGTCTTCCGTAGCCAGGCGTTACAATAGATTTTGGTTCCACCTCTCCCTTCTCTTCATCCTCGTTGGATTTTAGGAGCATACAGTATACCCTCGTGGATGATTGAAAGATGAACTGAGGTCTACACTCCAGTCCAGTTGGTGGTGGTAATGCACCTTGAAGTTGGTTGCCAACTGACATATAAAGTCCACAGAAGAAGAAGACTACCGAAGGAAGAGAGATTACTATAAACAATTAGTTCCCCTTTTATCTGTGGATTAAATGTCGGAGTAGAGAACATAATTTGTTTTACTCAAGATGGGTCAAAATTCTACAAAGATCCAGAAAAAAAGGACCTTGTACATTGCAGGTAAAAAAAAGCTACCCAGTGTTTATATCCCAGGATAAATTAACTAGCAACACCAAGCTAGTTAGCTAAATGGCCATGAATGTTTCATGTGTTTCAACACGTCCCCAAATTAATATTGTTGGTTCATTGTTCGTTTTGACATTTCAACCTGCATGTCCGGATCGCGTCTGGTGTGGATAGACAAAATCAACATGTGCGTGATTGTGCCCGGTCTAGACATCATGTAAGAATAAATCAATAGGTAATGATCTTTTGGATGTTACCAAGATGGAACTTGCACACTGTTTAGTAAGCAGAGAGCCAGAGACTGACCATGAAATGTGTGTGTGAGTCGCAAAAACACACATATAAAAAGTGAAAGGACCGAGAGAAATGTCAAAGGAAATTAAATAAATGTACACCACCACAACAACAAATCGGAGCCAGAAGACCCAAGGATATTTCAGAAGACACCTATAAAATCTACACCGCCACAACAAATCATAGTACTACTCCCTGCCCATACAAGACCAGCCAACAAGAGCATGGGGAAGTGCATGTGCGTATCTTGGCGTGTGTGTGCATGTGGGTGTAAGTTTATGAAATATATATACCGCTTGCTGTATATGTGTTTTAAGCCAGACAGGTCAGGTCAGTGTTCAACGTTCATCTATGTCTGAGGACATCAGGAGATGACGTGGAAACTGGCCACTAGGGACAACAGCGATGTTACGCTCAAATAGGTATTAGATTTGCTAATGCATTGTGAACAAAGATTGTTTTAAGACTATCCCAAAACTTAACCCTTACCTTAACCAGTCGGAGGTAATGCCTAACCTTAAGACTTTGGAGTTAGATGAACTTAACTCTGGAACGATACTGAGAAGTAACCAAACACTTTGAAACGTGATGTTTTTGATCAATTACTAAATTGAACGTTTGAGAAACATGGATAAAAATGTCTAATTCTGACATGCGACTGTGAGAGCTTGTTGGTTTAAGCGTATGCACTAAAATTATAAACAGTATCGATGACAATTCAAATGTGTTTGTCTGTCTGTTTGACAGTGATATCAGCCCACCCTAGCGTGTGTATGAAGTACGTGGGTGTGCACACTCGCTGTGTTCTCTCTTCCTACATACGTCTTCTCTCCTACCAAATCCTCCCCTCTCCTCCACTCTCTTCCCTCCGCTCCTCTCGGGCCTTGCTAATGAAAGGCTCCGGACTGCTACAATTTCATCGCATTTTGAGACCCTTTTGACTTGGCTGTGCGGGTAAAATCTTTAACTGGTCGCATCAGCGCGAGCTCCACATTCTACATGGTCATCTCACTCAAAACCAGATTTTTAAGAAGGCTCAAACCATGATTTTGTCAAACAGTAAAGTATGTGTTCCTCATGAAACTGTCTCCCTGCCCCTTCTACCTGTTTCGTTGGGAACTACCGCTGTGTTCAGTAGCCACTCTCTCTCTCCTTTTCCAGGGAAATAAAAAAAAAAAGTTTTTCTGACTGTATGCCCATTTGAAAATCTACTTGCTGGCAAAACACAGCTATCATGTTGACACAGCTGAAGAGGCCACTCAGTGGCCAGTTTATCTGGAATACCACGGTATTCACCAAAAATATTTCACTCCTACAGACAGTGAGTCACGTTACCGTGGCTTGCTATATAAAGCAGGCAGACAGGCATCAAGGCGTTCAGTTATTGCTCCATTGAATGTTAGAAAATGCTAAACAAGTGACCTAAACTCATTGGAAAAAAGGGTTCCAACAAGCTTATTCGGCTGTCCCCATAGGATAACTGTTTTTGGTTTCAGGTAGAACCCTTTTGGGTTCTATGTAGAACTCTCTGTGGAAAGGGTACTGTATTTATTGTATTTATTATGGATCCCCATTAGTTCCTATCGAGGCAGCAGCTACTCTTCCTGGGGTTTATTATGGATCCCCATTAGGTCCTGTCAAGGCAGCAGCTACTCTTCCTGGGGTTTATTATGGATCCCCATTAGTTCCTGCCAAGGCAGCAGCTACTCTTCCTGGGGTTTATTATGGATCTCCATTAGTTCCTGCCAAGGCAGCAGCTACTCTTCCTGGGGTTTATTATGGATCCCCATTAGGTCCTGTCAAGGCAGCAGCTACTCTTCCTGGGGTTTATTATGGATCCCCATTAGTTCCTATCGAGGCAGCAGCTACTCTTCCTGGGGTTTATTATGGATCCCCAATAGTTCCTGTCCAGGCAGCAGCTACTCTTCCTGGAGTTTATTATGGATCCCCATTAGTTCCTGCCAAGGCAGCGGCTACTCTTCCTGGGGTTTATTATGGATCCCCATTAGTTCCTGCCAAGGCAGCAGCTACTCTTCCATGGCTCTATGTACTGTAGTACTGTGTGCCAGTGTTGGAAAAAGTACTAAATTGTCATACTTGAGTAAAATGACTCAAGTAAAAGTGAAAGTCCCCCAGTAAAATACTACTTGAGTGAAAGTCTAAAATTATTTGATTTTAAATATACTTAATTATCCAAAGTAAATGGAATTGCTTAAATGTAAAAGTATACATTTTTTTCATGATCCTTGTATTTACAAAAAATGTATTGACCCATAGCCAGGGGCACACTCCAACACTCAGACATAACTTACAAACGAAGCATTTGTGCTTAGTGAGTCCGCCAGATCAGAGGCAGTAGGGATGAGCATGGATGTTCCCTTAAGTGTTTGAATTGGACAATTTTCCTGTCAAAATGTAAGGAGTACTTTTGGGTGTCAGAGAAAATGTATCGAGAAAAATACATTATTTTCTTTAGGAATGTAGTGAAGTAAATGTAAAGCTTGCCAAAAGTATAAATAGTAAAGTAAATAGTAAACTCCTTAAGTAGCACTTTAAAGTATTTTACTTAAGTACTTTAAACCACTGGCCACCAGTGCATATTTCCAAACTATATTTGTATATACTATAATGACAATAAATTCTCCAAATTTTGCTGGCATTCTTTAGTCCATTATTTAATTGTTTCATATATGATATTCTTAGCTAGAAATACTGTATTACTATCTAGCCTATTATTAGCCATAATCCATGAATGCCACCATATAGGGTTCAACATGGAACCAATTTTGGTTCAGTGAAGAAGAGCCATACATAGATACTAGCAGTGGTTATTAGTTAACAATACATAGATTCTAGCAGTGAGTATTATTTTACAATACATAGATACTAGCAGTGGTTATTAGTTAACAATACATAGATTCTAGCAGTGAGTATTATTTTACAATACATAGATACTAGCAGTGGTTATTAGTTAACAATACATAGATTCTAGCAGTGAGTATTATTTTACAATACATAGATACTAGCAGTGAGTATTATTTTACAATACATAGATACTAGTATTGGGTATTAT
This sequence comes from Brachymystax lenok tsinlingensis, assembly GCA_030435695.1. Lineage (NCBI taxonomy): Eukaryota > Metazoa > Chordata > Actinopteri > Salmoniformes > Salmonidae > Brachymystax > Brachymystax lenok. Next base: position 4,773,961 of record CM059793.1, read on the forward strand.
ATTACAATACATAGATACTAGCAGTGAGTATTATTTTACAATACATAGATACTAGCAGTGGGTATTAGTTAACAATACATAGATACTAGCAGTGGGTATTATATTACAATACATAGATACAAGCAGTGGGTATTATTTGACAATACATATCTACTAGCAGCGGGTATTATTTTACAATACATAGATACTAGCAGTGGGTATTATATTACAATACATATATACTAGCAGTGGGTATTATTTGACAATACATATCTACTAGCATCGGGTATTATTTTACAATACATAGATACTAGCAGTGGGTATTATATTACAATACATATATACTAGCAGTGGGTATTATATTACAATACATATATACTTGCAGTGGGTATTATATTACAATACATAGATACTAGCAGTGGGTATTATATTACAATACATAGATACTTGCAGTGGGTATTATTTTACAATACACAGATACTAGCAGTGCGTATTATTTTACAATACATATATACTAGCAGTGGGTATTATATGACAATGCATAGATACTAGCAGTGGGTATTATATTACAATACATATATACTAGTAGTGGGTATTATTTTACAATACACATATACTAGCAGTGGGTATTATTTTACAATACATATATACTAGCAGTGGGTATTATTTTACAATACATAGATACTAGCAATGGGTATAATATTTAGCTTTTGATCGAGCTTATTTGTTCTGAATTGACACTTGCTCAGGTAGTGAATTAGCCCCAAATAAATTTGCCTGTGATATTAGTGCACATGAACATACAGGCAAATTCATCTCTATTGAAAAAAAAAAATATATATCAGAAAATTCTAGCGCCCTCCTTTAACAGTAAAATAAAACAACAATAGCTTAACTGCCTAACCACAATTCTTGAATACCATCTCAGTAGTCTATTACACGTCTTGATAAACCACTGTGAATGACTTCAGAAGACGATACAAATATTTTCTATTACCATGACACCGTGGAACAAAAAATTGGTGCTACCAAATCATGGGCTGGTGCCACCAACTGAAAAAAAACGAAGTGGGAAATTTTAGCCCGGCGCCCTGTAATGTGTCGGAAAGCTGAGGGCGCCCAAGGAGGCCTTCCTGTGCATATTGGGTTTGGTGGAAGAGATTAGAAGGGGATTTGGGTGGACGGGGTGGTTGTTATCAGGGCGCTTGATTATCACCCTCAGCTGGGAAAGCCCAACGCAACATAGAAATGCTAATGAAAATGTAAACATTCTAGGCGCATCTCCCCCCAAGAAACTCCTCTAGGATGGAAACAGAAAAACATCTACTGTAGCTCTATTAGAACTTGCATTTCAGATGCAAATCCTTCAAACTTTTTTGATTGAGACTGTCCAGTGTGGCAGATGGGCGGGGTTTGGACTTTTGGGACAACTCCATTAGTTCCGTTGTACCAGACAAGTTCAACCAACTCAATGAAATATATTTATTTGTATGATTTAAGTGTTTGAAAGACAACAAGTCCCCTCCAAACATCTTTCTTTCAACCAACTTGTGGTGGAAACGGTCATAGACATTTTTGGGAAAACTAGGTGCAGTTAATATTTTTGAACCTTTATATATCTAGGCAAGTCAGTTAAGAACGAATTCAAAATTACAATGACGGCCTAACCCGGACATAGCTGGGCCAATTGTGCGCCGCCCTGTGGGACTCCCAATAACGGCCAGATGTAATACAGCCTGGAATCGAACCAGAGACTGTGTTAACACCTCTTGCACTGAGAAACAGTGCCTTAGACCGCTGCGCCACTCAGTTAATACCGTGAGGTGACATGAGAAAAGCAGCTGGGGGAACGGGCGGTGGAAAGGCAGTTACCAAATAAACACACAGACTCTGCTTCCGTCTCTGGAGCAGTGTTATTGGGGTCTGGGTTTAGCCAAGAGGCGCCTTAGATGCTGAACTGCTTGGGTCCTTTGTTTTGTTTTTCTGCAGCTCTGTGAAAAAAAGTTTGAGTAATGTTACCATTCACTCTCCAAAAGAAACACACAAGCAAAAACGCAAGCGCACGTACGCACGCACACACGCACACACACAAACAGACAGACACACACCAATGAGGTACCTCAATGTTTGATGCCTTTTTCTGGTACTTGGTCCCTACAGTAGCTCCATGCTTCTGGGTTGTAAAATGGAGCAGTTTATTTCCAGGCTAGTTTTACTCCTTTCAAATGCAGTAAATTACTAGCTCACACTATACAGATAATAGCCCATTCATGTCCTTAAGTGCATGTACAGTGGAAGTGAGTTATCACCACCTACCTCCAGTGCTATAAAGTTTCCCCTTGAAAATATATAGCATCATTACAGATAAGAGAAAAAAATACTTAAAACATCTTTGTCTCTGTCATATGCTCTTGTTTTTAGGGGAATTTCAAGGAAAACATATCCAGGTAAAATATTCTGGTTCTTCTTTTCATTTTACTGGTCATAGATCCAGACTGTATCTTATAGTTTAAGCAACTTTCTCAAACTTTTTGAAGCCTCTTTCATCACTCACCCCCTACTGTATTTAATGGATAGGAGTAACTGTAGGCCATCCTCCCATTTTCCCGAAACTATGAGGAGTTTAAGAATTGTTGTGGAAACTATGAGGAGTTTGAGAAGTGTTGTGGAAACTATGAGGAGTTTGAGAAGTGTTGTGGAAACTATGAGGAGTTTGAGAAGTGTTGTGGAAACTATGAGGAGTTTAAGAAGTGTTGTGGAAACTATGAGGAGTTTGAGAAGTGTTGTGGAAACTATGAGGAGTTTGAGAAGTGTTGTGGAAACTATGAGGAGTTTGAGAAGTGTTGTGAAACTAATGAGCATGTGTTTTTTGTCTGAGGAAGCGGATATCTGTGAACAAAACTGGGAGAAGTTCTGGGAAAGAAGTAAAGCTATGCAGAGGGGGTGATATTTCATGGTTTTCTCTGAGTGCACACTTCTTTTGACAAAGTTCCAACTATAACACAGCTTGTGTATGACGTTCACACACTTGGTCTCCCACTGACAAATATGTCAATTAATAGATTTGTTTCTGGCAATAATAGCTGACCAGGGGAGGTTTGTGCTGCAGTCCAGGAAACTAAAGAATAATCGCCCGGGAATAGCACAATCCTCCATGATACACTACGTGACCAAATGTATGTGGACACCAGCTCGTCGAACATCTCATTCCAAAATCATGGGCATCAATATGGAGTTGGTCCCCCCCTTTGCTGCTATAACAGCCTCCACTCTTCTGGGAAAGCTTTCTATTAGATGTTGGAACATTGCTGCAGGGATTTGCTTCCATTCAGCCACTAGAGCATTAGTGAAGTTGGGCACTGATGTTGGGCATTTAGGCCTGGCTCGCAGTCGGAGTCCCAACTCAACCCAAAGGTGTTCGATGGAGTTGAGGTCAGGACACTGTGCAGTCCAGTCAAGTTCTTCAACACCGATCTCGACAAAACATTTTTGTATGAACCTCACAAAAGGGCCATCCCCAAACTGTTACCACAAAGTTGGAAGGACAGAATCATCTAAAATGGCATTGTATACTGTAGCGTTAAGTTTTCCCTTCACTGGAAGTAAGGGGCCTAGCCTGAACCATGAAAAACAGCCCCAGATCATTATTCCTCCTCCACCAAACTTTACACTATGCATTGGGGCAGGTATTGTTCTCTTGGTATCTGCCAAACCCAGATTTGTCCGTCGGACTGCCAGATGGTAAAGCGTGATTCATCACTCCAGAGAACACATTTCCACTGCTCCATAGTCCAATGGTGGCGAGCTTTACAGCACTCCAGCCGACTCTTGGTGTGCTCGATTATACACTGGTGTGGCTGAAATAGCCGAATCCACTAATTTGAAGGCGTGTCCAAATACTTTTGTATATATAGTGTAAGTCTGTGAGAGATTTTGTAAACACAGACAGACTTCTGGGTTCTACTTATAGGATAATGAAGGTACCAAATTAGCTTGTCTCAACCTTTCACAACTCGAATGGTCTTGGAGGGAGGATACAGCAATATGTTATCAACGAGTGGTTTCATCACACAGTTAGCCACGATGGTTAGCTAGCCCTGCTGCATAAGGACAACAGGCAGAGGAAGTTTCAATGTTTTATAGTCTGTGGCAAATTGTCCGACTGTGAATAGCGAGCATGCTGCTATGCTACCTATCAGGTGCATGTCCAGGCGAATGCTTAGCTAGCAAGTTAGTACTGTATGCCGCTACACTGCTGCTAGATAATGTAATGCTGTAGGGTCAAAATAATGCTTACAAACTTGACGAGGTGTCTCCATGTGTATAGGGTTAGGGTACATATAGGTGACAAACTGCGTGAAGGATGAGTCACCTACCATCACATTTGATCTAATTAGATTCATTATGTGAAAGAAAAACATTGAATTGCTCCAGGACATAATGGACTGAAAACGATCCAGTCATATCTATTCTGGACCGAACACGATCCAATCATATCTATTATGAACTGAACACGATCCAATCATATCTATTGTGAACTGAACATGATTCAATCTCCAATACAGTCATCAAATGTTTTGTTGCAGATTTCACTCTCTTAACTTTTACCAGGCGATAGTAAGACCATTACGAGCCACCCAAACAGCATTACCCCCATTACATCTTAAAATGACCACACAAGGTAGAGAATATTTGTTTACCTTTTTCTTTGGAGGGGGTGGACAGGGAGCTAGAGAAAGTGATTTTTAACTTACATTAGTAAGAATACACTGCCTTATTGAAAGAGACAAGGTCAACAGGGGAGATTTATTTACATTGCTGAGGAGCACCCTCCCCAGACGGAGCAGTTGTGGATCAACCCGGAATATTAGCTTAGTCGAGAAGAAAGGGCCGGCGGGAGTTCAAGTTGTTCGCTGAGACAGCTGCAAACTATAACAGACACTATTAAAATAGAAAAAGGATAACATGGTGGGTTAGAGTTGGATCATGGTGGGTTAGAGTTAGCTCATGGTGGGTTAGGGTTAGATCATGGTGGGTTAGGGTTAGATCATGGTGGATTAGAGTTAGATCATGGTGGGTTAGGGTTAGATCATGGTTGGTTAGGATTAGATCATGATGGGTTAGGGTTAGATCATGGTGGGTTAGGGATAGCTAATGGTGGGTTAGGGTTAGATCATGGTGGGTTAGGGTTAGATCATGGTGGGTTAGAGTTAGCTCATGGTGGGTTAGGGTTAGGTCATGGTGGGTTAGATCATGGTGGGTTAGGGTTAGATCATGGTGGGTTAGGGTTGGATCATGGTGGGTTAGGGTTGGATCATGGTGGGTTAGAGTTAGCTCATGGTGGGTTAGGGTTAGCTCATGGTGGGTTAGGGTTAGATCATGGTGGGTTAGGGTTAGATCATGGTGGGTTAGGGTTGGATCATGGTGGGTTAGAGTTAGCTCATGGTGGGTTAGGGTTAGATCATGGTGGGTTAGGGTTAGATCATGGTGGGTTAGGGTTAGATCATGGTGGGTTAGGGTAAGATCATGGTGGGTTAGGGTAAACTCATGATGGGTTAGGGTTAGATCATGGTGGGTTAGATCATGGTGGGTTAGGGTTAGATCATAGCGGCTTTGGGTTAGACAACGGTGGGTTAGGGTTAGATCATGGTGGGTTAGGGTTAGATCATGGTGGGTTACAGTTAGATCATTGTGGGCTAGGGTTAGTTCATAGCGGCTTTGGGTTAGATTATGGTGGGTTAGGGTTAGATGATGGTGGATTACGGTTAGAAGATGGTGGATTAGGGTTAGATCATGGTGGATTAAGGTTAGTTCATGGTGGTTTTGGGTTAGATCATGGTGACTGAGTTAGATCATGGTGGGTTAGGGTTAGATCATGGTGGGTTAGGGTTTAGTTAATGGTGGGTTAGGGTTAGATCATGGTGGGTTAGGGTTAGATCATGGTGGGTTAGAGTTAGCTCATGGTGGGTTAGGGTTAGGTCATGGTGGGTTAGATCATGGTGGGTTAGGGTTGGATCATGGTGGGTTAGGGTTGGATCATGGTGGGTTAGGGTTAGATCATGGAGGGTTAGGGTTAGATCATAGCGGCTTTGGGTTAGATCATGGTGGGTTAGGGTTAGATCATGGTGGGTTAGGGTAAACTCATGGTGGGTTAGAGTTGGATCATGGTGGGTTAGGGTTAGATCATGGTGGGTTAGGGTTAGCTCATGGTGGGTTAGGGTTAGATCATGGTGGGTTAGGGTTAGATCATGGTGGGTTAGGGTTAGATCATTTTTGGTTAGGGTAAACTCATGGTGGGTTAGGGTTAGATCAAGGTGGGTTAGGGTTAGATCATGGTGGGTTAGGGTTAGCTCATGGTGGGTTAGGGTTAGATCATGGTTGGTTAGGGTTAGATCATGGTGGGTTAGGGTTAGATCATGGTGGGTTAGGGTTAGATCATGGTGGGTTAGGGTTAGATCATGGTGGGTTAGGGTTAGATCATGGTGGGTTAGGGTTAGATCATTGTGGGTTAGGGTTGGATCATGGTGGGTTAGGTTAAACTCATGGTGGGTTAGGGTTAGATCATGGTGGGTTAGGGTTAGATCATGGTGGGTTAGGGTTAGATCATGGTGGGTTAGGGTTAGATCATGGTGGGTTAGGGTAAACTCATGGTGGGTTAGGGTAAACTCATGGTGGGTTAGGGTTGGATCATGGTGGGTTAGATCATGGAGGGTTAGGGTTAGATCATGGAGGTTTAGGGTTAGATCATGGAGGGTTAGGGTTAGATCATGGTGGGTTAGGGTTAGATCATGGTGGGTTAGGGTTAGCTAATGGTGGGTTAGGGTTAGATCATGGTGGGTTAGGGGTAGATCGTTGTGGGTTAAGGTTAGATCATGGTGGGTTAGAGTTAGCTCATGGTGGGTTAGGGTTAGGTCATGGTGGGTTAGATTATGGTGGGTTAGGGTTGGATCATGGTGGGTTAGGGTTGGATCATGGTGGGTTAGGGTTGATCATGGAGGGTTAGGGTTAGATCACGGTGGGTTAGGGTTAGATCATGGTGGGTTAGGGTTAGATCACGGTGGGTTAGGGTTAGATCATGGTGGGTTAGGGTTAGATCACGGTGGGTTAGGGTTAGATCATGGTGGGTTAGGGTTAGATCATGGTGGGTTAGGGTTAGATCATGGTGGGTTAGGGTTGGATCTTGGTAGGTCAGGGTAAACTCATGGTGGGTTAGGGTTAGATCATGGTGGGTTAGGGTTAGATCATGGTGGGTTAGGGTTAGATCATGGTGGATTAGGGTTAGATCATGGTGGGTTAGGGTTAGATCATGGTGGGTTAGGGTTAGATCATGGTGTGTTAGGGTTAGATCATGGTGGGTTAGGGTTAGATCATGGTGAATTAGGGTTAGATCATGGTGGGTTAGGGTTAGATCATGGTGGGTTAGGGTTAGATCATGGTGGGTTAGGGTTAGATCATAGCGGTTTTGGGTTAGATCACGGTGGGTTAGGGTTAGATCATGGTGGGTTAGGGTTAGATCATGGTGGGTTAGAGTTAGCTCATGGTGGGTTAGGGTTAGATCATGGTGGGTTAGGGTTAGATCATGGTGGGTTAGGGTTAGATCATGGTGGGTTAGGGTTAGATCATGGTGGGTTAGGGTTAGATCATAGCAGCTTTGGGTTAGATCACGGTGGGTTAGGGTTAGATCATGGTGGGTTAGGGTAAACTCATGGTGGGTTAGGGTTAGATCATGGTGGGTTAGGTTTAGATCATGGTGGGTTAGGGTTAGATCATGGTGGGTTAGGGTTAGATCATGGTGGGTTAGGGTTAGATCATGGTGGGTTAGGGTTAGATCATGGTGGGTTACGGTAAACTCATGGTGGGTTAGGGTTAGATCATGGTGGGTTAGGTTTAGATCATGGTGGGTTAGGGTTAGATCATGGTGGGTTAGGTTTAGATCATGGTGGGTTAGGGTTAGATCATGGTGGGTTAGGGTTAGATCATGGTGGGTTAGGTTTAGATCATGGTGGGTTAGGGTTAGATCATGGTGGGTTAGGGTTAGATCATGGTGGGTTAGGGTTAGATCATGGTGGGTTACGGTAAACTCATGGTGGGTTAGGGTAAACTCATGGTGGGTTAGGGTTATCTCATAGTAGATCAGTGAGTGGATAATCTGCCTCTACCCTGCGTTCTACTGGCGAACGTTTAATCCCTGGAGAATAAACTGGAGGAGCTCAGTTCCATACTATCCTATCAACGGGACATTAAAAACTGTAATATCCTATGTTTCACCGAGTCGTGGCTGAACAAGGACATGGATAATATACACTTAGCTGATTTTTCCATGCATCGGCAAGACAGAAAAAACAGTTTCCCATAAAATCCGGGGGTGGTGGTCTGTGTCTCTTTGTTAATGGTGGCCAATCTCTAATATTAAGTAAGTCTCTAGGTTTTGCTCGCCTGAGCCAGTGTACTATAATATTTACCAAGAGACTTTTCTTCTATTTTCTTCGCAGCTGTCTATTTACCACCACAGACCGATGCTGGCACTAAGACTGCACTCAACGAGCTGTAAGCAAACAAAAAATAAGCAAACAAAAAAATGCTCATCTAGACACGACACTCTTAGTGGTGGAGGACTTTAATGCAGGATAACTGAAATCCGTTTCACCTCATTTCTACCAGCATGTTAAATGGCAACAAAAACAATAAAACAACTCTAGATCACCTTTACTCCACACTACAAAGCTCTCCCTCGCCCTCCATTTGGCATATATGGCCATAACGCTATCCTCCTGATTCCTGCTTAGAAGCAAAAACTCAAACAGGGAGAACCAGTGAAGTGCTCAATACGGAAATAGTGAGATGAAGCAGATGCCAAGCTACAGGACATGTTCACCAGCACAGACTGGAATATGTTCCAGGATTCATTCGATGGCATTGAGGAGTACACCACGTCAGTCACTAGCTTCATACATAAGTGCATTGACGTCGTCCCTACAGCGACCGTACGTACATATCCCAACCAGAAGCCATGGATTACAGGCAACATCCACACGAGCTAAAGGCTAGGATGCCACTTTCAAGGAGCGGGACACTAATCCGGACGCTTATAAGAAATCCCCCTATGGCCTACAACAAACCATCAAACATGCAAAGCGTCTATTAGGACTAAGATCGAAGCCTACTGCACCGGCTCTGACGCTTGTCGGATGTGGCAGGGCTTGCAAACTATCATGTATTACAAAGGGAAACCCTGCCATAAGCTGCCCAGTGACGCAAGCCTTTCAGACAACCTACAGTGGCAAGAAAAAGTATGTAAACCCTTTGGATTTCTGCATAAATTGGTCATAAAATTTGACCTGTCTTCATCTAGGTCACAACAACAGACCAACACAGTCTAACACAGCCTAACCCACCATGATCCAACCCTAACCCACCATGATCCAACCCTAACCCACCATGATCCAACCCTAACCCACCGTGATCTAACCAATTATATGTGTTCATGTCTTTATTGGACACACCGTGTAAACACACAGTGCAGGATGGGAAAAGTATGTGAACCCATGGATTTAATGACTGGTTGACCCTCCTTTGGCAGCAATAACCTCAACCAAATGTTTTCTGTTGTTGCAGATTAGACCTGCACAACGGTCAGGAGGAATTCCTCTTTACAAAACTGTTTCCTTTCAGCAATTTTCCTTTGGATGTCTGGTGTGAACCGTTCTCTTGAGGTCATGCCACAGCATCTCAATCGGGTTGAGGTCAGGAATCTGATAGGCCACTCCAGAAGACATTCTGTTGTTGAATTACTTCTGTGTTTTGGGTCGTTATCCTGTTGCGTCACCCAACTTCTGTTGAGCCTCAATTGGCGGACAGATAGCCTTACATTCTCCTGCAAAATGTCTGGATAAACTTGGGAATTCATTTTTTCGTAGATGATAGCAAGCTGTCCTGAGGCAGCAAAGCAGTCCCAAACCATGATGCTCCCTCCACCATACTTTACAGTTGGGATGAGGTTTTGATGTTTGTGTACTGTGCCTTTTTTCTCCACACATAGTGTTGTGTGTTCTTCCAAACAACTCAAATGTAGTTTAATCTGTCCACAGAATATTTTGCCAGTAGCGCTGTTGAACATCCAGCAGTGGCTTCTTCCGTGGTGTCCTCCCATGAACACCACTGTTGTTTAGTGTTGTACCTATCACAGACTCATCAACAGAGATGTTGGCATGTTCCAGAGATTTCTGTAAGTCTTTAACTGACACTCTAGGATTCTTATTAACCTCATTGAGCATTCTGCACTGTGCTCTTGCAGTCATCTTTGCAGGACGGCCACTCCGAGGGAGAGTAGTAAGAGTGGTGAACTTTGTCCATTTATAGACAATTTGTCTTACCGTGGACTGATGAACATCAAGGCTTTTAGAGATACTTTTGTAACCCTTTCCAGCTTTATGCAAGTCAACAATTCTTAATAATCTTAGGTCTTCTGTGATCTCTTTTGTCCGAGGCATGGTTTACATCAGGCAATGCTTCTTGTGAATAGCAAATGAATAGTGAATAGTTTTTTATAGGGCAAGGCAGCTCTAACCAACATCTCCAATCTCGTATCATTGATTGGACTCCAGGTTAGCTGACTCCTGACTTCAATTCGTTTTTGGAGTCATTAGCCTAGGGGTTCACATACTTTTTCCAACCAACACTGTGAATGTTTAAATTATGTATTCAGTATAGACCAGAAAAATACAACAATTTGTGTGTTATTAGTTTAAGCACACTATGATTGTTTATTGTTGTGACTTAGATGAAAATCAGATGCAGAAATCCAGGTAATTCCACGCACTGACCAGCTGGCAACTGTCTTCACTGACATTTTCAACCTCTCTCTGGCCCTGTCTGTAATACCTACATGTTTCAAGCAGACCACCATAGTCTCTGTGCCCAAGAACGGCAAGGTAACCTGCCTAAATGACTACCGCCCGGTAGCACTCACATCTGTAGCCATGAAATGCCTTGAAAGGCTGGTCATGGTTCATATCAACACCATAATCACAAAAACCCTGGACCCACTCCAATTCACATACTGCCCCAACAGATCGACAGATGACATAATCTCTATTTCACTTAACACTTTCCATTTCCCACCTATACAAAAGGAACACCTATGTGAGACTGCTGTTCATTGACTACAGCTCGGCGTTCAACACCATAGTGCCCTCCAAGCTCATCACTAAGCTAAGGTCCCTGGGACAGAACACCTCCCTCTGCAACTGGATCCTGGACTTCCTTACGGGCCGCCCCCAGGTGGTGAGGGAAGGCAACAAGACATCTGCCACGCTGACCGTCAACATGGGGGCCCCTCAGGGGTGCACGCTTAGTCCCCTCTTGCACTCCCTGTTCAGCCACGACTGCATGGTCACACAGGACTCCAACACCATCATTAAGTTTGCCGACGACACGACAGTGGTAGGCCTGATCACAGACAAAGATGAGACAGCCTATAGGGAGGAGGTCAGAGACCTGGTAGTGTGGTGCCAGGACAACAATCTCTCCCTCAACTTCAGAAAGACAAAGGAGCCGATCGTGGACTACAGGAAAAAAATGTCTGATCACGCCCTCATTCACATTGACAGGGCTGTAGTGGAGAAGGTTGAGAGCTTCAAGTTCATTAGTGTCCACATCAGGAAGGACCTATCATGGTCCAAACACACTAACACAGTCATGAAGAGAGACTGAAAAGATTTGTCATGGGTCGTCAGATCCTCAAAAAGTTCTAAAGCTGCACCATCGAGAGCATCCTGACTGGTTACATTACCGCCATACCAGCATTCACAGCATCCGATGGCAAGGTGCTACAGAGGGTAGTGTGGATGGCCCAGTACATCACTAGGGCTGAGCTCCCTGCCATCCAGGTCCTCTACACAAGGCGGTGTCACAGGAAGGCCCTAAAAAAATGTCAAAGATTCCAGCCACCCTAAGTCAAAGACTGTTCTCTCTGCTATCGCACGGCAAGCGTTACCGGAGCGCCAAGTCTGGGACCAAAAGGCTATTTACTGGCCATTATTGGTGTATGTTTGGCTTGAATGCGAACGGCTCTGCGTGTACGTCTTTGTTCGCCGCAATTAGTTCCATGTACAGTTATTACGGTCAGTCAGGAAATTAAACAAACTCCACGACTCCTTGAGACCCTCAGATAATTTTTCACTGGAAACAAGTCATTCTTTATGTCTGTCCCTTTCATGTTGACTGTGTTTTGTGGAACCAGAGTTTGTGTGTGTGTGTGTGTGTGTGTGTGTGTGTGTGTGTGTGTGTGTGTGTGTGTGTGTGTGTGTGTGTGTGTGTGTGTGTGTGTGTGTGTGTGTGTGTGTGTGTGTGTGTGTGTGTGTGTGCAGAATGAATGTGACGTTCTGGCTGCAATAGACACACCATTTCTAGACAGGCACCTGGGAGCAGCCTGCACTCTGTGACCACATGATGACAGGACCCGATGAAGTCATGGTAGACAATGAGCCAGTCCTCATAATCACAGTGTATGCCTGGTGTACCTCCCAAATGGCACGTTATTCCCTGTATTAGCATTGCTTGCTCTGTGTATGGAATAGGGTGCTATTTGGGGAACAAACCTGGATTTCTTCCACTTGGTTCCGGAACTCCTCAGCCCTTCAGTCGGTACCCGTTTGACTGATATAAATCTTGACAGGGATGATTTGTTTAGAGCTAACTAATACTGCCAAGTCATGGACTTCATATAGACTACTTGACAGTTTAAAACACCCCCATGCCAGGAATCTAATTGTGGGTCTAAGTACTCTAAAGTATGCTCAACACAACCGCCCGTCAGCCAACACCTCCACCACCTTGTAATACTTGGACAGCCCCACCCACACCCCCACACCACTGTTTTACAACATGTGCAACACAACCACAAACCTCTTTTATCACATCCCTCAGTGTAAATCTGCCTCTCACTCGCTCTCATTAGCCAGTGGAGGGGAAATGAGAAATCAGTATAAAAGCAGAGTGTCATTAAACACTATAAACGGTATACTTAGAAAGACAAAAGAGCCAGTAAAAACATACTGGATGAATGCCAGGGAACCTATTTAATTTCTCCAGCTGCTCGTGTGCACCCCGGCATCAAATACCTCCACTACAGGTCTAATTTGCAAAAGACACCAACAAATCATCTGTTTTTAGTAGGCCGATAGAAAATGCGCTGTACAGTCAGAGAAGTCAGAATTTTTCTTTTTACAGGGGGTGCGGGATTTCTTTTTTGAAGCTAAATTTAGATATGTTTCTGCTTATAATTTCCGACATTTTGGTAGGCTATTTTGTTAGTCAATTTGTCTATAATTAGATACATAGCTTTTTTTCTGTCATGACTTCTGTCATTACTGCCCAAGAAGACTTAACAAACCCTTGCTCACCAGAATAATGTCATAAAATCGATGAATGTTTCAGTCTAGTCGACATCAGTAAAGTTCTCTTTCATCTCTGCTTCTCTTGCGCGACCAGGGAGAAAATCGAATAAATATTTTTTTTTTAAGGAAATTAAAAAACAGTGAAAGTGACCCAACATGTTTCTGATAAGATTGGATGTAAATTTTATGTGGTTGAAATACTATCAGCTTTTATGATGTTGGTAAAGACAGCACTTTTACAGACAGTCCCTAATCGCACATTAATTCTCTCAAGATGTAGGCTACTATTCCGTTTAACCATTCTGAACAGTACAGTTCCAAAATGACGTGCCATTTTGAAGTCGCCATCTTGTTACTGTGGAATTTGCGTAGGAGCCTTACAATAATCACACACATACCATAGCCTGCACTGCTATCATCCTCTTTTACTAGATCTTTCCATTTCTGCCTTGCTGTGTCTTTATTTTGCAGCTTCTCTCTTATTAAATTAAACTCTGACGTTGTCCTGTTTGCCTCAGTGGATCGGAGTAAATTTTTTCTGCGCAAGTTCCAAATAGCTATCGGCGATCGACGTGCAATTTGGTGCGCTTGTACAGTTATGCCTAAAGCTTAGGTGTATGCACTAATGGCAGATAAAAACAAATAATAATAATACATATTTTTTTTTTTTGTCTTTATTCAACCCGCCGGCCACCCACACACAATTCATCCACACCATATTTCATGAGTCAACCCAGGCATTCCTACTACACACATGCAAACACACACACAAGCACATGTGCACACACACACACGTGTACACACACACACACACACACAAACCCTGAATGAATAATCCCTAACATTATGTAGTCAAGGAAATAGATGATCTAGCAATCCCTCAATAGGCAGTTTTATGCTTTATTTTTCTGATAGAAAAGTTGCTTCCTCAGTTTACAGTAGAAAAAAGCGAATTAATGAAGACAGGTATGAGAAAATGACATAAATAGTACATTATTTATGTGCGTCTTGACTTGATATGATTGGACCACAGACGGATCCCGAACTCTCAGGAAATCGATATGATTGGACCACAGACAGTTGCCGAACTCTCAGGGAACTAGACCAGAGTGTTTCACTTGGAAGGGTAAGGTGCTAGGAGACCACGGGAACACTCACAGAACCAACTCACTAAACCACCCAGACATTTCAATTGGAAAAGTAAAGCAAGTAAAACTGTAGTTCGAGACATTGAAAAACAGAGGAAGAAAAGAGTTAAACTGTCCCCCAACACAATTATACAGCGTTCAACACATTTATACACCGTCCAGGGTTTACTAAGGTAAGTCTGCCATTTATTTATTTCATTTGTAGGCACAGTAAAACTCAAACTGCCCCATGCCACTCCAAACATTTATTTCAAGTATATCACCTACATCACTGGAGGTACGGTAGAATAACAGGAAATCTAGAAAACTGGCCTTCTGTTTAAGGACACACCAGGGAGACTGAAGCGGACCCTTTGTGAAACGAGCGCTTGTATCACATTTAAAATGGCAAAAAGGGACAGGCAAAGTTCAGCAAGCTTTTATTGTCCTCTCCAGCTCTTTTTCAGCTGATTCAGACCCCATTGCCTCTGAAAATATCAATTGTGTCCTTGTGGCGGACAGAGACAAACCGCCGGCCATGCAACTCCAGTTACCTATTATTTCCTAAGGGGACTGGCTCCATAGAGGTCTACAATGATCCTCTGTACTGTAGCCCTGGGAATCATGATTTTTATTGGACAGGAGGAGATAGTGACATGGCCGATGGAAACACAGAGGATGAGGTGTTGAACTCATCCCCCACTTTGTTGATTAGGAAGTGGGCTGGAAACAGACCTTTTCTGCTCATTAGGTAGGATAGGTAATATCGGGGGAGAGGGAAACAGAGAGGGAGAAGTAAAAGACGATGACAAAGAAGATGAAGAAGACAACGACAAAGAAGAAGACAACGACAAAGAAGAAGACAACGACAAAGAAGACGACAACGACAAAGAAGAAGACAACGACAAAGAAGAAGACAACGACAAAGAAGAATACAACGACAAAGAAGAAGACGATAACAAAGAGGAAGAATAAGTAGAAGACGATAAAGAAGACGACAAAAAATAATAAGACAACAAAGAAGAAGACAACAAAGAAGAAGAAGACGACAAAAAAGAAGATCAAGAAGACGATGACAAAGAAGAATAAAAGACCAAGAAGGAGAAGAAGAAACTGAAGGTCAATTATAAGGCTGAAAAGGTTTCATTGGTGAAGTAATCTTGTTATTTTCTAAGCACTTTATAAGTATCAAATTATATTATCTAGTTCCCGGAAACAATGCTTCTTTATAGGATTATGGATACCGTGCCTTCAGAAAGAATTTAAAGCCCTTGAGTTTGTACACATTGTGTTATGTTAGAGCCTGAAAACCATATTGCATTTTCACCAGTTCTCATTTACTGTGTGGCTAATGTGCTTATGTGACCCACTCTCTGTGAATGTTTGACAGGACTGTATGGCTAACAGTAACTGCTTACATGACCCTCTCTCTGTGAATGTTTGACAGGACTGTATGGCTAACAGTAACTGCTTACATGACCCTCTCTCTGTGAATGTTTGACAGGACTGTATGGCTAACAGTAACTGCTTATGTGACCCACTCTCTGTGAATGTTTGACAGGACTGTATGGCTAACAGTAACCATTTACGTGACCCTCTCTCTGTGAATGTTTGACAGGACTGTATGGCTAACAGTAACTGCTTACATGACCCTCTCTCTGTGAATGTTTGACAGGACTGTATGGCTAACAGTAACTGCTTATGTGACCCACTCTCTGTGAATGTTTGACAGGACTGTATGGCTAACAGTAACCATTTACGTGACCCTCTCTCTGTGAATGTTTGACAGGACTGTATGGCTAACAGTAACCATTTACGTGATCCACTCTCTGTGAATGTTTGACAGTACTGTATGGCTATCAGTAACTACTTACGGGACCCGCTCTCTGTGAATGTTTGACAGCTATAGTTGAGAGGGAAGTCTAATTGGAAGTTTTGCTCACAAAAAGACCAATAGTAACTTTCCCCAATATCTTTCACAAAACAAAAGTAGAAGTTCCACCCCTGGGCAACCTTCATCTTCGGAAATGCATTACTTATAAATAGCCTCAAGATTTTTCACTCTACGAACATGGTCGGTAAAACAAATTCACATTCAGGTTTGTTTTGCAGCAAATGGATACACACAAAAACAAAGTTGTTCTGTGCAACCAGTGTGACTCAGTGCATTGAGTCGAGTCATTATCTATGTGATTTTACTGTTAGCTGTCCGTTAATCCACCACAGACCATTTTCCTTGTGCCTTTATAGACTATTAAAACGCACATCCCCGACCAACCATTCCTTTGGTCACAGTGGGTCTTTGTTCAACGGCGTGAAGCCACATCAAATCTAACCTCAAAACCCAACACGCCAGGAGGAATGAGACGCTTTCATTCAATGTGGTAGCTATGAACTATAAAACGTACCCCGATCTCCAGTGACACTTCGCTGTTTGGCACAGAGCTGTCATGTCCCCCTCTCATTCATTTTTAACATTTATAACAAGGTCAATTAAAAAACTTGTTGCAGAGCACAGTTGTCATGCATTTGGGAGTTGTCCACTGGCTCATGTGGTTTGAGAACACTTTCAAAGCCAGGGGTTTAGTAAACTATCGTTATGTTTTCCCCAGCAGCAGTAGAGACACAACACTAAACAGGGAGAGGGAGCGCCATCAATTTGGGAGTCGGATAGACTGAAACTCAAAATAACCCCAAAATATTCATCAAACTTCTCAGAGAATGTTTTATGCTTCAGTACAGAAAAAAGACATGCACTCATACCTCAAAGATGTGCATGTTCTTCAATGTGGTTTAATGCATTGATTTACTGTATGTGTGAAAGTCATGGACTAGATGCTAGATGTGTATTGTCACTATAAGTACTCAACACTACCATAGCATAGGTGATGTGTTTCTGAGTACTGAACACTACCATAGCATAGGTGATGTGTTTCTGAGTACTCAACACTACCATAGCATGGGTGATGTGTTTCTGAGTACTGAACACTATCATAGCATGGGTGATGTTTTTCTGACTAGTGAACATTACCATAGCATGGGTGATGTGTTTCTGAGTACTGAACACTATCATAGCATGGGTGATGTGATTCTGAGTACTGAACACTATCATAGCGTGCGTGATGTGTTTCTGAGTACTGAACACTATCATAGCGTGGGTGACGTGTTTCTGACTAGTGAACACTACCATTGCACGGGTGTTGTGTTTCTGACTAGTGAACACTATCATATCGTGGGTGATGTGTTTCTGAGTACTGAACACTATCATAGCGTGGGTGATGTGTTTCTGAGTACTGAACACTATCATAGCGTGGGTGACGTGTTTCTGACTAGTGAACACTACCATTGCACGGGTGTTGTGTTTCTGACTAGTGAACACTATCATAGTGTGGGTGATGTGTTTCGGAGTACTGAACACTACCATAGCACGGGTGATGTGTTTCTGAGTACTGAATGCTAAAACAGTAAAAAGGAAAGGGGGATACCTAGTGAGTTGTCCAACTGAATGCATTCAACTGAAATGTGTCTTACGCATTTAACCCAACCCCTCTGAATCAGAGAGGTGCGGGGGGCTGCCTTAATCGACATCCATGTTTTCGGTGCCCGGGAATCCGTGGGTTAACTGCCTTCCTCAGGGGCAGAACATATTTTTTATCTTGTCAGCTTGGAGATTCGATCCAGCAACCTTCCGGTTAGGTGATGTATTTCTGAGTACTGAACACTACCGTGGTACAGAGGGTTGCCAGTATGCCAGTATGCCAGTATGACTCCTCCTGGCAGCTATGTTGGAAGACCACTGTCAATTCTTTCAACAACAACAGCTGAGTGGCTAACCCAAGCTGCATGGTAACAGTGCCCAAAACTAGTTGATTCATCACCATGGTCAATTTCTGTGCAGTATTTGGCTTCTTTAATAAGGCAGGAAAGACAAGGGCAATCCTGAAACACCAAGGAGATAAGACTCAAGAGCTGTCAGAAAAGCAATAAAACCTTTTTGCACGTCAAGACCTGAACCCAAAGGTAAATCTGATCAATTTTGAGTTTAGTTTAGCTGTAATTGGTCAGAAACATCTGACCAATTAGAAGACTGCCTACCACCATCAACCTAATTACCATGCATAATTTCCTGTTACAAAATTGGATACCTCCAGCGCCTCGACCTGTGGCTTCGGCCTGTTTTTTCCGAAGTTTTATTTTGTTTTATTTTTGTGTTCATAAGTGTTTGTGTCAACACCTGGCTAGCTGGGTTGCAATGGAGCCCGCTTCGCCTGGAATAGCTAACAACCGTTTCCAGCGCTGTAGAAGCGGTGTTTGTTACGTCTCTTGTCCGGGACAATATTGACAATCCGCAGTTCCAATGAGGCAATTGTTGGCTAGCGGAGGATTACAGGAATGAGGTGGCTATGCTTAGCAAGCAAAAAAACATTTGGTGTGAACTTATAGAGAAACGCAAATTGGAACTTTCTCGTTCTCAACTCCTGTGGCTGGACGTCTCTCGGGCCTGATGGATGTTTCCCCACCTTGTCATTTGTCCCTATCTGAATGGCCTGTGCTACCTAGGACTAGCCAGCCAAGGAAGTCGTCTCCATCTGTTCTCCTCCATCTGTCCCTATCCGAATGGCCTGTGCTACCTGGAACTAGCCAGCCAAGGAAGTCGTCTCCGTCTGCTTCTCCTCCTCCGTCTAGTAGTGGAGTAAATGGAGAACTGCAAGAAGAATGTTTCAATCATCGCTGGTCGCATGTCACAAGCCGTGGAAACAAAGTGACTACAAGAGGGTTGGAGCAGATTGACAAAAGGAAAAGCTTCACTGCACTGGTGCCTGATCTACATGCGCCTTCATCACTGGTATTGCCTGTCTCTGCAACAGCGATTCTGACTCCAACTACGCTGACTCCAGCAGTGGCTTCGTTGTCGAAGTTTGGCTCCTTTCCCTCTCTCTGGATCTGACGGGGCACTGCCTGCTGTGGGAGGTTTGAATCTACCGCCGGGAGCAGCGGATGTACGCTATCCTGCTTCTCGTGGGCCCATGAAAGGTTTATTGAATTGTGTGAGGGGTAGGAATGGTCGGATTTCTCCATCCCGTTGTATTTGGCAGGTCAATGGTGAGACATGTCTCAGTCCCTGGAGCAAAAACGTTATGCTATCCAGGAGCATGAGTATAGGACAACAAGAAGCTGTTCCAAAACATTTTTAAAAAAATCTGGAAATTAAGTGTATCGTAGTTCATGTGGGATTCAATGACATTATGAAGGGCATGTCAGAAATGCTGAAGATGGATTTTAAAGAACTGATTGGGTTTCTGCTTGACACCAACGAAAGATCCATAATATCTGGCCCTAAATAATATCTGGCCCCTCCCTAAATCGTGGCATTGAACATTTCAGCAGACTTTTAACCTTCCATAACTGGCTAGGAGACTATTGCAGCTCTGCGGGTGTAACATTTATTGACAATGTTCATACCTTCTGGAAACAAAGCTTGTTTTACAAGGAGGATGGGATCCACCCAGAATAATTTGGGTTCCTGGATCATTTCACAGCATTATAAGGCTGCGTTGAGACAATGATGTATCAATTATCAGTTAATTCCCAGCATTGTGTCACTGAGTTGTCATAATGCTTCAGCATATGTACATTATCCCAGGGGCATTAGAAGACACAATGTAATTAACCTAATGTATGTCCCTCTAACTGCCTTGAATGCCTCTGTTGATCCTATAGCTACAGTGAGGGAAAAAAGTATTTGATCCCCTGCTGATTTTGTACGTTTGCCCACTGACAAAGAAATGATCAGTCTATAATTTTAATGGTAGGTTTATTTGAACAGTGAGAGACAGAATAACAACAAAAAGATCCAGAAAAACGCATGTGAAAAATGTTATAAATGGAATTGCATTTTAATGAGGGAAATAAGTATTTGACCCCTCTGCAAAATATGACTTAGTACTTGGTGGCAAAACCATTGTTGGCAATCACAGAGGTCAGACGTTTCTAGCAGTTTGCCACCAGGTTAGCACACATCTCAGGAGGGATTTTGTCCCACTCCTCTTTGCAGATCTTCTCCAAGTCATTAAGGTTTCGAGGCTGACGTTTGGCAACTCGAACCTTCAGCTCCCTCCACAGATTTCCTATGGGATTAAGGTCTGGAGACTGGCTAGGCCACTCCAGGACCTTAATGTGCTTCTTCTTGAGCCACTCCTTTGTTGCCTTGGCCGTGTATTTTGGGTCATTGTCATGCTGGAATACCCATCCACGACCCATTTTCAATGCCCTGGCTGAGCGAAGGAGGTTCTCACCCAAGATTTGACGGTACATGCCCCCGTCCATCGTCCCTTTGATGCGGTGAAGTTGCCCTGTCCCCTTAGCAGAAAATCACCCCCAAAGCATAATGTTTCCACCTCCATGTTTGACGGTGGGCATGGTGTTCTTGGGGTCATAGGCAGCATTCCTCCTCCTCCAAACACGGCGAGTTGAGTTGATGCCAAAGAGCTCCATTTTGGTCTCATCTGACCACAACACTTTCACCCAGTTGTCCTCTGAATCATTCAGATGTTCATTGGCAAACTTCAGACGGGCATGTATATGTGCTTTCTTGAGCAGGGGGACCTTGCGGGCACTGCAGGATTTCAGTCCTTCACGGCGTAGTGTATTACCAATTGTTTTCTTGGTGACTATGGTCCCAGCTGTCTTGAGATCATTGACAAGATCCTCCTGTGTAGTTCTGGGCTGATTCCTCACCGTTCTCATGATCATTGCAACTCCATGAGGTGAGATCTTGCATGGAGCCCCAGGCCGAGGGAGATTGACAGTTCTTTTGTGTTTCTTCCATTTGAGAATAATCGCACCAACTGTTGTCACCTTCTCACCAAGCTGCTTGGCGATGGTCTTGTAGCCCATTCCAGCCTTGTGTAGGTCTACAATCTTGTACCTGACATCCTTGGTGAGCTCTTTGGTCTTGGCCATGGTGGAGAGTTTGGAATCTGATTGATTGTTTGATTGCTTCTGTGGACAGGTGTCTTTTATACAGGTAACAAACTGAGATTAGGAGCACTCCCTTTAGAGTGTGCTCCTAATCTCAGCTCGTTACCTGTATAAAAGACACCTGGGAGCCAGAAATCTTTCTGATTGAGAGGGGGTCAAATACTTATTTCCCTCATTAAAATGCAATTCCATTTATAAAAAATTTCCCATGCGTTTTTCTGGATTTTTTTGTTGTTATTCTGTCTCTCACTGTTCAAATAAACTTACCATTAAAATTATGGACTGATCCTTTCTTTGTCAGTGGGCAAACGTACAAAATCAGCAGGGGATCAAATACTTTTTTCCCTCACTGTATGCTCTGCAGTAATCATGAGCCTATGAGTTATACTGTTAGCACTGAGGCGGTGTGCCCTAGCAGAAAGTTCACTGTGTGCAGCTCACCCTGCACAAACATAAATAACCTGAGCATGTCTACCTCTGCTAAGCTTCCCAATAAAGCAATGAAAACAATCAAGCATCCCAGAAAAGTGTTAAAAATAACCCACGTTAACACATGTAACTTAAGAAACAGGGTTCATGAAATCAATAATTTGTTAGTAACAGATGACTTTCATATTCTGACAATTTCTGAAACTCACTTAGATAATACCTTTGATGATGCAGTGGTAGCAATACATGGTTATAACATGTACAGAAAAGACAAATTCCAAAGGTGGAGGTGTTGCTGTTTTATGTAGAGAACCACATTACTGCAAAGCTTCAAGAGGATAATCTGCCTCATCTAAAGACCACTATTGTGGGAAGCTGTTATAGACCACCAAGTGCTTACAGTCAGTATATGACTAACGTGTCAAATGCTTGATAATGTACAGTACCAGTCAACAGTTTGGACAGACCTACTTATTCAAGTTTTTTTTCTTTCTTAATTTGGACTATTTTCTACGTTGTATAATAATAGTGAAGACATCAACACTATGAAATAACACATATGGAAATCATGTAGTAAAATAAAAGTGTTTAAACAAGTCAAAATATAGTTTAGAATGCTGTGGTAGCCATGCTGGTTAAGTGTGCCTTGAATTCTAAGTAATCACCAACAGTGTCACCAGGAAAGCACCCCCACACCATCACACCTCCTCCTCCATGCTACACGTTGGGAACCACACATACAGAGATCATCAGTTCGCCTATTCTGCGTCTCACAAAGACACAGCGGTTGGAACCAAAAATCGCAAATTTGAGCTAATCAGACGAAAAGACAGATTTCCACCGGTCTAATGTCCATTGCTCGTGTTTCTTGGCCCAAGCAAGAATCGAGTGAAATCACTGCAACAATTAATAAAGAGCTGCAGTTAGTTTCAGAATGGGGTCTCAATAAATACATTTGTCCTAAATATTTCAAAAACTAAAAGCATTGTATTTGGGACAAATCATTCACTCAACCCTAAACGTCAACTAAATCTTGTATCAAAATAATATGGAAATTGAGCAAGTTGAGGTGACTAAACTGCTTGGTGCAACCCTGGATTGTAAACTGTCATGGTCAAAACATATTGATACAACAGTAGCTAGGATGGGGAGAAGTCTGTCCATAATAAAGCACTGCTCTACCTTCTTAACAGCACTATCAACAAGGCAGGTCCTACAGGCCCTAGTTTGTTGCACCTGGAATATCAGTTGTGTGGACTAGGTTCCACAAAGAGGGACCTAGGAAAATTACAATTGGCTCAGAACAGGGCAGCACGGCTGGCCCTTAAAAGTACACGGAGAGCTAACATTAATTACATGCATGTAAGTCTCTCATGGCTCAAAGTGGAAGAGAGATAGACTTCATCATTAATTGTTTTTGTAAGAAGTGTTGACATGCTGAATGCACAGAGGTGTCTGTTTAAACTATTAGCGCACAGCTCGTTCCCTCCATGCAGACCCCACAACACATGCCGCCAGAGGTCTACTCACAATCCCTAAGCCAAGAACTACGGGAGGCGCACAGTACTACATAGAGCCACGACTACAAATAACTCTATTCCACATCAGGTAACTGATGCAAGCAGTAGAATCAGATTTAAAAACAGATGCAAACATATCTTATGGATCAGCGGAGACTGTGAAGAGACACACACACAGGCACAGACATGCGTACACGTGATAAGACACGCACTATACAAACACGTACACATGGATGATGTATTGTAGACGTGTGATAGTGGAGTAGTGGCCTGAGGGAATACACTAAATGTATTGGGTAAAGTGTTATGAAATGTAATGCCATGTAATATTTGTTTCTGTATACAACTGCCTTAATGTTGCTGGACCCCAGGAAGAGAAACTGCTGGCTTGGCGGGAACTAATGGGGATAAATAATAAACCCCAGGAAGAGTAGCTGCAGCCTGACCAGTCCTTTTGCGGGGCCTGATGGGGGGGTTCCAAGAGCTCAGCGGTGAAATGGTAACAAGGACGATTTGACACTGTCAAAACAGTCCTGTTAGTCAAGCATCCAGTCCTGTCAGCTCACTGAGAAACAGTCAAGCATCCAGTCCTCTCAGCTCATTGAGAAACAGTCAAGGGTCCAGTCCTGTCAGCTCACTGAGAAACAGTCAAGGGTCCAGTCCTGTCTGCTCACTGAGAAACAGTCCTGTTAGTCAAGTGTCCAGTCCTGTCAGCTCACTGATAAACAGTCAAGTGCCCTGTCCTGTCAGCTCACTGAGAAACAGTCCTGTTAGTCAAGTGTCCAGTCCTGTCTGCTCACTGAGAAACAGTCCTGTTAGTCAAGTGTCCAGTCCTGTCAGCTCACTGAGAAATAGTCAAGCATCCAGTCCTGTCAGCTCACTGAGAAACAGTCAAGCATCCAGTCCTCTCAGCTCATTGAGAAACAGTCAAGGGTCCAGTCCTGTCAGCTCACTGAGAAACAGTCAAGGGTCCAGTCCTGTCTGCTCACTGAGAAACAGTCCTGTTAGTTAAGTGTCCAGTCCTGTCAGCTCACTGATAAACAGTCAAGTGCCCTGTCCTGTCAGCTCACTGAGAAACAGTCCTGTTAGTCAAGTGTCCAGTCCTGTCTGCTCACTGAGAAACAGTCCTGTTAGTCAAGTGTCCAGTCCTGTCAGCTCACTGAGAAACAGTCAAGTGTCCAGTCCTGTCAGCTCACTGAGAAAAGTGCTAGGCAGCCTCTTCATTTCTCCTCCCTCCCTCTCCCTGACTCTCACTCTCTCTACCAGTAACTTTCCCAGCCTATTTACCCTTCACTCTCCCAGCCTATTTACCCTTCACTCTACCAGCCCTCTCTACCCTTCACTCTCCCAGCCCTCTCTACCCGTCACTCTACCAGCCCTCTCTACCCGTCACTCTCCCAGCCCTCTCTACCCGTCACTCTACCAGCCCTCTCTACCCGTCACTCTACCAGCCCTCTCTACCCGTCACTCTACCAGCCCTCTCTACCCGTCACTCTACCAGCCCTCTCTACCCTTCACTCTCCCAGCCCTCTCTACCCGTCACTCTACCAGCCCTCTCTACCCGTCACTCTACCAGCCCTCTCTACCCGTCACTCTACCAGCCCTCTCTACCGTCACTCTACCAGCCCTCTCTACCCTTCACTCTCCCAGCCCTCTCTACCCGTCACTCTACCAGCCCTCTCTACCCGTCACTCTCCCAGCCCTCTCTACCCGTCACTCTACCAGCCCTCTCTACCCGTCACTCTACCAGCCCTCTCTACCCTTCACTCTCCCAGCCCTCTCTACCCGTCACTCTACCAGCCCTCTCTACCCGTCACTCTACCAGCCCTCTCTACCCGTCACTCTCCCAGCCTATTTACCCTTCACTCTACCAGCCCTCTCTACCCGTCACTCTACCAGCCCTCTCTACCCGTCACTCTACCAGCCCTCTCTACCGTCACTCTCCCAGCCTATTTACCCTTCACTCTACCAGCCCTCTCTACCGTCACTCTACCAGCCCTCTCTACCGTCACTCTACCAGCCTATTTACCCGTCACTCTCCCAGCCTATTTACCCGTCACTCTCCCAGCCTATTTACCCTTCACTCTACCAGCCCTCTCTACCGTCACTCTACCAGCCCTCTCTACCGTCACTCTACCAGCCTATTTACCCTTCACTCTACCAGCCCTCTCTACCCGTCACTCTCCCAGCCTATTTACCCGTCACTCTCCCAGCCCTCTCTACCGTCACTCTACCAGCCTATTTACCCGTCACTCTACCAGCCTATTTACCCTTCACTCTACCAGCCCTCTCTACCGTCACTCTACCAGCCCTCTCTACCGTCACTCTCCCAGCCTATTTACCCGCCACTCTACCAGCCCTCTCTACCAGTAACTCTCCCAGCCTATTTACCCTTCACTCTACCAGCTCTCTCTATCCTTCACTCTCCCAGTCCTCTCCCTGGCCTAATGTCACATATTCATAGAATTCCACAACATTACTAATACCAAACATGAATACTTTCCTGGAAAAAGCCCAACACTTCCTTCAGTAAATCTGGTAATTAAAGCGATACAAATGGCAATTCTGGCAAATGATTCCATGGGTGCTCCGAGATTCCCGATTATGTTCCCAAGACATTCCTGGTGTCCCTGAGAAGATGTCCCCATCCCCAGATGCACAGCTGCTGCCCTTGTAAGTGGAGAAACCTGAGAGTTACTACTCTTCCGTGTCATGCCTCCATAATCCATAATCTTCTATATCCTGCCTTATTAAGAGGCCTTGGTTTCACTCTGGAACTCTCACCAGAGAAAGAGCAATGTAATTGTTTCCTTGTGTAAAGTACTAAATACAAAATGAGTGTCAGGGCGGACGCAATCTAGAAAAAGTCTTCCAGGGTGTCCTCGTCCATCCTTTCTCCCTTCTCCGTCTCCGGACTGTGGGTTAACCCTTGGTCACCAAGAACGTGTCCGCCACGAGGAACTATGTAGAACCCATGGCCACAGTATTCTAGTGACACGTGCCTCGAACGGACGCAGCGAAGGATCACTTAGACCATAGTCTAGCCAGAGTTTCTGTACGGATGGCGTTTGTTTCACAAAGTGAGGTAACATGTATCTTAATGGTCTTTTTAGTCGTTTACAGCTGTCTTTAATAAAAATAACAAAAATTAAACTTCTGAAATAAGTTATCTTTGCTGCATTGACCTTGACCTCAGTCTTTTCATGAAGCATGTTGAATAGCTTTGTGAAGGATTCAACTGACTTGTGTAGTTGACAATGCGGCAACGCTCATCTGAATCTGCCATTGTCTTTGGACACCCATTGTATCAATGTGGCAGCTCTTCCATGGTTTCCTAGAGTTGGGCACACGTGCAATCCATTTGTTACAAACGTTCGCTCTCTCTCTCTCTCTCTCTCTCTCTCTCTCTCTCTCTCTCTCTCTCTCTCTCTCTCTCTCTCTCTCTCTCTCTCTCTCTCTCTCTCTCTCTGTCTCTCTCCCCCTCCCTCCCTCCCTCCCTCCCGCATAACAAAGTGATCTAAGTGCAGCAATTGTCCCTTATTCATTTTGGTCCAGATGGATTGTGGAGGGAACTGAGGCCCATTCAAAGCCAATGGCAGAGGAAAACAGGCCACGTTAGATTTAATGTAATTGCTTTGGTTAAACACACTGAGAACCATATGAGAGGCTTTTCACTTTCCAGATCCACACTGAGAACCATATGAGAGGCTTTCACTTTCCAGATTCACACTGAGAATCATATGAGAAGCTTTCACTTTCCAGATCCACACTGAGAACCATATGAGAGGCTTTCACTTTCCAGATCCACACTGAGAACCATATGAGAAGCTTTCACTTTCCAGATTCACACTGAGAACCATATGAGAAGCTTTCACTTTCCATATTCACACTGAGAACCATATGATAGGCTTTCACTTTCCAGATTCACACTGAGAACCATATGAGAAGCTTTCACTTTCCAGATCCACACTGAGAACCATATGAGAGGCTTTCACTTTCCAGATCCACACTGAGAACCATATGAGAGGCTTTCACTTTCCAGATTCACACTGAGAACCATATGAGAAGCTTTCACTTTCCAGATCCACACTGAGAACCATATGAGAGGCTTTCACTTTCCAGATGCTCTTTCTCTTCTCCCCTGCTTTGCCACAGAAGGACACTACACGGTTCTATAGAGACTGGTATATTCCAGTACCTGCATTCCCTTGGCTGGATAATGGACCTTTAGTGTTTAGAAACGAGGAGACTAGAGGCAGTTAGAAAGTGTATGTGTGCGTAGGACGTTGTGTGGGGGGAGTGGATGGCGTCCACCAGTTCGATGCCTTGTTACATCAACCACCACTGAGGGGTATTACAGGAGAGATACACAGCGTCAAGGGAAAACAATAGGTATCAACCCCAATCAAAGTTAATGACGTGTTAAAACAGTGTTTAGCGAGGAAAGGGAGGCGACAGCTGTCGCAGTTTAACGGCGAACAGTAAACAAGACGTCATAGTTTTGGGCATTTATGGGCTGCTGGGGGAGATGAAAGCGAGAGGAGGTTAACGTTGAAGGGTCAAGAGCTCCTGAGAGACGCCAAAACAAAGGAGAGGACGATGCAAGTATACAATATAAATGAATGCGATAAACCCCTGATTACAGATTATAAAACCTTTAACCCACAACATCTGTTCCTGTCATTTGATTTTACATTGGGGGACAACAGAGTATCAAGCCGATTCATCAGGAGTCCACAGTTATGGTAGAACCTTTCACATTCTATGTATAACATTACCCATTCTTGGCACTAAACTGTGACTGAACAGAAAGTGAGACAAAAAAAAGCATTTCAGTCAAAACAGCACCAACCAGATCACAATCAAGAACTGTTGTGTGTCCCAATTCTGTTTTCCTAACCACAACATCATATCCATAACAGTTGGGCTCGGACCTCTGCTGGACGCCGCCTGCTCGGTGTGTCGGTCAGAGGGCCTAGTGAGAAGCCGGGGAGGGCCTGCAGGACAAGGAGCAGTGAGCAGTGAGCAGTGAGCAGTGAGCAGTGAGCAGAGAGCAGAGAGTAGGGAATAGAGAGCAGAGAGTAGGGAGCAGGGAATAGAGAGTAGAGAGTAGAGAGTAGAGAGTAGAGAGTAGAGAGTAGAGAGTAGAGAGTAGAGAGTAGAGAGTAGAGAGTAGAGAGTAGAGAGTAGGGAGCAGAGAGTAGGGAGCAGAGAGTAGGGAGCAGAGAGTAGAGAGTAGTGAGTAGGGAGCAGGGAATAGAGAGTAGAGAGCAGAGAGCAGAGAGCAGAGAGTAGAGAGCAGAGAGCAGAGAGCAGAGAGCAGGGAATAGAGAGTAGAGAGTAGAGAGCAGAGAGCAGAGAGCAGAGAGCAGAGAGCAGAGAGCAGAGAGCAGAGAGCAGGGAATAGAGAGCAGAGAGCAGAGAGTAGAAAGTAGAGAGTAGAGAGTAGAGAGCAGAGAGCAGAGTAGAGAGTAGAGAGCAGAGAGTAGAGAGTAGAGAGCAGAGAGCAGAGAGCAGAGAGCAGAGAGTAGAAAGTAGAGAGTAGAGAGCAGAGAGTAGAGAGTAGAGGCAGAGGCAGAGGCAGAGGCAGAGAGTAGAGAGCAGAGAGCAGAGAGCAGAGAGCAGAGAGCAGGGAATAGAGAGCAGAGAGCAGAGAGTAGAAAGTAGAGAGCAGAGAGCAGGGAATAGAGAGTAGGGAGCAGAGAGTAGAAAGTAGAGAGTAGAGAGCAGAGAGTAGAGAGTAGAGAGCAGAGAGCAGAGAGCAGGGAGTAGGGAGTAGGCCCAGACAGAAGTAGAGTATGGTTCAAAACAAAGTGCTGGTAATAGATTTTCCCGTCGTCAGGCTGTCCCTAACCACTACGAGAGTAGTGAGTAGGGAGCAGGGAATAGAGAGTAGAGAGCAGTGAGCAGAGAGCAGAGAGTAGGGAATAGAGAGCAGAGAGTAGGGAGCAGGGAATAGAGAGTAGAGAGTAGAGAGTAGAGAGAGAGAGTAGAGAGTAGAGAGTAGAGAGTAGAGAGTAGGGAGCAGAGAGTAGGGAGCAGAGAGTAGAGAGTAGAGAGTAGAGAGTAGGGAGCAGAGAGTAGAGAGCAGAGAGTAGAGAGCAGAGAGCAGAGAGCAGGGAGTAGGGAGTAGAGAGTAGAGAGCAGAGAGTAGAGAGCAGAGAGCAGAGAGCAGGGAGTAGGGAGTAGGCCCAGACAGAAGTAGAGTATGGTTCAAAACAAAGTGCTGGTAATAGATTTTCCCGTCGTCAGGCTGTCCCTAACCATGAACATTCATTAAGGTGACTCAGCTGCTCGTAAACAGTTACTAAGGGCTTTTCTCAGGCTCAAACTCTTCATGAGGCTTACGGAGTCGGAGGACTGTACCATGAAGGAGTGGCAGCTGGACAACTTTCCATCCGTTAAGGAACAACGTTGGTTGATTGATACACAATTGAACTCTTATGCTTTTGACTTTGATTCTTCATTCCCTGGCCGAAACTCAATAGTTTTTATCTATGCTGTACGAGAGATACAGGGTCAACCTACATCATGAGCAATGTTCCCGATTGCGCATGAAGCCCGAACAATTTTAATTTGAAGCATGACAAATTGCTGAATGGCACCAAAACCAAAAGAAAATGCAAAGGACCATGGTCAATGTAGTCGTTTTCATCCTGTAAGAGAGAGTCGACCGGAGCCGCCTCGTAGCCTGCCGGATCACTCTTTAATTATCTATATTGTAGTCAGAATGGATCACTATATAATTATATATGTTGTAGTCAGAATGGATCACTATTTAATTATGTATGTTGTAGTCAGAATGGATCACTATTTAATTATATATGTTGTAGTCAGAATGGATCAATATTTAATTATATATGTTGTAGTCAGAATGGATCACTATTTAATTATCTATGTTGTAGTCAGAATGGATCACTATTTAATAATCTATGTTGTAGTCAGAATGGATCACTATTTAATTATCTATGTTGTAGTCAGAATGGATCACTATTTAATTACATATGTTGTAGTCAGAATGGATTACTATTTAATTATATATGTTGTAGTCAGAATGGATCACTATTTAATTATCTATGTTGTAGTCAGAATGGATCAATATTTAATTATATATGTTGTAGTCAGAATGGATCACTATTTAATTATATATGTTGTAGTCAGAATGGATCAATATTTAATTATATATGTTGTAGTCAGAATGGATCACTATTTAATTATATATGTTGTAGGCAGAATGGATCACTATTTAATAAGCTATGTTGAAGTCAGAATGGATCACTATTTAATTATATATGCTGTAGTCAGAATGGATCACTATTTAATTATATTTGTTGTAGTCAGAATGGATCACTCTTTAATTATATATGTTGTAGGCAGAATGGATCACTATTTAATTATATATGTTGTAGTCAGAATGGATCACTATTTAATTACATATGTTGTAGTCAGAATGGATCACTATTTAATTATATTTGTTGTAGTCAGAATGGATTACTATTTAATTATCTATGTTGTAGTCAGAATGGATCACTATTTAATTATATATGTTGTAGTCAGAATGGATCACTATTTAATTATAAATGCTGTAGTCAGAATGGTTCACTATTTAATTATATATGTTATAGTCAGAATTGATCAATATTTAATTAAATATGTTCTAGTCAGAATGGATCACTATTTAATTATATATGTTCTAGTCAGAATGGATCACTATTTAATTATATATGCTGTAGTCAGAATGGATCACTATTTAATTATATACCTTGTAGTCAGAATGGATCACTATTTAATTATATATGTTGTAGTCAGAATGGATCACTATTTAATTATATATGTTGTAGTCAGAATGGATCACTATTTAATAAGCTATGTTGAAGTCAGAATGGACCACTATTTAGTTATATATGTTGTAGTCAGAATGGATCACTATTTAATTATGTATGTTGTAGTCAGAATTGATAAATATTTAATTACATATGTTGTAGGCAGAATGGATCACTATTTAATTATATACGTTGTAGTCAGAATGGATCACTATTTAATTATATACGTTGTAGTCAGAATGGATCACTATTTAATTAAATATGTTCTAGTCAGAATGGTTCACTATTTAATTATATACGTTGTAATCAGAATGGATCACTATTTAATTATATATGTTGTAGTCAGAATGGATCACTATTTAATTATCTATGTTGTAGTCAGAATGGATCACTATTTAATTATATATGTTGTAGTCAGAATGGATCACTATTTAATTATATACGTTGTAGTCAGAATGGATCACTATTTAATTAAATATGTTCTAGTCAGAATGGATCACTATTTAATTATATATGTTGTAATCAGAATGGATCACTATTTAATTATATATGTTGTAGTCAGAATGGATCACTATTTAATTATCTATGTTGTAGTCAGAATGGATCACAATTTAATTATATATGTTCTAGTCAGAATGGATCACTATTTTATTATATTTGTTGTAATCAGAATGGATTACTATTTAATTATATATGTTGTAGTCAGAATGGATCACTATTTAATTACATATGTTGTAGTCAGAACGGATTACTATTTAATTATATATGTTGTAGTCAGAATGGATCACTATTTAATTACATATGTTGTAGTCAGAATGGATCACTATTTAATTATATTTGTTGTAGTCAGAATGGATTACTATTTAATTATCTATGTTGTAGTCAGAATGGATCACTATTTAATTATATATGTTGTAGTCAGAATGGATCACTATTTAATTATATATGCTGTAGTCAGAATGGATCACTATTTAATTATATATGTTATAGTCAGAATTGATCAATATTTAATTAAATATGTTCTAGTCAGAATGGATCACTATTTAATTATATATGTTCTAGTCAGAATGGATCACTATTTAATTATATATGCTGTAGTCAGAATGGATCACTATTTAATTATATACGTTGTAGTCAGAATGGATCACTATTTAATTATATATGTTGTAGTCAGAATGGATCACTATTTAATTATATATGTTGTAGTCAGAATGGATCACTATTTAATAAGCTATGTTGAAGTCAGAATGGATCACTATTTAATTATATATGCTGTAGTCAGAATGGATCACTATTTAATTATATATGTTGTAGTCAGAATGGATCACAATTTAATTATCTATGTTGTAGTCAGAATGGATAACTATTTAATTATCTATGTTGTAGTCAGAATGGACCACTATTTAGTTATGTATGTTGTAGTCAGAATTGATAAATATTTAATTACATATGTTGTAGGCAGAATGGATCACTATTTAATTATATACGTTGTAGTCAGAATGGATCACTATTTAATTATATACGTTGTAGTCAGAATGGATCACTATTTAATTATATATGTTCTAGTCAGAATGGATCACTATTTAATTATATATGTTGTAATCAGAATGGATCACTATTTAATTATCTATGTTGTAGTCAGAATGGATCACTATTTAATTATGTATGTTGTAGTCAGAATGGATAAATATTTAATTACATATGTTGTAGTCAGAATGGATCACTATTTAATTATATACATTGTAGTCAGAATGGATCACTATTTAATTAGCTATGTTGTAGTAAGAATGGATCACTATTTAATTAAATATGTTCTAGTCAGAATGGATCACTATTTAATTATGTATGTTGTAGTCAGAATGGATAAATATTTAATTACATATGTTGTAGGCAGAATGGATCACTATTTAATTATTTACTTTGTAGTCAGAATGGATCACTATTTAATTATATACGTTGTAGTCAGAATGGATCACTATTTAATTAAATATGTTCTAGTCAGAATGGATCACTATTTAATTATATATGTTGTAATCAGAATGGATAACTATTTAATTATGTATGTTGTAGTCAGAATGGATAAATATTTAATTACATATGTTGTAGTCAGAATGGATCACTATTTAATTATATACGTTGTAGTCAGAATGGATCACTATTTAATTAGCTATGTTGTAGTAAGAATGGATCACTATTTAATTAAATATGTTCTAGTCAGAATGGATCACTATTTAATTATATATGTTGTAGTCAGAATGGATCACTATTTAATTATCTATGTTGTATTCAGAATGGATCACTATTAAATTATCTATGTTGTAGTCAGAATGGATCACTATTTAATTATATATTTTGTAGTCAGAATGGATCATTATTTAATTACATATGTTGTAGTCAGAATGGATCACTATTTAATTAGCTATGTTGTAGTCAGAAAGGATCACTATTTAATTAAATATGTTCTAGTCAGAATGGATCACTATTTAATTATATATGCTGTAGTCAGAATGGATCACTATTTAATTATATATGTTGTAGTCAGAATGGATCACTATTTAATTATATATGTTGTAATCAGAATGGATCACTATTTAATTATCTATGTTGTAGTCAGAATGGATCACTATTTAATTATGTATGTTGTAGTCAGAATGGATCACTATTTAATTACATATGTTGTAGTCAGAATGGATCACTATTTAATTATATACATTGTAGTCAGAATGGATCACTATTTAATTAGCTATGTTGTAGTAAGAATGGATCACTATTTAATTAAATATGTTCTAGTCAGAATGGATCACTATTTAATTATGTATGTTGTAGTCAGAATGGATAAATATTTAATTACATATGTTGTAGGCAGAATGGATCACTATTTAATTATTTACTTTGTAGTCAGAATGGATCACTATTTAATTATATACGTTGTAGTCAGAATGGATCACTATTTAATTAAATATGTTCTAGTCAGAATGGATCACTATTTAATTAAATATGTTGTAATCAGAATGGATCACTATTTAATTATCTATGTTGTAGTCAGAATGGATCACTATTTAATTATGTATGTTGTAGTCAGAATGGATAAATATTTAATTACATATGTTGTAGTCAGAATGGATCACTATTTAATTATATACATTGTAGTCAGAATGGATCACTATTTAATTAGCTATGTTGTAGTAAGAATGGATCACTATTTAATTAAATATGTTCTAGTCAGAATGGATCACTATTTAATTATGTATGTTGTAGTCAGAATGGATAAATATTTAATTACATATGTTGTAGGCAGAATGGATCACTATTTAATTATTTACTTTGTAGTCAGAATGGATCACTATTTAATTATATACGTTGTAGTCAGAATGGATCACTATTTAATTAAATATGTTCTAGTCAGAATGGATCACTATTTAATTATGTATGTTGTAATCAGAATGGATAACTATTTAATTATGTATGTTGTAGTCAGAATGGATAAATATTTAATTACATATGTTGTAGTCAGAATGGATCACTATTTAATTATATACGTTGTAGTCAGAATGGATCACTATTTAATTAGCTATGTTGTAGTAAGAATGGATCACTATTTAATTAAATATGTTCTAGTCAGAATGGATCACTATTTAATTATATATGTTGTAGTCAGAATGGATCACTATTTAATTATCTATGTTGTATTCAGAATGGATCACTATTAAATTATCTATGTTGTAGTCAGAATGGATCACTATTTAATTATATATTTTGTAGTCAGAATGGATCATTATTTAATTACATATGTTGTAGTCAGAATGGATCACTATTTAATTAGCTATGTTGTAGTCAGAAAGGATCACTATTTAATTAAATATGTTCTAGTCAGAATGGATCACTATTTAATTATATATGCTGTAGTCAGAATGGATCACTATTTAATTATATATGTTGTAGTCAGAATGGATCACTATTTAATTATATATGTTGTAATCAGAATGGATCACTATTTAATTATCTATGTTGTAGTCAGAATGGATCACTATTTAATTATGTATGTTGTAGTCAGAATGGATAAATATTTAATTACATATGTTGTAGTCAGAATGGATCACTATTTAATTATATACATTGTAGTCAGAATGGATCACTATTTAATTAGCTATGTTGTAGTAAGAATGGATCACTATTTAATTAAATATGTTCTAGTCAGAATGGATCACTATTTAATTATGTATGTTGTAGTCAGAATGGATAAATATTTAATTACATATGTTGTAGGCAGAATGGATCACTATTTAATTATTTACTTTGTAGTCAGAATGGATCACTATTTAATTATATACGTTGTAGTCAGAATGGATCACTATTTAATTAAATATGTTCTAGTCAGAATGGATCACTATTTAATTATATATGTTGTAATCAGAATGGATAACTATTTAATTATGTATGTTGTAGTCAGAATGGATAAATATTTAATTACATATGTTGTAGTCAGAATGGATCACTATTTAATTATATACGTTGTAGTCAGAATGAATCACTATTTAATTAGCTATGTTGTAGTAAGAATGGATCACTATTTAATTAAATATGTTCTAGTCAGAATGGATCACTATTTAATTATGTATGTTGTAGTCAGAATGGATAAATATTTAATTACATATGTTGTAGGCAGTATGGATCACTATTTAATTATTTACTTTGTAGTCAGAATGGATCACTATTTAATTATATACGTTGTAGTCAGAATGGATCACTATTTAATTAAATATGTTCTAGTCAGAATGGATCACTATTTAATTATATATGTTGTAATCAGAATGGATCACTATTTAATTATGTATGTTGTAGTCAGAATGGATAAATATTTAATTACATATGTTGTAGTCAGAATGGATCACTATTTAATTATATACGTTGTAGTCAGAATGGATCACTATTTAATTAAATATGTTCTAGTCAGAATGGATCACTATTTAATTATGTATGTTGTAATCAGAATGGATAACTATTTAATTATGTATGTTGTAGTCAGAATGGATAAATATTTAATTACATATGTTGTAGTCAGAATGGATCACTATTTAATTATATACGTTGTAGTCAGAATGGATCACTATTTAATTAGCTATGTTGTAGTAAGAATGGATCACTATTTAATTAAATATGTTCTAGTCAGAATGGATCACTATTTAATTATATATGTTGTAGTCAGAATGGATCACTATTTAATTATCTATGTTGTATTCAGAATGGATCACTATTAAATTATCTATGTTGTAGTCAGAATGGATCACTATTTAATTATATATTTTGTAGTCAGAATGGATCATTATTTAATTACATATGTTGTAGTCAGAATGGATCACTATTTAATTAGCTATGTTGTAGTCAGAAAGGATCACTATTTAATTAAATATGTTCTAGTCAGAATGGATCACTATTTAATTATATATGCTGTAGTCAGAATGGATCACTATTTAATTATATATGTTGTAGTCAGAATGGATCACTATTTAATTATATATGTTGTAATCAGAATGGATCACTATTTAATTATCTATGTTGTAGTCAGAATGGATCACTATTTAATTATGTATGTTGTAGTCAGAATGGATAAATATTTAATTACATATGTTGTAGTCAGAATGGATCACTATTTAATTATATACATTGTAGTCAGAATGGATCACTATTTAATTAGCTATGTTGTAGTAAGAATGGATCACTATTTAATTAAATATGTTCTAGTCAGAATGGATCACTATTTAATTATGTATGTTGTAGTCAGAATGGATAAATATTTAATTACATATGTTGTAGGCAGAATGGATCACTATTTAATTATTTACTTTGTAGTCAGAATGGATCACTATTTAATTATATACGTTGTAGTCAGAATGGATCACTATTTAATTAAATATGTTCTAGTCAGAATGGATCACTATTTAATTATCTATGTTGTAGTCAGAATGGATCACTATTTAATTATGTATGTTGTAGTCAGAATGGATAAATATTTAATTACATATGTTGTAGTCAGAATGGATCACTATTTAATTATATACATTGTAGTCAGAATGGATCACTATTTAATTAGCTATGTTGTAGTAAGAATGGATCACTATTTAATTAAATATGTTCTAGTCAGAATGGATCACTATTTAATTATGTATGTTGTAGTCAGAATGGATAAATATTTAATTACATATGTTGTAGGCAGAATGGATCACTATTTAATTATTTACTTTGTAGTCAGAATGGATCACTATTTAATTATATACGTTGTAGTCAGAATGGATCACTATTTAATTAAATATGTTCTAGTCAGAATGGATCACTATTTAATTAAATATGTTGTAATCAGAATGGATCACTATTTAATTATCTATGTTGTAGTCAGAATGGATCACTATTTAATTATGTATGTTGTAGTCAGAATGGATAAATATTTAATTACATATGTTGTAGTCAGAATGGATCACTATTTAATTATATACATTGTAGTCAGAATGGATCACTATTTAATTAGCTATGTTGTAGTAAGAATGGATCACTATTTAATTAAATATGTTCTAGTCAGAATGGATCACTATTTAATTATGTATGTTGTAGTCAGAATGGATAAATATTTAATTACATATGTTGTAGGCAGAATGGATCACTATTTAATTATTTACTTTGTAGTCAGAATGGATCACTATTTAATTATATACGTTGTAGTCAGAATGGATCACTATTTAATTAAATATGTTCTAGTCAGAATGGATCACTATTTAATTATGTATGTTGTAATCAGAATGGATAACTATTTAATTATGTATGTTGTAGTCAGAATGGATAAATATTTAATTACATATGTTGTAGTCAGAATGGATCACTATTTAATTATATACGTTGTAGTCAGAATGGATCACTATTTAATTAGCTATGTTGTAGTAAGAATGGATCACTATTTAATTAAATATGTTCTAGTCAGAATGGATCACTATTTAATTATATATGTTGTAGTCAGAATGGATCACTATTTAATTATCTATGTTGTATTCAGAATGGATCACTATTAAATTATCTATGTTGTAGTCAGAATGGATCACTATTTAATTATATATTTTGTAGTCAGAATGGATCATTATTTAATTACATATGTTGTAGTCAGAATGGATCACTATTTAATTAGCTATGTTGTAGTCAGAAAGGATCACTATTTAATTAAATATGTTCTAGTCAGAAT
The DNA here is from genome assembly GCA_030435695.1 of Brachymystax lenok tsinlingensis. NCBI lineage: Eukaryota > Metazoa > Chordata > Actinopteri > Salmoniformes > Salmonidae > Brachymystax > Brachymystax lenok. Next base: position 4,812,442 of record CM059793.1, read on the forward strand.
GGATCACTATTTAATTATATATGCTGTAGTCAGAATGGATCACTATTTAATTATATATGTTGTAGTCAGAATGGATCACTATTTAATTATATATGTTGTAATCAGAATGGATCACTATTTAATTATCTATGTTGTAGTCAGAATGGATCACTATTTAATTATGTATGTTGTAGTCAGAATGGATAAATATTTAATTACATATGTTGTAGTCAGAATGGATCACTATTTAATTATATACATTGTAGTCAGAATGGATCACTATTTAATTAGCTATGTTGTAGTAAGAATGGATCACTATTTAATTAAATATGTTCTAGTCAGAATGGATCACTATTTAATTATGTATGTTGTAGTCAGAATGGATAAATATTTAATTACATATGTTGTAGGCAGAATGGATCACTATTTAATTATTTACTTTGTAGTCAGAATGGATCACTATTTAATTATATACGTTGTAGTCAGAATGGATCACTATTTAATTAAATATGTTCTAGTCAGAATGGATCACTATTTAATTATATATGTTGTAATCAGAATGGATAACTATTTAATTATGTATGTTGTAGTCAGAATGGATAAATATTTAATTACATATGTTGTAGTCAGAATGGATCACTATTTAATTATATACGTTGTAGTCAGAATGGATCACTATTTAATTAGCTATGTTGTAGTAAGAATGGATCACTATTTAATTAAATATGTTCTAGTCAGAATGGATCACTATTTAATTATGTATGTTGTAGTCAGAATGGATAAATATTTAATTACATATGTTGTAGGCAGTATGGATCACTATTTAATTATTTACTTTGTAGTCAGAATGGATCACTATTTAATTATATACGTTGTAGTCAGAATGGATCACTATTTAATTAAATATGTTCTAGTCAGAATGGATCACTATTTAATTATATATGTTGTAATCAGAATGGATCACTATTTAATTATGTATGTTGTAGTCAGAATGGATAAATATTTAATTACATATGTTGTAGTCAGAATGGATCACTATTTAATTATATACGTTGTAGTCAGAATGGATCACTATTTAATTAAATATGTTCTAGTCAGAATGGATCACTATTTAATTATGTATGTTGTAATCAGAATGGATAACTATTTAATTATGTATGTTGTAGTCAGAATGGATAAATATTTAATTACATATGTTGTAGTCAGAATGGATCACTATTTAATTATATACGTTGTAGTCAGAATGGATCACTATTTAATTAGCTATGTTGTAGTAAGAATGGATCACTATTTAATTAAATATGTTCTAGTCAGAATGGATCACTATTTAATTATATATGTTGTAGTCAGAATGGATCACTATTTAATTATCTATGTTGTATTCAGAATGGATCACTATTAAATTATCTATGTTGTAGTCAGAATGGATCACTATTTAATTATATATTTTGTAGTCAGAATGGATCATTATTTAATTACATATGTTGTAGTCAGAATGGATCACTATTTAATTAGCTATGTTGTAGTCAGAAAGGATCACTATTTAATTAAATATGTTCTAGTCAGAATGGATCACTATTTAATTATATATGCTGTAGTCAGAATGGATCACTATTTAATTATATATGTTGTAGTCAGAATGGATCACTATTTAATTATATATGTTGTAATCAGAATGGATCACTATTTAATTATCTATGTTGTAGTCAGAATGGATCACTATTTAATTATGTATGTTGTAGTCAGAATGGATAAATATTTAATTACATATGTTGTAGTCAGAATGGATCACTATTTAATTATATACATTGTAGTCAGAATGGATCACTATTTAATTAGCTATGTTGTAGTAAGAATGGATCACTATTTAATTAAATATGTTCTAGTCAGAATGGATCACTATTTAATTATGTATGTTGTAGTCAGAATGGATAAATATTTAATTACATATGTTGTAGGCAGAATGGATCACTATTTAATTATTTACTTTGTAGTCAGAATGGATCACTATTTAATTATATACGTTGTAGTCAGAATGGATCACTATTTAATTAAATATGTTCTAGTCAGAATGGATCACTATTTAATTATATATGTTGTAATCAGAATGGATAACTATTTAATTATGTATGTTGTAGTCAGAAAGGATAAATATTTAATTACATATGTTGTAGTCAGAATGGATCACTATTTAATTATATACGTTGTAGTCAGAATGGATCACTATTTAATTATGTATGTTGTAGTCAGAATGGATAAATATTTAATTACATATGTTGTAGGCAGTATGGATCACTATTTAATTATTTACTTTGTAGTCAGAATGGATCACTATTTAATTATATACGTTGTAGTCAGAATGGATCACTATTTAATTAAATATGTTCTAGTCAGAATGGATCACTATTTAATTATATATGTTGTAATCAGAATGGATCACTATTTAATTATGTATGTTGTAGTCAGAATGGATAAATATTTAATTACATATGTTGTAGTCAGAATGGATCACTATTTAATTATATACGTTGTAGTCAGAATGGATCACTATTTAATTAAATATGTTCTAGTCAGAATGGATCACTATTTAATTATGTATGTTGTAATCAGAATGGATAACTATTTAATTATGTATGTTGTAGTCAGAATGGATAAATATTTAATTACATATGTTGTAGTCAGAATGGATCACTATTTAATTATATACGTTGTAGTCAGAATGGATCACTATTTAATTAGCTATGTTGTAGTAAGAATGGATCACTATTTAATTAAATATGTTCTAGTCAGAATGGATCACTATTTAATTATATATGTTGTAGTCAGAATGGATCACTATTTAATTATCTATGTTGTATTCAGAATGGATCACTATTAAATTATCTATGTTGTAGTCAGAATGGATCACTATTTAATTATATATTTTGTAGTCAGAATGGATCATTATTTAATTACATATGTTGTAGTCAGAATGGATCACTATTTAATTAGCTATGTTGTAGTCAGAAAGGATCACTATTTAATTAAATATGTTCTAGTCAGAATGGATCACTATTTAATTATATATGTTGTAATCAGAATGGATCACTATTTAATTATCTATGTTGTAGTCAGAATGGATCACTATTTAATTATGTATGTTGTAGTCAGAATGGATAAATATTTAATTACATATGTTGTAGTCAGAATGGATCACTATTTAATTATATACATTGTAGTCAGAATGGATCACTATTTAATTAGCTATGTTGTAGTAAGAATGGATCACTATTTAATTAAATATGTTCTAGTCAGAATGGATCACTATTTAATTATGTATGTTGTAGTCAGAATGGATAAATATTTAATTACATATGTTGTAGGCAGAATGGATCACTATTTAATTATTTACTTTGTAGTCAGAATGGATCACTATTTAATTATATACGTTGTAGTCAGAATGGATCACTATTTAATTAAATATGTTCTAGTCAGAATGGATCACTATTTAATTATATATGTTGTAATCAGAATGGATAACTATTTAATTATGTATGTTGTAGTCAGAATGGATAAATATTTAATTACATATGTTGTAGTCAGAATGGATCACTATTTAATTATATACGTTGTAGTCAGAATGGATCACTATTTAATTAGCTATGTTGTAGTAAGAATGGATCACTATTTAATTAAATATGTTGTAGGCAGTATGGATCACTATTTAATTATGTATGTTGTAGTCAGAATGGATAAATATTTAATTACATATGTTGTAGGCAGTATGGATCACTATTTAATTATTTACTTTGTAGTCAGAATGGATCACTATTTAATTATATACGTTGTAGTCAGAATGGATCACTATTTAATTAAATATGTTCTAGTCAGAATGGATCACTATTTAATTATATATGTTGTAATCAGAATGGATCACTATTTAATTATGTATGTTGTAGTCAGAATGGATAAATATTTAATTACATATGTTGTAGTCAGAATGGATCACTATTTAATTATATACGTTGTAGTCAGAATGGATCACTATTTAATTAGCTATGTTGTAGTAAGAATGGATCACTATTTAATTAAATATGTTGTAGTCAGAATGGATCACTATTTAATTATATATGTTGTAGTCAGAATGGATCACTATTTAATTATCTATGTTGTATTCAGAATGGATCACTATTAAATTATCTATGTTGTAGTCAGAATGGATCACTATTTAATTATATATTTTGTAGTCAGAATGGATCATTATTTAATTACATATGTTGTAGTCAGAATGGATCACTATTTAATTAGCTATGTTGTAGTCAGAAAGGATCACTATTTAATTAAATATGTTCTAGTCAGAATGGATCACTATTTAATTATATATGCTGTAGTCAGAATGGATCACTATTTAACTATATATGTTGTAGTCAGAATGGATCACTATTTAATTATATATGTTGTAGTCAGAATGGATCACTATTTAATTATCTATGTTGTAGTCAGAATGGATCACTATTTAATTAGCTATGTTGTAGTCAGAATGGATCACTATTTAATTATCTATGTTGTAGTCAGAATGGATCACTATTTAGTTATATATGTTGTAGTCAGAATGGAACACTATATAATTATGTATGTTGTAGTCAGAAAGGATCACCATTTAATTCAATATGTTCTAGTCAGAATGGATCACTATTTAATTATATATGTTGTAGTCAGAATGGATCACTATTTAATTATCTATGTTGTAGTCAGAATGGATAACTATTTAATTATCTATGTTGTAGTCAGAATGGATCACTATTTAGTTATATATGTTGTAGTCAGAATGGATCACTATTTAATTATGTATGTTGTAGTCAGATTTGATAAATATTTAAATACATATGTTGTAGGCAGAATGGATCACTATTTAATTATATATGTTGTAGTCAGAATGGATCACTATTTAATTATCTATGTTGTAGTCAGAATGGATCACTATTTAATTATATACGTTGTAGTCAGAATGGATCACTATTTAATTAAATATGTTCTAGTCAGAATGGATCACTATTTAATTATATATGTTGTAATCAGAATGGATCACTATTTAATTATGTATGTTGTAGTCAGAATGGATAAATATTTAATTACATATGTTGTAGTCAGAATGGATCACTATTTAATTATATACGTTGTAGTCAGAATGGATCACTATTTAATTAAATATGTTCTAGTCAGAATGGATCACTATTTAATTATGTATGTTGTAATCAGAATGGATAACTATTTAATTATGTATGTTGTAGTCAGAATGGATAAATATTTAATTACATATGTTGTAGTCAGAATGGATCACTATTTAATTATATACGTTGTAGTCAGAATGGATCACTATTTAATTAGCTATGTTGTAGTAAGAATGGATCACTATTTAATTAAATATGTTCTAGTCAGAATGGATCACTATTTAATTATATATGTTGTAGTCAGAATGGATCACTATTTAATTATCTATGTTGTATTCAGAATGGATCACTATTAAATTATCTATGTTGTAGTCAGAATGGATCACTATTTAATTATATATTTTGTAGTCAGAATGGATCATTATTTAATTACATATGTTGTAGTCAGAATGGATCACTATTTAATTAGCTGTATGTTGTAGTCAGAAAGGATCACTATTTAATTAAATATGTTCTAGTCAGAATGGATCACTATTTAATTATATATGTTGTAATCAGAATGGATCACTATTTAATTATCTATGTTGTAGTCAGAATGGATCACTATTTAATTATGTATGTTGTAGTCAGAATGGATAAATATTTAATTACATATGTTGTAGTCAGAATGGATCACTATTTAATTATATACATTGTAGTCAGAATGGATCACTATTTAATTAGCTATGTTGTAGTAAGAATGGATCACTATTTAATTAAATATGTTCTAGTCAGAATGGATCACTATTTAATTATGTATGTTGTAGTCAGAATGGATAAATATTTAATTACATATGTTGTAGGCAGAATGGATCACTATTTAATTATTTACTTTGTAGTCAGAATGGATCACTATTTAATTATATACGTTGTAGTCAGAATGGATCACTATTTAATTAAATATGTTCTAGTCAGAATGGATCACTATTTAATTATATATGTTGTAATCAGAATGGATAACTATTTAATTATGTATGTTGTAGTCAGAATGGATAAATATTTAATTACATATGTTGTAGTCAGAATGGATCACTATTTAATTATATACGTTGTAGTCAGAATGGATCACTATTTAATTAGCTATGTTGTAGTAAGAATGGATCACTATTTAATTAAATATGTTGTAGGCAGTATGGATCACTATTTAATTATGTATGTTGTAGTCAGAATGGATAAATATTTAATTACATATGTTGTAGGCAGTATGGATCACTATTTAATTATTTACTTTGTAGTCAGAATGGATCACTATTTAATTATATACGTTGTAGTCAGAATGGATCACTATTTAATTAAATATGTTCTAGTCAGAATGGATCACTATTTAATTATATATGTTGTAATCAGAATGGATCACTATTTAATTATGTATGTTGTAGTCAGAATGGATAAATATTTAATTACATATGTTGTAGTCAGAATGGATCACTATTTAATTATATACGTTGTAGTCAGAATGGATCACTATTTAATTAGCTATGTTGTAGTAAGAATGGATCACTATTTAATTAAATATGTTGTAGTCAGAATGGATCACTATTTAATTATATATGTTGTAGTCAGAATGGATCACTATTTAATTATCTATGTTGTATTCAGAATGGATCACTATTAAATTATCTATGTTGTAGTCAGAATGGATCACTATTTAATTATATATTTTGTAGTCAGAATGGATCATTATTTAATTACATATGTTGTAGTCAGAATGGATCACTATTTAATTAGCTATGTTGTAGTCAGAAAGGATCACTATTTAATTAAATATGTTCTAGTCAGAATGGATCACTATTTAATTATATATGCTGTAGTCAGAATGGATCACTATTTAACTATATATGTTGTAGTCAGAATGGATCACTATTTAATTATATATGTTGTAGTCAGAATGGATCACTATTTAATTATCTATGTTGTAGTCAGAATGGATCACTATTTAATTAGCTATGTTGTAGTCAGAATGGATCACTATTTAATTATCTATGTTGTAGTCAGAATGGATCACTATTTAGTTATATATGTTGTAGTCAGAATGGAACACTATATAATTATGTATGTTGTAGTCAGAAAGGATCACCATTTAATTCAATATGTTCTAGTCAGAATGGATCACTATTTAATTATATATGTTGTAGTCAGAATGGATCACTATTTAATTATCTATGTTGTAGTCAGAATGGATAACTATTTAATTATCTATGTTGTAGTCAGAATGGATCACTATTTAGTTATATATGTTGTAGTCAGAATGGATCACTATTTAATTATGTATGTTGTAGTCAGATTTGATAAATATTTAAATACATATGTTGTAGGCAGAATGGATCACTATTTAATTATATATGTTGTAGTCAGAATGGATCACTATTTAATTATCTATGTTGTAGTCAGAATGGATCACAATTTAATTACATATGTTGTAGTCAGAATGGATTACTATTTAATTATATATGTTGTAGTCAGAATGGATCACAATTTAATTATATATGTTGTAGTCAGAATGGATCACTATTTAATTATCTATGTTGTAGTCAGAATGGATCACAATTTAATTACATATGTTGTAGTCAGAATGGATTACTATTTAATTATATATGTTGTAGTCAGAATGGATCACAATTTAATTATCTATGTTGTAGTCAGAATGGATAACTATTTACAGTGGGGAAAAAAAGTATTTAGTCAGCCACCAATTGTGCAAGTTCTCTCACTTAAAAAGATGAGAGAGGCCTGTAATTTTCATCATAGGTACACTTCAACTATGACAGACAAAATGAGGAAAAAAAATCTGGAAAATCACATTGTAGGATTTTTTATGCATTTATTTGCAAATTATGGTGGAAAATAAGTATTTGGTCAATAACAAAAGTTTATCTCAATACTTTGTTATATACCCTTTGTTGGCAATGACAGAGGTCAAACGTTTTCTGTAAGTCTTCACAAGGTTTTCACACACTGTTGCTGGTATTTTGGCCCATTCCTCCATGCAGATCTCCTCTAGAGCAGTGATGTTTTGGGGCTGTCGCTGGGCAACACGGACTTTCAAAGATTTTCTATGGGGTTGAGATCTGGAGACTGGCTAGGCCACTCCAGGACCTTGAAATGCTTCTACGAAGCCACTCCTTCGTTGCCCGGGCGGTGTGTTTGGGATCATTGTCATGCTGAAAGACCCAGCCACGTTTCATCTTCAATGCCCTTGCTGATGGAAGGAGGTTTTCACTCAAAATCTCACGATACATGGCCCCATTCATTCTTTCCTTTACACGGATCAGTCGTCCTGGTCCCTTTGCAGAAAACAGCCCCAAAGCATGATGTTTCCACCCCCATGCTTCACAGTAGGTATGGTGTTCTTTGGGCGCAACTCAGCATTCTTTGTCCTCCAAACACGACGAGTTGAGTTTTTACCAAAAAGTTATATTTTGGTTTCATCTGACATTCTCCCAATCCTCATCTGGATCATCCAAATGCTCTCTAGCAAACTTTAGACGGGCCTGAACATGTACTGGCTTAAGCAGGGGGACACGTCTGGCACTGCAGGATTTGAGTCCCTGGCGGCGTAGGTGTGTTACTGATGGTAGGCTTTGTTACTTTGGTCCCAGCTCTCTGCAGGTCATTCACTAGGTCCCCACGTGTGGTTCTGGGATTTTTGCTCACCTTTCTTGTGATCATTTTGACCACAGGGTGAGATCTTGCGTGGAGCCCCAGATCGAGGAACATTATCAGTGGTCTTGTATGTCTTCCATTTCCTAATAATTGCTCCCACAGTTGATTTCTTCAAACCAAGCTGCTTACCTATTGCAGATTCAGTCTTCCCAACCTGGTGCAGGTCTACAATTTTGTTTCTGGTGTCCTTTGACAGCTCTTTGGTCTTTGCCATAGTGGAGTTTGGAGTGTGACTGTTTGAGGTTGTGGACAGGTGTCTTTTATACTGATAACAAGTTCAAACAGGTGCCATTAATACAGGTAATGAGTGGAGGACAGAGGAGCCTCTTAAAGAAGAAGTTACAGGTCTGTGAGAGCCAGAAATCTTGCTTGTTTGTATGTGACCAAATACTTATTTTCCACCATTATTTGCAAATAAATTCATAAAAAATCCTACAATGTGATTTTCCAGATTTTTTTCCCTCATTTTGTCTGTCATAGTTGAAGTGTACCTATGATGAAAATTACAGGCCTCTCTCATCTTTTTAAGTGAGAGAACTTGCACAATTGGTGGCTGACTAAATACTTTTTTTCCCCACTATAATTATCTATGTTGTAGTCAGAATGGACCACTATTTAGTTATGTATGTTGTAGTCAGAATTGATAAATATTTAATTACATATGTTGTAGGCAGAATGGATCACTATTTAATTATATACGTTGTAGTCAGAATGGATCACTATTTAATTATATACGTTGTATTCAGAATGGATCACTATTTAATTATATATGTTCTAGTCAGAATGGATCACTATTTAATTATATATGTTGTAATCAGAATGGATCACTATTTAATTATCTATGTTGTAGTCAGAATGGATCACTATTTAATTATATATGTTGTAGTCAGAATGGATCACTATTTAATTATATATGTTGTAGTCAGAATGGATCACTATTTAATTATATATGTTGTAGTCAGAATGGATCACTATTTAATTATATATGTTGTAGTCAGAATGGATCACTATTTAATTATGTATGTTGTAGTCAGAATGGATAACTATTTAATTACATATGTTGTAGTCAGAATGGATCACTATTTAATTATATATGTTGTAGTCAGAATGGATCACTATTTAATTACATATGTTGTAGTCAGAATGGATCACTATTTAATTATATATGTTGTAGTTAGAATGGATCACTATTTAATTATATATGTTGTAGTCAGAATGGATCACTAATTAATTATATATGTTGTAGTCAGAATGGATCACTATTTAATTATATATGTTGTAATCAGAATGGATCACTATTTAATTATCTATGTTGTAGTCAGAATGGATCACTATTTAATTATGTATGTTGTAGTCAGAATGGATAAATATTTAATTACATATGTTGTAGTCAGAATGGATCACTATTTAATTATATACATTGTAGTCAGAATGGATCACTATTTAATTAGCTATGTTGTAGTAAGAATGGATCACTATTTAATTAAATATGTTCTAGTCAGAATGGATCACTATTTAATTATATATGTTGTAGTCAGAATGGATCACTATTTAATTACATATGTTGTAGTCAGAATGGATCACTATTTAATTATTTATGTTGTAGTCAGAATGGATCACTATTTAATTATATATGTTGTAGTCAGAATGGATCACTATTTAATTAAATATGTTCTAGTCAGAATGGATCACTATTTAATTATATATGTTGTAGTCAGAATGGATCACTATTTAATTATGTATGTTGTAGTCAGAATGGATAAATATTTAATTACATATGTTGTAGTCAGAATGGATCACTATTTAATTATATATGTTGTAGTCAGAATGGATCACTATTTAATTAGCTATGTTGTAGTCAGAATGGATCACTATTTAATTAAATATGTTGTAGTCAGAATGGATCACTATTTAATTATGTATGTTGTAGTCAGAATGGATCACTATTTAATTACATATGTTGTAGTCAGAATGGATCACTATTTAATTATATGTTGTAGTCAGAATGGATCACTATTTAATTATATATGTTGTAGTCAGAATGGATCACTATTTAATTAAATATGTTCTAGTCAGAATGGATCACTATTTAATTATATATGTTGTAGTCAGAATGGATCACTATTTAATTATGTATGTTGTAGTCAGAATGGATAAATATTTAATTACATATGTTGTAGTCAGAATGGATCACTATTTAATTATATGTTGTAGTCAGAATGGATCACTATTTAATTAGCTTTGTTGTAGTAAGAATGGATCACTATTTAATTAAATATGTTCTAGTCAGAATGGATCACTATTTAATTATATATGTTGTAGTCAGAATGGATCACTATTTAATTATCTATGTTGTAGTCAGAATGGATCACTATTAAATTATCTATGTTGTAGTCAGAATGGATCACTATTTAATTATATATTTTGTAGTCAGAATGGATCAATATTTAATTACATATGTTGTAGTCAGAATGGATCACTATTTAATTAGCTATGTTGTAGTCAGAAAGGATCACTATTTAATTAAATATGTTCTAGTCAGAATGGATCACTATTTAATTATATATGCTGTAGTCAGAATGGATCACTATTTAATTATATATGTTGTAGTCAGAATGGATCACTATTTAATTATATATGTTGTAGTCAGAATGGATCACTATTTAATTATATATGTTGTAGTCAGAATGGATCACTATTTAATTAGCTATGTTGTAGTCAGAATGGATCACTATTTAATTATCTATGTTGTAGTCAGAATGGATCACTATTTAGTTATATATGTTGTAGTCAGAATGGAACACTATATAATTATGTATGTTGTAGTCAGAATGGATCACTATTTAATTCAATATGTTCTAGTCAGAATGGATCACTATTTAATTATATATGTTGTAGTCAGAATGGATCACTATTTAATTATATATGTTGTAGTCAGAATGGATCACTATTTAATTATCTATGTTGTAGTCAGAATGGATCACTATTTAGTTATATATGTTGTAGTCAGAATGGATCACTATTTAATTATGTATGTTGTAGTCAGAATTGATAAATATTTAAATTACATATGTTGTAGGCAGAATGGATCACTATTTAATTATATACGTTGTAGTCAGAATGGATCACTATTTAATTATATATGTTGTAGTCAGAATGGATCACTATTTAATTATATACGTTGTAGTCAGAATGGATCACTGTTTAATTAAATATGTTCTAGTCAGAATGGATCACTATTTAATTATGTATGTTGTAGTCAGAATGGATCACTATTTAATTATATATGTTGTAGTCAGAATGGATCACTATTTAATTATATATGTTGTAGTCAGAATGGATCACTATTTAATTATATATGTTGTAGTCAGAATGGATCACTATTTAATTAGCTATGTTGTAGTCAGAATGGATCACTATTTAATTAAATATGTTGTAGTCAGAATGGATCACTATTTAATTATATATGTTGTAGTCAGAATGGATCACTATTTAATTATATATGTTGTAGTCAGAATGGATCACTATTTAATTATATATGTTGTAGTCAGAATGGATCACTATTTAATTATATACGTTGTAGTCAGAATGGATCACTATTTAATTAAATATGTTCTAGTCAGAATGGATCACTATTTAATTATATATGTTGTAGTCAGAATGGATCACTATTTAATTATATATGTTGTAGTCAGAATGGATCACTATTTAATTATATATGTTGTAGTCAGAATGGATCACTATTTAATTACATATGTTGTAGTCAGAATGGATCACTATTTAATTATATACGTTGTAGTCAGAATGGATCACTATTTAATTATATGTTGTAGTCAGAATGGATCACTATTTAATTATATATGTTGTAGTCAGAATGGATCACTATTTAATTATATATGTTGTAGTCAGAATGGATCACTATTTAATTATCTATGTTGTAGTCAGAATGGATCACTATTTAATTATCTATGTTGTAGTCAGAATGGATCACTATTTAATTATATATGTTGTAGTCAGAATGGATCACTATTTAATTACATATGTTGTAGTCAGAATGGATCACTATTTAATTAGCTATGTTGTAGTCAGAATGGATCACTATTTAATTATATATGTTGTAGTCAGAATGGATCACTATTTAATTATATATGTTGTAGTCAGAATGGATCACTATTTAATTATATATGTTGTAGTCAGAATGGATCACTATTTAATTATATATGTTGTAGTCAGAATGGATCACTATTTAATTATATATGTTGTAGTCAGAATGGATCACTATTTAATTAGCTATGTTGTAGTCAGAATGGATCACTATTTAATTAAATCTATGTTGTAGTCAGAATGGATCACTATTTAATTATATATGTTGTAGTCAGAATGGATCACTATTTAATTATGTATGTTGTAGTCAGAATGGATCACTATTTAATTCAATATGTTGTAGTCAGAATGGATCACTATTTAATTATATATGTTGTAGTCAGAATGGATCACTATTTAATTATCTATGTTGTAGTCAGAATGGATAACTATTTAATTATCTATGTTGTAGTCAGAATGGATCACTATTTAGTTATATATGTTGTAGTCAGAATGGATCACTATTTAATTATGTATGTTGTAGTCAGATTTGATAAATATTTAAATACATATGTTGTAGGCAGAATGGATCACTATTTAATTATATACGTTGTAGTCAGAATGGATCACTATTTAATTATATATGTTGTAGTCAGAATGGATCACTATTTAATTATATACGTTGTAGTCAGAATGGATCACTGTTTAATTAAATATGTTCTAGTCAGAATGGATCACTATTTAATTATATATGTTGTAATCAGAATGGATCACTATTTAATTATCTATGTTGTAGTCAGAATGGATCACTATTTAATTATGTATGTTGTAGTCAGAATGGATCACTATTTAATTATATACGTTGTAGTCAGAATGGATCACTATTTAATTAGCTATGTTGTAGTAAGAATGGATCACTATTTAATTAAATATGTTCTAGTCAGAATGGATCACTATTTAATTATGTATGTTGTAGTCAGAATGGATAAATATTTAATTACATATGTTGTAGTCAGAATGGATCACTATTTAATTATTTACGTTGTAGTCAGAATGGATCACTATTTAATTATATACGTTGTAGTCAGAATGGATCACTATTTAATTAAATATGTTCTAGTCAGAATGGATCACTATTTAATTATATATGTTGTAGTCAGAATGGATCACTATTTAATTATATATTTTGTAGTCAGAATGGATCAATATTTAATTACATATGTTGTAGTCAGAATGGATCACTATTTAATTAGCTATGTTGTGGTCAGAAAGGATCACTATTTAATTAAATATGTTCTAGTCAGAATGGATCACTATTTAATTATATATGCTGTAGTCAGAATGGATAACTATTTAATTATATTTGTTGTAGTCAGAATGGATCACTATTTAATTATATATGTTGTAGTCAGAATGGATCACTAATTAATTATATATGTTGTAGTCAGAATGGATCACTATTTAATTAGCTATGTTGTAGTCAGAATGGATCACTATTTAATTACATATTTTGTAGTCAGAATGGATCACTATTTAATTAGCTATGTTGTGGTCAGAAAGGATCACTATTTAATTAAATATGTTCTAGTCAGAATGGATCACTATTTAGTTATATATGCTGTAGTCAGAATGGATCACTATTTAATTATATTTGTTGTAGTCAGAATGGATCACTATTTAATTATATATGTTGTAGTCAGAATGGATCACTAATTAATTATATATGTTGTAGTCAGAATGGATCACTATTTAATTAGCTATGTTGTAGTCAGAATGGATCACTATTTAATTATATATGCTGTAGTCAGAATGCATCACTATTTAATTATATATGTTGTAGTCAGAATGGATCACTATTTAATTATCTATGTTGTAGTCAGAATGGATAACTATTTAATTATCTATGTTGTAGTCAGAATGGATCACTATTTAGTTATATATGTTGTAGTCAGAATGGATCACTATATAATTATATATGTTGTAATCAGAATGGATCACTATTTAATTATCTATGTTGTAGTCAGAATGGATCACTATTTAATTATATATGTTGTAGTCAGAATGGATCACTATTTAATTATCTATGTTGTAGTCAGAATGGATAACTATTTAATTATCTATGTTGTAGTCAGAATGTATCACTATTTAATTATATATGTTGTAGTCAGAATGGATCACTATTTAATTAAATATGTTCTAGTCAGAATGGATCACTATTTAATTATATATGTTGTAGTCAGAATGGATCACTATTTAATTATCTATGTTGTAGTCAGAATGGATCACT
This sequence comes from Brachymystax lenok tsinlingensis, assembly GCA_030435695.1. NCBI lineage: Eukaryota > Metazoa > Chordata > Actinopteri > Salmoniformes > Salmonidae > Brachymystax > Brachymystax lenok. The sequence continues at coordinate 4,827,643 of CM059793.1, forward strand.
ATTTAATTATATATGCTGTAGTCAGAATGGATCACTATTTAATTATATATGTTGTAGTCAGAATGGATCACTATTTAATTATCTATGTTGTAGTCAGAATGGATAACTATTTAATTATCTATGTTGTAGTCAGAATGTATCACTATTTAATTATATATGTTGTAGTCAGAATGGATCACTATTTAATTAAATATGTTCTAGTCAGAATGGATCACTATTTAATTATATATGTTGTAGTCAGAATGGATCACTATTTAATTATCTATGTTGTAGTCAGAATGGATCACTATTTAATTATCTATGTTGTATTCAGAATGGATCACTATTTAATTATATATGTTGTAGTTAGACCTTTAAAATAATTTAAAGTGGGCGATCAAACTTTTGGAGCCAAAAAGAGCCACGCCCCCAAAAATTGGCAGTTGGCCTATGGTAATTTAAATAGCCTTTCTAGACCCGACCAGGGCTTTTGGCACTTCTAGGTTGCTCCGCAGTAGCCGGCAAGCAGATCTTGTGACTTCACACTCCAAACCAGACACAGGGGTCCTGGGTGAACCTGCTTTGTGAGCCGTGCAGGGTGATCCATCCTGAAATGAAAACTGCACTACGGAATAATTTAGGAAAAAGGATCCCGGCTTGTATTTGGTAAATACAAATTCTTACAAAAAATGATCACCTTGAGTAAATATTGATGTGTGAAATTTGTGCAATGAGCTCAATATAAATTCAATACATCAACAGGACAGTAGACTGAGATGTCGTGCATTTATCCTCCCCTATTGTTTACCAGGGTGAACACAAATCTATTTTGTGATTTCAATATAAACATGAATCCACAGAAAAACACAAACTAATTCACAAATCCTAATTTATAAACCACTATGAGATTAAAAAAAAATGTAATATGAGTGACCGTGCCTATCAATAAAAACTGTAAGTTGCTTCAATGTGGTGTGTTCTTACACCAATGTTTTAACTTAGAAAGAGTTCAGAAATCAATATTTGGTGGAATAACCATGATTTTCAATCACAGCTTTCATGCGTCTTGGCATGCTCTCCACCAGTCTTTCACATCGATGTTGGGTGACCTTATGCCACTCCTGGCGCAAAGATTCAAGCAGCTTGGCTTTGTTTGATGGCTTGTGACCATCCATCTTCCTCTTGATCACATTCCAGAGGTTTTCAACGGGGTTCAGGTCTGGAGATTGGGCTGGCCATGACAGGGTCTTGGTGTATAACATGAGGTTAGGAGAGGGACTAAGAGAATATTGAGTTTTAATTGGCTCAAAATAAACTGCTCGTCATGCAGCTTCTGACAGCTGATTTGTAATAGCTGTCAACTTAAACACATCGATAGCAATATAGTATAATATGATTAGTTACTGGAATCTCACTAGTAACGATAAGTATACAACATTAGTTGACCTGCGTTACATAAGCACTTCACACGAGTTCACTTCACAGCAGTTCACTTCACACCAGTTCACTTCACACCAGTTCACTTCACACCCGTTCACTTCACAGCAGGTCACTTCACACCAGTTCACTTCACACCAGTCCACTTCACACTAGTTCACTTCACACCAGTTCACTTCACACCCGTTCACTTCACAGCAGGTCACTTCACACTAGTTCACTTCACACCAGTTCACTTCACACCAGTCCACTTCACACCAGTTCACTTCACACCAGTTCACTTCACACCCGTTCACTTCACACCCGTTCACTTCACACCAGTTCACTTCACAGCAGTCCACTTCACACCAGTCCACTTCACACCAGTTCACTTCACAGCAGTTCACTTCACACCAGTTCACTTCACACCAGTTCACTTCACACCCGTTCACTTCACAGCAGGTCACTTCACACCAGTTCACTTCACACCAGTTCACTTCACACCCGTTCACTTCACAGCAGGTCACTTCACACCAGTTCACTTCACAGCAGTTCACTTCACACCAGTTCACTTCACACCAGTTCACTTCACACCAGTCCACTTCACACCAGTTCACTTCACACCAGTTCACTTCACACCCGTTCACTTCACACCCGTTCACTTCACACCAGTTCACTTCACAGCAGTCCACTTCACACCAGTCCACTTCACACCAGTTCACTTCACAGCAGTTCACTTCACACCAGTTCACTTCACACCAGTTCACTTCACACCCGTTCACTTCACAGCAGGTCACTTCACACCAGTTCACTTCACACCAGTTCACTTCACACCCGTTCACTTCACACCAGTTCACTTCACACCAGTTCACTTCACACCCGTTCACTTCACAGCAGGTCACTTCACACCAGTCCACTTCACAGCAGTCCACAACCTACAAATACAGAACACATCAGTGAGATTTTGAGTGCTCAGAGTTTCTATGCATGAAATATCTCTCAACCGTATTTCCTTTACCTGTCCGTTTTTTTCGATTTCAGTTATGGATCAGAATACATTATTTTCCACCATAAGGGCATGATCTCTCCGCAACGAATGTCAGCAGCTTGCAACATGCTTTTCTACCCAACAGGCAGGGCTGTAACAACAGGCAGAGCTGTAACAACAGGCAGGGCTGTAACAAGCTTCGTTGAATGACCAGCCAAACAAAAGGCAGGGCTGTAACAAGCGTCGTTGAATGACCAGCCAAACAACAGGCAGGGCTGTAACAAGCCGTTGAATGACCAGCCAAACAACAGGCAGGGCTGTAACAAGCTTCGTTGAATGACCAGCCAAACAACAGGCAGGGCTGTAACAAGCTTCGTTGAATGACCAGCCAAACAACAGGCAGGGCTGTAACAAGCTTCGTTGAATGACCAGCCAAACAACAGGCAGGGCTGTAACAACAGGCAGAGAAACCATCATAACAGCTGTGTTTGTTACTGAAGAAGATGTGATTGTGATGATATGTTCTCGTTCTCCTGCATTAGGGCCGTCTCTCGGTGCTGTGGCACTGACCTCTTACTTTCCCAGTCTCATTTTTTGCAAGGCATGCTGGGTAGGCGGTTATGCATCGCTTAATGCCATCGTCTCTTTCCCAGAGTGGCTCTACACATTCTCCAGCAACCTTGCAGTTTGACCTCCGTCATGACTGGGCAAATTGGAGATCTGTTCTCCCTTTCGAAAAAAGAGACAGAGAGATAAAATAGAAAAACAAACTCCTTCAGGCGAAATAATATGTATCTCTTAAAGGACGATTAGTCATGATCGTGGGTGTTTGACAAGTTACTAAAGGAAACTCAGTCACGACTCTTGTAAGAGTATGGAGTTCAGAACTTACTTGTGTTAAAAGTAAAGAAATGTAAATATGTGTACAAAATCTACCAAAAAGAATCCTCTTGTTATGTAGAATTGTATTTAGCAAATCATTTTAGCAATTATGATTACAAGGTCCCACATTTTGGGGGGGGCATAATTTAAATCCAATAAATTGGCAAAAATGATAAACAAGATACCATCATGTTATGGCCATTGTGATTTCATGACGCATCAAAAAAAATGAATAGCATTGCTAAATGTAAATATTTCTATCCAATTTCACAAACTTTCCTATTGTACGGCTGTGAGGACAGTGTTTTGTACGTCTGTGAGGACAGTGTTTTGTACGGCTGTGAGGACAGTGGTTTGTATGGCTGTGAGGACAGTGTTTTGTACGGCTGTGAGAAGAGTGTTTTGTACAGATGTGCAAACAGTGTTTTGTACTGCTGTGAGGACAGTGTTTTGTACAGCTGTGAGGACAGTGGTTTGTACGGCTGTGAGGACAGTGTTTTGTACAGCTGTGCAAACAGTGTTTTGTACAGCTGTGAGGACAGTGTTTTGTACGGCTGTGAGGACAGTGTTTTGTACAGCTGTGAGGACAGTGGTTTGTACGGCTGTGAGGACAGTGGTTTGTACAGCTGTGCAAACAGTGTTTTGTACGGCTGTGAGGACAGTGTTTTGTACGTCTGTGAGGACAGTGTTTTGTACGTCTGTGAGGACAGTGTTTTGTACAGCTGTGCAAACAGTGTTTTGTACGGCTGTGAGGACAGTGTTTTGTACGTCTGTGAGGACAGTGTTTTGTACGGCTGTGAGGACAGTGTTTTGTACGTGTGTGAGGACAGTGTTTTGTACGTCTGTGAGGACAGTGTTTTGTACGGCTGTGAGGACAGTGGTTTGTACGGCTGTGAGGACAGTGTTTTGTACGGCTGTGAGGACAGTGTTTTGTACGGCTGTGAGGACAGTGGTTTGTACGGCTGTGCGAACAGTGTGATGGGATAATAAGAATGACAGCAATAATTAAATAATGTTCCACAACCAACTGTCCAACTCTCTCAAGCCTCATCAAACAATGTGTGTGACCCTCTGGGACCCTCTGGGACCCTCTGGGACCTTCTGGGACCCTCTGGGACCCTCTGGGAGTTCTTGTGTATATGTATATTTTTTTGCAAGACGTGTTTATTAGCTAGTGTTTGTGTATTCGGCAGTGGAGCTGAGAATTGAGAGCGTTGTGCTCCCTGCTGAGCCAGTACCCCTTTCGAGCAGAACACCAGACGGAGAGAGGATTTCTGGTCTGGGAAGCAACACCAAGCCCGAGCTAACCAACCCACTCACTGTTAATTAAGGGCCCGGCACCCTTCCCCTGCCCCAGCATGAGTGCCTGTCCTGTGGGGACTGTTTCAACCAGGCCCCCAGGCTCTGCTGCCTGAGCAGGCCTCAGGGGGGCACTGGCTCACTGAGTGGGGCAGCGAAGCATGGACTTAATGTGCTTCATTTCTTCTTTTTTTTTTAACCAAACTAAGCCTTCCCTTCTTATTTCCACCAGCATCAGGGTCTACTGGTCACACTACTTAAGTGGCAATTAAGAACCAGAGAGATCAAAGTGGCGTCTATTAAAGAGGAAACCCGCTCTGGAGAGCAAAAGAACAGACAGGGTGATGTAATAGGAAGCTGACCACTGCAACCATACCGAAGGTTAACTTATCAAATAAAACATTGTCTTAAAAATGGGTTAAAGACAATCACATTGACACAACTGTCCTTAGCCCAATTGCTGTTATTCTGGAAGGTATAACTGTGGTAATGTGTTCACAATGATAGGAAGCATACTCCAATTCAGCTGGGAACCTTTTCCTCTACCAGGTTGTGGAAGGAAGAAAAAAACAAGAAGCTTACCGGGATATCAAACTGACTGGGGATTCCAGCTACTCTGAGTCACCGTGGGATTGGCTGTATCTGCACTCATCTCCATCAGCCTGTCAGAAGAACAAAGTAACAGAAACAACTACAACAAAATCAGAGAGAAACACATTTCATCCCCCCTTGCCTTCATTCTTTGGTTTTCTCCCTGGCGGTAATTCAACGCAAATCTATCTGCGGTCAAACATTTCAGAAATCAAATGGGCCATTACTGAGTAAAAAATGTAATTTGCCAACAGCTAATACAAACCCTCCCACTGGGCACACCACATCATTTCAAGGTGGAAATGTGGGTAATGTTTGGTTAAGACGTTGATCAATGAGATTTAAATAAAACTTTAATTCCCCCCGACTCAAAAAAGACAGCCAAAAAGTTTGTTGAATTCCCAATGTGTTATCACTATGTATGCTTTCAAACCATCCTAAAAGCGTAACAAAGTTCAAATGGGAAATGTCAGATATCTTGTGTATTTAGACAACAACTGAATGTGTTATCAGTGTGCTTCATCTAACAGCGGTACCAAATGACCTGGACGGTCAGGTGAGTCTACGTTCATGGTGATAGTGCAGAGGGATCAATGCTGTTGGAGATTCAAGCTCAGATATTTAAATCGGTGAAGACCTCCACAGACCTCAGGCCCGTTGCGTCTCTGACATGCACGCTTTCTATGACTACATAGTAAGTGGTCATGGATGCGCTACTCATTTTTTTTAAGGTTGAATTAAAACGGATACGTTAGTTTGTAAGATAAAGCCTTCAGGTTAAGGCTATTTACTTTGTTACAAAAGTCATGTCGAATTGGGTTTGGTTGACAACACAATCAAACATCAACATTTAAAAGAGATGTCTCTAATTATTGGATAGTTTTATCTGAGCCACTGGCTTAATCTTTTTCTGTAACATTTATTTATTAATATTATTTTTGGTTAAATTGGAGACACGAATCCAACAAATAATTTGTTAACTAGCCGACACGTTAATAGTCTTATTTACTGTATAGTAAAAGTAGTATTTAATTGTGTTTTGTTGTCAACACAAACAAATAGTAACATTTGTTTTTTCACCTAATGTACCCGTTGACTGTAATGTGATTTGTTTTTCACCTACTGTACCCATTGACTGTAATGTTATTTGTTTTTCACCTACTGTACCCATTGACTGTAATGTGATTTGTTTTTCACCTACTGTACCCGTTGACTGTAATGTGATTTGTTTTTCACCTACTGTACCCATTGACTGTAATGTGATTTGTTTTTCACCTACTGTACCCATTGACTGTAATGTTATTTGTTTTTCACCTACTGTACCCATTGACTGTAATGTTATTTGTTTTTCACCTACTGTACCCATTGACTGTAATGTGATTTGTTTTTCACCTACTGTACCCATTGACTGTAATGTTATTTGTTTTTCACCTACTGTACCCATTGACTGTAATGTGATTTGTTTTTCACCTACTGTACCCATTGACTGTAATGTGATTTGTTTTTCACCTACTGTACCCATTGACTGTAATGTGATTTTTTTTTCTTCATATTTACTTCTTAATGACCACTACAGAGGATAATTTAGCACTAACAATAAAAGATAAATAACAATATATTTTTTTAATTCCTTGGTAACCTTTTGTTTGTCTCAGGAGGAAGTTAGTGTTTAGGCCTGTATGGATTGTCTATTTTTCAGTTGAACCCTGAGTTGAATTGAAACATTAAGCTGTTGACGACTTCGCAAATACTACTTGGGGGAACGACTTCAAAATCAAATCAAATCAATGCAATCAAATTGTATTTGTTCACACGTGCCGAATAAAACACCTTACCACTCAGGGTTCCCTACAGTAACTGGTTTGAATCAAGGCTGTATCACATCCGGACGTGATTGGCAGTCCCATAGAGCGGTGCACAATTGGCCCAGCGTTGTCCAGGGTAGGCCATCATTGTAAATAATATTTTTTTTATTAACTGACTTGAAGAGTTTTTATGAAGTGAGTAAGACAAATAAACTAAACAAACTGAAGGAAAAATAGCAACACAACAAAATAACAATGTGGAGGCTATATACAAGGTGTACGGGTCGAGTCAATGTGCGGGGGTTACAGGTTAGTCGAGGTAATTGAGGCAATATGTAGGTAGAGGTAAAGTGACTATTCAGAGATAATAAACAGAGAGTAGCAGCAGCGTATGTGAAGAGTGTGAAGGAATGTGAATGTATGTCTGTGTGTGTGTGTGTGTCCGTGTGTGTTGGTGTGTTGGTGTGTCAGTGTACAACATGTGACTGTGTGGTTAGAGTCCAGTGAGCCTGTGCAAAAAATAACAAAATTAAGGGTCAATGCAACGTTGAATCTATTTAGTTATTAAGTGATCTCTCAATAATCAAGATAGCATATTGGTAGTAGTCAGTGACAAATATCAAAGCTAAGCTGGGCTATGTTAAAACCCTAGATGGAAGACCAAATGGATAGCTGTAGATAGAGCAACTCTCCAGTACGAGGTGCTGGATGGAAGACCAAATGGATAGCTGTAGATAGAGCAACTCTCCTGTACGAGGTGCTGGATGGAAGACCACATGGATAGCTGTAGATAGAGCAACTCTCCTGTACGAGGTGCTGGATGGAAGACCAAATGGATAGCTGTAGATAGAGCAACTCTCCAGTAAGAGGTGCTGGATGGAAGACCAAATGGATAGCTGTAGATAGAGCAACTCTCCTGTACGAGGTGCTGGATGGAAGACCAAATGGATAGCTGTAGATAGAGCAACTCTCCAGAGGCGCTGGATGGATATTGTTCGATATCTTTAGATAGGGTTACATAGAGTTAGGTAGGGTTACATAGAGTTAGGCAGGGTTACATAGAGTTAGATAGGGTTACATAGAGTTAGATAGGGTTACATAGAGTTAGGTAGAGTTAGGTAGGGTTACATAGAGTTAGATATAGTTATGGTTACATAGGTTTAGATAGGGTTATTTTGAGTTAGGGTTAGGATTATATAGGGCTACATAGAGTTAGATATAGTTATTTTGGGTTAGGGTTAAGGTTTTATAGGGTTACATAGAGTTAGATATAGTTATTTTGGATTAGGGTTAGATATGGTTACATAGAGTTCGATAGTTATTTTGGGTTAGGGTTAGATATGGTTACATAGAGTTAGATAGTTATTTTGGGTTAGGGTTAGATATGGTTACATAGAGTGTGTGTGTGTGTGTGTGTAGTACGTGTTTGTGTGTGTGTGTGTGTGTGTGGTACATGTGTGTGGTATTTGTGTGTGTGTGGTATGTGTGTGTGTGTGTGTGTGGTACGTGTGTGTGGTACGTGTGTGACCTGCCAGTGTTCCATGTCTGAATATTATTCCTAGTGTTATTCTTAGTGCTATTCCTAGTGCTATTCCTAGTGTTATTCCTAGTGTTATTCCTAGTGTTATTCCTGGTGTTATTTTAGTGCTATTCCTAGTGCTATTCCTAGTGCTATTCCTAGTGTTATTCCTAGTGTTATTCCTAGTGTTATTCTTAGTGCTATTCCTAGTGCTATTCCTAGTGCTATTCCTAGTGTTATTCCTAGTGTTATTCCTAGTGCTATTCCTAGTGCTATTCTTAGTGTTATTCCTAGTGTTATTCTTAGTGCTATTCCTAGTACTATTCCTAGTGTTATTCCTAGTGCTATTCCTAGTGCTATTCCCAGTGTTATACCCAGTGTTATTCTTAGTGCTATTCCTAGTGCTATTCCTAGTGCTATTCCTAGTGCTATTCCTAGTGTTATTCTTAGTGCTATTCCTAGTGCTATTCTAGTGTTATTCCTAGTGCTATTCCTGGTGTTATTTTAGTGCTATTCCTAGTGCTATTCCTAGTGCTATTCCTAGTGTTATTCCTAGTGTTATTCCTAGTGTTATTCTTAGTGCTATTCCTAGTGCTATTCCTAGCGCTATTCCTAGCGTTATTCCCAGTGTTATTCCTAGTGTTATTCCCAGTGCTATTCCCAGTGCTATTCCTAGCGCTATTCCTAGTGTTATTCCCAGTGTTATTCCCAGTGCTATTCCTAGTGTTTTTCCCAGTGCTATTCGTAGTGCTATTCCTAGCACTATTCCTAGCGTTATTCCCAGTGCTATTCCCAGTGCTATTCCCAGTGTTATTCTCAGTGCTATTCCTAGTGCTATTCCTTTGTTATTCCCAGTGTTATTCCTAGTGCTTTTCCTAGTGCTATTCCTAGTGCTATTCCCAGTGCTATTCCCAGTGTTATTCCTAGTGTTATTCCTAGTGCTATTCCTAGTGCTATTCCTAGTGCTATTCCTAGTGTTATTCCTAGTGCTATTCCTAGTGCTGTTCCTAGTGCTATTCCTAGTGCTATTCCTAGAGTTATTCCTAGTGCTATTCCTAGTGCTATTCCTAGTGCTATTCCTAGTGCTATTCCTAGTGTTATTCCTAGTGTTATTCCCAGTGTTATTCCCAGTGCTATTCCTTGTGTTTTTCCCAGTGCTATTCGTAGTGCTATTCCTAGTGTTATTCCTAGTGCTATTCCCAGTGCTATTCCCAGTGTTATTGTCAGTGCTATTCCTAGTGCTATTCCTAGTGCTATTCCTAGTGTTATTCCCAGTGCTATTCCTAGTGCTATTCCTAGTGTTATTCCTAGTGCTATTCCTAGTGCTATTCCTAGTGCTATTCCTAGTGTTATTCCTAGTGCTATTCCTAGTGCTATTCCTAGTGCTATTCCTAGTGCTGTTCCTAGTGTTGTTCCTAGTGCTATTCCTAGTGCTATTCCTAGTGCTATTCCTAGTGCTATTCCTAGTGCTATTCCTAGTGCTGTTCCTAGTGTTGTTCCTAGTGCTATTCCTATTGCTATTCCTAGTGCTATTCCTATTGCTATTCCTAGTGCTATGCCTAGTGCTATTCCTAGTGTTATTCCTAATGCTATTCCTAGTGTTATTCCTAGTGCTATTCCTAGTGCTATTCCTAGTGTTATTCCTAGTGCTATTCCTAGTGCTATTCCTAGTGCTATTCCTAGTGCTGTTCCTATTGTTTTTCCTAGTGCTATTCCTATTGCTATTCCTAGTGCTATTCCTATTGCTATTCCTAGTGCTGTTCCTATTGTTTTTCCTAGTGCTATTCCTATTGCTATTCCTAGTGCTATTCCTATTGCTATTCCTAGTGCTATTCCTAGTGCTATTCCTAGTGTTATTCCTAGTGCTATTTCTAGTGCTATTCCTATTGCTGTTCCTATTGTTTTTCCTAGTGCTATTCCTATTGCTATTCCTAGTGCTATTCCTAGTGCTATTCCTAGTGCTATTCCTAGTGTTATTCCTAGTGCTATTTCTAGTGCTATTCCTATTGCTAAGACCACCTGTCCTGCCCCCCAACAGATACAGAAAATGGGTTAATTAAAAAGTTGACAATAAACAGTGTTTAACTGTTGTTTGGGAACTTGGAGAACGTGTGTTGTGCCCGTCCTTTGTGAAGAGCAGTGTCATTTCCCCTTGAGTCTGTTGAGAGCAACAGCCCATGACACAGTCGTAACTGTCTAGTTAGGGTCCTAAACAGACACATTTTTCAGCATTTATTTGGCCGCCGTGTCCCTTATATTCCAAAACTGTCTGGAGGCCTCGGCAGTGACAGTAAGAGAACATGTGTTGATATATGTGTCTGACGCGCAGCAGATGCACCCTGGGAGAAAGTGTGTACTGTGAGAGAGAAAGAGAGCAAGAGAGAGGGAGAGAGAACGAAATAGAGAGAGAGAGTGTGTCATGTGTGTGTGTGTGTGTGTGTGTGTGTGTGTGTGTGTGTGTGTGTGTGTGTGTGTGTGTGTGTGTGTGCGTGTGCGTGTGCGTGTGCGTGTGCGTGTGTGTGTGTGTGTACGTGTGTGTGTACGTGTGTGTGTACGTGTGTGTGTGTGTGTGTGTGCGTGTGTTTGTGTGGAGGGAATGAAGAGAGACTTTTGGCATGTCTCGTCTGTCTGGCTGTTGAAGGGATTGTCTTTCGGTGTGGAGGCATGTTTCGCCTGTCTAGATGTTGAATGGTTTGTCTTTCTGTGGGTTGGCATGTCTGATCTGTCTGGGGAAGGGTCTTTCTGTGGGGTGGCATGTCTCATCTGTCTGGCGAAGGGTGTGTCTTTCTGTGGGGTGGTATGTCTCATCTGTCTGGGGAAGGGTCTTTCTGTGGGGTGGTATGTCTCATCTGCCTGGGGAAGGGTCTGTCTTTCTGTGGGGTGGAATACTATTTCCCCGGAATGATTTGTTTCTGGAAAAAATGATGAGCCGAAGCCGTGGCACATCTTCCCATGGATAACACATAGCCCACGTTCTCTCCCATTTACTCAAAATCATCACACTACTGGGAAAAGGATTTCGGATTTCTGACCATGCTTATAATGTGGCTTGTTTTGAAAGGCCTTGAAATGTAGAGGTTAGACATTTCTGCCATTCACGGGAGACTGTGCCAAAATTCTGATTTGTTAAGCATGGGGGATTGATTTCCAGGACAGGTCAATCTCTCAACCCCCGGGACTGCTTTATTGATTGGAATTTGACTGTGGCTCTGGGCGGTTAACATAAATTAGCACACGTCGACGTGTGAAACCAATCCGATGTTTGGTGGGACTTCGCACGTCTTAAGTAACGACAAGTCTTCAGTCTTCCATCTCTAGTCGTAACACCGGACACCGATCTATTAAACATTCAAGTGCTGAAGATTCCTGGGTGTAATAGTGCTACGTCAATGTAACCATTGTCTGGCCTAAGTCTGAATTCTCTGGACTGTTGACTTTAGCTCAAATTTTGCTATAAAATTGGCGTTACACTTAAGTGTCCGAAAAATGGGATTAGCCTTCTGTTCAGGTTAAGGTAAGAAATGTAATCTCCCTCCGCTTTTTGGCATCGTTAAAAATAAAACTTGAGCCGGAGAAATCCGATAAGCACAACAGTCCTATTAATTGCAGTATCAATGGAGTGTGAATTGCCAGTGTTTACGTCGACACCGAGTTGCCTGAGCTGAGTCCTTTGAACTGAATCCAATCCGCCCAGTGACCGTCGGAGAATGATGCTCAAGGATGCTCAATCGCGGTTGGTCGCCATACCACATCCACGTACGCTGCTGGATGTCTGACGCTTGTGGTGCTCCTGACCTCCTGACGCTTAAAATAAAAACTAATTAAGACCTTGGAGGTTGAGTGATGGCTGGGGTTGAGCCTCAGGAGGTCCCCATGTGGTCCCAAGGGTGGGAGTAGAGAGCATGGGGATTGGGGGTTGGGAAAGGGGAGCGAGGGAGTTATGGAGGGCAGGGATCCACACCACATAGGCATCAGGGGGCCATTCGTCATCCTGACAGGCCTGTGGCGTCAAGTGCCAGCGAGTGTGACATTCCTGGGTGAGCGGGGCCACCAGCACCAGAGCCTGCCCTACGCACACACTCCCAGAGCCTGGGACCCGGGGCCACACATCTGGAGGGGAACCCGATCCCTTTCTACAGCCTGGGCGGGCCAGGTGGGGGCCGAGAGGTGGTGGGGGGAAGGGGAGGGTCCTTTCACTTAAGCTGATCCCTCCATGCAACACTGTTGGCACTAACATGTGAGGTCAAGATCATAAAACATCAGAATGTACAGTTGGCAGGTTGCAGGGGGTCGGTGGGCCTACGTCAGGGTGTAAAGGGCAAGTCCAGACCTATTTGTATCACTCCATGTGTGTGTGTGTGTTTGGGGGGGTCATCGAGGGTGGTGAGGAATCGCTGACCCAGGGTTTTGAAAGATCACGCACAGTGAACATTAGCCTATGTTATCTTCAATGTTGGTACATGGGAAAATGCTTTGGGTTTTTCATTGGGGGTTGAAATGGGGAAGTGGGGGTGGGTTACTGGTCCAGGAGGCTGCATAGACCAACAACCCCAACCACAACTGACCATATCTCCCTCATTCATTCTTGTCAAGGGGAATCTGCTTCCATGCATGTGTGCTTATTTGGCTTTTCTCCGTAATGAATATTCCACATGTGCCACATCAAGACAGGCATTTTACTATTCTGCCTCAGCCTCATCTTGGTTCTGAGAAGAGAGCTGCAGACAGAGCAGTGTCATCCTGGTCCTGAGAAGAGAGCTGCAGGCAGAGCAGTGTCATCCTGGTCCTGAGAAGAGAGCTGCAGGCAGAGCAGTGTCATTCTGGTCCTGAGAAGAGAGTTGTAGGCAGAGCAGTGTCATCCTGGTCCTGAGAAGAGAGCTGCAGACAGAGCAGTGTCATCCTGGTCCTGAGAAGAGAGCTGTAGGCAGAGCAGTGTCATCCTGGTCCTGAGAAGAGAGCTGTAGGCAGAGCAGTGTCATCCTGGTCCAGAGAAGAGAGCTGCAGACAGAGCAGTGGCATCCTGGTCCAGAGAAGAGAGCTGTAGGCAGAGCAGTGTCATCCTGGTCCTGAGAAGAGAGCTGCAGGCAGAGCAGTGTCATTCTGGTCCTGAGAAGAGAGTTGTAGGCAGAGCAGTGTCATCCTGGTCCTGAGAAGATAGCTGCAGGCAGAGCAGTGTCATTCTGGTCCTGAGAAGAGAGTTGTAGGCAGAGCAGTGTCATCCTGGTCCTGAGAAGAGAGCTGCAGACAGAGCAGTGTCATCCTGGTCCTGAGAAGAGAGCTGTAGGCAGAGCAGTGTCATCCTGGTCCTGAGAAGAGAGCTGTAGGCAGAGCAGTGTCATCCTGGTCCAGAGAAGAGAGCTGCAGACAGAGCAGTGGCATCCTGGTCCAGAGAAGAGAGCTGTAGGCAGAGCAGTGTCATCCTGGTCCTGAGAAGAGAGCTGTAGGCAGAGCAGTGGCATCCTGGTCCTGAGAAGAGAGCTGTAGGCAGAGCAGCATACACACGCCATCAGAGAAGAATGGACACATTTTTCTCGCCACTCCTTTCTGTCAGGAGATTAAGTGAGCCAGGACTTTTAATCCTTCTGAGACAATGGCCACACTTCACAGGGCTTTTCTTTTGTCTACCTTCACAATCCTGTTCCTGTTACTTTTACTGGTTGTAGACAAATGTCCCTGGGGTTGCACAAAAAACGTAGGATTTTCAACTAACAAAGGCCCCATTTTCCAAAGGGGTCGTTTTCCAACATAAAGGTGACTTTAAACGCTTGCAATAAGTGTTGTCAAAATGAGGGTTGTCTCAGTAAATGGCTGCCATTCCCCCCCCCAAAAAATAAGGAATAATATGTTTGTCAATATTCCTCAGCAAATGTATTCTTGATCAATGTCACAGTTGGAATCCTTTTGCTGGCCGACCCATTCCACGAGGTGATAATAGACCCGAGTTAATCGTTAGCCAGACAGAGCAAAATGCGATTCCTCCACTCCTTGTCACACAATGACAAGCACGAATATCAACGAACACAATGTTATCTGTTATTCACACAACATTTTGGCAGTGTCTCAGAAAATGGCCTTTTCGGGTTTCTCCCACTCTCTCTTTTACGCATCGATGGCTTCAGGATGATGGCACAGATCTTTAATAGATATGTCTCCCTGGGCACAATGAGGGAGGATCGTTGTTAACATTATAACGCATCGATCCGCTGCACTCCCTTTTCCATTACCTCATCTCAGGCCCCCCACTCTTGGGTCTCTTGGCTGTCCGTGAGAGCGCCTGTCTCCAATGTCCCCTCTCTATTTTTTGGTATTTTGGGAGGTATTTTATTAGGATCGCCAGCAGCTGTTGTGATAGCAGCAGCTACTCTTCCTGGGATCCACACACAGGTCTGTTCATGTGATTGGACCCTATATTCTCCTCCCCAACCCTAAGCAGAGGCCTCTGTTCGAGTACTATAGAAATGCATACTCCCTTGCTGGTTTCCTTCAGGTAAACACAGATCTAGAAGTGAGTTGATGGTACCTCTCTATTGCTTCTACTAATCCAACCAACTTCATATATTTGATCACAAGGAAGGTGTAAAGGAAAACGTGTTTGACCAGGGCCAGAGTCTCACAGTGAAGAAAATATGCATTTGGCTTGTGAGGGGGCAGCTGTAAGGGATAGGGGTTAGGGTAGGGTTATGAGTAGGGTTAGGGTTAGGGTAGGGTTATGAGTAGGGTTAGGGTTAGGGGTTAGGGTAGGTAGGGTTATGAGTAGGGTTAGGGGTAGGGTAGGGTTATGAGTAGGGTTAGGGGTAGGGTAGGGTAGGGTTATGAGTAGGGTTAGGTTAGGTAGGGTTAGGGTTAGCAGGGTAGGGTAGGGTTATGAGTAGGGCTAGGGTAGGGTTATGAGTAGGGTTAGGTAGGGTTAGGTAGGGTTATTAGTAGGGTTAGGTAGGCAGGGTAGGGTAGGGTAGGGTAGGGTTATGAGTAGGGTTAGGCGTAGAGTAGGGTAGGGTTATGAGTAGGGTTAGGGTAGGGTTAGGTAGGTTATGAGTAGGGCTAGGCAGGGCAGGGCAGGGTAGGGCCATGAGTAGGCCAGGCAGGGCAGGGCCAAGGAGCAGGGCTAGAGGCAGGGCCAGGCAGGGCAGGGCTAGGCAGGGCAGGGCAGGGCAGGGCCAGGAGCAGGGCAGGCAGGGCCAAGGAGTAGGGCCAGGCCAGGCCAGGCAGGGCCATAGCAGGGCTAGGCAGGGCAGGGCAGGGCAGGGCCATGAGCAGGGCCAGGCAGGGCAGGGCCAAGGAGCAGGGCCAGGCCAGGGCCAGGCAGGGCCAGGAGTAGGGCCATGCCAGCCAGGCAGGGTTAAGGAGAGCAGGCAGGTAGGCTAGGTAGGCAGTAGCAGGGCCAGCAAAGGCAGGGCCACAGGTAGGTTAAAGTTAGGGTAGGGTTATGAGTAGGGTTAGGCTAGGGTAGGGTAGGCAAGGAGCAGGGTTAGCTAGGGTAGGGATATGAGTAGGGTTAGGTTAAAGTTAGGGTAGGGATATGAGTAGGGTTAGGGTTAAAGTTAGGGTAGGGATATGAGTAGGGTTAGGGTTAAAGTTAGGGTAGGGATATGAGTAGGGTTAGGGTTAAAGTTAGGGTAGGGTTATGAGTAGGGTTAGGGTTAAAGTTAGGGTAGGGTTAAGGTTAAAGTTAGGGTTAGGGGTAGGGTAAGGGTAGGGGTAAGGGTAGGGTTATGAGTAGGGTTAAGGTTAAAGTTAGGGTAGGGTTATGAGGTTTGAGGTTTGTGTGTCTATGTGTGACAGAGCATGACTGCCTTTCAACTGACTGCATTCAGGAACGCACACACACACACACACACACACACACACACACACACACACACACACACACACCCTTCAGACACAAATATATTCTATTCCATTTTCGTGAGGCCCCCCAAATACACCAGCTAGCGGATAGATCCATCAGATGGGTGTATCCAATCGCTATGGCCGCTCTTGTCTGTGATTATTTGACGACTGAAGATGGATGACGAGTGATTATTATTATTTGACCCTGCTGGTCATCTACGAACGTTTGAACATCTTGTCCATGTTCTGTTATAATCTCCACCTGGCACAGCCAGAAGAGGACTGGCCACCCCTCAGAGCCTGGTTCCTCTCTAGGTTTCTTCCTAGGTTCTGGCCTTTCTAGGGAGTTTTTCCCTAGCCACTGTGCTTCTACACCTGCATTGCTTGCTGTTTGGGGTTTTAGGCTGGGTTTCTGTACAGCACTCTGTGACATCAGCTGATGTAAGAAGGGCTTTATAAATAAATTTGATTTGGTTCACTAAAGATACCTCTACCAACCGTCTGCTATTTAAATGGGTAAAATGGGCTCTGGTTGTCGGGGGCAACTCCAGAGAATGATAGTATAGAAAATTGGAATTAAGGTCTGTTATATAAATATCAATTTCCAGGATGGCCATGCAAACGTATGTACCCATATGGCCCTGCTTCCAATCATGTTATTTTGCAGATGTGTTTCAGTTTACTTTTCCATTTAGAATTCCACGTATTTTTTTTGTACTCAAAGGTTATCTATTTTCTCATCTATCCAGAGTTCATGTCTAATATGTTGATACAGTAACGCTTGTTGTCCTCTGTTTCGCTCTGTTAAAAGGGATAGTTTACCCAAATTACTAAACATGCAATCTATTCGAGGAGGTATGACAGAAATCCATGCTCTGGTTTTCTTTCCCCTTAGCTCTGTTTGCTGTTTGTAGCACAAATCCCATTCAAGTCAAGGTGCCAATATGATAATTCTTTGCACGTCATTGATTATGTATGATGTGGAATATGACGCGTGTCATAATGCTAATACCGTTGCCATGACTACCTCTTTAATGTCAATGGGAGCGTTGTCCAAGTGTTTTTATTTTTATTTTTATTTTTTATTTTTTTTTGTTAAGCAGCCGGGATTTCAAAACGCCAGCTAGACAACTGCTCAACCCTAGACCTCAGCATTGTTGGCTGTCAGCAGAATCAGGGCACGTTCAATCAAACTCACAGTGCATTGTCAGTGCGCCAGGTTAAACTATTCTGATCACCGTTCGTTTAGAGCTAACGTTCCATGCTCGATCTACCCCTAAACGTATTGCGACTTTGTTGGCACCAACCCCAGCCTTGTACTGTGTGTTAGTGCTAACCCAGGAGCCTCCCGTGGTGTGTGTGTGTGCGTATGTGTGTGTGTGTCTGTGTGTGTGTGTGTGTGTCTATGTGTGTCTATGTGTGTCTGTCTCTGCAGTTCTCTGAGACGTGACGAGGCCCAGCGTGAAGAACACACACAGGCATCCCTCGCCCCCATCCCAATTTGGAGATAATTAAAGGCAATTAAAAAAACGAAAACCTTTCCACCAGCCAACTGCAGCTCTCCAAGGACATGTTACGGAGTTCGTCTTTTATGAGGATTTGCTCTGCAACGTTACAGGGAGCCGGTGAAGTGAGGAAAAGTGAATGAGAGCGTAGGCAGGGAGTTGGATGTGTTGGCCTACTGCAAGGTGGACCCACTGTGTGTGTGGAACACAGAGCAAGCTACCAGCTAGCTAGCTCGCATGGGAGTCAGTTCTGTGTCCTCCCTGTTAAAGAAACTGAGAAGTATGTCCTTCAAAATGCCCCAGAACTTACAAATTAAACTGAAAGTGAAGTTTGAGCTCATATAGAAGATGCCAACAAGTGTAGAACTTATTAACACTGGGCCTACACAACATATATTTGGTGTCTTTTGGCTAATTCAGATTGTCGATTTTTACTGAGGAATCTTTTTTTTTAATGATTGTGTTCTATTCTGCTTCGGTGTGTGATTGTTTGTCATGCAGGGCTCTCTTATAAAAGAGATCTTGGTCTCAATGGGACTCCAGTCTGCTAAAATATAACTTTAGATTGTTCCTCACCCTGAAATTAATCTATCGGCCAAGAGCAAATGTAATCCAGTGTTCAGGTGTATTTTAACAGCCAATGAATGGATGTGATGGGTGGGGATGTGAGCATTTAAAAAAAAAAAAAGTCAAAATCGCCTGAAATCAATTCAAATCAACTCCATATTTGGTTTGATTTGGTATTTCTTTAAGAAACGTCTATTAGACATGCAAAACAGTAGATCAAGTGTTGCATTTGGAGATTATTAGTTCAGTTCCATTAATCGTATTATGACTCAAGTCTGTTTCAGTTCATCATCTGTTTCAAGGTGATTTGTCACAGTTACCTACTTAATTATGACAACAATCACAGTGCAGCGGTCAGAGCATCTGTGCTGGTAATGAGAGAGAGAGAGATCTGTTTTGATGATGAGAGAGAGATCTGCTTTGATGATGAGAGAGAGATCTGTTTTGATGATGAGAGAGAGATCTGTTTTGATGATGAGAGAGAGATCTGCTTTGATGGTGAGAGAGATCTGCTTTGATGATTAGAGAGAGAGAGAGATCTGCTTTGACGATGAGAGAGAGATCTGTTTTGATGATGAGAGAGAGATCTGTTTTGATGATGAGAGAGAGATCTGCTTTGATGGTGAGAGAGATCTGCTTTGATGATTAGAGAGAGAGAGAGATCTGCTTTGACGATGAGAGAGAGATCTGTTTTGATGATGAGAGAGAGATCTGTTTTGATGATGAGAGAGAGATCTGCTTTGATGGTGAGAGAGAGATTTGCTTTGATGATTAGAGAGAGAGAGAGATCTGCTTTGATGATGAGAGAGAGATCTGCTTTGGTGATGAGAGAGAGATCTGCTTTGGTGATGAGAGAGAAATCTGCTTTGATGATGAGAGAGAAATCTGCTTTGATGATGAGAGAGAGATCTGCTTTGGTGATGAGAGAGAGATCTGCTTTGGTGATGAGAGAGAGATCTACTTTGATGATGAGAGAGAGATCTGCTTTGATGATGAGAGAGAAATCTGCTTTGATGATGAGAGAGAGATCTGCTTTGATGATGAGAGAGAGACCTGCTTTGATGATAAGTAAGAGATCTGCTTTGGTGATGAGAGAGATCTGCTTTGGTGATGAGAGAGAGATCTGCTTTGGTGATGAGAGAGAGATCTGCTTTGATGATGAGAGAGAGATCTGCTTTGGTGATGAGAGAGAAATCTGCTTTGATGATGAGAGAGAGATTTGCTTTGGTGATGAGAGAGATCTGCTTTGGTGATGAGAGAGAGATCTGCTTTGATGATGAGAGAGAGATCTGCTTTGATGATGAGAGAGATCTGCTTTGGTGATGAGAGAGAGATCTGCTTTGATGATGAGAGAGAGATCTGCTTTGATGATGAGAGAGAGATCTGCTTTGATGATGAGAGAGAGATCTGCTTTGGTGATGAGAGAGAGATCTGCTTTGGTGATGAGAGACACAGATTGACAAAGCAGTTATTGTGGTCCTTGACATATTGTTTCGCCTGAATGCATGAAAGTGGATCAATCACTCTCAGAGAGACCGGGGACAGTTATGTCTTTCTGTATATCTGTCTCACTTTCGCTTTCTTTCTTTCTGTGTCTGCCTGTCACTCCCTCTCTCTCTCCTCATCTCTCAGTCTCTCAAGCTTTCTATTAATCCCTCTCTCTCCACCTCTCTTCCTCTCTCTCTACCTCTTTCCCTCTCTCTCCACCTCTCTCTATAGAAGTCTTGGTGCGGTAAAAGCCTGACAATCGCGGCTGCCTGTCTGCTTTCTGTATGAATGCCTGCCTGTCTTCAAGGGAAGTTACTGTTGGCCTGTCTGCCTGCCTGTCTTTCTGCCGGTCTGCTTGTCTGTCTATCTGTCCGTCTGTACGTCCGTCCGTCCGTCTGTCTGTCTGTCTGTCTGTTTCTTCCAGGGAGTCCCTGTCTGTCTGTCTGTCCTTGAACAGGCAGGGTTGCCAAACTAATTTGTCGAATGATCCCCGGTGTTTGAATTTTAATCCCCTCCTGGGACACCGGGTGCCCGGGCCGTCTTCCTCTGTGAAGGACAGCCAGTGACAGCTAACACTGTCCTCCTGGCAGCCCCTGTCAGTACAGACAAGACGATGAGCATGGGTGGGGAATGGGGAAAGGGACAAGAAGCAGCGTATCTGGTGAGTGTGAAAGGGTGTGTGTGTGTTGATGTGTGTGTGTGTGTGTGTGTTGATGTGTGTGTGTGTGTGTGTGTGTGTGTGTGTGTGTGTGTGTGTGTGTGTGTGTGTGTGTGTGTGTGTGTGTGTGTGTGTGTGTGTGAGCTTGTGTCGTCAGTATGCATTTTTTTGCATGTTGTGTGTGTGTGTGGGCGTATGTAGTGTGTGTGTGTATTTGTGTGTGTGTGTGTGTATGTGTGTTGGGGTGGCAGTGTAAGTATGTGTGAGTGTGTGGGTAGAGTCCAGTGTGGGGGTAGAGTCCAGTGTGTGGGTAGAGTCCAGTGTGGGGGTAGAGTCCAGTGTGGGGGTAGAGTCCAGTGTGGGGGTAGAGCCCAGTGTGGGGTAGAGTCCAGTGTGGGGGTAGAGTCCAGTGTGGGGTAGAGTCCAGTGTGGGGGTAGAGTCCAGTGTGGGGGTAGAGCCCAGTGTGGGTAGAGTCCAGTGTGTGGGTAGAGTCCAGTGGGTGGGTAGAATCCAGTGTGGGGGTAGAGTCCAGTGTGGGGGTAGAGTCCAGTGTGGGGGTAGAGCCCAGTGTGGGGGTAGAGCCCAGTGTGGGTAGAGTCCAGTGTGTGGGTAGAGTCCAGTGTGTGGGTAGAGTCCAGTGTGGGGGTAGAGTCCAGTGTGGGGGTAGAGCCCAGTGTGGGTAGAGTCCAGTGTGTGGGTAGAGTCCAGTGTGGGGGTAGAGTCCAGTGTGGGTAGAGTCCAGTGTGGGTAGAGTCCAGTGTGTGGGTAGAGTCCAGTGTGGGGGTAGAGTCCAGTGTGGGGGTAGAGCCCAGTGTGGGTAGAGTCCAGTGTGTGGGTAGAGTCCAGTGTGTGGGTAGAGTCCAGTGTGTGGGTAGAGTCCAGTGTGGGGGTAGAGTCCAGTGTGGGTAGAGTCCAGTGTGTGGGTACAGTCCAGTGGGTGGGTAGAGTCCAGTGTGGGGTAGAGCCCAGTGTGGGTAGAGTCCAGTGTGTGGGTAGAGTCCAGTGGGTGGGTAGAATCCAGTGTGGGGGTAGAGTCCAGTGTGGGGGTAGAGTCCAGTGTGGGGGTAGAGCCCAGTGTGGGGTAGAGCCGAGTGTGGGTAGAGTCCAGTGTGTGGGTAGAGTCCAGTGTGTGGGTAGAGTCCAGTGTGGGGGTAGAGTCCAGTGTGGGGGTAGAGCCCAGTGTGGGTAGAGTCCAGTGTGTGGGTAGAGTCCAGTGTGGGGGTAGAGTCCAGTGTGGGTAGAGTCCAGTGTGGGTAGAGTCCAGTGTGTGGGTAGAGTCCAGTGTGGGGGTAGAGTCCAGTGTGGGGGTAGAGCCCAGTGTGGGTAGAGTCCAGTGTGTGGGTAGAGTCCAGTGTGTGGGTAGAGTCCAGTGTGGGGGTAGAGTCCAGTGTGGGTAGAGTCCAGTGTGTGGGTAGAGTCCAGTGTGTGGGTAGAGTCCAGTGTGGGGGTAGAGTCCAGTGTGGGTAGAGTCCAGTGTGGGGGTAGAGTCCAGTGGGTGGGTAGAATCCAGTGTGGGGGTAGAGTCCAGTGTGGGTAGAGTCCAGTGTGTGGGTAGAGTCCAGTGTGTGGGTAGAGTCCAGTGTGGGTAGAGTCCAGTGTGGGGGTAGAGTCCAGTGTGGGGGTAGAGTCCAGTGTGTGGGTAGAGTCCAGTGTGTGGTAGAGTCCAGTGTGGGTTAGAGTCCAGTGTGGGGGTAGAGTCCAGTGTGGGGGTAGAGTCCAGTGTGGGGTAGAGTCCAGTGTGGGGGTAGAGTCCAGTGTGGGGGTAGAATCAGTGCAAGATAATTAGTGCAAAAAATACTCAATGCAGATTGTCCAGGTAGCCATTTGATTAGCTATTCATCACTCTTGTTTAGCAGTATTATGGCTTGCTGGGCTAAAGCTGTTCATGGTCCTTTTGGCTCAAGACTTGGCGCATTGCTACCATCATGATGCCCCAACGTCTGCCTCTATACAGTAGTTTCATCAGGATGACTCCACGTCTGCCTCTATACAGTAGTTTCATCAGGATGACTCCACGTCTGCCTCTATACAGTAGTTTCATCAGGATGACTCCACGTCTGCCTCTATACAGTAGTTTCATCAGGATGACTCCACGTCTGCCTCTATACAGTAGTTTCATCAGGATCACCCCCATGTCTGCCTCAATACAGTAGTTTCATCAGCATCACCCCCACGTCTGCCTCTATACAGTAGTTTCATCAGGATCACCCCCACGTCTGCTTCTATACAGTAGTTTCATCAGGATGACTCCACGTCTGCCTCTATACAGTAGTTTCATCAGGATGACTCCACGTCTGCCTCTATACAGTAGTTTCATCAGGATCACCCCCACGTCTGCCTCTATACAGTAGTTTCATCAGGATGACTCCACGTCTGCCTCTATACAGTAGTTTCATCAGGATCACCCCCACGTCTGCTTCTATACAGTAGTTTCATCAGGATGACTCCACGTCTGCCTCTATACAGTAGTTTCATCAGGATGACTCCACGTCTGCCTCTATACAGTAGTTTCATCAGGATGACTCCACGTCTGCCTCTATACAGTAGTTTCATCAGGATGACTCCACGTCTGCCTCTATACAGTAGTTTCATCAGGATGACTCCACGTCTGCCTCTATACAGTAGTTTCATCAGGATGACTCCACGTCTGCCTCTATACAGTAGTTTCATCAGGATCACCCCCACGTCTGCCTCTATACAGTAGTTTCATCAGGATCACCCCCACGTCTGCTTCTATACAGTAGTTTCATCAGGATGACTCCACGTCTGCCTCTATAAAGTAGTTTCATCAGGATGCCCCCACGTCTGCCTCTATAGAGTAGTTTCATCAGGGTGCCCCCACATTAGGGCCTGGTCCCTGTTGAGTGTCAGGGATTACGGCCTGGTCTCTGGTGAGTGTCAGGGATTACGGCCTGGTCCCTGGTGATTGTCAGGGATTACAAACTGGTCTCTGGTGAGTGTCAGTGATTACAAACTGGTCTCTGGTGAGTGTCAGGGATTACGGCCTGGTCTCTGGTGAGTGTCAGGGATTACGGCCTGGTCTCTGGTGAGTGTCAGGGATTACGGCCTGGACTCTGGTGAGTGTCAGGGATTATGGCCTGGTCTCTGGTGAGTGTCAGGGATTACGGCCTGGACTCTGGTGAGTGTCAGGGATTATGGGCTGGTCTCTGGTGAGTGTCAGGGATTACGGCCTGGACTCTGGTGAGTGTCAGGGATTATGGCCTGGTCTCTGGTGAGTGTCAGGGATTACAAACTGGTCTCTGGTGAGTGTCAGTGATTACAAACTGGTCTCTGGTGAGTGTCAGGGATTACGGCCTGGTCTCTGGTGAGTGTCAGGGATTACAAACTGGTCTCTGGTGAGTGTCAGTGATTACAAACTGGTCTCTGGTGAGTGTCAGGGATTACGGCCTGGTCCCTGGTGAGTGTCAGGGATTATGGCCTGGTCTCTGGTGAGTGTCAGGGATTATGGCCTGGTCTCTGGTGAGTGTCAGGGATTACAAACTGGTCTCTGGTGAGTGTCAGGGATTACAAACTGGTCTCTGGTGAGTGTCAGGGATTACAAACTGGTCTCTGGTGAGTGTCAGGGATTACGGCCTGGTCTCAGGTGAGTGTCAGGGATTACGGCCTGGTCTCTGGTGAGTGTCCGGGATTACGGCCTGAGATGCTCTTTTTGACAACAAGAATCCTCTCTAACCCTCTAGCAAGGTTCCCTCCTTACCACCCCTCATGAAACGGGTCAAAAAGGACCCCCATCCTACCTCCAGGACCCCCATTATCCCCCCCAGAGACCCCCATTATCCCCCCCAGAGACCCCCAAACCTACCCAAACCTACCCACGCCAGCACCCCCAACTCCTCTCTCTCTCCTCTACTCTCCTCTCCCTCCCTCTCCTCTCCCTGCCTCTCCCTCTCCTCTCCCTCTGTCTCCCTCTCATCTCCCTCCCTCTCCCTCCGCTCCCTCCTCCCTCTCCCTCTACTCTCCCTCCTCTACCTGGACTCTCCTCCCTCTCCCTCTGCTCTCCCTCCGTCTCCCTCTGCTCTCCCTCTCGCTCCCCCTGTTCTCCCGCTGCTCTCCCTCCCTCTCCCTCTCCTCTCCCTCTCGCTCCCCCTGCTCTCCCTCTCCTCCCTCTCCCTCTCCTCTCCCTCCCTCTCCCTCTGCACTCCCTCCATCTCCCTCTACTCTCCTCCCTCTCCCTCTACTCTCCTCCCTCTCCCTCTACTCTCCTCTCCCTCCCTCTCCTCTCCCTGCCTCTCCCTCTGTCTCCCTCTCATCTCGCTCCCTCTCCCTCCGTCTCCCTCCCTCTCCCTCTACTCTCCTCCCTCTACCTCTACTCTCCTCCCTCTCCCTCTACTCTCCTCCCTTTCCTTCCCCCTGCTCTCCCTCTGCTCTCCATTCCCTCCCTCTATTCTCCTCCCTCTCCCTCTACTCTCCTCCCTCTCCCTCTGCTCTCCCTCCCTCTCCCACTGCTCTCCCTCCCTCTCCCTGTGCTGTCCCTCCCTCTCCCTCTCCTCTCCTCCCTCTCCCTCTACTCTATCCCTCTCCCTCTACTCTCCTCCCTCTCCTTCTACTCTCCTCCCTCTACTCTCCTCCCTTTCCCTCTACTCTCCTCCCTCTCCCTCTACTCTCCTTTCCCTCCCTCTGCTCTCTCCTCTCCCTCTCTCTACTCCTCCCTCCTCTCCCTCTACTCTCCTTCCTCTCCCTCTACTCTCCTTTCCCTCCCTCTGCTCTCCCTCCCTCTCCCTCTCCTCTCCTCCCTCTCCCTCTACTCTCCTTCCTCTCCCTCTACTCTCCTTTCCATCCCTCTGCTCTCCCTCCATCTCCCTCCCTCTCCCTCTGCTCTCCCTCCGGCCTCTCCCTCTGCTCTCCCTCCCTCTCCCTCTCCCTCTGCTCTCCCTCTGCTCTCCCTCCCTCTCCCTCCGTCTCCCTCCCTCTCCCTCTACTCTCCTCCCTCTACTCTCCTTCCTCTCCCTCTACTCTCCTCCCTCTCCCTCTGCTCTCCCTCCGTCTCCCTCCCTCTCCCTCTACTCTCCTCCCTCTAGCTCTACTCTCCCTCCCTCTCCCTCTACTCTCCTCCCTCTCCCTCTACTCTCCTCCCTCTAGCTCTGCTCTCCCTCCCTCTCCCTCCGTCTCCCTCCCTCTCCCTCCCTCTCCCTCTACTCTCCTCCCTCTCTCTCCCACTACTCTCCTCTCCCTCTCCCTCTGATCTCCCTCCCTCTCCCTCTACTCTCCTCCCTCTCCCTCTACTCTCCTCCCTCTCCCTCTGCTCTCCCTCCCTCTCCCTCTACTCTCCTCCCTCTCCCTCTACTCTCCTCCCTCTCCCTCTGCTCTCCCTCTGCTCTCCCTCTCCCTCTACTCTCCCTCCCTCTCCCTCTGCTCTCACTCCCTCTCCCTCTACTCTACTCTCCTCCCTCTCCCTCTCCCTCTCTCTCCTCTCTCTCCTCTCTCTCTCTCCCTCTCCTCTACTCTCCTCCCTCTCCCTCTCCCTCTCTCCCTCCCTCTCCCTCTACTGTCCTCCCTCTCCCTCTACTCTCCTCCCTCTACTCTCCTCCCTCTCCCTCTCCTCTCCTCCCTCTCCTCTCCTCCCTCTCCCTCTACTCTCCTCCCTCTCCTCTGCTCTCCCTCCCTCTCCCTCTCCTCTCCTCCCTCTAGTCTCCTCCCTCTCCTCTCCTCCCTCTCCCTCTCCTCTCCTCCCTCTCCCTCTACTGTCCTCCCTCTCCCTCTACTCTCCTCCCTCTACTCTCCTCCCTCTCCCTCTCCTCTCCTCCCTCTCCCTCTACTCTCCTCCCTCTACTTCTCCTCTCCTCCCTCTCCCTCTACTGTCCTCCCTCTCCCTCTCCCTCTCCTCCCTCTACTCTCCTCCCTCTCCCTCTCCTCCCTCTCCCTCTCTCTCCTCCCCTCTCCCTCTCTACTCTCCTCCCTCTCCCTCTCCTCTCCTCCTCCCTCTCTCTCTCCCTCTCCTCCCTCTCCTCCCTCCCCTCTCCCTCTCCTCTCCTCCCTCTCCCTCTACTCTCCTCCCTCTCCCTCTACTCTCCTCCCTCTCCCTCCCTCTCCTCCCTCTCCCTCTGCTCTCCCTCTGCTCTCCCTCTACTCTCCTCCCTCTCTCCCTCCCTCTCTGCTCTCCCTCCCTCCCTCTCCCTCTGCTATACCTCCCTCTCCCTCTCCCTCTACTCCCTTTCTACTCTCCTCTCTGCTCTCCCTCCGCCTCCCTCCCTCTCCCTCTCTGCTCTCCCTCTGCTCTCCCTCTACTCTCCCTCTCCTCTCCCTCTCCTCTCTCCTCTCCCTCTGCCTCTCCCTCTACTCTCCTCCCTCTCCCTCTCCCTCTCCCTCTCCCTGCTCTACCTCCCTCTCCCTCTGCTCCCCTCTACTCTCCCTCCCTCTCCTCTACTCTCCTCCCTCTCCCTCTCCTCTCCCCCCTCTCCCTCTACTCTCCTCCCTCTCCCTCTGCTCTCCCTCCCTCTCCCTCTCCTCTCCTCCCTCTCCCTCTACTCTCCTCCCTCTCCCTCTACTCTCCTCCCTCTCCCTCTGCTCTCCCTCTGCTCTCCCTCCCTCTCCCTCTGCTCTCCCTCCTTCTACTCTCCTCCCTCTACTCTCCTCCCTCTCCCTTTACTCTCCTTTCCCTCCCTCTGCTCTCCCTCCCTCTCCCTCTGCTCTCCCTCCGTCCCCCTCTTCTCTCCCTCTCCTCTCCCTCCCTCTGCTCTCCCTCTGCTCTCCCTCCCTCTACTTTCCTCCCTCTCCCTTTACTCTCCTTTCCCTCCCTCTGCTCTCCCTCCCTCTCCCTCTGCTCTCCCTCTGCTCTCCCTCTACTCTCCTCCCTCTCCCTCCCTCTGCTCTCCCTCCCTCCCTCTCCCTCTGCTATACCTCCCTCTCCCTCTCCCTCTACTCCCTTTCTACTCTCCCTCTGCTCTCCCTCCGTCTCCCTCCCTCTCCCTCTGCTCTCCCTCTGCTCTCCCTCTACTCTCCCTCTCCTCTCCCTCTCCTCTCCCTCTCCTCTGCTCTCCCTCTACTCTCCTCCCTCTCCCTCTCCCTCTCCCTCCCCCTGCTCTACCTCCCTCTCCCTCTGCTCCCCCTCTACTCTCCCTCCCTCTCCCTCTACTCTCCTCCCTCTCCCTCTCCTCTCCCCCCTCTCCCTCTACTCTCCTCCCTCTCCCTCTGCTCTCCCTCCCTCTCCCTCTCCCTCTCCTCCCTCTCCCTCTCTACTCTCCTCTCCCTCTCCCTCTACTCTCCTCCCTCTCCCTCTCTGCTCTCCCTCTGCTCTCCCTCCCTCTCCCTCTGCTCTCCCTCCTTCTACTCTCTCCTCCCTCTACTCTCCTCCCTCTCCCTTTACTCTCCTTTCCTCTCCCTCTGCTCTCCCTCCCTCTCCCTCTGCTCTCCCTCCGTCCCCCTCTTCTCTCCCTCTCCTCTCCCTCCCTCTGCTCTCCCTCTGCTCTCCCTCCCTCTACTTTCCTCCCTCTCCCTTTACTCTCCTTTCCCTCCCTCTGCTCTCCCTCCCTCTCCCTCTGCTCTCCCTCTGCTCTCCCTCCGTCTCCCTCTTCTCTCCCTCTCCTCTCCCTCCCTCTGCTCTCCCTCTGCTCTCCCTCCCTCTACTCTCCTCCCTCTCCCTTTACTCTCATTTTCCTCCCTCTGCTCTCCCTCCCTCTCCCTCTGCTCTCCCTCTACTCTCCCTCTGCTCTCCCTCCGTCTCCCTCCCTCTCCCTCTACTCTCCCTCTACTCTCCCTCTCCTCTGCTCTCCCTCTGCTCTCCCTCCCTCTCCCTCTGCTCTCCCTCCGTCTCCCTCCCTCTCCCTCTGCTCTCCCTCCGTCTCCCTCCCTCTCCCTCTGCTCTCCCTCTCCTCTCCCTCCCTCTCCCTCTGCTCTCCCTCTGCTCTCCCTCCCTCTCCCTCTACTCTCCCTCTACTCTCCCTCTACTCTCCCTCTCCTCTGCTCTCCCTCCGTCTCCCTCTGCTCTCCCTCCGTCTCCCTCCCTCTCCCTCTGCTCTCCCTCTCCTCTCCCTCCCTCTCTCCCTCTGCTCTCCCTCTGCTCTCCCTCCGTCTCCCTCCCTCTCCCTCTGCTCTCCCTCCCTCTGCTCTCCCTCCCTCTCCCTCTGCTCTCCCTCCCTCTGCTCTCCCTCCGTCTCCCTCTTCTCTCCCTCTACCCAACCACACCATCTGTAAACAGACAAGAATGTGTGTCATACTTACTGATATCCCTTTAAGTGCAGTATGTAATTTGCTATATATACAACTTTCAATTTAGTGCATATTTCAACTTGATGCATTAAACACAACGTCTAGACAGTGAATGTGTAGTTTTTTTCTTTTCTCAGAGTAGTTTAGAGTTAAACCATTACTTACAGTAATAGAAGAAAGGGAGAGCCTGTCTCTAAGCTGGTTTGATTCATATCTAAAGCAGTTTCCCACAGTGGGAAGGAAGGACCTAGGCTGTGGTGACCATGGATATGCCCGATCAGATCGGTAGTTATCACAGGAATTACTGTGAGACAGAGTAAAATCAACAAATGACAGGGAAGAACTCACAGTGTGTGAATCTCAGTCTCTGTCAGGTCGGTGTGTGTAGCTGGTGCATAAAGTCAGGCGCAGGAGAGCAGAGATGAGTGAACAGCGTATTTTACTACGACGGCACAAAGTAAACAATTTACAACGCGCCCAAAATAACGGTATCCATAAACACGGGTGAAAACAGCCCCCCCGCGAAATAAACCAGAGGGTTAAATACATGAACAAGTAATTGGGGAATGAAAAGCAGGTGTGTGGAAAACACAGACAAAACAAATGGAAAATGAAAAGTGGATCGGCGATGGCTAGAAGACGGGTGACGTCGTCCGCCGAACGCCGCCCGAACAAGGAGAGGGACGAAGTCGTGACAGTCTCTCCTTCTCTCTCCCTCTCTCCTTCTCTCCTTCTCTCTCCCTCTCTCCTTCTCTCTCCCTCTCTCTCCCTCTCTCCTTCTCTCTCCCTCTCTCCTTCTCTCTCCCTCTCTCTCCTTCTCTCTCCCTTTCTCCTTCTCTCTCCCTCTCTCCTTCTCTCTCCCTCTCTCCTTCTCTCTCCCTCTCTCTCTCTCTCTCTCTCTCTCTCTCTCTCCTTCTCTCTCCCTCTCTCTCTCCTCTCTCTCTCTCCCTCTCTCTCTCTCTCTCTCCCTCTCTCTCTCTCTCCCTCTCTCTCCCTCTCTCTCTCTCTCTCTCTCTCTCTCCCTCTCTCTCCCTCTCTCCTTCTCTCTCCCTCTCTCCTTCTCTCTCCCTCTCCCTCTCTCCTTCTCTCTCCCTCTCTCCTTCTCTCTCCCTCTCTCTAATTCACTATCTCCCTTTATCATCTCTCTCCCATACAACTTCCCTCTCATCTTCTCCCACTTCCTCTCTACCCCCCATTCTCACTCTCCACATCTCCCCATTTTCAACAATGACCTGCCACTGGCATTAAACAAAGCATGTGCGTCCATGTATGCAGAGGATTCAACCACATACGCATCAGTAACCACAGCTAATGAAGTCACTGAAAACTTTAACAAGGCGTTGCAGTCAGTTTTTGCAATGGGTGTCCAGTAATAAACTGGTCCTGAACATCTCTAAAACTAAGAGCATTGCATTTGGTACAATTCATTCCTTAAGTTCTAGACCTCAGCTGAATCTGGTAATGATTCGTATCCGACATATGTTTACGTATCCGACATACTCATATCAAATGTATACACTGTACTCTAAACCATCTACTGTATCTTGCCTATGCCGTTCGGTCATCGACCCAAATCTCTAGCCACTTTAATAATTATAATTGGATGAAATAATGTATCACTAGCCACTTTAAACAATGCCATTTATATAATGTTTACATATCCTACATTACTCATCTCATATATATGTGTATATACTGTACTCCATACCATCTACTGCATCTTGCCTATGCCGGTCAGCCATCGCTCATCCATATATTTATATGTACATACTGTATTCATTCCTTTACTCTTGTGTGTATAAGGTAGTTGTTGTGAATTTGTTAGATTACTTGTTAGATACTACTGCATGGTCGGAACTAGAAGCACAAGCATTTCGCTACACTCGCATTAACATCTGCTAACCATGTGTATGTGACAAATAAAAATTTGATTTGATTTGATTTGATTTGTTCATGTTGAGAAGATGTAATGACTTGGCGTTAACTTAGATTGTAAACTGTCAAGGTCAAAACATATAGGTTCATTGGTTGTAAAGATGGAGAGAGGTCTGTCTGTAGTAAAGAGATGCTCTGCTTTGACACCACATTGTAAAAAGTCCCGCCGGCTCTAGTTTTATCTTATCTTGATTATTGTCCAGTCATGTGGTCAAGTGCTGCAAACAAAGACCTAGTTAAGCTGCAGCCCAGAACAGAGCAGCACGTCTTGCTCTTCATTGTAATCAGAGGGCTGATATTAATACTATGCATGCCAGTCTCTCTTGGCTAAGGGTTGAGGAGAAACTGACTTCTTGTTATTATAAGAAATATTAATGTGTTAGAAATTCAAAATTGTTTTTAGACACAGCATTGACACACACACAGCAATGACACACAGAAATGACACACACACAGTACTGACACACAGTACTGGCACACAGCACTGACACACACAGTACTGACACACAGTACTGGCACACAGCACTGACACACACACAATACTGACACACAGCACTGACACACACACAATACTGACACACAGCACTGACACACACACAATACTGACACACATCACTGACACACACACAATACTGACACACAATACTGACACACATCACTGACACACACACAATACTGACACACAGCACTGACACACACACAATACTGACACACAGCACTGACACACAGCACTGACACACAGCACTGACACACAGACTTACGTTAATGTGTTTAAATGTATGTAAATTGCAAAGTATTTTGTCTGTTATGTCGGACCCCAGTAAGACTAGCTGTCCCCATTGGCGTTGGCTAATTGGGATCCCAATCAATCACATCAAAAATCTAATCAAATCTCCCCTACACACACACTCCATCTCTTCCTCATGAACACTTCCTGCCGTTCATGCACTTGACAACACAGTGGTCACCCTGGCTGAGTTGCTGGGAGAGTAAACGATGGAGGAAACTTTCCTGACACCCCTCTCCTGTCTCACTTTCCTGACACCCCTCTCCTGTCTCACTTTCCTGACACCCCTCTCCTGTCTCACTTTCCTGACACCCCTCTCCTGTCTCACACCCCTCTCCTGTCTCACTTTCCTGAAACCCCTCTCCTGTCTCACACCCCTCTCCTGTCTCACACCCCTCTCCTGTCTCATTTTCCTGACACCCCTCTCCTGTCTCACTTTCCTGACACCCCTCTCCTGTCTCACACCCTCTCCTGTCTCACTTTCCTGAAACCCCTCTCCTGTCTCACACCCCTCTCCTGTCTCACACCCCTCTCCTGTCTCATTTTCCTGACACCCCTCTCCTGTCTCACTTTCCTGACACCCCTCTCCTGTCTCACACCCCTCTCCTGTCTCACTTTCCTGAAACCCCTCTCCTGTCTCACACCCCTCTCCTGTCTCACACCCCTCTCCTGTCTCACTTTCCTGAAACCCCTCTCCGGTCTCACTTTCCTGACACCCCTCTCCTGTCTCACACCCCTCTCCTGTCTCACTTTCCTGACACCCCTCTCCTGTCTCACTTTCCTGACACCCCTCTCCTGCCTCACTTTCCTGAAACCCCTCTCCGGTCTCACTTTCCTGACACCCCTCTCCTGTCTCACACCCCTCTCCTGTCTCACTTTCCTGACACCCCTCTCCTGTCTCACTTTCCTGACACCCCTCTCCTGCCTCACTTTCCTGAAACCCCTCTCCGGTCTCACTTTCCTGACACCCCTCTCCTGTCTCACACCCCTCTCCTGTCTCACTTTCCTGACACCCCTCTCCTGTCTCACTTTCCTGAAACCCCTCTCCGGTCTCACTTTCCTGACACCCCTCTCCTGTCTCACACCCCTCTCCTGTCTCACTTTCCTGACACCCCTCTCCTGTCTCACTTTCCTGACACCCCTCTCCTGTCTCACTTTCCTGACACCAGTTTCCTGTCTCACTTTCCTGACACCCCTCTCTTGTCATTAAACAAAGCATGTGTGTCCATGTATGCAGAGGATTCAACTGTCACGATCTCCTGAAGGGACAGACCAAGGCGCAGCGAGGTATCCAGTATACATTCTTATTTATTTAACGTAACTGGCCAAAACAATAAACGACAATCGTAACGTTGAACATAACACATGAACTAACAGAGCTATGCACAAACAATAACCCACAAAAACCCCTCTGAAAACTACAAACATATATATGGTTCCCAATTAGAGGTAACGACACTCAGCTGCCTCTAATTGGGAACCATTACCCCAACATAGAAATACAACACCTAGAACAAAACAACCCTACACCAAAACGAAACTAAACACGCCAGCCTAATAATATCAGGCCTGAACGTGACATCAACCATATACGCATCAGTAACCACAGCTAATGAAGTCACTGAAAACTTTAACACAGAGTTGCAGTCAGTTTAGGAATGGGTGGCCAGTAATAAACTGGTCCTGAACATCTCTAAAACTAAGAGCATTGCATTTGGTACAATTCATTCCTTAAGTTCTAGACCTCAGCGGACACCACTCTCCTGTCTCACACCCCTTTCCTGTCTCACTTTACTGACACCACTCTCCTGTCTCACACCCCTCTCCTGTCTCACTTTTCTGACACTACTCTCCTGTCTCACTTTTCTGACACCCCTCAAATGTCTTGTTTGCTCTGAGCTCTGCACATGTCCTTGTCCACTCTACCATTTTGTTTTTACCTTGATTTAACTAGGCAAGTCAGCTAAGAACAAATTGTTATTTACGTTGACGGCCTTGGAACAGTGGGTTAATTGCCTTGTTCAGGTGCAGAAAGACAGATTTTTACATTGTCAGATCAGGGATTAGATCTAGCAACCTTTCGGATACTGGCCCAAAGCTCTAACCACTGGGCTACCTGCCGCCCCTCTAACCACTAGGCTACCTGCCCCCTCTAACCACTAGGCTACCTGCCCCCTCTAACCACTAGGCTACCTGCCCCCTCTAACCACTAGGCTACCTGCCCCCTCTAACCACTAGGATACCTGCCGCCCCTCTAACCACTAGGATACCTGCCACCCCTCTAACCACTAGGCTACCTGCCCCCTCTAACCACTAGGCTACCTGCCGCCCCTCTAACCACTAGGCTACCTGCCTCCCCTCTAACCACTAGGCTACCTGCCACCTCTAACCACTAGGCTACCCGCCCCCTCTAAACACTAGGCTACCCGCCCCCTCTAACCACTAGGCTACCCGCCCCCTCTAACCACTAGGCTACCTGCCCCTCTAACCACTCAGGCTACCTGCCCCTCTAACCACTAGGCTACCTGCCCCTCTAACCACTAGGCTACCTGCCGCCCCTCTAACCACTAGGCTACCTGCCCCCTCTAACCACTAGGCTACCTGCCACCTCTAACCACTAGGCTTGTCTGAGAGTTGTCTGTCTGAGAGTTGCTTGTCTGAGAGTTGTTTGTCTGAGAGTTGTTTTTCTGAGAGTTGTCTTTCTGAGAGTTGTTTGTCTGAGAGTTGTTTGTCTGAGAGTTGTCTTTCTGAGAGTTGTTTGTCTGAGAGTTGTCTGTCTGAGAGTTGCTTGTCTGAGAGTTTTCTTTCTGAGAGTTGTTTGTCTGAGAGTTGTCTGTCTGAGAGTTGCTTGTCTGAGAGTTGTCTGTCTGAGAGTTGTTTGTCTGAGAGTTGTTTGTCTGAGAGTTGTTTGTCTGAGAGTTGTCTGTCTGAGAGTTGTCTGTCTGAGAGTTGTCTGTCTGAGTGTTGTTTGTCTGAGAGTTGTCTGTCTGAGAGTTGCTTGTCTGAGAGTTGTCTGTCTGAGAGTTGTCTGTCTGAGAGTTGCTTGTCTGAGAGTTGTCTGTCTGAGAGTTGTCTGTCTGAGAGTTGTCTGTCTGAGAGTTGTCTGTCTGAGAGTTGTTTGTCTGAGAGTTGTCTGTCTGAGAGTTGCTTGTCTGAGAGTTGTCTGTCTGAGAGTTGTCTGTCTGAGAGTTGTTTGTCTGAGAGTTGTGTGTCTGAGAGTTGTCTGTCTGAGAGTTGTCTGTCTGAGTGTTGTCTGTGTGTTCCTTCTGCTTCACATCTGTTTTCCTTTCTGCTGCTCGGTATGGTATTCATACAGCCCTGTTCTGTTTTGAATCTCCCGGACTCCTCCGGGAGAGAGGCAGTTTCAACTGCAGGTCTGGGAGTCTGTAACCGAGTGGAGCAAGCTGCTGCACAGTCTGAGGAGAGAGAGAAAGGGGCTGTGTGTCAGACCAAGATAACTAAAGAGATCCAGATCAACCTCTCACAAGAACAAGGCAAAGAACAAGACTAGAGCAAATCGTATTGTGTTCATCGTATTGTGTTAATCTTGTTGTGTTAATCTTGTTGTGTTAATCGTATTGACCGGCTACATAAAATGTATACATTCTTTGGTCTCCCTTCTAGTTTATGTCCTCTAACTAGCTATAATGTACATTGAGATGATATAAACATCAATTTGTTGCTGCTTGTACAAACCCGGGTCTCCCGAGTGGCGCAACGGTCTAAGGCACTGCATCTCAGTGCTAGAGGCAACATTACAGACCCTGGTTTGATTCCAGGTTGTATCACACCTGTCTGTGATTGGGAGTCCCCATAGAGCGGTGCACAATTGAACCCAGCATTGTTAGGGTTTGACTGGGGTAGGCAGTCATGGTAAATAATAAATTGTTCTTATCTGACTTGCCTAGTTAAAATAAAAAACCCGGGCCACCCACCATTGTGATGTCGGAGTCAAAAGAATGAAGCCACGTGGGGAATGATTGGTGGCTCCATTGGATAGAACTTTTTGAACAGTGACAACGGATTGAACTCAAACTAGATTCCTTCACTAGATTTCTATTTCATATTTTCCTTTAACTGTGATATTATAATTGTTAATGTTGGCTTTGCAATTGTGATACAGACGACAGAGGGAATTGCAAGGCTTGGAAAACGAGCACTGACAAATGTTGTGAAAATAGTGTTGTTTTCATAAAGCACATGCCGGTGGCACTAACCCTTAAATAACAGTGTAGTTGCTCTGGTGAATGAAACCAGCACCACTCTATAGATTCTGGTGAGTGAAACTAGCACCGCTCTATAGATTCTGGTGAAGGAAACCAGCACCACTCTATAGATTCTGGTGAATGAAACCAGCACCACTCTATAGATTCTGATGAAGGAAACCAGCACCACTCTATAGATTCTGGTGAATGAAACCAGCACAGCTCTATAGATTCTGGTGAATGAAACCAGCACCACTCTATAGATTCTGGTCAGTAAAACAGCACCACTCTATAGATTCTGATGAGTAAAACCAGCACCGCTATATGGATTCTGGTGAATGAAACCAGCACCACTCTTTAGATTCTGGTGAGTGAAACCAGCACCGCTCTATAGATTCTGGTGAATGAAACCAGCACCATTCCATAGATTCTGGTGAATGAAACCAGCACCACTCCATAGATTCTGGTGAATGAAACCAGCACCACTCTATATATTCTGGTGAGTGAAACCAGCACCGCTCTATAGATTTTGGTGAATGAAACTAGCACAGCTCTATAGATTCTGGTGAGTGAAACCAGCACCGCTCTATAGATTCTGGTGAATGAAACCAGCACCGCTCTATAGATTCTGGTGAATGAAACCAGCACCACTCTATAGATTCTGATGAATGAAACCAGCACCATTCCATAGATTCTGGTGAATGAAACCAGCACCACTCCATAGATTCTGGTGAATGAAACCAGCACCGCTCTATAGATTCTGGTGAATGAAACCAGCACCGCTCTATAGATTCTGGTGAGTGAAACCAGCACCGCTGTATAGATTCTGGTGAATGAAACCAGCACCATTCCATAGATTCTGGTGAATGAAACCAGCACCACTCCATAGATTCTGGTGAATGAAACCAGCACCACTCTATATATTCTGCTGAGTGAAACCAGCACCGCTCTATAGATTTTGGTGAATGAAACTAGCACCACTCTATAGATTCTGGTGAGTGAAACCAGCACCGCTCTATAGATTCTGGTGAGTGAAACCAGCACCACTCTATCGATTCTGGTGAATGAAACCAGCACCGCTCTATAGATTTTGTTGAATGAAACCAGCACCGCTCTATAGATTTTGGTGAGTGAAACTAGCACCACTCTACAGATTCTGGTGAATGAAACCAGCACCGCTCTATAGATTCTGGTGAGTGAAACCAGCACCATTTTATAGATTCTGGTAATTGAAACCAGCACCGCTCTATAGATTTTGGTGAATGAAACCAGCACCGCTCGATAGATTCTGGTGAATGAAACCAGCACCGCTCTATTGATTCTGGTGAACGAAACCAGCACCGCTCTATAGATTCTTGTGAATGAAACCAGAACCGCTCTATAGATTCTGGTGAATGAAACCAGCACCGCTTTATAGATTCTGGTGAATGAAACTAGCACCGCTCTATAGATTCTGGTGAATGAAAACCAGCACCGCTCTATAGATTCTGGTGAATGAAACCAGCACCGCTCGATAGATTCTGGTGAGTGAAACCAGCAACGCTCTATAGATTACGATATACAGTAGCGAGGACTGTGGGTCTGGTAAATAAGTATTATATTGGGATATACAGTAGTGAGGACTATGGGTCTATGGTAAATAAGTATTATATTGGGATATACATTAGTGAGGACTATGGGTCTATTGTAAATAAGTAGGGATCCATCTAAGTGTATTATGAACGTTCTGTGCCTTGTTACACCAGCAATGTTGAGCAATTTGGAGAATGGCACTGTGTGGTATGGGATCAATTCCACAGATGATGTGGGATAGTGTTGGAGGGGGTATGGGCTAATCTAACCACTTCAAGCTTTGCGAGGAAAAGCTAGATTAATCTATTTCTCTTTCAGTTTGATTCAATCAATGTCAGATTCATTCCTTGAAACACTTTCTGTCTGGAATGTTCCTTGGCCAGGGTTTTACATTGGCAACGTTTGTATGTTGCTCTAAGTGTGTGTGTGTGTGTGTGTGCGCATGTGTGTGTGTGTTTGTCTGTGTGTGTGCCTATATAAGTTTGTGTTCAAAATGCTATAGTCATTTACTATTTAACAGTAATCATACATCTCAAAAATAAAGAAATAAATGATATACATTTCATACACAACTTGTGTTCCATTGATGTGGTGTCAATAGCCTCTGTCTTTTGCTGGTGTAGTCTAGTAAGACACCAATAGTCTGGTAAGACACCAAGAGTCTGGTAAGACACCAGTAGTCTTGTTAGACACCAATAGTCTGGTAAGACACCAATAGTCTGGTAAGACACCAATAGTCTGGTAGACACCAATAGTCTGGTAAGACACCAATAGTCTGGTAAGACACCATTAGTCTGGTAAGTCACCAATAGTCTGGTAAGACACCAATAGTCTGTCAAGACACCATTAGTCTGGTAAGACACCATTAGTCTGGTAAGTCACCAATAGTCTGGTAGACACCAATAGTCTGGTAAGAAACCATTAGTCTGGTAAGAAACCATTAGTCTGGTAAGACACCAATAGTCTGGCAAGACACCATTAGTCTGGTAAGACACCATTAGTCTGGTAAGTCACCAATAGTCTGGTAAGACACCAATAGTCTGGCAAGACACCATTAGTCTGGCAAGACACCATTAGTCTGGTAAGTCACCAATAGTCTGGTAGACACCAATAGTCTGGTAAGAAACCATTAGTCTGGTAAGAAACCATTAGTCTGGTAAGACACCATTAGTCTGGTAAGACACCAATAGTCTGGTAAGACACCATTAGTCTGGTAAGAAACCATTAGTCTGGTAAGACACCATTAGTCTGGTAAGACACCAATAGTCTGGTAAGACACCAGTAGTCTTGTTAGACACCAATAGGCTCTCATGTACTTTTTCGACCAAGGTCCCACTTTGTCCACGTCAGTACTGATTAAGTATGCTGTGCTACACCCAACATATATAATTGTTAAGGCTGTTTAAACTCAGCCAGACAGAAAAGCTTATAGTGCCCACTCTGACACAACCTCGGCCCCATTGGGGTGTGGGGTCAATCAGGTTCAAGGCTTAGCCTGCCATGTGTTGTGTGTGTGTGTGTGGTCAAGGGATCAAGGGGTCATGTCCATTTCCAAGGAAGACACGCTCCAGGGTTTGCAGGTGGATAGGACTAATGGTCAAGCTCTTTTCAATCGCTAGACAATGTGTCCGAGTTTCATGGCCTTGGCATGGTAATCCAACATCCTATTGTAAAATGTGGAAGAACACCATACTGAAATACCACCAAGTGCAAAACATGTGGATGTTTCTTCTAACTGTTACCCAAGCAGGATGTTGGGTAACTTCCCCTTTAATCAATGACAAAGTTTAGCTCAGCTTTCCCTTTAATTTGTTTCTTTTCCCAAGCAAAGAACAAACCACATAAAAAGACAGGGAACTGTCTCACGCACACACACAAAGCAGATTTGAGAAATATCCTGCTTTTAGCAGAAGGGAGGTGAGCAGGGCAAAGTGGGGAAAAACTAGTCTGGCAAGCTTGAAGTCATTAGAATGAATTCCCAATTTGGAACTTCTTAGGGAGTAGTGGTTAAATTGACAGCTGACAAGATTGGAGCGATGTTACTAAGGGCACTGTATGCATCCTGCTGTATAAAACATGGAACCACGGAAATGCAGGTTGCTGACATCAAAGACTAGCGCTGGCATTTCATACTGCACACACCATGCAAAGGCTTCAAGAACGGGGTGATGTCACTAGAATGGCTTAATGGATGGAGTGATGTCACTAGAATGGTTTCAAGGATGGAGTGATGTCACTAGAATAGTTTCAAGGATGGAGTGATGTCACTAGAATGGTTTCAAGGATGGAATGATATCACTAGAATGGTTTCAAGGATGGAGTGATGTCACTAGAATGGTTTCAAGGATTGAGTGATGTCACTAGAATAGTTTCAAGGATGGAGTGATGTCATTAGAATGGTTTCAAGGATGGAATGATATCACTAGAATGGTTTCAAGGATGGAGTGATGTCACTAGAATGGTTTCAAGGATTGAGTGATGTCACTAGAATAGTTTCAAGGATGGAGTGATGTCATTAGAATGGTTTCAAGGATGGAATGATATCACTAGAATGGTTTCAAGGATGGAGTGATGTCACTCGAACGGTTTCAAGGATGGAGTGATGTCACTAGAATGGTTTCAAGGATGGAGTGATGTCACTAGAATGGTTTCAAGGATGGAGTGATGTCATTAGAATGGTTTCAAGGATGGAATGATATCACTAGAATGGTTTCAAGGATGGAGTGATGTCACTCGAACGGTTTCAAGGATGGAGTGATGTCACTAGAATGGTTTCAAGGATGGAGTGATGTCACTAGAATGGTTTCAAGGATGTAGTGATGTCACTAAAATGGCATCCTATCAGATCCTCTCTGTTTCCTTCCCTCTCGCTCTTACTTTCATTACATTTCTGTCTCACCTTTGTCAATCCCTCTCTCACCATATTTCTCTCTCTCTCTCCCCCACCATTCTCTATTTCTCTCTCTCTGTGTTTTTCTCTGTCTCGTTAGATTTTCTGATGAAGCCTAGATTGAAATAATAATCGCCTTAAATTAACCTGGATCCTGAACACGACACAGTCATACAACCAGAATATGGAAGAGGTGTCTGAAGAGTTGAGAAGTGCACTTCATTAGTGGTCATTCCTTGTAGTGTTTCTTTCACAAGCATACTCTCTCTCACACTCTCTCTCTCTCTTTCACAAACATAATCTCTCACACTCTCTCTCTCTCTCTTTCACAAACATATTTTCTCTCACACACTCTCTCTCTCTTTCACAAACATACTCAACGCCATTCCAAGATGGCGTAGCAGTCGGATGTGTATTTTGTCTTGGCCCGTCCTGTCCCGTGTAAATATCATTTTTATAATCTTTTTATATATTTTCTTCACATATCTTTTTATATATACTTTCTAAAATTCAACTTCAAAACACTCTCCTGCATCCTGCCTCACCCAATGTGGTGCGGATCTGTTTTTTGTTTTTGTTTTTTTCAAGTGTTATTCCACCTCGAATCCGGAGTCGCCCAACAAATACTAGCTAACTTCACTAGCTAACGTTAGTATTTAGCTTACCATTGCTAGCGGGCATCAGCTAACCTTTAGCTCGGAATAGCTCTCGCCGTTCGTATAACGCGACTCAAACCAGAGCTTACCGGACCTATTTTTTTCTCTCCATATCCCCGGATTCCTATCCACCTATCCAAACCCGTTTCTACTGCCGCTCCGGAGCCCCACCGGGCCTTCACGACTGGACTACTGATGTTATCCGCCCGAGGGGGGTATTCAACCGGCCCTACGTCGCGACGTCACCTGAACGCCCATCAGCTAACTGCGGCCTGCTAACGTTTGCTGTCTAGAGCATATCGGCTTCTAGTTAAACAGGTCCATCGGACAATTACCTATTTTGCCAATTGGCCTGGTCCCCTTCACCACACGGGACCCCACTAACCCATCACGACTGGTCTATCGACGGAAACGCACGAGGAGGCTATAAACAGACTTCCTCCGTCTTTGTTAGCCGGCCTGCTAGCCTTTGCTAGCTTGCTACTCCCGGCTAGTTGTCTGAATCGCCGTGTCCCCAACCAGCCTCACTACTCACTGGACCTTAATGATCATTCGGCTAAGCATGCATCTCCTCAATGTCAATATACCTTGTCCATTGCTGTTCTGGTTAGTGTTTATTGTCTTATTTCACTGTAGAGCCTCTAGCCCTGCTCAATATGCCTTATCCAACCCTTTAGTTCCACCTCCCACACATGCAATGACATCACCTGGTTTAAATGTTTCTAGAGACAATATCTCTTTCATCATCACTCAATGCCTAGGTTTACCTCCACTGTATTTACGTCCTACCATACCTTTGTCTGTACATTATGCCTTTAATCTATTTTATCGTCCCCTGAAACCTGTTATTTTTACTCTCTGTTCAGGACATCCTAGACGACCAGTCATTATAGCCTTTAGCCGTACCCTTATCCTACTCCTCCTCTGTTCCTCTGGTGATATAGAGGTTAATCCAGGCCCTGCAGTGCCTAGCTCCACTCCTATTCCCCAGGCGCTCTCATTTGTTGACTTCTGCAACCGTAAAAGCCTTGGTTTCATGCATGTTAACATTAGAAGCCTCCTCCCTAAGTGTGTTTAAGCTCCACTCCCGACACTACCCGGTGAAATGCAAAATTCAAAATCCAAAAGTTGAATTATTAAACATTCATCAATATACAAGTGTTGCATAGTCATCAAAAGCTCTGCTTCTTGGCAATATCACAGGGTTGTCATATTTCAAAAAGGCTTTACGGCGAAAGCACTACATTTGATTGTTTGAGGGTAGCACCTCCAATATTTTTTCCATTACCATAAATTCATAAACTATCGCGGTTCACACAAAACACATTTCACAGCGAAAACAAATCAATTACCTTTTGAAGAACTTCTGCTGAGAGCTTCTCAAGTGTCCAACGAAGACAATCCATGGTTCTTCTGTTAGAAAAAGTAATGTATTATATCCATAAATGTCAGTTTGGTTGGTGCGTTATCATGAGAAAATACAGCGTCCACTCGCCCATTGAACCGTGAAGAGAACTCGTTCAAACTATACCTATAAACTTGTCCAAGAACAATCAAACATCATTGATAATGTATCCTTAGGAACACTTTTATGTATATTTAGTATAATATTTCAACCGGAAT
This sequence comes from Brachymystax lenok tsinlingensis, assembly GCA_030435695.1. Taxonomy (NCBI): domain Eukaryota; kingdom Metazoa; phylum Chordata; class Actinopteri; order Salmoniformes; family Salmonidae; genus Brachymystax; species Brachymystax lenok. The sequence goes on from CM059793.1 coordinate 4,870,005, forward strand.
ATAAACTGGGCGATAGGAAAGGAAAAAACCACAGCGCGCGCAAGCCTGTGAACGCGCATCCTCTTCGGTTTACTTTTTGTGACCACTTCCTAATTCGTCTTCTATTACCATCCAGACCAACTAAATAGAATCAAAACACTGTCTAGAGACTGTTGACATCCAGTGGAAGCAATAGGTACTGAATTCTTACTCCCTTATATGGTCATTTTCAATAGGGAGGGGTTCAAAATGAGGCAATGTGTCAAAATCACTTTTTCCAGGACAGAAATTCCTCGGGGTTTTCACCTGCCGTATCCGTTCTGTTATACTCACAGACAATATTTTAACACTCTTAGAAACTTCAGAGTGTTTCCTATCCAATAGTACTAATTATGTGCATCCAAAATTAAATCTAGAATTGGCTTCCTATTTCGTAACAAAGCATCCTTCACTCATGCTGCCAAACATACCCTCGTAAATCTGACCATCCTAACGATCCTTGACTTGATTTACAAAATAACCTCCAATAATATACTCAATAAATTGGATGCAGTCTATCACAGTGCCATCCGTTTGGTATACCAAAGCCCCATATACCACCCACCACTGCGACCTGTACGCTCTCTTTGGCAGGCCCTCGCTTTACACTCGTCGCCATACCCACTGGCTACAGGTCATCTACAAGTCCCTGCTAGGTAAAGCCCCGCCTTATCTCAGCTCGTTGGTCACCATAGCAGCACGCATCCGTAGCACGCGCTCCAGCAGGTATATCTCACTGGCCCCCCCCAAAGCCAATTCCTCCTTTTGGCCGACTTTCCTTCCAGTTCTCTGCTGCCAGTGACTGGAATGAACTACTTATCTCCCTCACCAGCTTTAAGCACCAGCTGTCAGAGCAGTTCACAGACCCCTGCACCTGTATATAGCCTATCTGTAAATAGCCCAACCAACTACTTCATCCCCTACCATATTTATTTATTTATCTTGTTCCCTTGCACCCCAGTTTTTCTACATTGCACATTCATCTACTGCACATCTACCATTCCAGTGTTTATATGCTATATTGTAATTACTTTGCCACCAATGGCCTATTTATTGCCTTACCTTCCTTATCTTATCTCATTTGCACTCTTTGTATATATATTTGTTTTTCTACTGTATTATTGACTGTATGTTTGTTTTACTCCATGCGTAACTCTGTGTTGTTGTTTGTGTCAAACTGCTTTGCTTTATCTTGGCCAGGTCGCAGTTGTAAATGAGAACTTGTTCTCAACTTGCCTACCTGGTTAAATAAAGGTGAAATAAAAAAAATAAAAACTCTCTCTCACACACTCTCTCTCTCTCTTTCACATACATACTCTCTCTCTCTCTCTCTCTCTCTCTCTCTCTCTCTCTCTCTCTCTCTCTCTCTCTCTCTCACAATCTCTCTCTCTTTCACAAACATACTCTCTCTCATACACTCTCTCTCTCTTTCACAAACATACTCTCTCACACACTCTCTCTCTCTCTTTCACAAACATTCTCTCTCTCACACTCTCTCTCACACACTCACACTCTACCACCACTTTCTCTCTCTCTCTCTCTCTCTCTCTCTCTCTCTCTCTCTCTCTCTCTCTCTCTCTCTCTCTCTCTCACACTGACTCTCTCTCTCCCCCCCCCTCTCTCTCTCTCTCTCTCTCTCTCTCTCTCTCTCTCTCTCTCTCTCTCACTGACTCTCTCTCAACCCCACCTCCTCTCTCTCTCTCTCTCTCTCTCTCTCTCTCTCTCTCTCTCTCTCTCTCTCACTGACTCTCTCTCACCCCCCTCTCTCTCTCTCTCTCTCTCTCCCTAACTCTCTCTCTCCATTACTCACTCAATTTCTCTCACTCACTATGTGTTGTTATTGGGCTTACTGATGGTCGATACTGATAGTGGCTAATATTTAACATGATAGAAATAGGAAACAGAGAACGTCGGGATAGACTATAATTAAGACATTCGAGAGTTCCCAGCCCTGCAAGTTAAAAGTTAAAAGGCCATACAATTAAAATTCTGCATAATGGTACAGCATTTCATAAACTTTTCTGATTCCGTTTTGTTGCTATATGAGTGGGAAATATAATGAGTACATGAATTTAATCACCTAAACATAACAATATCTTCTCAATTGAGTTATTTTAACCAGCAAATACAATAGCAAAAAAAATTGCCCTTTTAATGTAGTATGCTGCAGTACTGTACTGCCTTTTGTAAAATGGATTAAATAAAAACAAATTCCTCATCAATCTACACACAATACCCCATAATGACAAAGTGAAAACAGGTTTTTTGAAATTTTAGAATATGTATTTAATATTAAAAACATATATACCTTATTTACATAAGTATTTAGACCCTTTGCTATGAGACTAGAAATTGAGCTCAGGTGCATCCTGTTTCCATTGATCATCCTTGAGATGTTTCTACAACTTGATTGGAGTCCACCTGTGGTAAATTCAATTGATTGGACACGGTTTGGAAAGACACACACCTGTCTATATAAGTTCCCACGTTTGAGAGTGCATGTCAGAGCAAAAACCAAGCCATGTCGTCGAAGGAATTGTCCGTAGAGCTCCGAGACCAGATTGGGTCGAAGCACAGATCTGGGGAAGGGTACCAAAACATTTCTGCAGCATTGAAGGTCCCCAAGAACACAGTGGTCTCCATCATCCCTAAATGGAAGAAGTTTGGAACCACCAAGACTCTTCCTAGAAATAGGCGCCGAGCAAAACTGAGCAATCGGGATAGAAGGGCCTTGGTCAGGGAGGTGACCAAGAACCCGATGGTCACTCTGACAGAGCTCAAGAGTTCCTCTGTGGAGATGGGAGAACCTTCCAGAAGGACAACCATCTCTGCAACACTCCACCAGTCACACCTTTATGATAGAGGGGCCAACTCCTCAGTAAAAGGCACATGACAGCCCACTTGGAGTGTGCCTAAAGGAACCTAAAGGACTCTCAGACCATGAGATTGTAAACATTTCACTGTAAGATCTACATCAGTCCTGACATACGTGACAAATACAATTTGATTTGTTTGAATTCTTTGGCCTGAATGCCAAGCGTCATGTCTGGAGGAAACCTGGCACCATCCATACAGTGACTATCTCTACTATCTCTCTCCCCTTGGTTTAGTAATATTATCTCTCTCCCCTTTCATTGGTTTAGTAATACTATCTCTCTCCCCTTGGTTTAGTAATATTATCTCTCTCCCCTTGGTTTAGTAATACTATCTCTCTCCCCTTGGTTTAGTAATACTATCTCTCTCCCCTTGGTTTAGTAATACTATCTCTCTCCCCTTTCATTGGTTTAGTAATACTATCTCTCTCCCCTTGGTTTAGTAATATTATCTCTCTCCCCTTGGTTTAGTAATACTATCTCTCTCCCCTTTCATTGGTTTAGTAATACTATCTCTCTCCCCTTGGTTTAGTAATACTATCTCTCTCCCTTGGTTTAGTAATACTATCTCTCTCCCCTTGGTTTAGTAATACTATCTCTCTCCCTTGGTTTAGTAATATTATCTCTCTCCCCTTGGTTTAGTAATACTATCTCTCTCCCCTTTCATTGGTTTAGTAATACTATCTCTCTCCCTTGGTTTAGTAATACTATCTCTCTCCCCTTGGTTTAGTAATACTATCTCTCTCCCCTTGGTTTAGTAATACTATCTCTCTCCCCTTGGTTTAGTAATACTATCTCTCTCCCCTTGGTTTAGTAATACTATCTCTCTCCCCTTTCATTGGTTTAGTAATACTATCTCTCTCCCCTTGGTTTAGTAATACTATCTCTCTCCCCTTGGTTTAGTAATACTATCTCTCTCCCCTTTCATTGGTTTAGTAATACTATCTCTCTCCCCTTGGTTTAGTAATACTATCTCTCTCCCCTTGGTTTAGTAATACTATCTCTCTCCCCTTGGTTTAGTAATACTATCTCTCTCCCCTTGGTTTAGTAATACTATCTCTCTCCCCTTTCATTGGTTTAGTAATACTATCTCTCGCCCCTTGGTTTAGTAATACTATCTCTCTCCCTTTGGTTTAGTAATACTATCTCTCTCCCCTTGGTTTAGTAATACTATCTCTCTCCCCTTGGTTTAGTAATACTATCTCTCTCCCCTTGGTTTAGTAATATTATCTCTCTCCCCTTGGTTTAGTAATACTATCTCTCTCCCCTTGGTTTAGTAATACTATCTCTCTCCCCTTGGTTTAGTAATACTATCTCTCTCCCCTTTCATTGGTTTAGTAATACTATCTCTCTCCCCTTGGTTTAGTAATATTATCTCTCTCCCCTTGGTTTAGTAATACTATCTCTCTCCCCTTTCATTGGTTTAGTAATACTATCTCTCTCCCTTGGTTTAGTAATACTATCTCTCTCCCTTGGTTTAGTAATATTATCTCTCTCCCCTTTCATTGGTTTAGTAATACTATCTCTCTCCCCTTGGTTTAGTAATACTATCTCTCTCCCCTTGGTTTAGTAATATTATCTCTCTCCCCTTGGTTTAGTAATACTATCTCTCTCCCCTTGGTTTAGTAATACTATCTCTCTCCCCTTGGTTTAGTAATACTATCTCTCTCCCCTTTCATTGGTTTAGTAATACTATCTCTCTCCCCTTGGTTTAGTAATACTATCTCTCTCCCCTTGGTTTAGTAATACTATCTCTCTCCCCTTTCATTGGTTTAGTAATACTATCTCTCTCCCCTTGGTTTAGTTATACTATCTCTCTCCCCTTGGTTTAGTAATATTATCTCTCTCCCCTTGGTTTAGTAATATTATCTCTCTCCCCTTTCATTGGTTTAGTAATACTATCTCTCTCCCCTTGGTTTAGTAATATTATCTCTCTCCCCTTGGTTTAGTAATATTATCTCTCTCCCCTTGGTTTAGTAATACTATCTCTCTCCCCTTTCATTGGTTTAGTAATACTATCTCTCTCCCCTTGGTTTAGTAATACTATCTCTCTCCCCTTGGTTTAGTAATACTATCTCTCTCCCTTTCATTGGTTTAGTAATACTATCTCTCTCCCCTTGGTTTAGTAATACTATCTCTCTCCCCTTGGTTTAGTAATACTATCTCTCTCCCTTTCATTGGTTTAGTAATACTATCTCTCTCCCCTTGGTTTAGTTATACTATCTCTCTCCCTCTTCAGTCACAGGCACTCTCTTTCTGTCTCCTAGATAGGAGTTTTTGTTTCTGTTCAATTTAATATTTTAATCGAACATTAATCTATCCTTTTCCCAAGATTTCCCCAAAGATTTCTGTGGATAGTCTTTTCCAGGGCATTTGTGGTTTTTTAAATGTGTAGGGGCTAGGGAAGACAATAGTGTTATTATTCACAGGTAGTCTCGAAACACTGAGTTAAGTCACATGCCCTGGGGGCAACCTCCCCCCTAACCACAGCACTCTCTAACCCCAGCCCGCCACCACCCACCTCTGCCTTCCACCAGTCAATTCAATTCAATTCAGTCTCTAACCCCTAAACCCCCGCCACCCACACCCTACCATGCTAATCTCACGTCATTGATTGCGCTTGGCCAGCGTGACTCCCGACAGATAAGCCAGGCCTCACATCCTCCCGCCGCCTACTGATTTCATCACTTCCTCTGTCCTGTAACGGCGGCACGATTGGCTAGTTAGTGTTCCGCCACACAAAAGAGCTTGTGTGACTCAGACGCCGATTGTCAGATTAAATGGTTAACTGGATTGAGAGAAGTTGCGAAAGACGGTCTTTGAAATGCAAAGTAATGCCTGAACGGCAGGCATTAGCAATAATACCTGCTCATGGATTAGAATAAATGAGAATCCAAAAAAAAATATTCCGTGAATATGTCATTCAGATTTATCTTTAAAGTCAAGCAATGACGGAATGCTTAGCATAATGTCTACCCATGCCTGTATAACATTCTATTGGCCTTTATACATTTAAAGGGAGACAAATGTTTTAGACCCAGTGCACTGAAAAAAATAACCAAATTACCATGATTGAAGAGGTACGGAATGAAATTACTGGGCTGTTGCATTCACATTCATCGTTTTTAAAGGAAATGTACTCATGCAGAAAAAAAAGAATGAATTGAATTGAACACAAAAGACAATCAAACAATCCCCTCTGTATTGTTTCACTTTAATTAACATTAGACAGGAAAAACACTTCTGAGCATGTCGGGAAGACAGAGGGGAGATTTATTTGAATGGTGAGAACATGTCCACGTTTCGATTCTAACGGTCGGTTGGTTTGAAGGGCACATCTGTTCCCGAGGTTGTTAACTATGGTGACTGATAGCCTACAAACGGTTCAAGGATTTACATTGTCTCCATTGTCCGGTAGACCTAAGTGCCAGAGGGGACGTAAAACAGGGTGACACACAGACAGATAGGAAGTACTGGAAACTATGTCACCGCTACATCCTGTGTTACTCTTTTCAAAGAGATGGCACACACGTAACTCCCTTTAAGAAGGTTGGTCTCTCCTCCTGACTGAACTGACTAAGCTGTGACAATACCACCATGCACAAACATTTGCAATGTCCATCGTCTATCAAAAATGACAACATTTCAGACGGGTTAATCTCACACCCATCAAACTGACTCCTACAAATCCAAATCCCATGTTTTTTTTTTTTTTGTTTTTTTTAAAGCAATTATTAGGTGTATGAACATTGTCACAACTGAATGGATGCATTTTTCATACTGGCTGTGATGACTGAAAAGCCATTTCTGGGTTGGAAAAATCTAACTTATGTTAATTCTGCAGATGGTATGGCTACACTGCTGGCAAAACCGTTTGCATTTCAATGACAAATCCCTGTGCCGAGTACCACTCAGACATTTAAATCCAAAGTTGACATTTTTTGAGTCTTGAATATGGAGTATGTTTAACATTCTCTCTTTCTCTGTCTGTCTCTCTCTCTCTCTCTCTCTCTGATTGACACCTACTCTTATTGTCTATTGTCTACTTAGTGTGGTGAAGATGCATTTTAGTGGCGACCACATAATGCAAGCGAGTGGCTGTTTATTTTCAACATGGTAAGGCAGTAAAGTGATCCCTCCACAAGTGTAAAGGCAGTCCCTGCGCCTGCTGGGAGTCCAACTGGCCTAAATTAGAGGGACAAAGCCACTCTGACAAAAAGAGGTTTTGAGGAGAGAAAGGAGGGGAGGCTGCAGGCAACCAATGGGTGGTTAGAACACTGTCGAAGACCTGGTTTTAACCCCTGGGTAATAAAAATGGTTTGATAAAAGTCATATTTTATTAGGTATTGTTGTTCGGAGAATCAGTATAAGAATCTCATTGATTCCTCTGTTATATTGCAATGCAGTCTGACTTTTTCCAATTAGTTAGTTTTGGTAAACCATGTAAATGTTTTTCTAATTTAAATCATAACATTTATAATGGAAATGGTTTTCTAATTTACATCATCACATTTATAATGCATTATTTATTAGCCTTTTCCACAGCAACAGGGAATACGCTGAGGGAGAGAGAGAGAGCAGGGAATACGCAGAGAGAGAGAGCAGGGAATACGCAGAGAGAGAGAGAGAGAGAGCAGGGAATACGCAGAGAGAGAGAGAGAGCAGGGAATACGCAGAGGGAGAGAGAGAGAGAGCAGGGAATACGCAGAGGGAGAGAGAGAGAGCAGGGAATACGCAGAGGGAGAGAGAGAGAGAGAGAGAGAGCAGGGAATACGCAGAGAGAGAGAGCAGGGAATATGCAGAGAGAGAGAGAGAGAGCAGGGAATACGCAGAGGGAGAGAGAGAGAGAGAGAGAGAACAGGGAATACGCAGAGGGAGAGAGAGAGAGAGCAGGGAATACGCAGAGGGAGAGAGAGAGCGAGAGCAGGGAATACTCAGAGGGAGAGAGAGAGAGAGAGCAGGGAATACGCAGAGAGAGAGAGAGAGAGAGAGAGAGAGAGAGAGAGAGAGAGAGAGAGAGAGAGAGAGAGAGAGAGAGAGAGAGAGAGCAGGGAATCACCAGAGGGAGAGAGAGAGAGCAGGGAATACGCAGAGGAGAGAGAGAGAGAGAGAGAGAGAGAGAGAGCAGGGAATACGCAGAGAGAGAGAGAGAGAGAGCAGGGAATATGCAGAGAGAGAGAGAGCAGGGAATACGCAGAGGGAGAGAGAGAGAGAGAGCAGGGAATACTCAGAGGGAGAGAGAGAGAGAGCAGGGAATACGCAGAGGGAGAGAGAGAGCGAGAGCAGGGAATACGCAGAGGGAGAGAGAGAGAGAGCAGGGAATACGCAGAGAGAGAGAGAGAGAGAGAGAGAGAGAGAGAGAGAGAGAGAGAGAGAGAGAGCAGGGAATACGCAGAGAGAGAGAGCAGGGAATACGCAGAGAGAGAGAGCAGGGAATACGCAGAGAGATAGAGAGAGAGAGCGAGAGAGAGCAGGGAATACGCAGAGGGAGAGAGCAGGGAATACACAGAGAGAGAGAGCAGGGAATATGCAGAGAGAGAGAGAGAGAGAGAGAGAGAGAGAGAGAGAGAGAGAGAGAGAGAGAGAGAGAGAGAGAGAGAGAGAGAGAGCAGGGAATAGGCAGAGGGAGAGAGAGAGAGCAGGGAATACGCAGAGAGAGAGAGAGCAGGGAATACAGAGAGAGAGAGAGAGAGAGAGGGAATACGAGAGAGAGAGAGAGAGAGAGAGAGAGCAGGGAATAAGCAGAGAGAGAGAGAGCAGGGAATAAGCAGAGAGAGAGAGAGAGAGAGCAGGGAATAAGCAGAGAGAGAGAGAGAGAGAGAGAGAGAGAGAGAGAGAGAGAGAGAGAGAGAGAGAGAGAGAGAGAGAGAGAGAGAGAGAGAGAGAGAGAGAGAGAGAGAGAGAGAGAGAGAGAGAGAGAGAGAGAGAGAGAGAGAGAGAGAGAGAGAGGCCACACTCTCATCTCAGTTATTTTAGACCAGAGACAAGTTTCCTCTGGAGCACGAATAGTTGTATTGCTCCAATCCCCAAACTTTAAACTTGGGTGGCCAGTTTACCTATGACATTAACATCATTCAATAAACTTGGAAAACTTAAGATTGGAAAGCGGCCATTTATGAAGGGAATTATTTTTCATGTCATTTGGTACATCGAGTAGAGTGTAACAGTGTTGCTTCAAGTCCATGTCCTCGCCCCAACCTGGGCTTGAACCAGGGACCCTGTGAACACCTCAACAACTGCCTCCCAGGAAGCATAATTAGCTATTGCTCCATAAAAGCCTCGATCCTTGCAGAGCAAGGGAAACAATTATAGTACAATTATAATCATGTAACCTGCACTAATACTGTAATCTCCACCAATACTGTAACCTTCACATATACTGCACTTTTCACTAATACTGTGACCTTCACATATACTGCACTTTTCACTAATACTGTAACCTTCACTAGTACTCTAACCTTCACTAGTACTGTTGTATTAACTCACACTGTACCCTTCACTAATACTGTAACCTTCACTAATACTGAAACCTTCATTAATACTGTAACCTTCACTAATACTGTAACCTTCATTAATACTATAACCTTCACTAATACTGTAACCTTCACTAATACTGAAACCTTCATTAATACTGTAACCTTCACTAATACTGTAACCTTCACTAATACTGAAACCTTCATTAATACTGTAACCTTCACTAATACTGTAACCTTCACTAATACTGTAACCTTCATTAATACTGTAACCTTCACTAATATTATAATCATCACTAATACTGTAACCTTCACTAATACTGTAACCTTCACTAATACTGTAACCTTCACTAATATTATAATCATCACTAATACTGTAACCTTCACTAATATTATAATCATCACTAATACTGTAACCTTCACTAATACTGTAACCTTCACTAATACTGTAACCTTCACTAATACTGTAACCTTCACTAATACTGAAACCTTCATTAATACTGTAACCTTCATTAATACTGTAACCTTCACTAATATTATAATCATCACTAATACTGTAACCTTCACTAATACTGTAACCTTCACTAATACTGTAACCTTCACTAATATTATAATCATCACTAATACTGTAACTTTCACTAATACTGTAACCTTCACTAATACTGTAACCTTCACTAATATTATAATCATCACTAATACTGTAACTTTCACTAATACTGTAACCTTCACTAATACTGTAACCTTCACTAATACTGTAATCTTCACTAATACTGTAACCTTCATTAATACTATAACCTCCACTAATACTGTAACCTTCACTAATACTGTAACCTTCACTAATACTGTAACTTTCATTAAAATTGTTCTCTTTGCTCACACTGTACCCTTCAATAATATTGTACCCTTCACTCACGCTGTACCTTTCACTAATACCTTGCGGCAGCTAGCCTAGCAGCTAAAGCACCAAGGTGGACAAATCTGCTGTTCTGCCATCGAGCAAGGCAGTTAACCCCCACAACATCTGCACCCCGGGCGTTGATAACGTAGGTGGTGAGGCAGCCCGCCGCACCTCTTTGATTCAGAGGAAATAAGAAAATGCTCATCCAGATGTGCCACTCCTAGTGGCCGGGGACGTTAATGCAAGCATGTCACATGTGGAACCAGAGGAAAAAAAAACTCTAGACCACCTTTACTCCACACAGAGACGCGTACAAAGCTCTCCCTCGCCCTCCATTTGGATTATGCACTACAGGACTGTTTTGCTAGCGCAGACTGGAATATGTTCCAGGATTCATCCAATGGCATTGAGGAGTATACCACCTCAGTCACCGGCTTCATCAATAAGTGCATCAACGACGTCCACCCCACAGTGAACATGCGTACATATCCCAACCAGAAGCTATGGATTACAGGCAACATCCGCACTGTCGTGACGTGAACACCATTAATGCGACGACAATTACTTTATCAAATTAGTTCACTACATTTAATCAATGAACTACATTTAATTGATTACGTGATTATGTGATTATGGAGAAAGCCTCCCCCCATTTCTCCTTAACCCAAATCCAGTTAGCTGATGTTCTGAAAGAGCTGCAAAATCTGGACCCCTACAAATCTGCAGGGCTAGACAATCTGGACCCTCTCTTTCTAAAATGATCCGCCGCAATTGTTGCAACCTCTATTACTAGCCTGTTCAACCTCTCTTTCATATCGTCTGAGATCCCTAAAGATTGGAAAACTGCCGCGGTCACCCCCCTCTTCAAAGGGGGAGATAATCTAGACCCAAACTAATACAAACCTACAGTTGAAGTCGGAAGTTTACATACACTTAGGTTGGAGTTATTAAGGACTTGTACTGAGGCCCAGAAACTAGGATATGCACATAATTAGTAGCATTGGATAGAAAACACTCTGAAGTTTCAAAAACTGTTAAAATAATGTCTGAGTATAACAGAACTGATTTGGCAGACAAAAAACCAGAGAAAAATCCATCCGGAAAAATGTGATTCTGTGAAGTGACTCTTTTCCCATTGACTTGGTATTGAAAGGAGGGAAATCCAGCTCCCAGGTTTGCAGTACCTATGGCTTCCACTAGATGTCAACAGTCTAAAGACAAGGTTTCATGCGTTTATCTTGAAAAATCAAGATAAACGCATGGCAAGGCGGTTAGGACATCTACTTTGTGCATGACACAAGTAATTTTTCCAACAATTGAATACAGACAGATTATTTCACTTATAATTCACTGTATCACAATTCCAGTGGGTCAGAAGTTTACATACACTAAGTTGACAGTGCCTTTAAACAGCTTGGAAAATTCCAGAAAATTATGTCATGGCTTTAGTAAGCTTCTGATAGGCTAATTGACATCATTTGAGTCAATTGGAGGTGTACCTGTGGATGTATTTCAAGGCCTACCTTCAAACTCAGTGCGTCTTTGCTTGACATCATGGGAAATCAAAAGAAATTAGCCAAGACCTCAGAAAGAAAATTGTAGACCTCCACAAGTCTGGTTCATCCTTGGGAGCAATTTCCAAACACCTTGGGAGCAATTTCCAATCATCTGTAAATATCGTACTTTTTGGAGAAATGTCCTCTGGTCTGATGAAACAAAAATAGAACTGTTCACCCAATTTATTGTGGGAAACTTGTGGAAGGCTATCCAAAATGTTTGACACAAGTTAAGCAATTTAAAGGCAATGCTACTAAATACTAATTTAGTGTATTTAAACTTCTGACCCACTGGGAAATTAATGAAAGAAATAAAAGCTGAAATAATTAATTCTAGTTCTGACATTTCACATTCTTAAAATAAAGTGGTGATCCTAACTGACCTAAGACAGGGAATTTTACTAGGATTAAATGTCAGGAATTGTGAAAAACTGATTTTAAATGTAGTTGGCTAAGGCGTATGTAAACTTCCAACTTCAACTGAATATCAATCCAACCCTGCCTTTCTAAAGTCTTCGAAAGCCAAGATAACAAACAGATCACCGACCATTTTTAATCCCACCGTACCTTCTCCTCAATGCAATCTGGTTTCCGAGCAGGTCATGGGTGCACCTCAGCCACGCTCAAGGTCCTAAACGACATCATAACCGCCATTGATAAAAGACTACTGTGCAACCGTCTTCATCGACCTGGCCAAGGCTTTCGACTCTGTCAATCACTGCATTCTTATCGGCAGACTCAACAGCCTTGGTTTCTCAAATGACTGCCTCGCCTGGTTCACCAACTACTTCTCAGATAGAGTTCAGTGTGTCAAATCGGAGGGCCTGTTGTCTGAACCTCTGGCAGTCTCTATGGGGGTGCCACAGGGTTCAATTTTCGGGCCGACTCTTTTCTCTGTATTCATCAATGATGTCGCTCTTTCTGCTGGTGATTCTCTGATCCACCTCTACGCAAATGAAACCATTCTGTATACTTCTGGCCCTTCTTTGGACACTGTGTTAATTATCAAACCCCCAGATGAGCTTCAATGCCATACAACACTCATTCCGTGGCCTCCAACTGCCCTTAATTGCAAGTAAAACTAAATATATGCTCTTCACCCGATCGCTGCCCGCACCTGCCCACCCGTCTAGCATCAGTACTCTGGACGGTTTCAACTTAGAATATGTGGACAACTACAAATACCTAGGTGTCTGGTTAGACTGTAAACTCTTCTTCCAGAATCACATTAAGCATCTCCAATCCCACATTAAATCTAGAATCGGCTTCCTATTTCACAACAAAGCATCCTTCACTCATGCTGCCAAACATACCCTCATAAAACTGACTATCCTACCGATCCTTGACTTCGGCGATGTCATTTACAAAATAGCCTCCAACACTCTACTCAGCAAATTGGATGTAGTCTATCACAGTGCCATCTGTTTTGTCACCAAAGCCCTATTTACTACCCACCACTGCGACCTGTATGCTCTCGTTGCTTGGCCCTCGCTTCACATTCGTCGCCAAACCCACTGGCTCCAGGTCATCTATAAGTCTTTGCTAGGTAAAGCCCTGCCTTATCTCAGCTCACTGGTCACCATAGCAGCACCCACCCGTAGCACACGCTCCAGCAGGTATATTTCACTGGTCATCCCCAAAGCCAACTCCTCCTTTGGCCATCTTTCCTTCCAGTTCTCTGCTGCCAATGACTGTAACGAATTGCAAAAATCACTGAAGCTGGAGTCTTAAATCTCCCTCATTAACTTTAAGCATCAGCTGTCAGAGTAGCTTACCGATCATTGCACCTACTTGGCTTTATATTGGCCAGGTCGCAGTTGCAATATTTTTTAATAATTCAAATAAGTTAATCCCGTAACAATTAACTCATTAGCAATCTTGTGGCACCACGGAAAAAGTGTGTCTGCACGAACCCTAGTCTGCATGATGATTCAGCGACACACAAATTGGCTTAAAAATTAATTGACTAACTAACTAAATAATCATACAGATTTACATAAACACACAAACAGGATAGATTATACGTTGACAACTAACATAATGCAATGAAAAGTCCCTAGCGAACTAACCTGATGTGACGGCTTGGTACACAATGAAAAGGGAGGGGCATGTAAGGAGAGGGTTGAGACAGAGAGAGTCAACTTACAGTTGACTGATAGGCCCATTGTAAATATGAATATTTACCACTCTAACAACCGCTCATTCGCATTTAGAAATGCAACACATATTTACGCTCGTTACGTCTTTTGTCGTCTCTCTGTTGAAATCACCTGCTCCGTCTATGGGGAGTAAATTGACAGAAAGGTCTCTGGTTGTTTACGTCTCTGGGTGTCCGTTAGACTGGATCCATCAGACGTTCCAATGGTTGTTTGTATTGGATGTCCCCCTCGTGTCTTTGGTCAAAGTTCTAGACTACTTTACATTACAGCTGCAAACTTTGAATATGTAGTCGTCACCTTCACGCTATTGATCACGCTGGTCTTTACATTCTCTGCTCTGGTAGAGTCTAACCATTTCCACGTGTAGCCACAGCTCCATGGTTTCTGGTCTTGTAGTTTTAAACCATTTGTGACGTCCGGCTTACCATCCATCTACTGGTCAAATGTAAATTTCATTAGGAGTCCTTTTATAAACACTCTGGAAAAAGGGGCATTCCATCCTTTTGGCATAATGTCTCTGCTCACGTGGGCGTGGTTACTGACTGGGTAAAACTTTACATGAAAAACAATTATCTAATTTAGAAGGATAAAATCACATTTCATCTTCTCACAAATAGTTTCATATTTATTCATATAAGTTTTACAACATCTTGATGTAACTCTGACATATACATTGTGAAAGCTCTTAAACTTACAATGTTTCCGTTATAACGTCTTTAATGATATATCCAAACAATAAATTATCTGAAATTATTGTTCTTTAAGTCCCTCCCGACCATTTATCACATTCTTTGTGTTAGAAATATTGTTTCACTATCTACTTTTGGATGTGGTAGTTTTGGTGGAAAGAATATCTTTGTAACAAAAGGGTTCTTTCCCCTCAATGCTGCCTGGCTAGGGAGAATTGAGGGGAAGGTATTTACAAAATGCAAGGTATTTACAAACCAACATTGAACTGGCCAACTCCCCCAGGAGAGGGGGTTCTTGAATTCTTTGTTCAGCTAGCACCTTTGATCTCGATCCAGGAGGGCAAGTCATTACAGAACCGAACTAAAGGCTAGAGCTGCCACTTTCAAGGTTTGGGACACTAATCTGGACGCTTATAAGAAATCCCGCTATGCCCTCAGACGAACCATCAAACTGACAAAGCGTCAATACAGGACGACGATTGAATCCTACTACACAGGCTCTGACGCTCGTCGGATGTGGCAGGGCTTGCAAACTATTACAGACCACAAAGGGAAACCCAGCCGTGAGCTTCCCAGTGACGCGAGCCTACCAGACAAGCTAAATGCCTTTCATGCTCGCTTCGAGGCAAGCATCACTGAAGCATGCATGAGAGCAACAGCTGTTCCGGACGACTGTGTGATCACGCTCTCTGTAGCTGATGTGACTAATACCTTTAAACAGGTCAACATCCACAAGGCCGCAGGGCCAGACGGATTACCAGGACATGTACTCAGAGCATGCACGGACCAACTGGCAAGTGTCCTCACTGACATTTTCAACCTCTTCCTGCCCGAGTCTGTGCTAACTACATGTTTCAAGCAGACCGCCATAGTCCCTGTGCCCAAGAAAGCTAAGGTAACCTGCCTAAATGACTACCACCCCTTAGCACTCACATTGGTAGCCATGAACTGCTTTGAAAGGCTAGTTGTGGCTCACATCCACACTATCATCTCAGAAACTCTGGACCCACTCCAATTTGCATACTGCCCCAACATATCCACAGATGATTGCACTCCACACTTCCCTTTCCCACATGGACAAAAGGAACACCTATGTGAGAATGCTGTTCATTGACTACAGCTCAGCGTTCAACACCATAGTGCCCAAAAACCTCAGCACTAAGCTAAGGACCCAAACACCTCCCTCTGCAACTAGATCCTGGACTTCCTGGTGGGCTGGCCCCAGGTGGTAATTATTTTTCTTTTTATTTAACTTGGCAAGTCAGTTAAGAACAAATTTGTATTTACAATGACAGCTTACCGGGGAACAGTGGGATAACTGCCTTGTTCAGGAGCAGAATGACAGATTTTTTGACCTTGTCAGCTCAGGGATTTGATCCAGCAACCTTTTGGTTACTGGCCCAATGCTCTAACCACTAGGCCACCTGCCGTGGTAAGGGTTTGGAACAACACATCTGCCACGCTGATCCTCTTCACTGGGGCCCCTCAGGGGTGTGTGCTTAGTCCCCTGTACTCCCTGTTCACTCATGACTGTGTAGCCAAGCACGACTCTAACACCATCATTAAGTTTGCTGACGACACAACAGTGGTAGGCCTGATCACCGACAACGATGAGACAACCTACAGGGAGGAGGTCAGAGACCTGACAGTGACGGTTTGTAAATGTTGTCTTTGTGCCAAGACAACAACCTCTCCCTCAACATGAGCAAGACAAAGGAGATGATCGTGGACTACAGGAAAAGGAGGGCCGAACACGCCCCTTTTCACATCGACCGGACTGTAGTGGAGCAGGTCGAGAGGAACATGTTCCTTGGTGTCCACATCACCAACAAACTACCATGGTCCAAAACACGCCAAGACAGTCGTGAAGAGGGCACAACAACAACTTTTTCCCTCTCAGGAGTTTGAGAAGATTTAGCATGGGTCCACAGATCCTCAAAAAATTCTACAGCTGTACCATTGAGAGCATCTTGACCGGTTGCATCACCGCCTGGTATGGCAACTGCTCGGCATCTGACCGTAAGGCGCTACAGAGGGTAGTGTGTACGACAGTCAGTTCTCTCTGCTACCGCACGGCAAGTGATACCGGAGCACCAAGTCTAGATCCAAATAGCTCCTTAACAGCTTCTACCTCCAAGCCATAAGACTGCTGAACAAATGGCCACCCGGGCTATCTACATTGACCCCCTGTTTTTACACTGCTGCTACTCGCTGTTTATTATACATACATAGTCAATTTACCCCTACCTACATGTACAAATTACCTCAACTAACCTGTACCCCCGCATATTGACTCAGTACCGATACTCGTGTATATAGCCTCGTTATTGTGATTTTATTGTGTTACTTTTAATTTAAAAAATTACTTTAGATTATTTAGTAAATATTTTCTTAACTCTATTTCTTGAACTGCATTGTTGGTTCAGGGCTTGTAAGTAAGCATTTCACGCTAAGGTCTACACCTGTTGTGTTCGGCGCATGTGACAAATAAAATTTGATTTGATAGTGAATGTTATGTATGTTATGTACATAATGGTGTTTTTTGAATGGTAGGTCTTAGCAGGGGTTTCCTCTCTTGGCACGACCTGGTCATCTACTGTGTTTGGTGGCGTAATCAATTTGTGTCATTAGGAAATGTCTATGGAGATTCACCCAACAGAATCAGGAGGACAAAGCAAGACTTGGACACTATCTGTAGTGGCTTCACCATTTCAAAGTGGCTACTTGCTCAGCACATTGTTGTAAGACTGAATTACTGTATGTTGTTTCCATGGTGTGGGTTTGCTTGTACATTTGGGGCAGCAGGTAGGCTAGTGGTTAGAGTGTTGGGCCAGTAACCAAAAGTTTGCTTGGTCGAATCCCCGAGCTGACAATGTAAAAATAATTTGTTTTTCCCGTGAAAAAGCCAGTTAACCCACTGTACCCCGGTAGTACATCATTGTAAATAAAAAAAAATCTTAATTGACTTGCCCAGTTATATCTATATTTTTTTTAATACAGTAGGATAATGAAGATGTTGTTTCCCATCAGGTTATATGGTCTGTCTTGGGTTATACAGTAGAAGATGTTGTTTCCCATCAGGTTATATGGTCTGTGTTGGGTTATACAGTAGAAGATGTTTCCCATCAGGTTACATGGTGTGTGTTGGGTTATACAGTAGAAGATGTTTCCCATCAGGTTATATGGTGTGTGTTGGGATATACAGGAGAAGATGTTGTTTCCAATCAGGTTATATGGTCTGTGTTGGGTTATACAGGAGAAGATGTTGTTTCCCATCAGGTTATATGGTCTGTGTTGGGTTATACAGGAGAAGATGTTGTTTCCCATCAGGTTATATGGTCTGTGTTGGGTTATACAGGAGAAGATGTTGTTTCCCATCAGGTTATATGGTCTGTGTTGGGTTATACAGTAGAATATGTTGTTTCCCATCAGGTTATATGGTCTGTGTTGGGTTATACAGTAGAATATGTTGTTTCCCATCAGGTTATATGGTGCGTGTTGGGTTACACAGTAGAAGACGTTGTTTCCCATCAGGTTATATGGTCTGTGTTGGGTTATACAGTAGAATATGTTGTTTCCCATCAGGTTATATGGTCTGTGTTGGGTTATACAGTAGAAGACGTTGTTTCCCATCAGGTTATATGGTCTGTGTTGGGTTATACAGTAGAATATGTTGTTTCCCATCAGGTTATATGGTGTGTGTTGGGTTATACAGTAGAATATGTTATTTCCAATCAGGTTATATGATGTGTTGGGTTTTACAGTAGAAGATGTTTCCCATCAGGTTATATGGTCTGTGTTGGGTTTTACAGTAGAAGATGTTGTTTCCAATCAGGTTATATGGTCTGTCTTGGGTTATACAGTAGAAGATGTTGTTTCCCATCAGGTTATATGGTCTGTGTTGGGTTATACAGTAGAAGATGTTTCCCATCAGGTTACATGGTGTGTGTTGGGTTATACAGTAGAAGATGTTTCCCATCAGGTTATATGGTGTGTGTTGGGATATACAGGAGAAGATGTTGTTTCCAATCAGGTTATATGGTCTGTGTTGGGTTATACAGGAGAAGATGTTGTTTCCCATCAGGTTATATGGTCTGTGTTGGGTTATACAGGAGAAGATGTTGTTTCCCATCAGGTTATATGGTCTGTGTTGGGTTATACAGGAGAAGATGTTGTTTCCCATCAGGTTATATGGTCTGTGTTGGGTTATACAGTAGAATATGTTGTTTCCCATCAGGTTATATGGTCTGTGTTGGGTTATACAGTAGAATATGTTGTTTCCCATCAGGTTATATGGTGCGTGTTGGGTTACACAGTAGAAGACGTTGTTTCCCATCAGGTTATATGGTCTGTGTTGGGTTATACAGTAGAATATGTTGTTTCCCATCAGGTTATATGGTCTGTGTTGGGTTATACAGTAGAAGACGTTGTTTCCCATCAGGTTATATGGTCTGTGTTGGGTTATACAGTAGAAGATGTTGTTTCCCATCAGGTTATATGGTGTGTGTTGGGTTATACAATAGAATATGTTATTTCCAATCAGGTTATATGATGTGTTGGGTTTTACAGTAGAAGATGTTTCCCATCAGGTTATATGGTCTGTGTTGGGTTTTACAGTAGAAGATGTTGTTTCCCATCAGGTTATATGGTCTGTGTTGGGTTATACAGTAGAATATATTGTTTCCCATCAGGTTATATGGTCTGTGTTGGGTTATACAGGAGAAGATGTTTCCCATCAGTTTATATGGTGTGTGTTGGGATATACAGGAGAAGATGTTGTTTCCAATCAGGTTATATGGTCTGTGTTGGGTTATACAGGAGAAGATGTTGTTTCCCATCAGGTTATATGGTCTGTGTTGGGTTATACAGTAGAAGATGTTGTTTCCCATCAGGTTATATGGTCGGTGTTGGGTTATACAGTAGAATATGTTGTTTCCCATCAGGTTATATGGTGTGTGTTGGGTTATACAGTAGAATATGTTATTTCCAATCAGGTTATATGATGTGTTGGGTTTTACAGTAGAATATGTTTCCCATCAGGTTATATGGTCTGTGTTGGGTTTTACAGTAGAAGATGTTGTTTCCCATCAGGTTATATGGTCTGTGTTGGGTTATACAGTAGAAGATATTGTTTCCCATCAGGTTATATGGTCTGTGTTGGGTTATACAGGAGAAGATGTTTCCCATCAGGTTACATGGTGTGTGTTGGGTTATACAGTAGAAGATGTTTCCCATCAGGTTATATGGTGTGTGTTGGGATATACAGGAGAAGATGTTGTTTCCAATCAGGTTATATGGTCTGTGTTGGGTTATACAGGAGAAGATGTTGTTTCCCATCAGGTTATATGGTCTGTGTTGGGTTATACAGTAGAAGATGTTTCCCATCAGGTTATATGGTCTGTGTTGGGTTATACAGTAGAAGATATTGTTTCTCATCAGGTTATATGGTCTGTGTTGGGTTATACAGTAGAAGATGTTGTTTCCCATCAGGTTATATGGTCTGTTTTGGGTTTTACAGTAGAATATGTTGTTTCCCATCAGGTTATATGGTCTGTGTTGGGTTATACAGTAGAAGATATTGTTTCCCATCAGGTTATATGGTCTGTGTTGGGTTACACAGTAGAAGATGTTGTTTCCCATCAGGTTATATGGTGTGTGTTGGGTTATACAGTAGAAGATGTTATTTCCAATCAGGTTATATGGTGTGTTGGGTTTTACAGTAGAAGATGTTTCCCATCAGGTTATATGGTCTGTGTTGGGTTTTACAGTAGAAGATGTTGTTTCCCATCAGGTTATATGGTCTGTGTTGGGTTATACAGTAGAAGATATTGTTTCCCATCAGGTTATATGGTCTGTGTTGGGTTATACAGTAGAAGATATTGTTTCCCATCAGGTTATATGGTCTGTGTTGGGTTATACAGTAGGTTCATGAAGATGTTGATTTCCACAAGATTCTACTCTCTAAGATTACATCTGTGACGCCTTCTCCTCGCCTCGCCACTATGCACTTACACAGTGTACACAGTGTGTATGCACACAAGAAACCATGAGGCGTAAAGATCAGATCGACCCCCTTCCCCCGACCCCCCTCCCACACATATCCCCTCTATCCTGTCTAGCCTGATGAACATCCTACCATTCAAAGCTTTGTTCGGCGCCCCTCAGAATCCTGTCCCCCTTTAGTGAAAAAACTGTCTCTGCAACGTCTGCTCCCATCTCTCCCTGTATCCATCTTACCTTCCGGACGGACCCCAATCCATCACTGCTTCTGAATTAAAGCCTCTGTGCTCCAAATAGGCCCCTTTTATTGTCAATGAGGCAGAGAACAAATGTGTCTCGTTCAGGCTACAAGCAAATAATTAGTTGGACCTGAAGGTGAGGACGGTGCAGCCAGAGAAAGACTTCCTCTCCAGGGGGGAAAAGGGATTTCATCAAACAGGTGTTTATACGTTGGAAACTAGTGTGCATTAGGCGAACAACAATGTGTCTCATAATGGGGGAAATCATTTGGACAGCTTGCTAGGTATTCCAGATGTTACCTGGAAAGATGGGAATGTCTATAAGGCTTTTATGGATGTTGTGTGTCCTTGAAAAGGCAGGCTGGATGAGATATGTATAGTGGCAAGTTTGGCAATTTCTACTGTGCTGAGGGAGGGAGTTGATTGATCCATTGATTTGTTCGTTCATTTGTGAGACAGGAGGACTTCAGAAGCTCTCAATGTCCAAAAGTACGGCAATCAAATCATGTCGTAGCAGATGAATGACTTACCTACAGGCCGGGACCAGAAATATTGTATAGTGTAATTACCTACAGGCCCATACCAGAAATATTGTACAGTGTAATTACCTACGGGCCGGTACCAAAAATATTGTATAGTGTAATTACCTACAGCCCAGTACCAGACATATTGTGCAGTGTAATTACCTACAGGCCGGTACCAGAAATATTGTATAGTGTAAATACCTACAGGCCCGTACAATAAATATTGTATAGTGTAATTACCTACAGGCCGGTACCAGAACTATTTGTTTCCTGTCTGTTTATTCATTAAATATTCACTCCCTGTACTTGCTTCACGTCTCCCAGCGTCTGTCCTTACAGGTTTACAACTACTGGACAGCCACTGTGTACTTTTAAGCCATTTGGTTGTGGCGTATAGTTTAGCTTAAACCAAGGTGAGGATGGGATAAGTCAACACACCAACCTACCGTTCCTTCTGCACCCCTCGTATCTCCCTCCAATTATTCCGTTCCACCCAGGCCCGAGCAGCGCGGTTCAAATTCAATCAGGACATAGGGGGAGAGTTGGGGGGTTACGAAAATTCAATTTGTTTTTTTTTTTTGTGGATGAGAGCCGAGAGGTACCCTCCTCGCCCCTCCCAGCGAGCAAGCACCTTTCAATTTGCCAGATTAGCGCCTCTAGCACCCCCGCCATGTTTTAGAATGGAACGATGGAGTGCCCTCCCCGCTTTCCTCTTCTCCATCGCCCTTCGACCACTCCCTATCTCCCCAAGCTTATTAAGCTAATTAACTCTTTCTCCTTCCACCAAATTCACTTCATTTCATTTCTCCACTACCCACCCCCACCCCGTCCCGCAATGCACCCTCTAATCAGGTTTAAGGTAAACCAAATGCCCTCCTCTTTCCCTCCTCCTTCCTGTCATGCTGGGAAGCAAATATGAGCTTCTTGTAATTCCTTGTTATGCGTGTTCTTTCTTCTGAATGAAACATTTTTTATAATAAAAAAAACATTCAGGTGAAAAGTGAGACATTCCGTTTCCGTGGCGATGTGGTTCTAGGTCACGACACTATGCAGCATGTTATCCATAAGAATGTTTTTATGTGTCGTGTAATTTCAATAACAAAAGCTTCCGGAGGGCATCATGAAAAAGGCATCGCAGGTGTGGATGAAGTATCCCATTTGTGAGTCTGGGGAGGGGGACGGTTATTTAGTCAATAAAAGCTTACTTTGAAAGGCCTCTCCAAAAACACAGCAGGAAAAGATACTACAGCTGAACAGTACAACTAATGGGATGAGTCAGTCAGTGTGTAGAACGTCATTGGATCCACTGCTTGGCTTAGGGAGGGATTGTTTTGGTAGAATGTTGTGCTGGTCATAGACTAGATAATCACACCTCAACACTTAACAGTGAAAATGTATTTTAGGAAAATATAACAGCCCTAGTTACAGCACCGAGGACAGGCCCAGGGTTGCATACAGTCTATCTGGCATTGTGCATACCACAGATTGCTAGGCGAAATATAAAATAAGCAGATCTAGATCCCCTTTAATCTCCCTCTCGCTGTTTATACGGGGTTTTAAACACACACGTTGTCCACTTGAGTGCTCTGAAGGCTAAATAATTGTCATGGAAGAGGATGTTTCTTACCCCCCCTTTCTGACATACAGTGTTATGCGAGACATCTCGTAAACACCCGAGTTGGAACATGGTGGAGCCATAGAGCCCCACAGTGGAGGTGTCATAATACCAATGAAACCTAGCGGTCAAACAAGGAAATGGTTCCAATCGTTTTTTCCATCATTAATTTTTCCCATAAAAGATTTTAGAAACACTTAAAACAAGGGCTGTGTTTCGTGTAAGCTTACCCTGGTGTGACATGGTGATAACCATGTAAATCTCTATCGGACAAGGTGACTTTTATCAATATATTTGGCTCTACTTACTCTCAGTTTCGAAAATGCTAATTAGCATCAAAGTAGTCAATGTAAAACTTGCACAAGACAGTCCACAGTATTGTCCATTTCAAGAAAGTTAGCCAATTTATTCATTACTACATTTATCTAACATTAGATAGTTAATACCTTTGCCTCAATTTGACAGTCTCGTCCGTATCATCATGGTGTATGTAGTTCTTTATGATAGCCACATTAGCAGCTAATTAGCGTTTCATTTTGGGGGGTAAATACAGGCAAATATATTGATAAAAGTCACCTTTTCCTAGAGAGAATTGCACGGTTATTAAAATGTCAGTCCAGGGTAAGCCTACATGAAACACAGCCCTCATTTTAAGTGTTTCTAAAATTTCCTATGGGAAAAATGAATGGTGGAAAATGATTGGAACCATTTCCCCTGTTTGCCCGCTAGGTTTTATGGGTATTATGACTCATACTGTTGTACTCTATGGACATTCCAATGAAGAAAGTAGACATAGAAAGGAAGCGGTGCTGTGGTATACTTTGTTGTGCTTAAACTAATTTCTTTGGTTATTCTGAGTAATTGCTTAGTAGACATACCCTATTTATCAGGGCTCACCAAACCTGTTCCTGGAGAGCTACCCTCCTGTAGGTTTTAACTCCAAACCTGTTCCTGGAGAGATACCCTCCTGTAGGTTTTCGATTTAACCCCAGTTGTAACTAAACTGGTTCAGTTTATCAAGCAGTGAATTATTAGAATCAGGTGCGCTAGCTTAGGGTTGGAGCGAAAACCTACAGGACGGTGGCTCTCCAGGAACAGGTTTGGAGTTAAAACCTACAGGAGGGTAGCTCTCCAGGAACAGGGTTGGAGTTAAAACCTACAGGACGGTATCTCTCCAGGATCAGGGTTGGAGTTAAAACCAACAGGATGGTATCTCTCCAGGAACAGGGTTGGTGAGCCCTGATGTAAATCAACTAAATTAACATGGACTTGAGTGGAAATCCAAGTGGAACCTTGTTCCTCCACCTAAGGATGGCAGACAGCATTGGGAAGTGGGAATAGAAAATAATTATGTTAAAGATGAACAGGAAAGATGGAAGAGCATACATTTTTTTATGATAGTTATATTTCCCTGTAAAATCCCAACTGACGTACATATCTCTTGCTTGTGTCCATTTTGGAATGGTCCTGGAATTCAGAACAACAACAACAACAGCAAAACAAGACACAATGGTTTACAACTTTCGGCATGACAACTGTGAGTCATAAACTGGAGTTGGAAGGTCGATGTTAGAAATGCTATCCACTTAGCTAACAAGCATCCAGTAAACAAAGTGTCAGAATTTTTTCCACAACATTAGTCAGACTCCAGTTGGCTGTATTTGAACAGCCTATAGAAATGACCTCATCCTGAGGGACCGGTTTGAAAAACATTTTCAACACCTAAATCACGCCTCCCACTCGGTAATGATGTCTTTTCAATGTCTAGTGTTGATTTACATTTTGGTTGAGTTGTCAACTAATGTGAATTCAACGTGAAATCAACAAAATAAATTAACCATTTCATTGGATTTAGATTGAAATATTTTTTTAAAAGACGATACATTTTTCGTGTTGATTCAACGTCGTCACGTAATTTTTCTTGTTGGAATGAACTGGAAACAACGTTGATTCAACCAGTTTTTGCCCAGTGGGCTGTTACTTAAACCCCCTCAAACACTGAACCAAGACAACAGCTTCAGACAAGACCACACATTGCAGGCCACTGATCTACCTCTCCACTCATCCACCCCTCCATCCATCCATCCATGCACCCCTCCACTCATCCACCCCTCCACTCATCAGCCCTTCCATCCATCCACCCCTCCACTCAACCACCCCTCCATTTATCCACCCCTCCACTCATCCACCCCTCCATCCATCCACACCTCCTCTCATCCACCCCTCCATCCATCCACCCCTCCACTCATCCACCCCTCCACTCATCCACCTCTCCATCCATCCACCCATCCACTTATCCACCCCTCCATCCATCCACTTCTCCATCCATCCATCCACCCCTCCACTCATCCACCCCTCCACTCATCCACCTCTCCATCCATCCACCCACCCCTCCACTCATCCACCCCTCCATCCATCCACTTCTCCATCCATCCATCCACCCCTCCACTCATCCACCCCTCCATCCATCCACTCCTCCATCCACCTCTCCATCCATCCATCCACCCCTCCATCCATCCCCTCTCCATCCATCCATCCCCTCTCCATCCATCCCCCTCTCCATCCATCCACCCCTCCATCCATCCACCCCTCCATCCATCCACTCCTCCATCCACCTCTCCATCCATCCACCCCTCCATCCATCCCCCTCTCCATCCATCCATCCACCCCTCCATCCATCACCCTCTCCATCCATCCATCCATCCACCCCTCCATCCATCCCCCTCTCCATCCATCCATCCACCCCTCCATCCCCCTCTCCATCCATCTATCCACCCCTCCATCCATCCACCTCTCCATCCATCCATCCACCCCTCCATCCATCCATCTCTCCATCCATCCATCCACCCCTCCACTCATCCACCTCTCCATCCATCCATCCATCCACTCCTCCATCCACCTCTCCATCCATCCATCCATCCACCCCTCCATCCATCCCCCTCTCCATCCATCCATCCACCCCTCCATCCATCCATTCATTCAGGAAACTATGAAATTAAGAGAGAGAGTGAGCATCAGAGAGCCTTTTAATGGGCGCTTTAAGAGAAGCTGACAGAAGCCGTATTGTCAATAGGGTGTGAAATTCCTGCCTGTCCAGACTTTTGTCTGCTCTAGTGACGGGAGACATGTGAGAATGTCTGACCACAGCATGGGACCCTTGGGTGTTCCCATCATGAACCATACCCAGGGAGTGGAGGTATACCCACTGTTCCCCGGGCACCGAAGACGTGGATGTCGATTATGGCAGCCCCCCGCACCTCTCTGATTCAGAGGGGTTGGTTTAAATGCTGAAAACACATTTCAGTTGAATGCATTCAGTTGTACAACTGACTAGGTGTCCTCCTTTCCCCTTTATCTGTGGGCGCCCAACCGATCTACCACTACCCACCAGCCAATACTGATGCTGTCATAGGCCTTGAGAGCACAAAGCTAACAGCGTACCTCATAGCAGTGTGGCCCAGTGGTTAAGGCAATGACATAGTGGTAATAAATTGCACAACCACCCAAAAGTACTCTCATGAAGCAGATGAAATATCTAAACTTCTTCTTCAACAGTCAGCTTTTAACACTTAAAATCCAAAATCTCACTCAAGTAAGTAACCCCGGCAGATAAGGAAAATATGCTAAACTAACTCCCAGCCTTGAAAATGGCTGTGGACTTGACCTGCTAAAAACAAGCTTCTGTTGGCTTACTGTTTAAACCTCTTTTGGACTGGGGTGTTGTATCGCCCTACCTCGAACTCCGTGACATATTTTGCAATAACAGTTCATTAATTAGTTTGCATAATTACATCGTTCGGAGGTGGGACAGTATCTCGCCTGGAGCTGGCCATCTCGTCTCAGGCGAATAGACACCCGCGCACCGGCGAATCTGTTTGTTTCATCGAGTGTAGAATTCAATTTGCAGAAGACTTTTAATCTAGACCACCTTTGCCCCTAGCGCTGGGGAGGAAGCAGCCAAGGTTCCAATTTGGTCTAGGTTTTTTGATGAAAAGAACGAGAGAAAAAAGGGAGAGAGAGAGAGAGAGAGAGAGAGAGAGTGAGAGTGAGAGAGAGAGAGAGAGAGAGAGAGAGGTGGGTTGGTAGAGGAGGGAGGGAGGGAGGTGTGACCTTGGTAACTCAGTGCCTTGCCAGGCTTTGCAGTCAGCACCCTCGGGAAACAAGAACACGTTCACACAGAACACGTTCACAAAGAACGCATTTATATTAAAAAAACAAGTAGAACCAAGATAGATAATAGATAGATAGTAGATAGATAGTAGATAGATAGTAGACAGATAGTAGATAGATAGTAGATAGATAGTAGACAGATAGTAGATAGATAGTAGACAGATAGTAGATAGATATTAGATAGATAGTAGACAGATAGTACACAGATAGTAGATAGATAGTAGACAGATAGTAGATAGATAGTAGACAGATAGTAGATAGATAGTAGACAGATAGTAGATAGATAGTAGATAGATAGTAGACAGATAGTAGATAGATAGTAGACAGATAGTAGATAGATAGTAGACAGATAGTAGATAGATAGTAGATAGATAGTAGATAGATAGTAGACAGATAGTAGATAGATAGTAGATAGATAGTAGACAGATAGTAGATAGATAGTAGACAGATAGTAGATAGATAGTAGACAGATAGTAGACAGATAGTAGATAGATAGTATACAGATAGTAGATAGATAGTAGATAGATAGTAGACAGATAGTAGATAGATAGTAGATAGATAGTAGATAGATAGTAGACAGATAGTAGATAGATAGTAGATAGATAGTAGATAGATAGTAGACAGATAGTAGATAGATAGTAGATAGATAGTAGACAGATAGTAGATAGATAGTAGACAGATAGTAGATAGATAGTAGACAGATAGTAGACAGATAGTAGACAGATAGTAGATAGATAGTATACAGATAGTAGATAGATAGTAGATAGATAGTAGACAGATAGTAGATATATAGTAGATAGATAGTAGATAGATAGTAGACAGATAGTAGATAGATAGTAGACAGATAGTAGATAGATAGTAGATAGATAGTAGACAGATAGTAGATAGATAGTAGATAGATAGTAGACAGATAGTAGACAGATAGCAGACAGATAGCAGACAGATAGTAGATAGATAGTAGACAGATAGTAGATAGATAGTAGACAGATAGTAGATAGATAGTAGATAGATAGTAGACAGATAGTAGATAGATAGTAGATAGATAGTAGATAGATAGTAGACAGATAGTAGATAGATAGTAGACAGATAGTAGATAGATAGTAGACAGATAGTAGACAGATAGTAGATAGATAGTAGATAGATAGTAGACTGATAGTAGACAGATAGTAGACAGATAGTAGATAGATAGTAGATAGATAGTAGACAGATAGTAGATAGATAGTAGACAGATAGTAGACAGATAGTAGACAGATAGTAGACAGATAGTAGACAGATAGCAGACAGATAGTAGATAGATAGTAGACAGATAGTAGATAGATATTAGATAGAGGGTAGACAGATAGTAGACAGATAGTAGATAGATAGTAGACAGATAGTAGATAGATAGTAGACAGATAGTAGATAGATAGTAGATAGATAGTAGACAGATAGTAGACAGATAGTAGACATATAGTAGATAGATAGTAGACAGATAGTAGATAGATAGTAGATAGATAGTAGACAGATAGTAGATAGATAGTAGACAGATAGTAGATAGATAGTAGATAGATAGTAGACAGATAGTAGATAGATAGTAGACAGATAGTAGATAGATAGTAGACAGATAGTAGATAGATAGTAGATAGATAGTAGATAGAGATAGTGCAGGGGAGCAAACAATACGAACAGTAAAAACGTTATCAGCATTTCTGTACTCAGCTTCTCACTGTTTTGTAGTCTGTTCTGTTTGAGTGCTTCTCATGCTTGTCTTTTGAGTTGTTCTTGTTCCCTGGTGGGTTCAGGCTGTCCAGCTGCTGGGGAGTTGCTACAAAGGCATCGTATTGCATTATAAAGCTGTAGTTTTCTCAAGGCACCTCAGTCCCCTGTCTTTGTATGTGTATTTATTATGGATCCTAATTAGTTCCTGCCAAGGCAACAGCTACTCTTTCTGGGATTTATTATGGACCCCCACTAGTTCCTTCCAAGGTAGCTGCTACTCTTCCTGGGGTTTATTATGGATCTCCATTAGTTCCTGTCCAGGCAGCAGCTACTCTTCCTGGGGTTTATTATGGATCTCCATTAGTTCCTGTCAAGGCAGCAGCTACTCTTCCTGGGGTTTATTATGGATCTCCATTAGTTCCTGCCAAGGCAGCAGCTACTCTTCCTGGGGTCCAGCAACAACCTCTCAGGGATAGGTGTCCCGTTGGCGGGATGAAAGTCGACAACATCCGGTGAAATTGGAGGGCGCGCAATTCAAATAAATAATCGTAATATTAATCATTAATGGAAATACAAGTGTCTTATATCATTCAAAAGCTTAAAATCTTGTTAATCGAACTGCGTTGTCCGATTTACAATAGGCTTTACAGTGAAAGCATACCATGTGATTGTCTGAGGACAGCGCCCCACATCAACATATATTTCAACCAGCACAGGCGTCACAAAATCCCAAATAGCGATAAAATAAATCACTTACTTTTGAAGATCTTCCTCTGTTTGCAATCCTAAGGGTCCCAGCTACAACATGAATGGTCGTTTTGTTAGATTAAATCCTTCTTTATATCCCAAAAAGTCTGTTTAGTTGGCGCCATCGATTTCAGTAATCCACTCGTTCAACTTGCAGACTCCAAAAAGTTACTGGTAAAGTTCGTCCAAACAAGTCAAACGACATTTCTAATTAATCCTCAGGTACTCTAATATCTAAATAAACTATAATATTTAATACGGAGACTAGTATGTTCAATAGGAAAGGAAATAGGAAAGGAAAAGAACGAAGAGACGTCAGAAATTCTGAAAAAGGGAAAAAGGGCATTAACAAGTTTTAAGCCATAAAACAAATTTTTACAGAAGACAATTATGATGGATAAAGTGAAAAGCTGCACTGAATTCTAACAATGCAGCTCCCACAATATTTTTATTATCAATTTCTATCAGCCAATCATTCCCTATAAGCGTGCTGAACATCTATTATTCGTTTTTTACTGTGAAATAGCATTGTATCAGGTCAACAAAATATTATCTCCTAAAGTTTACTGTTAACAGGCTGATTGGTTGGCTGTCTGAGCCAGTAAAGGGTGCTTTGCTATTCTTGGGTAGCAGAATGACTTTTGCTTCCCTCCAGTCCTGAGGTGCCCGCTACACTTTCCTGTAGGCTTAAAAAATTGAAGATATGGCAAATAAGAATGGCAATATCGTCTGATATTATGTTCAGTTATTTTCCATCCAAGATGTCAGACCCAGGTGGCTTGTCATTGTTGATAGACAACAGTAATTTTTTCAACTCTTCCACACTCACTTTACAGAATTTCAAATGACAATGCTTGTCTTTCGTAATTTGCTCAGTTGTGCATGGTGGGCAAGTTCCGAATTTGTTGTTGGCATGTCATGCCTATATTTGCTAATCTTGCCAATGAAAAAAGTATTAAAGTAGATGGCAATACCAGTGGTTTTTGGGATAAATGAGCCACCTGATTAAATGAATGACGGAGCCGAGTTAGCCTTTTTGACAAAAATGTAATTTAAGGTGTTCCAAAGCTTTTTACTATCATTATTTATATAATTTATCTTTGTTACATCATGCAGCTTCTTCTTCTTTTTGTTTCGTTTAGTCTCATGATTTCTCAATTTACAGTACGTTTGCCAATAGGCTGTGCAGCTAGATTTATTTGCTATTCCTTTTGCCTCATCCCTCTCAACCATAACATTTTTCAATTCCTCATCAATCCACAGAGATTTAACAATTTTTACAGTCATTTTCTAAATGGGTTCATGCCTATTAGTAACTGGATTTAGTAATTTCATAAATGTGTCAAGTTCAGCGTCTGGTTGATCCTCATTACACACCGCAGACCGGCAAATATTCTTTAGATCATCAACATAGGAATCCCTACAAAACTTAGACACTATATTAGGCCCAGTCTTTGGAACTTTAATTTTCCTAGAAATGCCTACTATATTGTGATTACTACATTCTATTGATTTGGAGACTGCTTTAGAGCAGATTTCTGCAGAATTAGTAAAGATGTGATCAAATCAACTGGATGATTTTATTCCTGTGTTGTTTGTAAATATGCTGGTAGGTTGACTGATAACCTGAACGAGGATGCAGGCACTGGTTACACTTCACATCTTACAGCTTGATGGAAACCAGTCAATATTTAGGTCACCCAGAAAGTAGATCTCTCTGTTGATATCACATACATTGTCAATAATTTTACACATGTTATCCAGATACTGACCATTAGCACATGGTGGTCTATAGCAGCTTCCCACCAGAATGGGCTTTAGGTGAGGCAGGTGAACCTGTAGCCATATTACTTCAACAGTATTTGGCATGAAATCCTCTCTACGCTTTACAGGAACATGACTCTGAACATAAACGGCAACACATCCACCATTGGCATTCTGGGTTGTCTAGGTAGGATTGTTCATCCAGGTCTGGGTGGTTTAGGTAGGACAGCCCATCCAGGTCTGGGTTGTCTAGGTAGGACGACCCATCCAGGTCTGGGTAGTCTAGATAGGATGGCCCATCCTGGTCTGGGCAGTCTAGATAGGATGGCCCATCCAGGTCTGGGTAGTCTAGGTAGGATGGCCCATCCAGGTCTGGGCAGTCTAGATAGGATGGCCCATCCAGGTCTGGGTGGTCTAGGTGGGTTTGTTCATCCAGGTCTGGGTGGTCTAGGTAGGACGGCCCATCCAGGTCTGGGTTGTCTAGGTAGGATGGCCCATCCAGGTCTGGGTAGTCTAGGTAGGATGGCCCATCCAGGTCTGGGTGGTCTAGATAGGATGGCCCATCCAGGCCTGGGTGGTCTACATGGATGGCCCATCCAGGTCTGGGTAGTCTAGGTAGGATGTCCAATTCAGGTCTGAGTAGTCTAGGTAGGATTGTTAATCCAGGTCCAGGTGGTCTAGGTTGGATGGCCCATCCAGGTCTGGGTGGTCTAGGTAGGATGGCCCATCCAGGTCTGGGTGGTCTAGGTAGGATGGCCCATCCAGGTCTGGGTGGTCCAGGTAGGATGGCCCATCCAGATCCGGGTGGTCTAGGTAGGATGGCCCATCCAGGTCTGGATGGTCTAGGTAGGATGGCCCATCCAGGTATGGGTGGTCTAGGTTGGATGGCCCATCCAGATCCGGGTGGTCTAGGTAGGATGGCCCATCCTGTTCTGGGTGGTCTAGGTAGGATGGTCAATCCAGGTCTGTGTGGTCTAGGTAGGATGGTTAATACAGGTTTTGGCGTAAAGTGTCAGCACACTGCTGAGAGAAAGCCAATATTAGCCTGGCATTGTCAACGGTGAAGAAGGCACCGTGATGACTCCCTCTCTTATTAGATGACACCATGACAGTGAAACAAAATACAAATCATCTGTGGATGATGACAAGACAACATTTAGGAAGCATCTTTGGGGAGATTCACTGAAGAGACCGAAAGGAGATATTTTCTCTTTAAAAAATATATATATTTTAGATCTTGTATATTTGATTCAATTATTGATTTATTCAACTTAATTAAGATAAATTAAGACACCAAATATATTGTAGATGTCTGTTGGATTTGGAAGTAATGTAATCACATCATTAACTAATAGGTGGTAACTGTATTAAAAGGCCTACCAGTTTAAGAGATTGCATGTTACCCCATGAAACCCATTAGGGGTGGTAACTACAAAAAGCCTATACTTTACCCCAGGATACCCATTACAGGCAGTAACTATAGAAACAAGGTACCTATAGTCATATTAGAAGAATTTAACAAAACAAGTTGCTATATTCACACGCCTCCGTGTTATTGCATTTTTGTGTGTGTTGTCTTTTGTATTCAGTAGTGTTTGTGAGTCACATGATTATGAAGGCATAAAGATACGAAAGCATGTACATGTATGTAGTTCTGTCCTTGAGCTGTTCATGCCTATTGTTGTTCATGTTCTGTGTTCTGTGTTCTGTGTTCTGTGTGGACACCAGGATGAGTAGCTGCTCCTTCAGAAACAGCTAATGGGGATCTTTAATGAATAAATACTAAATAATGAGCTGAATGTGTTGCTAGTTCATTTGGCAGGAACAAATATATAGCAACACATGTTCTGGCTTTGCTTCAGACTGTTTACATGCTGAAATGATTGACAAATCAATATCCCATCTGGGATTAATTAATATTTTTTTTGTATCTTATCTTTCTTATCTTATCTTAACCTGATGCAATCCCTGGGCAGGCTTAAACTGGTATGCATCAACAGAGCATGAATAATACATCACTTGGTAGGTTCTTCTATTTGTGTTATTTTTGTAGAAGTGTTTTTTTGCGTCTCTCAACTCCCCCTCATTCACCCTCGGAGAGTGGGGTCACGGCCAGGGGTCAGCCGTTATCAACAGCGACCCTGGAACAATTAGGGTTAAGTGTCTTGCTCAAGGGCGACAGATTTTTCACCTTGTCGGCTCGGGGATTTGAACAAGCGCCCTTTCAGTAACTGGCCCAACGCTCTAAACGCAATGCGACCTGCCGCCTCAAATGTGTGTGTGCGTGTGCGTGTGCGTGTGCATGTGCGTGTGCATGTGTGTGTGTAAAACACACAATGACAATGTGGAACAGCCCGCGCGGCCACTATGATAGCACTTACCCTGACACACACTTGACGCACACCACAACCGCAGGCTATCCAAGCCCTGATTAGTCCCGAGGCTATCCAAACCCTGAGTAATCCTGAGGCTATCCAAGCCCTGAGTAGTCCTGAGGCTATACAAGCCCAGAGTAGTCCTGAGGGTGCCAGACTAAACACGAGACCAGTGGAGAGAACGACAAAGACGATGGGGGAATGCATAACCAGGAGAGGGGAATACATAATGCCAGGATACCGCAGTCCAGCTTTACACCCCTCCTTGAAAAAAATGGTCAGAGCCAAGAGGCCACTTTGAAATACCAGGTGCTCCTTTGGTAAATCCTGGTGACCAAGGTGTTTACATTACAGCAACTGAGAAAAAGTCCAGATGCCCTTTGAGCTGCAAAGTATCAGTGGAGCTTAGATTAGTCATGTCTCCACGGGTGACAACACTGGGGGTTGTCTGTGTGTGTGTGTCAGGGATTTGAGAGGGGGCCATTGTAAGGGACAGAGAGGAACTAAATCCTAAAAGTGCTCAGTGTTGTCTTATTTAAAACAATGCTGAAATTGAACACCCACTCTCTCTCTCTGTCTCTCACTACCAACCACTGGACAATTGAAGAACAGTCTGTTGTGTCCTCTCTTACGGTGGTGCTGTTATAGTGCTTCCCGACAGGTAAGGAACAGCACTATCTATGAGAAGACAATGGAAGTGAAATTTAAATCTGAGATATGAGGGTGTAGACACTAAGAGCTGAGGCAATGGATCGCCGCTGATATGACAGACAGACATCCACGGCACCTTGCCCGGGCTGGTACTATGAACAGTTTCATTGTCTTATTACGTTTCCATAAAATCTACAGTGTCTTGATAAAACATTGCCTGTCAATTTGGACTCGAACACCTGCTCCTAACAAATCACAGATACATTCTTCTGACTGATTGCTTCTTGGCAGGGAGAGTTTTGGTGTTATCTGTTTATCTCAGTATGGCACAAGGCTCTGTGTGTGTGTGTGTGTGTGTGTGTGTGTGTGTGTGTGTGTGTGTGTGTGTGTGTGTGTGTGTGTGTGTGTGTGTGTGTGTGTGTGTGTGTGTGTGTGTGTGTGTGTGTGTGTGTGTGTGTGTGTGTGTGTGTACAGTAACTCGATTACCTCTTCCACTAGGAATCTTGCCCTTCCTTTCCCCTGATATCTGTCAGTTAGTTCCTTGTCTTCCTTTCCTCTAGTCTGGCAGTTAGCTCCTTTTATTTATTTTCCCTGGTCTGGCAGTTAGCTCCTTTTATTTATTTTCCCTGGTCTGGCAGTTAGCTCCTTTTATTTATTTTCCCTGGTCTGGCAGTTAGTTCCTTGTCTTCCCTTACCCTGGTCTGGCAGTTAGTTCCTTGTCTTCCCTTACCCTGGTCTGGAGGTTAGTTCCTTGTCTTCCCTTCTCCTGGTCTGGAGTTTAGTTCCTTGTCTTCCCTTCTCCTGGTCTGGAGGTTAGTTCCTTGTCTTCCCTTACCCTGGTCTGGCAGTTAGTTGTCTTCCCTTCTCCTGGTCTGGAGGTTAGTTCCTTGTCTTCCCTTCTCCTGGTCTGGAGGTTAGTTCCTTGTCTTCCCTTCTCCTGGTCTGGAGGTTAGTTCCTTGTCTTCCCTTCTCCTGGTCTGGAGGTTAGTTCCTTGTCTTCCCTTCTCCTGGTCTGGAGGTTAGTTCCTTGTCTTCCCTTCTCCTGGTCTGGAGGTTAGTTCCTTGTCTTCCCTTCTCCTGGTCTGGAGGTTAGTTCCTTGTCTTCCCTTCTCCTGGTCTGGAGGTTAGTTTCTTGTCTTCCCTTCTCCTGGTCTGGAGGTTAGTTCCTTGTCTTCCCAGTTTGAATTGACTAGATTTATTAGGATCCCCATTAGCCGATGCCAATGGCGACAGCTAGTCTTTCTGGGGTCCGACACATATTGAAAAATATATTACTGACAAAATACTTTACAATTTACATACATTTAAAAACATGAACATGTAGTGTTTGTGAGGGTATCTATCAGTTACACATACATGTCAGTACACACACACAACAAGTAGGTCACATGGGGGAGAGGCATTGTGCCGTGAGGTGTTACTTATTTGTTTTTTAAAATCAGGTTTGGACGTTCACTTGGTCTATATAAGATGGGAGTTCCATGAACTCATGACTCTGTATAATACTGTACGTTTCCTTGAATGTGTTCTGGACCTGGGGACTGTGAAAAGACCCCTGGTGGCATGTCTGGTGGGGTAAGAGTGTGCGTCAGTGCTGTTTGGAAGTTGACTTTGCAAACAATTTGGAATTTCCAACACATTCATGTTTCTTATAAAAACAAGAAGTGACACAGTCAGTCTTTCCTCAACTCTTAGCCAAGAGAGACTGGCATGCATAGCCGCTCTGTTCTGGGACAGCTGCAGCTTAACTAGGTCTTTGTTTGCAGCACTTGACCACATGACTGGACAATAATCAAGATAAGATAATACTAGAGCCGGCAGGACTTTTTACAATGTGGTGTCAAAAAAGAGCATCTCTTTATTACGGACAGACCTCTCTCCATCTTTACAACCAATGAACCTATATGTTTTGACCATGACAGTTTACAATCTAAGGTAAAGCCAAGTAATTAATCTTTGTTTAGTGTTCGGGTCTGTGGGACCCATTTTCAATGTTTACTCAAATAAAAATTATACAGTGAATTATGTTTTCAACCTGAGACTCGTTGGCCTTGGCTCATTTTCTGTGAAGAGCATGTAAAATAACACATTTTCATTGAGTGCACACTGTGCACCCCCTTACACATTTATATTACATATGTGCTGTTTGTGTCCACTGGAATAATACAAGTGTGGAAAAGTGTGTGTGTGTAGATGAAAACAAGTACAAATAAAGCAAAAAGGTTTGCTGTGTGCCTTCACTCTGTCTTCCTCCTCCCCGGGCCTGTTGTTTCAACATAGCACCAATAACCTGTCTGTCTGCCTGTCTGTCTCCCTGCCTGTCTCTCGCTTTTCATGCACTCTTTACCCTTTGTAGAGTGTGGAACTACACAATGTCTTGCGGGAACCGGCACAATGTTATTACAATACATTATTTTGATACATTATTTCAATATATTGTAAAACATTTAGTATTTTCCTTCCCACACTCTACCCCAGCCAGGTGCAAATTGGGGGAGGGACACAACAAATAAATAGCTTTGCAAGTGTGCCTCCTTAACACAATCAATCAGTATGTCAAAATGAATCCCTGTTCAGAGGGCCTGGGAAAATTGTTTTGCAGAGAGAGAAACTAGTGTGGAAGGATCGTCTTCCACTTTGGAAGATGAAGAATATTCCGAATATGAGAATCATGTCTCTGTCAATTCGGAGTCTGACAGTGAGTTGGAAGAAGAGGATGAGATTGACCCTCAGCCAGCCCCAGGACCAGCCCGTCAGCAACCAGCCCCAGGACTAGCCCGTCAGCAAACAGCTCATCAGGAGCATGCAGGAGGAGAAATATTGATGTAAAAACATTGTGAAATTGAATGGTCTTCTTGCCCAAGGAATGAGCCAACCCGTATAGCTGCCAATGTGATAAGTACGCAACCAGGGCCGACGCGGATGGCGGTTACTCATGTGCAGAACAAAAGGTATGCTTTTGAACTGTTCATCCCAGACACCATCCAGAAAATCATTCTGGACTGCATTAATTTGGAGGGAAGGCGTGCTTTGGAAAAAGATGGAAGGAGATGGACCAAACTCATTTAAATGCATACTTTGGGGTTCTTATCCTTGCTGGTGTTTTCAGATCCAATGGGGAATCCACAGAATCCCTGTGGGACGCAGAAACTGGCAGATAAGTTTTCCGTGCAACAATGTCTCTGGAAAACTTTATTTCCTGGATTATCTGCTGCGATAACCAAGACTCTAGACCAGCTCAGTAGCAAAGAGACAAGCTAGCTGCAATCAGGTCAGTGTGGGACAAGTGGGTGGACTGCCTTCCCCTGTTTTACAACCCCAATGTTACTGTTGATGAGCAGCTCAGGGCGAGGATCTCCTTCCAGAGAGACATCAAGGACTGTAACATACTCTATTTCACGGAATCATGGCTCCGTCCATACAGCCAGCTGGTTTCTCAGTACGTCACGCAGACAGGAAGAAAAACATGTTGTAGAAACGAGCAAATTTAAGGAAAACACTACATAGGTTCTATCAACACATTGACTGAAACTTGACCACGGCTACTCCCCCTTTCGAAATGTCTACAAAGCCCTCCCCAGCCCTCCCTTCGGCAAATCAGATCACCACTCCATTTTGCTCCTCCTTTTTGTATAGGCAGAAACTCAAACAGGAAGTACCCGTTCCAAGGACTATTCAACGCTGGTCTGACCAATCGGAATCCATGCTTTAAGATTGTTTTGATTACGTGGACTGGGATATGTTCAGGGTTGCCTTTGAGAATAACATTGACGTATACACGGACACGGTGACAGAGTTCATCAGGAAGTGTATAGGGGATGTTGTTCCCACTGTTACTATTAAAACCTAGGCAAACCAGAAACCATGTATAGATCGCAGCATTCGCACAAAACTGAAAGTGCAATTATGGTTGAATACAAACAGTCTAGTTATTCCCTCCGTAAGGCAATCAAATTGGCAAAACATCAGTACAGAGA
Source organism: Brachymystax lenok tsinlingensis (assembly GCA_030435695.1). Taxonomy (NCBI): domain Eukaryota; kingdom Metazoa; phylum Chordata; class Actinopteri; order Salmoniformes; family Salmonidae; genus Brachymystax; species Brachymystax lenok. The sequence continues at coordinate 4,908,431 of CM059793.1, forward strand.
CAAAATGGAGTCACATTTCAACGGCTCAGACACAAGACGCATGTGGCAGGGTCTACAGACAATCACAAATCACAAAGGGAAAACCAGCCACGTCGCGGACACCTATGTCTTGCTCCCGGACAAGCTAAACACCTTCTTCGCACGCTCTGCACCTTAGAGGCTGCTGCCCTATATACATAGACATGGAATCACTGGCCACTTAAAAAATGAAACACTGGTCACTTAATAATGTTTACATACTGCTTTACTAATCTCAAATGTATATACTGTATTCTATTCTACTGTATTTTAGTCAATGCCACTCCGACATTGCTCGTCCTAATATTTAAATATTTCTTAACTCTATTTTTTTTACATTTAGATTTGTTTGTATTGTTGTGAGTTGTTAGATACTACTGCACTGTTGGAGCTAGGAACAAAAGCATTTCGCTACACTCACAATAACATCTGCTAAAAATGTGTATGCGACCAATAAAATTAGATTTAATTTGATACCATTCACCTGTTGTAGGTCACTTCCTCATTCAGTAAATACTATTCACCTGTTGTAGGTCACTTCCTGATTCAGTAAATACTATTCACCTGTTGTAGGTCACTTCCTCATTCGTTAATAGGTAATGAGGACACATATTGCTTGGCTTGGGCAGGATGTTAGCTCAAAAGTATTGTGGAGCTCCTGCACCTAAATATAAACAGTACCGGCACCCCAAAATGAACACCGGCACCTATTTCAGTCCAAGTCGAGCAGTGAGGACACACGCACAAACACACACACACAAACAGTCAGTCAGCTGATCAGTCAACTGATCAGTCAACAGAACCCCTCTCCAGTGAAAGAGAGACATAACAAATACTAGCGTAACCCAGGGAAGTGTTAATGTGCTTTCCATATAGACTGTTCACACCACTGGGGCCAACCTGCACCAAACTGTACTGGTTTTACTTTTCATATTGTCTATTTCAGCACAATGACGAATGTGTCAGCAGGCCAGCTCAGGACAGGTTGGGTTGGGTTAGGTCAGTTTGGCAGTATAGTGTGTCCAGACAGGGTCAAGATCGGGGCTTCCCATTATGTGTGGCAGTGGGTCATGTTTTGGGTGGTTTCATCATAGACAGAGGGCGACAATAGGGAAGCCATGGCTCAGCTCAAATTTAAACCATGTGCTTTTGCGGTCAGTTGCGTCGTTGTGACTACCTTAGAGATTCTACAGTATTGATGTACTTATTAAAACAATTGTGATGACTCCCATCATCCCATGACCTCACTAATAACACCAAGACACAACACACCTCAATTAAATGTCCTCAATGCCCTCAATGCCCTCAATAACCTCAATTTCCTCAATGCCCTCAATGTCCTCAATGCCCTCAATGTCCTCAATGCCCTCAATGTCCTCAATGCCCTCAATGTCCTCAATGTCCTCAATGTCCTCAATGTCCTCAATGCCCTCAATGTCCTCAAAGCCCTCAATGTTCTCAATGCCCTCAATGTCCTCAATGCCCTCAATGCCCTCAATGTCCTCAATGCCCTCAATGTCCTCAAAGCCCTCAATGTTCTCAATGCCCTCAATGTCCTCAATGCCCTCAATGTCCTCAATGTATTTTTACGGTCTAAACACTTACTGACCACAGCGACTTCACTATCAATTTGCGGTAATGCAGTAATAATGGAGTGATAACTATACCATCACAATTCCTATGATATGTTTTGAAATGGTATTGAATCCCAAACCGGCTTCATTAAGAAGCTATTTCCCCGGTGGGATGAGAGCGTTGTTGACATTTACCTCCCGTGACCTACAGTATAGTGAACATTGCCACCGTGCCGTGGCTACCGTGGTCTCTCCGGGGGTAAAAGTCCGCCCTGAGATTGTGTCTGCAGCTGGACATGCGGAAGTCACGGGGGGGAGGGCACATGTGGAGGTCAAAGGTCAGCCGAGGAGTCTGGGTAAAGGGAAGCTGAGAGGATTTGCGAGGGAGAGACGCTCTGTTGACGTTGGGTTTGGATACCATGAACAATGTTATCTCAGACGGTGTGCTCGGCAGAGTCAATCCATCATACTGTTACTGGTCCACTGCCAGTAATTATTCATTGTACCTTTGATATCGGTCAAGGGCCTAGCGAAGCTGCCGCCAAACCTGCAACCTATTTGGAATTTCACCTCAGCAATCTTCGAAGGTGTTATTTTTTTAATTTTTTTTAAGATTGGTTATGGTTATTAAGTCAAAACAGCGGTTATGGTTATTAAGTTGAAATGAGAAGTAATACACAAGCCAGTAATGGAAACATTGATACTTATGAATCGAGAAACAATTGTGTTGGTTCCGGGCAAACGTGAGATATTTTACAGTCACGGATGTTAAACCGGAATATAAATCTGAAAGCAAAGGCAGGCAGGCAGCAGGGAGTAGATCACACACTTTGAGAGACCATGCATTTACAATGCCAACTATACACAAGCTCCCCATCGGTTTAATGGAGAAAGTCTCTGAAGCGTACAGTACCATTTCCACTAGCCAAGCTACCAGCCTTACCCTCCCAACCACTGGAGACAGGCCATACCTACAACTATTTGATGACCATCTCTGAAAGAGACGGAGGGAGAGAGAAAGAGAGAGGGGGAGAGAGAAAGAGACGGAGGGAGAGAGAAAGAGAGAGGGGGAGAAAGATATAGAGTGGAGATAGAACGAGAGGGGGGAGAGAGAAAGAGGGGGTAGAGAGAAAGAGATATAGAGGGTGAGAGAGAAAGAGAGCGGTAGAGAGAAAAAGAGGGGGAGACAGAAAGAGAGGGGGAGAGAGAGAGAGATATAGAGGGTGAGAGAAAAGAGAGCGGTAGAGAGAGAGAGACAGAAAGAGAGGGGAGAGAGAGAGAGAGAGAGAGAGAGAGAGAGAGAGAGAGAGAGAGAGAGAGAGAGAGAGAGAGAGAGAGAGAGAGAGATAAAGGAAAAAAGAGAGTGATAGTGTCTGAGAAAGTGAGAGAGAGTCTGGGTGCGTGGGAGGAAAGTGACTGCTCTCAGCTCTGGGTGTGTGTGTGTGTGTGTGTGTGTGTGTGTGTGTGCTTGTCTGCCTGAAAAGGAGTGTCAGATTAGGAGACACTCAGAGAGATTGTGTACCAGAGAGATTGTATTGATCAGTGAAAGTGAATGATAGCATTTGTGGTCTAGGTGTACGTGTGTCTTGGAGAGACAGTGAGAGGGTACTAGGGTCATGTTGCTATCCTCTACTAGGTATGTGTGTCTTGGAAAGACAGTGAGAGGGAGGGTAAAGACAGTTAGAGGGTAAAGACAGTTAGAGAGTAAAGACAGTTAGAGGGTAAAGACAGTGAGAGGGTAAAGACAGTGAGAGGGTAAAGACAGTGAGTGGGTAAAGACAGATAGAGGGTAAAGACAGTGAGTGGGTAAAGACAGATAGAGGGTAAAGACAGTGAGAGGGTAAAGACAGTGAGAGGGTAAAGACAGTTAGAGGGTAAAGACCATTAGAGGGTAAAGACAGTTAGAGGGTAAAGACAGTGAGAGGGTAATGACAGTTAGAGGGTAAAGACAGTGAGAGGGTAATGACAGTTAGAGGGTAAAGACCGTTAGAGGGTAAAGACCGTTAGAGGGTAAAGACAGTGAGAGGGTAAAGACAGTTAGAGGGTAAAGACAGTTAGAGGGTAAAGACCGTTAGAGGGTAAAGACCATTAGAGGGTAAAGACAGTTAGAGGGTAAAGACAGTGAGAGGGTAAAGACAGTGAGAGGGTAAAGACAGTTAGAGGGTAAAGACAGTGAGAGGGTAAAGACAGTGAGTGGGTAAAGACAGATAGAGGGTAAAGACAGTTACAGGGTAAAGACAGTGAGTGGGTAAAGACAGATAGAGGGTAAAGACAGTTAGAGGGTAAAGACAGTTAGAGGGTAAAGACAGTGAGAGGGTAAAGACAGTGAGAGGGTAAAGACAGTTAGAGGGTAAAGACCATTAGAGGGTAAAGACAGTTAGAGGGTAAAGACAGTGAGAGGGTAATGACAGTTAGAGGGTAAAGACCGTTAGAGGGTAAAGACAGTTAGAGGGTAAAGACAGTGAGAGGGTAATGACAGTGAGAGGGTAATGACAGTTAGAGGGTAAAGACCGTTAGAGGGTAAAGACAGTGAGAGGGTAAAGACAGTTAGAGGGTAAAGACAGTTAGAGGGTAAAGACATTGAGAGGGTAAAGACATTGAGAGGTTAAAGACAGTTAGAGGGTAAAGACTATGAGAGGGTGAATTTAGTTAGAGGGTAAAGACAGTGAGAGGGTAAAGACAGTGAGAGGGTAAAGACAGTGAGAGGGTAAAGACAGTTAGAGGGTAAAGACAGTTAGAGGGTAAAGACAGTGAGAGGGTAAAGACAGTGAGCGGGTAAAGACAGTGAGAGGGTAAAGACAGTGAGAGGGTAAAGACAGTGATGGGGTAAAGACAGTTAGAGGGTAAAGACCGTTAGAGGGTAAAGACAGTTAGAGGGTAAAGACAGTTAGAGGGTAAAGACAGTTAGAGGGTAAAGACAGTGATGGGGTAAAGACAGTTAGAGGGTAAAGACATTGAGAGGGTAAAGACATTGAGAGGGTAAAGACAGTTAGAGGGTAAAGACTATGAGAGGGTGAATTTAGTTAGAGGGTAAAGACAGTGAGAGGGTAAAGACAGTGAGAGGGTAAAGACAGTGAGAGGGTAAAGACAGTGATGGGGTAAAGACAGTTAGAGGGTAAAGACCGTTAGAGGGTAAAGACAGTTAGAGGGTAAATACCGTTAGAGGGTAAAGACAGTTAGAGGGTAAAGACAGTTAGAGGGTAAAGACAGTGACAGGGTAAAGACAGCTAGAGGGTAAAGACAGTGACAGGGTAAAGACAGTGAGAGGGTAAAGACAGTGACAGGGTAAAGACAGTTAGAGGGTAAAGACAGTGAGAGGGTAAAGACAGTTAGAGGGTAAAGACCATTAGAGGGTAAAGACAGTTAGAGGGTAAAGACAGTGTGCGGGTAAAGACAGTGAGAGGGTAAAGACAGTGAGAGGGTAAAGACAGTGATGGGGTAAAGACAGTGATGGGGTAAAGACAGTTAGAGGGTAAAGACAGTAAGAGGGTAAAGACAGTGAGAGGGTAAAGACAGTGAGAGGGTAAAGACAGTGTGCGGGTAAAGACAGTTAGAGGGTAAAGACCATTAGAGGGTAAAGACCATTAGAGGGTAAAGACAGTGAGAGGGTAAAGACAGTGTGCGGGTAAAGACAGTGAGAGGGTAAAGACAGTGAGAGGGTAAAGACAGTGAGAGGGGGGAGTGATTCATCAGAGGGAGCTGGAGGAACGGGGAAGGGGGGATGTGATTTATCAGAGGGTCCTGGGGGGATTTATCAGAGGGAGATGGGGAAGGGTGTGCATGAAGGAGGTACTGATTTACGATGGCGTCTAGGGAGGAGGAAATCTGTATCACCACTGCGTCTGCACCATGGACAGAGCGCACTGCGGACTGTGTGTGTCTAGGGGGTCTATGGAAAGCCACTGGGCGGTTAGGTGTGACTCCTTTGGGTTTCCATAAAAAGCTGGCTCATCTTTGGTAGGTAACGTCAATAATTGTTCCTGATGATCTTTGAACAGAGGATCCAGCCCAGGCAAGTCTAGAATCCTGCCCAAGCCACAGGTATTCTGTCCAAAAACATTAATTAAATACAACTGGTTCATAGGAAGAGAGTGGCTGGAATACCCGGTTACTGCTGGAGCAACATTTAGGTTCACATGTCTAAACTGGAAGCTATTGGCAGTACCCAAGGATTATTATATTACTGTTTTACTTAACTAGGCAAAACAGTTAAGAACAAATTCTAACCCTCTAACTGTTTTGTTCTGGGGAAGAACGACAGACTTTTAACTTGTCGGCTCGGGGATTCAATCATGCAACCTTTCGGTTACTAGTCCAACGCTCAAACCACTAGGCTACCCTGCCTCCCCATTATCTAGGCAACATCAAGCAAGGAGCATTTGAAATACACTGCGCTGCGAAAAGAAAAAAAAGTTGTATTCAGCTGCATTCACATAGACTGTTAGGAGTCTATGTTATCCACACCTAAGTATCTGACCCTGGGGGAGTCACTGTGGTGAGACCTAAGTACCTGACCCTGGTTGGAGTCTCTGAGGTCCAGACCTAAGTACCTGACCCTGGTTGGAGTCTCTGAGGTCCATACCTAAGTACCTGACCCTGGTTGGAGTCTCTGAGGTCCAGACCTAAGTACCTGACCCTGGTTGGAGTCTCTGAGGTCCATACCTAAGTACCTGACCCTGGTTGGAGTCTCTGAGGTCCAGACCTAAGTACCTGACCCTGGGGGAGTCTCTGAGGTCCATACCTAAGTACCTGACCCTGGGGGAGTCTCTGAGGTCCATACCTAAGTGCCTGACCCTGGGGGAGTCTCTGTGATCCAGACCTAAGTGCCTGACCATGGGGGAGTCTCTATTATCCAGACCTAAGTACCTGACCCTGGGGGAGTCTCTGTGGTGGTGGATGGGTGACTCTGGATCAGAAGGTTACGTCTTCGATCCCAGTCGTGGACACTGGTTTTAATGTGTTTTATCTTATCCCAAACCTTAACCCTTACCTTAACCATTCAGAACGAGTACCCTAACCATTCAGAACGAGTACCTTAACCATTCAGAATGAGTACCTTAACCATTCAGAACGAGTACCTTAACCATTCAGAACGAGTGCCCTAACCATTCAGAACGAGTGCCCTTAACCATTCAGAATGAGTGCTTACATTAAACCCTTAACTTAGAAATTTGACATTTGGAGAATGTGGATGAATGTCTGCAGTGAGACTGTGAGAGCTTGTTGGGGTGCCTGTTAGGGAGTTGACTGCTCTCTCAGCTCTGTGTGTGTGTGTGTGTGTGTGTGTGTGTGTGTGTGTGTGTGTGTGTGTGTGTGTGTGTGTGTGTGTGTGTGTGTGTGTGTGTGTGTGTGTGTGTGTGTGTGTGTGTGTGTGTGTGTGTGTGTGTGTGTGTGTGTGTGTGTGTGTGTGTGTGTGTGTGCGCGTGTGTGTGCGTGCATGTGTACTTGTCTGGGTTTATACCCAACCCATATGATTTCCAACACGATATTATGTTTGACTTTCCCAGGAATAGTTTTAATCTCTGTGTTCATGGACAGAGTCTGCATACCCAAATCCAGCGGACTATCTCTTTACCACGGAGAGAAAACATTTATGATTTAGAGTTAATTTGGTACAACTCTACACATTTTGCCATGGGACTTAGAGAAATCTTTGCAGTTTTTAATATGAAATCTGAGTGAGACTGACTAACAAAATCAATGGGGGCCCACAGCCGGTAACTCGACTATAATTAAGTTTAGATAGCTGGCCACTAGACTAATTTACCGATCTAAAAATGTTCAGCTGACATAGGCTAATTGAGTGACTATCAGTGACTTACATAACAAGAGAAAAACTGCTGATGAACAAACCAATTTCGAAAGTGCACCATGTGTAGTGTACTATTGTACATTTATTTTGTGTGTGTAGGAGGGGTGGTGGGGGTTGACCCGAGGGCCTTCAGTTGTCCATCTCGGTTCTAGGGGATTCCATTAAGAGAACAACAGACTCGTTCTTTAGGACCTTCCCAACAACAGGTCATGATTAACTTCCGGCGCCGACAGAGATGGCCGCCTCGCTTCACGTTCTCAGGAAACCATGCAGTATTTAGTTTTTTTATGTATTACTTCTTACATTGTTACCCCGGGAAATATAAAGTTTTATTACATACAACCGGGAGGAACTATTGGATATAAAAGCAACGTCAACTTACCAACATTACGACCAGGAATACGACTTTCCCGAAGCGGATCCTCTGTTTGGTCCACCAACCAGGACAATAGACTGGATCCCAGCCGGCGACTCAAAACAATGGCGGCGCCGGAGAAGGGGGAAACGCGGCGGTCTTCTGGTCAGGATACGTAGACGGGCACATCGTGCACCTCTCCTGAGTATTTTACTTGCCAATGTCCAGTCTCTGGACAACAAGGTGGATGAAATACGAGCAAGAGTTGCCTTCCAGAGAGACATCGGCGACTGCAACGTTCTTTGCTTCACATGAAACATGGCTCACTCAGGACACGTTATCTGAGTCGGTACAGCCACATGATTTCTCCACATATCGCGCCGACAGAAACAAACATCTATCTGGTAAGAAGAAGGGCGGGGGTGTGTGTCTTATGATTAAGGAGACGTGGTGTGATCATAACAACATGCAGGAACTCAAGTCCTTTTGTTCACCTGACATAGAATTCCTTACAATCAAATGCAGACCGCATTATCTACCAAGAGAATTCTCCTCGATTATAATCACAGACGTGTATATCCCCCCTCAAGCTGACACATCGACGACACTGAAAGAAATCCATTGGACTCTATGTAAACTGGAAACCACATATCCTGAGGCTGCATTTATTGTGGCTGGGGATTTTTATAAGGCTAATTTGAAAACAAGGCTCCCTAAATTTTATCAGCATATGGAATGTGCAACCCGGGCTGGTAAAATCCTTGACCATTGTTATTCTAACTTCCGTGATGCACACAAGGCTATTCTCCGCCCTCTTTTCGGCAAGTCTGACCATGACTCCCTTTTGTTGCTCCCAGCCTACAGACAGAAACTAAAACAGGAAACGCCCGTGCTCAGGTCTGTTCAACGCTGGTCCGACCAATCTGATTCCACGCTGCAAGATTGCTTCGAGCACGTGGACTGGGATATGTTCTGGATAGCATCAGACAACAACATTGATGTATACGCTGATTCGGTGAGCGAGTTTATTAGCAAGTGCATCGGTGATGTTGTACCCATAGCAACTATTAAAACCTTCCCCAACCAGAAACCGTGGATTGACGGCAGCATTCGCGCAAAACCTGAAAGCGCGAACCACTGCTTTTAACCAGGGTAAGGCGACCGGAAACATGACCGAATACAAACAGTGTAGCTATTCCCTTCCCAAGGCAATCAAACAAGCTAAGCGTCAATATAGAGACAAAGTAGAGTCACAATTCAACGACTCAGACACGAGAGGAATGTGGCAGGGTCTACAGTCAATCACGGACTACAAAAAGAAAACCAGCCCCGTCGCGGACCACGACGCCCTGCTCCCAGACAAACTAAACAACTTCTTTGCTCGCTTTGAGGACAATACAGTGCCACCGACACGGCCCGCTACCAAGACCTGCGGGCTCACCTTCACCACAGCCAACGTGAGTAAAACATTTAAATGTGTTAACCCTTGCAAGGCTGCTGGCCCAGATGGCATCCCTGGCCGTGTCCTCAGAGCACGCGCAGACCAGCTGGCTGGTGTGTTTACAAACATATTGAATCAGTCCCTATCCCAGTCTGCTGTTCACACATGCTTCAAGATAGCCACCATTGTTCCTTTTCCCAAGAAAGCTAAGGTAACTGAGCTAAATGAATATTGCCCCTTAGCACTCACTTCCGTCATCATGAAGTGCTTTGAGAGACTAGTCAAGGATCATATCACCTCCATCCTACCAGACACCCTAGACCCACTCCAATTCGCTTACCGCCCCAATATGTCCACAGACGACACAATCACAATCACACTGCAAACTGCCCTAACCCATCTGGACAAGAGGAATACCTATGTAAGAACGCTGTTCATCGTCTACAGCTCAGCATTTAACACATTGTACCCTCCAAGCTCGTCATTAAGCTCGAGACCCTATGTCTCGACCCAGCCCTGTGCAACTGGGTCCTGGACTTCCTGACGGGCCCCACAAGGGTGCGTTCTCAGCCCTCTCCGGTACTCCCTGTTTACCCAAGACTGCGTGGCCAAGCACGCATCCAACTCAATCAACAAGTTTGCTGACAACACTACAGTGGTAGGCTTGATTACCAACAACGACGAGAAGGCCTACAGACTTCAGGAAACAGGAGAGGGAGCACCCCCCTATCCACATCGACGGGACAGTAGTGGAGAAGGTGGAAAGTTTTAATTTCCTCGGCGTACACATCACGGACAAACTGAAATGGTCCACCCACACAGACAGGAGGCTGAAGAAATTCGGCTTGTCACCAATCTTGCCTATGCCGTTTGGCCATTGACTCAAATCTCTAGCCACTTTAATAGTTATAATTGGATGAAATAAATGTATCACTAGCCACTTTAAACGATGCCATTCATATAATGTTTACATATCCTACATTACTCATCTCATATGTATATACTGTACTCCATACCATCTACTGCATCTTGCCTACGCCGGTCAGCCATTGCTCATCCATATATTTATATGTACATACTCGTATTCATTCCTTTACTCTTGTGTGTATAAGGTAGTTGTTGTGAATTTGTTAGATTACTTGTTAGATACTACTGCACGGTCGGAACTAGAAGCACAAGCATTTCGCTACACTCGCATTAACATCTGCTTACCATGTGTATGTGACAAATAAAATTGAACATTTGATTTGATTTGATTGGATTTTAAGAACCTACTTTCACCCAAAGTCTCTCTCTCTCTGATCCCTAGTAGTCCCTACCCCCTTTCCCATAGTCCTACCCCCCTTTCCCATAGTCCTACCCCCCTTTCCCATAGTCCTACCCCCCTTTCCCATAGTCCTACCCCATTTCCCATAGTTCTACCGACCCTTTCCCATAGTCCTACCCCCTTTCCCATAGTCCTTACCCCTTTCCCATAGTCCCTACCCCTTTCCCATAGTCCCTACCCCCTTCCCATAGTCCTACCCCCTTTCCTATAGTCCCTACCCCAGTTTCCCATAGTCCCTACCCCTTTCCCAAAGTCCTACCCCCTTTCCCATAGTTCTACCCCCTTTCCAATAGTCCCTACCCCCTTTCCCATAGTCCCTACCCCCTTTCCAATAGTCCCTACCCCCTTTCCCATAGTTCTACCCCCTTTCCAATAGTCCCTACCCCCTTTCCCATAGTCCCTACCCCTTTCCCAAAGTCCTACCCCCTTTCCCATAGTTCTACCCCCTTTCCAATAGTCCCTACCCCCTTTCCCATAGTCCTACCCCCTTTCCCATAGTCCTACCCCCTTTCCCATAGTCCTACCCCCTTTCCCATAGTCCCTACCCCCTTTCCCATAGTCCCTACCCCCCTTTCCCATTGTCCTACCCCCTTCGCCATAGGCAAAGTTAAGGTTCGAGTCATAAACGTGAACAACCAACAACACAGGTGGTAGCAGTGAACTCTCCCCACCTTTTCCCCCTAATGCAGACCACAAGACTTAAGGCAATGTGGTTTTGGCTACAACAGACAATCTCCTTTATAGCCAGTTACAAGCAGTTATTAACTGGATTTTCTTTCTAAGAGTCTTTGTGGTTTATTGGAAGTCAATGTGGCATTCAGACAGAAAATATGACAGGTTTACAAGCCATAGTTGTTTGTGTTTTATAAAATATTGTAAGTACAATGACTCAGCTATATTGGTGAGGACAGAGACCTGGCAGTGTGGACTACAGGAAACGGAGGGCCGAGCACACCCACGTTCACATCGACGGGGCTGTAGTGGAGTGGGTTGAGAGTTACAAGTTCCTCGGTGTCCACATCACTAAGGAATTAAAATGGTCCATTATACTCACACAGTTGTGAAGAGAGCACGACAGCGCCTCTTCCCCCTCAGAAGGCTGAAAATATTTGGCATGAGCCCTCAGATCCTCAAAAAGGCATCTACTGCTGCACCATTGAGAGCATCTTGACTGGCTGCATCACCGCCTGGTATGGCGACTGCAAGGCATCCGACCGAAAGGATCTACAGAGGGTGGTGAGTACAGCCCTCTATATGACTGTGACCAAGCTCCTTGTCATCCAGGACCTACATTGCGTTCAGAAAGTATTCACACCCTTTGAGTTTTCCACATTTATTTGTGTTACAAAGTGGGATTTTTTTTTTGTCAACAATCTACACAAAATACTGTCAAATCGGAAAAATTCAACAACAAAAATTTAAACACTAATATATCTTGATTACTTAAGCATTCAACCAATGAGTCAATACATAGAATCAGCTTTGGCAGCAATTACAGCTGTGTCTTTTTGGGTAAGTCTCTCACATCTTTTCACACCAGGATTGTGCAACATTTAACAATTATTATTTTTAAAATTCTTAAAGTCTGTCAAATTGGGATGTTGATCATTGCTAGACTACATTTTCAGGTCTTGCCAAAGATTTTCAAGCAGATTTAAGTCAAAACTGTAACTTGGCCACTCAGGAACATTCACTGTCTTCTTGGTAAGCAACTCCAGTGTAGATTTGGTCTTGTGTTTTAGGTTATTGTCCTGCTGCAAGGTGAATTCATCTCCCAGTTTCTGGTGGAAAGCAGACTGAACCAGGTTTTCCTTTAGGTTGTTGCCTGTGCTTAGCTCTATTCTACAGTAGAAGTTGGAAGTTTACGTACACTTAGGTTGGAGTCATTAAAACTCGTTTTTCAACCACTCCACAAATTTCTTCTTAACAAACTATAGTTTTGGCAAGTCGGTTAGGACATCTACTTTGTGCATTACACAAGTAATTTTGTCCAACATTTGTTTACAAACAGATTATTTCACTTATAATTCACTGTATCACAATTCCAGTGGGTCAGAAATGTACATACACTAAGTTGACTGTGCCTTTAAACAGCTTGGAAAATTCCAGAAAATGATGTCATGGCTATAGAAGCTTCTGATAGGCTAATTGACCTCATTTGAGTCAATTGGAGGTGTACCTGTGAATGTATTTCAAGGTATACTTTCAAACGCAAAAAGTGCCTCTTTGCTTGACATCATGTGAAAATCAAAAGAAATCAGCCAAGACCTCAGAAAATAAATTGTAGACCTCCACAAGTCTGGTTCATCATTGGGAACAATTTCCAAACGCCTGAAGGTACCACGCTCATCTGTTCAAACAATAGTATGCAAGTATAAACACCATGGGACCATGCAGCTGTCATACTGCTCAGGAAGGAGACGCGTTCTGTCTCCTAGAGATGAACGTACTTTGGTGCGAAAAGTGCAAATCAATCCCAGAACAACAGCAAAGGACCTTGTGAAATTGCTGGAGGAAACAAGTACAAAAGTACCAATATCCACAGTAAAACGAGTCTTAAATCGACATAACCTGAAAGGCCGCTCATCAAGGAAGAAGCCACTGCTCCAAAACCATCATAATAAAGCCAGACTACGGTTTGCAACTGCACATGGGGACAAAGCTCATACTTTTTTGAGAAATGTCCTCTGGTCTGATGAAACAAAAATAGAACTGTTTGGCCATAATGACCATGGTTATGTTTGGAGGAAAAAGGGGGAGGCTTGCAAGCCGATGAACACCATCCCAACCGTGAAGCACGGGGGTCGCAGCATCCTGTTGTAGAGGTGCTTTGCTGCAGGAGGGACTGGTGTACTTCACAAAATAGATGGCATCATGAGGACGGAAAATGATGTGGATATATTGAAGCAAGATCTCAAGACATCAGTCAGGAAGTTAAAGCTTGGTAGCAAATGGGTCTTGTAAATGAACAATGACCACAAGCATACTTCCAAAGTTGTGACAAAATGGCTTAAGGACAACAAAGTCAAGGTATTGGAGTGGCCATCACAAAGCCCTGACCTCAATCCTACAGAAAATGTGTGGGCAGAACTGAAAAAGTGTGTGCGAGCAATGAGGCCTACAACCTGACTCAGTTACACCAGCTCTGTCAGCAGGAATGGGCCAAAATTCACCCAACTTATTGTGGGAAGCTTGTGGAAGGCTACCCGAAACGTTTGACCCAAGTTAAACAATTTAAAGGCAATGCTACCAAATACTACCAAATGTATGTAAACTTTTGACCCATTGGGAATGTGATGAACGCTGAAATAAATCCTTCTCCCTACTATTATTCTGACATTTCACATTCTTAAAATAAAGTTGTGATCCTAACCGACCTGAGACAGGGAATTTTTACTAGGATTAAATGTCAGGAATTGTGAAAAACTGAGTTTAAATGTATTTCAACTGTATTTATTTTTTATGCTGAAAAACTCCATAACAATTACAGCCATACCCATAACATGATGCAGCTACCACTATGCTTGAACATATGGAGAGTGGTACACAGCAATGTGTTGTATTGGATTTGCTCCAAACATAACACTTTTGTATTCAGGGTCGAAATTGCTTTGCCACAATTTTTGCAGTACTACTTTAGTGCCTTGTTGCAAACAGGATGCACAATTTGGAATAGTTTTATTCTGTACAGGCATCCTTATTTTCACTCTGTCATTTAGGTTAGTATTGTGGAGTAACTACAATGTTGTTGATCCATCCTCAGTTTTTTCCTACCACAGCCATTAAACTCTGTAACTGTTTAAAGTCACCATTGGACTCATGGTGAAATCCCAGGGCGGTTTCCTTCCTCTTCGGCAACTGAGTTAGAAAGGACACCTGTATCTTCATAGTGACTGGGTGAATTGATACTCCATCCAAAGTGTAAGTAATAACTTCACCATGATCAAAGTGATATTCAGTGATTGTTTGTTTTTACCCATCTACCAATCGGTGCCCTTCTTTGTGAGGCATTGGAAAACCTCACTGGTCTTTTGTGGTTGAATCTGTGGTTGAAATTCACTGCTCGACTGAGAGACCTTACAGATAATTGAATGTGTGGGGTACAGAGATGAGGTAGTCATTCAGAAATCATGTTAAACGCTGTTATTGCACAGAGTGAGTCCATGCAACTTATTATGTGACTTGTTAATAAGCAAATGTTTACTCCTGAACTTACTGGACTCTACCCGCACACTGGACTCTACCCACACACTGGACTGTACCCCACACTGGACTCTACCCACACTGGACACTACCCACAAACTGGACTCTACCCGCACACTGGACTCTACCCACCCACACTGGACTCTACCCACACACTGGACACTACCCCCCCACACTGGACTCTACCCCCCCACACTGGACTCTACCCCCACACTGGACTCTACCCCCAAACTGGACTCTACCCACAAACTGGACTCTACCCACCCACACTGGACTCTACCCCAAACTGGACTCTACCCACAAATTGGACTCTACCCCCACACTGGACTCTACCCCCACACTGGACTCTACCCACCCACTGGACTCTACCCCCACACTGGACTCTACCCCCACACTGGACTCTACCCCACACTGGACTCTACCCACACACTGGACTCTACCCCACACTGGACTCTAACCCCATACTGGACTCTACCCAAACACTGGACTCTACCCACACACTGGACTCTACCCCACACTGGACTCTACCCCCACACAGGACTCTACCCCCACACTGGACTCTACCCCACACTGGACTCTACCCACACACTGGACTCTACCCCACACTGGACTCTACCCACACACTGGACTCTACCCACACACTGGACTCTACCCCACACTGGACTCTACCCCCACACTGGACTCTACCCCACACTGGACTCTACCCCCACACTGGACTCTACCCCACAATGGACTCTACCCCACACAGGACTCTACCCCCACACTGGACTCTACCCCACACTGGACTCTACCCCCACACTGGACTCTACCCCACACTGGACTCTAACCCCATACTGGACTCTACCCAAACACAGGACTCTACCCCCACACTGGACTCTACCCCACACTGGACTCTACCCACACACTGGACTCTACCCCACACTGGACTCTACCCCCACACTGGACTCTACCCCACACTGGACTCTACCCACACACTGGACTCTACCCCCACACTGGACTCTACCCACACTGGACTCTACCCCCACACTGGACTCTACCCCACACTGGACTCTACCCCCATACTGGACTCTACCCACACTGGACTCCACCCACCCACTGGACTCTACCCCACCCACTGGACTCTACCCCCACACTGGACTCTACCCCACACTGGACTCTACCCACACACTGGACTCTACCCACACACTGGACTCTACCCACCCACTGGACTCTACACCACACACTGGACTCTACCACACACTGGACTCTACCCCACACAGGACTCTACCCACACACTGGGCTCTACCCCACACTGGACTCTACCCCCACACTGGACTCTACCCACACTGGACTCTACCCCCACACTGGACTCTACCCCACACTGGACTCTACCCCCATACTGGACTCTACCCCACACTGGACTCTACCCCACACTGGACTCTACCCAACACACTGGGCTCTACCCCACACTGGACTCTACCCACACACTGGACTCTACCCCCACTGGACTCTACCCCACACTGGACTCTACCCCACACTGGACTCTACCCCCACACTGGACTCTACCCCACACTGGACTCTACCCCCATACTGGACTCTACCCCACACTGGACTCTACCCACACTGGACTCTACACAACACACTGGACTCTACCCACACACTGGACTCTACCCCCACTGGACTCTACCCACACTGGACTCTACCCAACACACTGGGCTCTACCCCACACTGGACTCTACCCACACACTGGACTCTACCCACACTGGACTCCACCCACCCACTGGACTCTACCCCACACTGGACTCTACCCACCCACTGGATTCTACCCACACACTGGACTCTACCCACACTGGACTCTACCCACCCACTGGACTCTACCCCACACTGGACTCTACCCCCACACTAATTAAATCGACTAACCTTTACACCCGAACATTGACTCGGTACCGGTACCCCCTGTATATATCCTTGTTATTGTTATTTTATTGTGATACTTATTTTATATACTTTAGTTTATTTTGTAAATATTTTTTTAACTCTATTTTCTTAAAATTGCATTGGTTGTTAAGGGCTTGTAAGTAAGCATTTCACTGTAAGGTCTACACCTGTTGTATTCAGCATTTCACTGTGAGGTCTACAACCTGTTGTATTCAGTGCATGTGACAAATAAATTTGATTTGATGTGGAAGAATATAACGCTTTATTGATATTATTTATGCATGATCTACAAGTGTCTTATCCTTTATTTTGTAGGAAACTATTATTTAATAACACAAAAATGAACAATATCAATGTAAAAGGGTGGAATACATACAAGTCCCAAGTCTTCCTAAATGTATTCTGCATATCCCTGGCTATGCTGTGAGGAGAGGTTTGAACTGGCTAGAGGTTGAAAGTAAATAGGGAAAAGGTTAACTCTGTGGAAACCCCAGGGAGTACATCAATTATAGATGAAGACAAAACATAAGCCTTTTTTTCCTGTTCATGATTTTGATTAGTATTTACAGAGGTGGTGCCTTTTATAGCATACAGGAGAAAGAGAGAGAGAGAGAGAGAGAGAGAGAGAGAGAGAGAGAGAGAGAGAGAGAGAGAGAGAGAGAGAGAGAGACACAGAGAGAGAGAGAGAGAGAGAGAGAGAGAGAGAGAGAGAGAGAGAGAGAGAGAGAGGGAGAGAGAAATGTAACTTGCTTTGGCAATGTAAACATATGTTTCCCATGCCAATAAAGCCCCTTGAATTGAATTTAATTGAGAGAGAGAAAGAGACAGAGAGACAGAGAGAGAGAGAGAGAGAGAGAGAGAGAGAGAGAGAGAGAGAGAGAGAGAGAGAGAGAGAGAGAGAGAGAGAGAGAGAGAGAGAGAGAGAGAGAGAGAGAGAGAGAGAGAGAGAGAAGCCCTTAATTTGAATTGATAGGGGGGAGGCGAGAGAAAGAAAGAGAGAGAGGGGTGAGGGACGGAGGCGAGAGAGAAAGAGAGAGAGGGGTGCTAGATTTGTGACCTGTTGCCACAAGAAAAGGGCAACCTGTGAAGAACAAACACCATTGTAAATACAACCCATATTTGTTTACTTATTTTACCTTTTGTACTTTAACTATTTGCACATAATATGACATTTGAAATGTCTTTATTCTTTTGGAACTTCTGTGAGTGTAATGTTTACTGTTCATTTTTAAATTATCTATTTCACTTGCTCTGGCAATGTAAACACATGTTTCAGAGCGAGAGAGAGAGAGAGATTTTATAACTTTATATTACATACAGCCTTGGGAATTATGTTGATATTTAACTTCAGTTTGAATAAATAATTGTTTATGTTTGTGGGTGTGACCAATGGAATATAGCCTATATGCAGAGTGGTAAATAAGTTGTTATTTTGAGCCTATAACACCATTTCAAACATCCCTGAATGGATGATACAAAGGAGTTAATCCATTAAAAATCATGTAACTATTCAATATTAAAAAGCAAACAAAGTCAAGTTTACAATTGAAAAGGGCCTCATTAGTATGACGAAAGTGAGCCAACCACAAAAACGTCTATTGAATGACAAACAAAAGCACTAGCAGATGGCTGTAAAATCAACTAACTGGCCCACAGAATAGTCGGTCATGCCAGACTGGTGTTCTCCAAGCTATTCTTAAAACTCCCCGACTGTGTGACTGTGGACACCTGAGGAAGGGAGAGTGACTCCGGATATTTCGAGTGCTTAACCCCAGAGAGAGTGTCAACAAAAAACACGACGCGGCAACAAACAGCCCAGCCAGCGTCCGTCTGCACAACAACACTCTACCTGTCTTTTCTCTTCGACCCTAGCGCCTCTCAGGAAATGACAACCAAGAGCCCAACTGGCCTTTCAAGAGACAAGCCGAATGGAAAACTACAATTTCGACTACACGTCACACTTATATGTTTTGTTTAAATACGAAACTCAGGACGATCTAAATAGATACATGTTCTGTGTTTGATCTAATACATTGCATAAACAGCCTACAAATGATGCTCCCTATTTTGAGTGGTCATAGCCATATTTAGGCAATACTAGGCTACATTTTAATCATTTGTAGACTATTTATGTAATGTATTAGATTTTATAGACATTGTAGTCAACACTTAAATGCATTATTGGCCGTTATATTAGTTTATTTTCTTTATTTAGTAAGTTATAATAAAAAAGTCCAAACAAGCCAATGCGACTAAAAATGATTGGCTAAATGTCCAAATTAAAGACAGACCTTTTGTCAATGCAAAAGAGCAAACAACTACGATAGCCTACATGAGATACGCGTCAGGGCCTACTTCAACCTCCTTTATGCAATGACCTGCTTAGTGGATCTTGCGTGCCTAATAATGTTGGAAAATCTTTGAAGAAATGGCACTCTGGTGCAAAATGTAGTTTACGTCCTTAGTACAGTGTGTGTATCTCCCGTTCGTATCTCCTAGCGCAGATAACCCACACAGGTCCTCTTCTTCCCAGTAACATGGGGCCTTGCCGATGCCGTGCTGTGCGGGGTCGGGCCATGGTGAGACGGAGCCGAAGAAGACGAGGCAAATGCCGGGTTTGAAGCCAAAGGTTTGGTCGGAGAGGAAACCTACCATGTGAAGCCAAGCCTCTGAAGTCATCACTTAAATATTTGACAACATACGTTTTTTTTTTTTATCAAGGCGATGTATGCTTATCTCAATTAGCTGATGGTAGTTTTCTATACGACTTGTCTCAAAAACAAACCTAGGCCTATGAATTTGTTTTTGAATGGATTTGTTCCCAAGAAAATATTTTACATTCATTACTGTTAAATTACAAACTAATATAAGTACGTGTCTAACTACTCTTAAATAACATTCAGTAAATCAATGTAAAATAGGGAAAACCAATTTAGACCACCAAATTTTAACCAAAGCATTCTTCAGAACGATAAAATTACAATAAAAAGAACTTGAACACATTAACTTCTGAATAAAAGTCAGTCATGTAATTCATTGGGCTACTACGTGAACTATTATAATGCAGAACTATGAACAAACTTTTTCATAAAATAGTAAAAATGTGTAAAAAAAATGTTTTAATAATAATAATCAAATTCGAAGACAGAAGGGCTCATCATTAGCATTGGCATGGTGTTCGACTAATTTACATAGGCTATTACCTATTCATTTATTTAAGCAAATGACACAATTATGTAATGAAATGACTGTAAACGCTGTAGTTCTTTTATGTCTTTCAAAAGAAAGAGAACCCCTTTATTTCAGGTCTACAGAACTGACTGCTCTTGAAAATCGCCTTCTGTATTTACCAATGAAGATGAACAAATAAAGAGAACATGAAACAGGCTGAAGCAAGAATAGTTTCACTAAACTCTATACTGTAGGGCTCTACATTTTGTAAACATAACTAGGCTATATTTCAGCAGAGCCGGTGTTTTTTTAAGCGCGGACACATGGCCTTCAAATGCGCAATTATTGTTCTCAGCAAACTACAATAAATCAAGTATGCAACTTTATATTCCGCAGATCATCATTTGTATTTCTTCAAAAAACGAGATTCTGAATGTATAGGTCTGTATGCTGGGTGAGAATTGCACACAATCTTACTTACAGAAAATATTACAGAAAAGTGTTTGAAGAGCTTTTGAATTTCGATAACACACAATGTCCATTGTTTTCAAACCTGAATATCCGACTGTGTTGTAAGACACATTGCTGTAATTGCTGAAAATAATTGTATCAAAATGAAAATAAGGAGAAACTCCGTCGTTTTGCTTTAACTCGACCACTGAAATATGAGTGTTCCGCAGGGGGGGCGCTCTGTCCCCGCTAAAACCGCCGTGTCCCTGCCTAATGTGGGATTCCAGAGAAAAGCAGTGGCCCTGGAGCAGCGGTTTTCAGAGCTAGTTGTGGGGGTGTGACCGTATGAGAGCTGCTTTACCCATAACCCCTCCTACTACGCCCCCCGTCTCTCTCTCTCTCTCTCTCTCTCTCTCTCTCTCTCACTCTCTCTTTCACTCTTCCCCCTGTTCTTGCACAGCCGTTCTTCATTCCAATGCACACACAGAGCGGAGCATAAACTTTCTGCAACCACGCCGATAATTCGCTCAGGGACTTATTACTACAATATATAAACCAAGCGGATTGTGTCGGGAATAAGACTTGATCATGTATGTACGTAATTGTGAAAATGCATAGTTGGACTAGGCTACATTATGATATTGATACAAGAAGTGTGAAGATATCAAACGTATTGACTACAGAAAAGACTTAGGATTTTTCCCGACAGACCCTTGTGAAACGGACATTTATTTCCCTCCGTGTCGATAATATTAAATATTAACGGGGATATTTACCGAACCGTTGTTAGGAACAGGGCAACTTCTCTCTGGTCGTTTGCCAAATGCGTCTACGGGTTGGACGACTACGGGATCTCGTTTCTCTGGCATAAACCCACTGGAAAGCATTGAATACGGAGAGGGCACACATCTTCTCATACCTTGCTCATATTCCTATTTCCCTTGTTGGTTTTATGGAGGTAACTCTGGGTCCGGGTGCTTGACGCGGTTGGACTGGGTGCGTGGAGAGTCGGAACACCTCGGATTGTATTCACCCGTCTCTCCCTCTCTCCCCTGGGGTTATTTTTATGTCCGAGCTGACCGCTTTATGACAATGGATTACTTGCTGGTTTTATGCAGCCTCTGGCTGCACATGGCCTCAGCTGTTGAAGGTAAGACACATTCATATTTTAAGGGGGTTCATTATAAACTGCTGGGGTTTTGGGGGATTTGGGTTAAGACCCTGATTGCCCTGGGTTTTACCTACGCCGAGGCTCTCGTGAGGTCCGTCAATGGGCTACAAACAGCGCATTGGTAGTAGCCGAAGCCGCGTTACGCAGGTTGATCCTTTATCGAGCTGTATCTCTGTTGTTTTGATTTTAGAATTTAAAACGAGAACATTTTATTTTATCAGGAAATAAGAGACCATTTTGATTTGCTCGAACTCAGATAGCTTTGCGCCACGGCATGCAGGCAACCCCAAACAACCCCAATTACCTTTGCCGTTGCCTATTTTCAATACACATTTGTAATGCACACCAGTTCTATCCTTTCAATGATAGTTGTGTATTCATTCTCTTTGAGATCATTCATTCTTCTTGATGATTGTCTTTTTCATTATCGTCCGTCGGAAATTAGCGCAACACTACTGTATCTCAACAGGGAGTCGGATGTCTGTAGGCTGCAGCTCCCCGGGTAAACCCCGCACCATAGGCTACTGAGTCAGCTTCTCGTATTGTGGAGGGGTTCTTTATTGCCTAGAATAGTTGATCAACTACTTTCTAAGCAGTGTTTGAAATATTTATTTCAAACTATTACACCAACGTGTACCCTTCTGCTATATTTGCTACTGGATTATGATCGATATCAAGCCATGTGTGTTAACCATGTAAATTAGCACAATACACTGGTTGTCTACAAAATCACTGTGAAATATACGTTCTATTGCGATTGCGTTCCTTAAATATGTATAGCTATTTTAGTGAATGGTGTATTTGTTTCCTTTAGTGTAGGCCTACCGGCTGGGTACAGACGTCAAGTAAACGTCTATTCCACGTTAGTTCAAGGTAATTTCATTGACATGACGTGAAAAACAACGCTGATTCAACCAGTGGGTTGATGACAGAAGAAAACAAAAAATACAAAATTCACAAAAAATAGCTATACATATTAACGAACGCAATTGCAATACGGCCTATATTTCACAGTGATTCTGTAAACAACTAGTGTATTATGCTAATATATGAAACGAAAAGTGTTGTGTTATCAAACAGTTGGCTATTTTATGAATTATTTGTGTAGATTGGGGGAAAGGTGGAGCGTGATGCTTACTCCGTCCAACGGCGTCTGTGTTGCGTCAAGAGATGCGTTGCTTGACAGAATGGTCGGGTTTATTAAATTAATAATTCATCAAGTGATCCTTATGTTCAGGCAGCTCATTGTCAAAACAATTACTATCGAATAACTTATTTACTGGCAACATTTTGGCGTTAGAACCTGGGTTGAAATCGGTTTGAATGGTGCTACAGCTCGAATCGCCGTTTTAGCGAGGCTACTTGGAAGGATACACCCGGCTGGCTTGTGTTACTGTTGCCACTAGAAAAGTAGGGCAGGGTGCCACTGTTTCAGGAAATGGCGCTCTCCCACAGCTTTCTTGTCTCTTTTCGGGACTTCTCAATACATTTTCAAATCCCTTTGAATTGACGCTGATAAGATAAGCGTTGCTCTTTGAACTTGAGAGAGAAACCGAATAGCATGCAGTTGAATGACTACTGGGGTCATTTGATAACGAACCACTCAATCACCCGAATTCCGATCCTAATATAACATTATATTAGTTGTGCGTAATTATAAAATAATATGGCTATGTTGTGTTTAAAAAATAAAAAATAATCGGTTGTTCGGTTGTTTTCATAGTGGGGCTTTTAAGTAGGCTATAGTTGTGGTAAAGTAAGGTAGGCTATAGCACGGGTAAAAAAAAAAAATGTAGGCTAGGGCTAAGCTTTGTTGTTTCATGTGTGCCCTCAGTCTTGATAAGGAATACTATATAGGCCAACTCATGTCAAAAAGAAGCGGTAGCTTAGGAAGTATTATGTGCACGAAATCCACAAACTCACCTAGGCTAAATGTGTGGCGCAGTTTATTATTTTTGTACCTTTATTTTACTAGGCATGTCAGTTAAGAACAAATTCTTATTATCAATGACGGCCTAGGAACAGTGGGTTCAGAACGACAGATTTGTACCTTGTCAGCTCGGGGATTCCGTTACTAGTCCAACGCTCTAACCACTAGGCTACCCTGCCGCCCCAAAAGTGTAAGGCACTGCATCTCAGTGCTAGTAGGCGTCACTACAGACCCAGGTTCGATTCCAGACAGACCAAGGTTCGATTCCAGGCTTTATCACAATCAGCCGTGATTGGGAGCCCCAGAGGCCGGCGCACAATTGGCACAGCGTCGTTCGGGTTTGGCTGGGGTAGGCCGTCATTGTAAATAATAAGTTTTTCTTAACTGACTTGCCTAGTTAAATAAATCGTAAATAAAAAAATTATTTACATAAAATATATGTATAAGTCCTGCATCACCAACGATACACGTTTTATTGCAAGATGGGCCTTCTGGGAGGCACTCATTTTGAGTGGTGCGTCAGGGTAGGCCTAAAGCCGCACCAAAATTCTGGGTGAAGCTTTTGGCTTAAGTTGATATATTTCGTTAGAACAATCTATTTCCACCATAAGTGATGCCATAAATTTCCCTTCGCTGACCTGGTTCAGGCCTTATACTAAGCTTTTAATATGGTCGGGTGATTTATGACATGCGCCTGAGACTTCTCTGAGACTTCTGCTAGTTAATGGTGATTTCGGGAGAGGCAAGCGGCCGCCCCGGGAACAATACATGACCACATGGTGCGTCTGGTCCGACCACAAACTATAAACGAGAGAATGCCCATAATTTACCCAGTTTACGGCCACTACCAACAAGGGACATGTTAAAAAGTACACTTCATGAGTTGGGTCTTGGGGTAATAGTTTTTCTATAGACCATTGAACAAAAAAAAATACCTTTATTTTTTTTGCAGGCCGTGTTTTTTTAGTAGGTTGTGCATTCATGTTCACGATTACATCGAATATGTTCAATTATTAATGAAACATATCCCAGATGAACTAATCCATTTGATACCCCCACAGGCCCATTCTGTGGCCTAATTTTGGGGCGCACGAACTAGGCCTACAAGTCACAGCGTAACACTGTGAACCATGTTTTCTCTTTTATAGTAAGTTTTCAAAGTAATTGATGAAGAAGAAGATTCACGTTTATTTATTCAGAAACAAAGGCAAAGGCCCATGGATGAATCGGGGGCACCTTCCATGTAGGCCTATGCAAAATTATTTTTTCAGTATAGACTATTCAGTATTTTAAAGCTGTCCAAACAAATCATTTTCTAAGGCTATCGGCCATTTGAATGTAGTTTGGTTGGCTGTAAGATCCTCACAAGTAATCTGGTGTACATGGCTCTGTAGATAAAGTGACCAACAACCGGAGTTGTTTCGATGCTGCTCTGTGGCTATCGGGTCTTCTCGTCGCTCCGGCGGAGACCTAAATTGTCCCGATGACATTCCAGTGCACAGAGGGATTAGTCCGTCTTTGCCCATTGTGAATGGTGTTCATGTTAGAGGCTGAAGCAGATCTGGGTTTTTTCTTTCTCCCTCTGTTAGCGGATTGCACCGCGCACATAACAAAGGCGATCACGAGGCAACCTGGAACCGCGTTTGCCCACTTTGACGCGTATTTCATTTAACTTATAGTTCCCATCCTTCATTTTTGTACGGAGTTTCAGGGGAATTGATGCTTATGGATGGGGTTAGGGTTAAGGTAAGGGTTAGGGGTTAGGGTAGGGACGTCCCAAGGATCCCGGATAGCAATACAATTTTCCTTATTTTACAGTTGGCGAATCTCTCGCTCTTTCTCTCAATTTCAATTCAAATCAGCCACATTATATTTCAATGTAATTCTCTCTCTCAGCCAGGTGTAATACATCTCTCTTCACCTTGACTGGAAGGCTCATCGTCACCATTATTATTGCTTAACCCATTGAAAAGCAGTGGGGGCCATTTTGTTTGGTACACTTGTTCTTGGGGTAAATAAGGAAAGCTATACCCATCGTTTTGTTGTTGAATATTATAGGCCTACTCTCTGTGAATGAACTAGGAGTGTTATTAGCTTTTTAGTGACCCTGTACGAAGTGCCACCGGACAGACCACTTGCAGAGCGGCCACCTCGGAGTAGGCTATCTATCCATTTTGCATATGCATTCAAAGGCAAATTATCAACAAACGTCGTTAAGGATAATAATGGCCATTATTAAACAGACAAAACAAAATGACTGATTAGTCCTAAGGTTAACAATGGTAACAACCAGACCCTCTTTAGGGGGCATTGAAGGGCGGAGAGAGGCGTGAACCTGCATTTGTAAAAGAATACACAATAATCCGTAACCAGCACTTTCAGTTTCATGGTGACGAGAGAAGGTGCTGGTGCACTGCTGAATACTGACAGAATGGATTCCTGTCCACTGGCCATTGTGTTGGAGAGCGTTGAATCTTTCTCATGTGTTAAAGATTCACTCCACAGGCCTAAACGAAACACCGTTAAAACCAAAATGACAATTACGTTGCTAAAAAAAGTTCACTACGATTTCATTGCTTGGAATTTTTTTGATTTTTTTTTACTGAATTCGTCCAGTTAGTAGGCCTAATAAAATAATTGTAATAATTATAAAACGTACATAATATCAATATTATTATAGCCTAATTATACTTAATGCTTGTAGTAATATCACAATCTAATTTATTATCAATATTTGTTACTGTGCTTTAATAATTTGAAGAAAGTGTCGTAGGCTATAGCCTAAGAAAATCCATATTGGTTTGTAGAACTATTGAAAGTAATTTATTTAAACTCTCCTTTACAATCGATGTGGCTTGATTGAGCAAGAAAAACCCCGCTCCTTTAACACGAGAATCAATGCAGGAGATTGGCTTTCTATCGTCTGTAGTGAACCCTGGCTTTCTATCGTCTGTAGTGAACCCTGGCTTTCTATCGTCTGTAGTGAACCCTGGCTTTCTATCGTCTGTGGTGAACCCTGGCTTTCTATCGTCTGTGGTGAACCCTGGCTTTCTATCGTCTGTAGTGAACCCTGGCTTTCTATCGTCTGTGGTGAACCCTGGCTTTCTATCGTCTGTAGTGAACCCTGGCTTTCTATCGTCTGTGGTGAACCCTGGCTTTCTATCGTCTGTAGTGAACCCTGGCTTTCTATCGTCTGTAGTGAACCCTGGCTTTCTATCGTCTGTGGTGAACCCTGGCTTTCTATCGTCTGTAGTGAACCCTGGCTTTCTATCGTCTGTGGTGAACCCTGGCTTTCTATCGTCTGTAGTGAACCCTGGCTTTCTATCGTCTGTAGTGAACCCTGGCTTTCTATCGTCTGTGGTGAACCATAAATGGCTGCGACTTGGGACCAGTTGAAGTCCCAGGCCTAACAATCTATTAGAGGGCAGGTCTTTATTGAAACGTTGAAGTGCAGCAATTACCAATTCGTAAGGCAATGTATTAATCGCCTTTTTAATCAAATGGTGTGTGTGTGTGTGGGGGCAGAGGGGATGAGTTAGGCCTGTCTGACTGCCACGTAGGCCACTCCGCGAGACACTGAGCATGGGCTGCACAAAGATGCACAAAAACGCACGAAATCTGCTGTAGTACATCATGTAGTACATATATGTGCGAATTGAATGTGAGGTTGGGCTTGAGCATGACAAGTGATGAGCCAAGCTTTTATACATTTTTATGATCTTTGACTTATTGCATTACACGGGGCAAATAGTTTTTTATTAATTTCAGTTTTACGTTTTCTATTAGTCGTAGGGACTGTGTACGGGATACGCATAGTATACATCGTCAAACGAAATGCTTGCAGCAGGTTCCTTCTCGACAACGGAACAAGGATACGAAATAATCAAAAATAAGAATACGAACGTTAAAGTAAATTGCAGTAGAACAGAATAAATATTTTAGCATATGTAAAAAATACAGGAAGGCACAATTTATAGTCCGATATTTACATCTGTATTGGGGAAGTGGTTAAGGTGGGCATCCGTTAGAATGATAAAATATGACTAGCTTCGTTTATTTATGAAGCGTGTTTTGATGAATTGCTAAACGTTTAATTACTAGGCTATACGGTTGTGGTCAGTTTTTTGTGTGTGTTTGTTGCATTCCAGTGAATTACAGTTGTATTTTATCATGTAATTTTTGTTTAATGAACATGTTGTTTTTCACATAGAGAGTTTGGCCATTATTACAAACACTATACTCGATATTGTTAAGAGTATCATTCACATCATTGTATTAGACTAATTATATTGACATCAGTTTTTTGCTTGTGAAACACTTTGTCTGTCAGTAATATTGGAAACTTTTTGTTAAGTTCAAGTGCAATTTAATTAGGGTAACAATTGAATCAACATTTTGTGAATTTTACTGTCATTGAGCACTCACAACATCCATAATAGTTATAATGATGATGATGATGATGATGATGATTAATGTTAAATTACAATGTTATGGTACTGGGAGTGGGTGGTGGGTTGGGGGGGCTGTGGCTGTGCAGAGAGAGAGAGAGAGAGAGAGAGATAGCTGACAGGCTGAGCTCAGGTGGGGGTTGGTTGGTGGGGGGCTGTGGCTGTGCAGAGAGAGATAGCTGACAGGCTGAGCTCAGGTGGGGTTGGTTGGTGGGGGCTGTGGCTGTGCAGAGAGAGAGAGCTGACAGGCTGAGCTCAGGTGGGGGGTTGGTTGGTGGGGGGGCTGTGGCTGTGCAGACAGAGAGAGAGCTGACAGGCTGGTAGATGATATAGGACTCAGGAGCCGTCGCGTGACTTGATGGTGTGTCTCTTGTAGAACACAGCCATTCGTTCATAGGGACCAAAGCATAACATCAGGAACTTCTATTTCATAGAAGAAAACTAGGTGACCTTTTCATATTGACAGTAGGTCTGTAGTTTGCTGAATAGACTACATTTTGGATGTCATCAGGATAGAATATTCTGGATGGATTGCTTGTGCTGTGAAGTGAATGGCTGTCTGGCTAATTGATGGATGAGTGTGTTGGAAGTAGACCTATCTATCTATCTATCTATCTATCTCTCTCTCTCTCTCTCTCTCTCTCTCTCTCTCTCTCTCTCTCTCTCTCTCTCCTGGCAGCTGATGGAGGGTCTTGTCTAATAGCAGGTCTTTGACACCCGCTCCCTCTCCCGAGAGGAGCAAATATGTCTGGGCCTGCACACTGCCAAACCCCCACTGGTGCTGTCTACAGCCAGTTTAGCGGAACGACGGAGATGAGGGAGACAGAAAAGAGAGGGATTTAAAGAAAGAAAGAGAGACGTTGGGACTTGCACTCCGCCTGGGGAGAGCGAGATGGGTGGCGGTGGCAGCGTTTTATATCGCCGTGCCAACCGCCGTGGCCGACAGAGACGGCTCAAGGCACCCAAACAAAGTCACATGACGGCATCTCCTCTTAGTCACTGTCAAAGTCAGAACGTTTCTTCTCTGGTTTTTTATTTTATTTGACGATAAAAGTTTTCAACCAAAAATGTGTGTGATGTTTTACCACTTACCAATTTATTTATTCATTTTTTATTTATTTATTCATTTTTTTTATGTTTTCCGTCTAACTGGAACCATATGAATGAGTTAAAAAATTCTGATGAAATGGTCGACCCGACCAACTTTCTCATAGAAATGATAGTTATAGATCTGTCATTCTCATTGAAAGCCAGTCTAAGAAGCGGTAGATATGTTCTATGTGTGCTATTTCTATTCTTCCCGTTACCTTTGGTTTTGTTCACCAGCTTCAAACGGCATTAGAATTTTAGCTACCAGGAAACGGCAGAGCGAATTTTGCACATTTCACCTTTAACTGCCATCAAAGTAAACATTTTATAGGCCCCATCTGCATGGATGCCCATAAAACGCATCTGAAATGACCATGTGTCACAGCTCACGTCGCGCGTTCAGCAGGGAACAACGTTGTGGAATGTTTAGATAGAAATATATTATGTATATTAGTGCCTGTCTGACATGTAGAATGAGGAATCCTGTCTGCTGTATCTGTGATATTTTTACCTATATTGTTCCACAACGTTTGCCTTCTGAACGTGTCCCTGTTAGGCCCTAGTGTGTTTTCTTCCACACACTGTGGAGGACCCCATGCCCTTTGAACTTCTTTCAAACCAGGCGGGTCTCTGTCTCTTAACCAAGCCAGTCTTGCTACTCGGTAACAATGGGCCAGCTAGACGCAATCAAACCGTTTAGGGCCGTGCTCTTAAGTTCAGATTGGCTGAATAAAAATAGAATAAGGACAACAAAGAAAACCTGTGGTGATGTGTGTTTATTGTGCGGGGGAAACACAGCCACTTATGCAATGACACAAGCAGACAAGCTAACAGCGCTGAAGTGTGCTTGACGATCACTGACCTCCAGCTAGCGGTTCGGGGACATGGTGTGCTGTTCACATGTAGTCCTGGTGTGCTCGGGGAGAGATGACAAATACACTTTATGGGCATTCCACAACCATTACGCTATCAAGAGTTGTTTGACTGTGTTTTTAAAAACATAGGCCAGGTCTGTCGGGAGCGTAGGCCCTCACCTGGTTTCAGCTTTCGCCTCGTTAAAAACGTTAAGAGAAAGAAGAAAAACTCTGAGAGTATTGAAACCTCTTGGAGTAGTTGATGGAGGTTGAATGTAGGCTTTATCTCCAGGCAACTTTAGGCTGCTTAAAAGTTGTTTAAATTCTTTTAGACTGGCATCACCTTTTGCTACTTTTCTAAACGACTTGCCGTAAAGAGAAAAAGGTGTGGTGATGAGAGGTTTGTGTGGGGGCGTTTGAGGGGAGTTTGAGGCACCAGCTGAAGTCGTAGCTAGTGTGCGAGGTGTGAACGTCCATTTTGATTAAAGGGACTAGATGTGTGAGTTTGTGTGAATGGTGTGTATGTGCGAAATGGTGTGTGTGTGTGTGTGTGTGTGTGTGTTCAGCGTGCCTGTGTGTGTTTGCATAGAGTGGGATTCAACGGCCACTAAAACTCCCATCTGCTCGCTTCTTCTCCTAGAGTTAAAACACCTAGCACCACCTGCTTGCAATACAGACTTCAAACAACACACCCTGCCCAAGGGAAGGTTCTCCCTACTCGATGTGCTGTTCTGCCCTTTTTTTTGTCTTCCTATGAACGAGGGGGGAATTAACCTTTAACCCTCCCATTACCTCTTGTTGACGGGACTTAGTCTCAACGACTTAAAGGCACTGCACGTAGGATTTTTTTTTTTTTTTTTTTGAATGTGTGCATTTTAATTTCAGAAAAAATATGTAATATATCTGCAGTGATAGTGGAATGACAGTGTTTCACAGTATTACTTACAGTGTTGTGATTGGCTGTGATATTGGCCTGTTGACTTCTCCCGTCGCAGCTGCATCTGTCGTCAAACTGGGGAAAGCTGTTCTGACTTTGTGACTGTGTTTGTCTAATGAAAATTAAACTGTCATTTCCTGGTTGCTAAGAATGCTACGCTGTTCACTCAAATTATTTCAGTTTCTGTGTTTAAAACACGGAATAGTTGTAGGGAATCGATTGCCACTATTACTGCACATACACTATGGACATTTTCTTAAATTACAATGCATTCCAGAAAGATCCTATGCGGAGAAACCTTTAAGCAAGTCTTCAGATTTTTTTTTTTTTTTTTAAACGCTGTGTTCAGTTTTGCACAGAAGGAACGACAGTGGAAATCCCAGTCCACTGCTCCCTCAGTCCCCTGTGTCCCCAGACGGAGAGGTGTCCAACTCAACACCGAGACATTTACTGCACAGGACGCACTAAAAAAAGACGAAATGTTTCCTCACCGGTCTGCATCGTTTTGTTTGTCCCCCCCCCTAACATGTTATCTTCATTCACACCTTTTAATAAAGTATAGGGTATTGAACGTGTCTATTTTAACGTTCCGCAACTGTTAGAGGAACGCTTCCCACAGACAAAAACCTTCAGGAGGTCGCAGTGGGAACTGTTAGGATTATGGAAAATGAACAATCTGAAAGGTGACGCGATTATAGCTCTCACCATTGTCGACTATCGTACATTGTTGATTTGAGGCAAACTTTGTGTGGTTCTGTGTGTGTGTGTGTGTGTGTGTGTGTGTGGGGGGGTCTTTGTCTCTGACAACGTGTGTGTGTTTGTCTTTGTCTCGGAGTGTGTGTGTGTGTGTGTGTTCATCTCTAATTGTGTGTGTGTGCTCGTCTCTAAATGTGTCTGTGTGTGTGTGTGTGTGTATGGAGAGTGCTGTCGTCCATAGAGCTATTGAGAGACCACTCTCTATCATAATGGAATGAGATGGAATGAGATGGCATGAGAAGGAATGAGATGGAATGAGAAGGAATGAGATGGGATGAGATGGCATGAGATGGCATGAGATGGCATGAGATGGAATGAGATGGCATGAGATGGAATGAAATGCTTACCCAATCCAATAGGTATAATCAATGCATATCAGGCAGGGTTTCCCAAACTCGGTCCAACCCCCCCAGCACTACACAGCTGATTAAAATAACCAACTGATCATCAAGCTTTAATTATTTGAATCAGCTGTGGGGACTGGGGGCAGGACCGAGTTTGGGAAACCCTGATCTAAGGGACTCCCAGCCATCTCCTCACAGGCCTTGAAAATGTCTTGTCGCTGTGATTTATTTATATGGTTGACTTTGGCCACAAAAATAAATCTAAAATAATATATTTAAACTTTATAACTGATCAATACACCAATCATACCAGGTCATTTAATCCTTAAATTTTTTTTGGGGGGGGGATGAATAAGATATCTGGCTACAGAAGTGACATTTCTCCGATATGTACAGCTTCCCTCCAAAAACGAATCCTGTGACATGACGTCAACACATACCGGAGGAGTTACTGGCTAGAGAACTAGCTACGTTGGTCGCGGCGCACATGACCAGAATGACACACAGATGAACCACCAAAGGCACGCCCCATTTCTGTTAGAAAACTGAGAAAGGGGCAAGAGTTGGGACAGTTTTTTTATCGTGCTCAACGTCAACCTTTTAACGTTTGTGGGTTTTCTATCTAGAGCTGTAATCACGCAGGGAATTCAATAATGTAGATCTTCCTGGTCAAGTGTTCAGTCGTGGCGTAAGGGGTTTGAGAGAATGACAATCTGCTATTAATATTGATCAATGTTGTAAAAGAACATGCAGGGCCTTGTCAAGACTAGAAGATGAAAGGACTGAACAAAATGTGTCGATCCCGTCCCTCTGTGCCCAGTCAGGCTAGTAACAGCCCAACTCACACCCAGGAAACCCCTACACCACACACACACACACACACACACACACACACACACACACACACACACACACACACACACACACACACACACACACACACACACACACACACACACACACACACGCATTCCAGGCAGGCAGGCACGCACCCACACACACATGTAGTTAAAAATGAAGCCATATGGTGACTGACCTTCCCTTCAAGTTCTGTGGACCGCACCACCACACCGGCTCACAGATGTGCTGTATCAAAGCCTGATAACCCACAGGCATGGGACTAGCCGATAGTTACATCTGCAAGGGGACATATCTCAGCCAGGCAGTGAGAGTTTTCACCCAGGGCGACCCTTTTCTACAGCGATTATCCACAATCCCCTGCACTGCAAAAGCCACCCATGCCGGGTGAGAGATGTGTGATAGCAGGGTTCAGCTCTGCGCTCCGGTTCTCCGCTGAGCCGCAGTCAAAGACTTATCAGTTATTAAAGCCCCCTGAACCTGAACAGAGAGAGAGAGAGAGAGAGAGAGAGAGAGAGAGCGTCAGGGAGGCATAGAGAGAAACAGAAGGATCTAGCTTTCAAAAGCCATTTGGTTCAGTATTGGACAGCCGATTCATTTCAAAAGGTGTTGAGAGAACTGACAATGCAGGACAGAGTGACCCAGGTGAGATTGGGGGAGCTGTGGTTAAAATGAGTCGGGAATAGGGGGTGAGGAAGGAGGGATTCATGGGAGAAGTGGGGGTGAGCTTGGTGTAGGTGTGAGCATCAGACAGGGAGATGTTCATCTCTTGGACTGCTGTCACATCTACCCTCTGTATCTCCTGTTCTAACCTGGAACAAAGATCCATCTCTCTCTCTCTCTCTCTCTCTCTCTCTCTCTCTCTCTCTCTCTCTCTCTCTCTCTCTCTCTCTCGCTCTGTCTCTCTCTCTCTCTCTCTCTCTGTCGCTCACCACCCTGTTACCAGATGAAAAGTCTGGGCTGTAATGCAGGCTGGAAGGAATCCGCCAGGGTTTTTAATGAATCTGACAAGCAACTGAGCGCCGATCAATGGCAACATTGTGCCACAATTTTCAAGACAGGATCTCTGACTCTCTGATTTCAGGGAGAGAGAGACAGAGAGCGAGAGGGAGAGACGGAGGGAGGGAGAGGGAAGGAGAGGGAGAGAGGGAGGTAGGATGGAGATGGGCTTATCCACAGGCAGCCGTTTGGGTCCTGATTTTGTAGCTGGGTAGACAGCTTGGCGCTGTGGTGTGTCATAAAGGAAGAATGAAAGGTTAACCGTCCTCATCCAAACAGTTGGACTTTTATTAAACAAACCATAATTTTCTCTCTTCTGTTAACTTTCTCTATTTTCACCTTCCTGTCACTATTTCACTGTACCACCCCTTGACATCATCAGCTGGGAGGGGTATTTACTGTCCTACCGCTGATTCCCACCCAGATTCTCCACTTCCCTCTGCTCTTCTATAATAAGGGTAAGGGCTGACAGTCAGACGTTTTGTCCACTTGTTGATAAGGGCTGACAGTCAGACGTTGTGTCCACTTGTTGATAAGGGTTGACAGTCAGACGTTTTGTCCACTTGTTGATAAGGGCTGACAGTCAGACGTTTTGTCCACTTGTTGATAAGGGCTGACAGTCAGACGTTGTGTCCACTTGTTGATAAGGGCTGACAGTCAGACGTTTTGTCCACTTGTTGATAAGGGCTGACAGTCAGACGTTTTGTCCACTTGTTGGTAAGGGTTGACAGTCAGACGTTTTGTCCACTTGTTGATAAGGGCTGACAGTCAGACGTTGTGTCCACTTGTTGATAAGGGCTGACAGTCAGACGTTGTGTCCACTTGTTGATAAGGGCTGACAGTCAGACGTTTTGTCCACTTGTTGATAAGGGCTGACAGTCAGACGTTTTGTCCACTTGTTGATAAGGGCTGACAGTCAGACGTTTTGTCCACTTGTTGATAAGGGCTGACAGTCAGACGTTTTGTCCACTTGTTGATAAGGGTTGACAGTCAGACGCTGTGTCCACTTGTTGATAAGGGCTGACAGTCAGACGTTGTGTCCACTTGTTGATAAGGGCTGACAGTCAGACGTTGTGTCCACTTGTTGATAAGGGCTGACAGTCAGACAACTCACTTTCTCTATGGAAGAGGAAAGAGGAGTCTGTGGTTCAGCGACGAGTTGAGACTCGTCGCCACCCTCCGCCTCGTTCTGTGACATTGTTTCCTGTCAACGCCAAATGACGAGTTCAAGCAAAGCCACTTACATGACAGGTTTGACATGGTGTTCTCTTTCAATCTGTCTCTGTCGCCCTCGGCGACCTCAAAGGGCCCTAATTCTATATATTGCTATTGAGTGTCAAAGAGAACTTCAATGGGCTGTATAACTCTCTGTTTCTATAGTGTCAAAGAGAACCTCAATGGGTTTTAACTCTATCTGTTGCTATAGGGTGTCAAAGAGAACCTCAATGGGTTGTAACTCTATCTGTTGCTCTAGGGTGTCAGAGGGTGCCTAAGTCCAGGGCACGTGAGGTGTTGTATGGGGTTTTAAATACCCAGGCAGATCGGCGAAGAGTGTGAAAACAATCGCCAGGGACATGAAAGCGAGCAGGAACACACAGCGTGGTCCAATAACCTCCAGCCAGATGGGGACGGTCAGGGAACGAGGCGGTCGATGTGGGATGCGAAAACATTACCCCCAAAGCCACTTTTAGCTCTCCATCAATCAATGTGGGAGGAAGACGAGTGCTGTTGATAGCCCAGCCCCTTAAAACCAGACTGGGTTGGCCTCTTGGGAGTAAGCATTTTTTTTCCTGCTTTGCTAATTAAGCGGCTAAAGCTGCCAATGCATTTACTTATTCATGAATCTTTCCCTTCGATCGGTGCAGGAGACCACTTGGTCACTCGACACTAAACCCTAATTAGTCCGTCACTAATGGCTGAGCTTCTAGACGATCCATACAATCTAAACGTCCACTGTCAGCCGCCACATGCCTTCTCTGCAAAGTTATAACTCTATTTTGACCTTGACTTTAAACTCCTCGTTGTCTAGTGTTGTGTTGAAAATAAATAGGACAACTCTTGCCCTTCACGGAACTTTATTTCCACCTGAAAACCCATACTGAATAAAGGGACACCTTGGAGTGATTGGTAGGGACACCTTGGAGTGATTGGTAGGGACACCTTGGAGTGATTGGTAGGGACACCTTGGAGTGATTGGTAGGGACACCTTGGAGTGATAGGTAGGGACACCTTGGAGTGATTGGTAGGGACACCTTGGAGTGATAGGTAGGGACACCTTGGAGTGATAGGTAGGGACACCTTGGAGTGATTGGTAGGGACACCTTGGAGTGATTGGTAGGGACACCTTGGAGTGATTGGTAGGGACACCTTGGAGTGATAGGTAGGGACACCTTGGAGTGATTGGTAGGGACACCTTGGAGTGATAGGTAGGGACACCTTGGAGTGATAGGTAGGGACACCTTGGAGTGATTGGTAGGGACACCTTGGAGTGATTGGTAGGGACACCTTGGAGTGATTGGTAGGGACACCTTGGAGTGATTGGTAGGGACACCTTGGAGTGATTGGTAGGGACACCTTGGAGTGATTGGTAGGGACACCTTGGAGTGATTGGTAGGGACACCTTGGAGTGATTGGTAGGGACACCTTGGAGTGATAGGTAGGGACACCTTGGAGTGATTGGTAGGGACACCTTGGAGTGATAGGTAGGGACACCTTGGAGTGATAGGTAGGGACACCTTGGAGTGATTGGTAGGGACACCTTGGAGTGATTGGTAGGGACACCTTGGAGTGATTGGTAGGGACACCTTGGAGTGATTGGTAGGGACACCTTGGAGTGATTGGTAGGGACACCTTGGAGTGATTGGTAGGGACACCTTGGAGTGATTGGTAGGGACACCTTGGAGTGATAGGTAGGGACACCTTGGAGTGATTGGTAGGGACACCTTGGAGTGATAGGTAGGGACACCTTGGAGTGATAGGTAGGGACACCTTGGAGTGATTGGTAGGGACACCTTGGAGTGATTGGTAGGGACACCTTGGAGTGATAGGTAGGGACACCTTGGAGTGATTGGTAGGGACACCTTGGAGTGATTGGTAGGGACACCTTGGAGTGATAGGTAGGGACACCTTGGAGTGATAGGTAGGGACACCTTGGAGTGATAGGTAGGGACACCTTGGAGTGATTGGTAGGGACACCTTGGAGTGATTGGTAGGGACACCTTGGAGTGATTGGTAGGGACACCTTGGAGTGATTGGTAGGGATACATTAGCGTGATAGGTAGGGACACCTTTGCATGATAGGTAGGGACACATTAGCGTGATAGGTAGGGGCACTTGGGAGTAATAAGTAGGGACACCTTGGAGTTAAAGGTAGGGACACCTTGGAGTAATAAGTAAGGACACCTTGGAGTGATAGGTAGGGACACTTTGGAGTAACACGTAGGGACAATTTGGAGTGATAGGTAGGGACACCTTGGAGTGATAGGTAGGGATACTTTAGTGTGACAGGTGGGGACACCTTGGAGAATTTACAGCATCTGCATCCCTACTTTGAGGAGGTACTTTTCATCTTAATTGATTAATCTAATTAATCTAATCTTCTCTCCCAGATCCTCTTCTTAGTGTGCCTGGTTTCATTTGACTACAAACTTAAAGAGATATCAAAGGGGATGAGGTGTCCCCGCCTTTGATGTCCTCCAGAGCGTGAATCCTAAAGATAAATAGTTCTTAGTCAGGATGTGGCACAAACATCCTCCCAACTCATTTCCTCTCTTGCTCATTTGTAGACTAGCAGGTTATAAAAATCATTCACCCCCCCTGACATGTCAATACGTCAGTCCCGTAACCGCGTCAGTCCCGTAACCGCGTCAGTCCCGTAACCACGTCAGTCTCGTAACCACGTCA
This sequence comes from Brachymystax lenok tsinlingensis, assembly GCA_030435695.1. Lineage (NCBI taxonomy): Eukaryota > Metazoa > Chordata > Actinopteri > Salmoniformes > Salmonidae > Brachymystax > Brachymystax lenok. The sequence continues at coordinate 4,945,988 of CM059793.1, forward strand.
GTCCCGTAACCACGTCAGTCTCGTAACCACGTCAGTCCCGTAACCACGTCAGTCTTGTAACCACGTCAGTCCCGTAACCACGTCAGTCCCGTAACCACGTCAGTCCCGTAACCGCGTCAGTCCCGTAACCGCGTCAGTCCCGTAACCGCGTCAGTCCCGTAACCAACACACTACCCCCAGGCAGTCTAAGTCACTTTAGTCTAGTTTTGGTGGTGGTGACATCACTTGCCACAAAAAAACATTAAGTCCGTTTGTCTGTCTGTCCGTCCACTGTAGCCTTGTGTGGTGTGGTTTTAGAGCTATAAACACAGGTACTGAGTCAGATTTACAGGCCCCTGTGCTTTGGGCCTCATTGGTTTCTGCCCACTCTGAGTGGTTATTTTGTGGTTCAGGGTCAGATCTATGAATGGGTCCCAAATGGCACCCTATTCCCTACATAGTGCACTACTTTTGACCAGAGCCCTGGTTAAAGGTAGTGCACTACATCAGCAATAGGGTGCCATTTGGGACTCACTCTATGACTAGTCAGGCTAGGGATGATCCCTGTGGTCAGGACTGACTCGCCCAGTCCAATAGGACCCCACCTAACCTAGACCACCAAGAGTTCTCATACATATATGTGTGTGAGTATGGTAGATGACGTGTATGTGTGTGTGTGTCTGTGTGTGTGTGTGTGTCTGTGTGTGTGTGTGTGTGTGTGTCTGTGTGCCTGTGTGCCTGTGTGTGTGTGTGTGTGTCTGTGTGTGGTGTCTGTGTCTGTGTGTGTGTGTGTCTGTGTGTGTGTGTGTGTGTCTGTGTGTGTCTGTGTGTCTGTGTGTGTGTCTGTGTGTGTGTGTGTGTGTGTGTGTTGGGAGGTGTCTTTGTCTCTGACTATGCATGCATGTTTCTCTTTGTCTATGAGTGTGTGTGTGCGTGCGTGCGTGCGTGTGTGTGTGTGTGTGTGTGCGTGTGTGTGTGTACGTGCGTGTGTCTGTCTATGAGTGTGTGTGTGGTATGACTTATACATACGTTTTTTTTAACCAGGCAAGTCACATTGACATCTCTTTTTTCAAATGGCCAAGAAATCAGTCTTGAATTTGAATAGCCACTTCATTTGTCATGCTTCCTATAGTCCTCAGCTGTGGTCACAGAAACAACCAAATAGCTGAACTATACAGTTATTTTATTTAATAATTAATAGGATCGCCAATGGCAACAGCTAGTCTTTCTGGGGTCCGACACATATTGAAAAATACATTACAGACAAAATACTTTACAGTTTACATACATTTAAAAACATTAACATGTAGTGTGTATCTATCGGTTACGCATACATGTCAGTACAAACACACAACAAGTAGGTCACATGGGGGAGAAGCGTGAGCTGTTGCTTTGTTTGTTTTTTGAAACCAGGTTTGCTGTTCACTTGATCTATATAAGATGGAAGGGAGTTCCATGCACTCATGGCTCTGTGTAATACTGTACGTTTCCTTGAATTTGTTCTGGACCTGGGGACTGTGAAAAGACCCCTGGTGGCATGTCTGGTGGGGTAAGTGTGTGTGTCAGTGCTGTTTGAAAGTTGACTATGCAAACAATTTGGAATTTCCAACACAATAATGTTTCTTATAATAACAAGAAGTGATGCACTGTCTTTCCTCAACCCTTAGCCAAGAGAGACTGGCATGCATAGTATTAATATCAGCCCTCTGATTACAATGAAGAGCAAGACGTGCTGCTCTGTTCTGGGCTGCAGCTTAACTAGGTCTTTGTTTGCAGCACTTGACCACATGACTGGACAATAATCAAGATAAGATAATACTAGAGCCGGCGGGACTTTTTACAATGTGGTGTCAAAGCAGAGCATCTCTTTATTACGGACAGACCTCTCTCCATCTTTACAACCAATGAACCTATATGTTTTGACCATGACAGTTTACAATCTAAGTTAACGCCAAGTCATTTGTGATCGTCATCAGAATGTGATCATTCTTCATTTGCCTGTTGGCTTTATCACGGGCGGTGTAGCAGCGATCACAGTGAGTTTCACGGGCGGTGTTGCAGGGATCACAGTAAGTTTCACGGGCAGTGTAGCAGGGGATCACAGTGAGTTTCACGGGCGGTGTAGCAGGGGATCACAGTGAGTTTCACGGGCGGTGTAGCAGGGGATCACAGTGAGTTTCACGGGCGGTGTAGCAGGGGATCACAGTGAGTTTCACGGGCGGTGTAGCAGGGGATCACAGTGAGTTTCACGGGCGGTGTAGCAGGGGATCACAGTGAGTTTCACGGGCGGTGTTGCAGGGGATCACAGTGAGTTTCACGGGCGGTGTAGCAGGGGATCACAGTGAGTTTCACGGGCGGTGTAGCAGGGGATCACAGTGAGTTTCACGGGCGGTGTTGCAGGGGATCACAGTGAGTTTCACGGGCGGTGTAGCAGGGGATCACAGTGAGTTTCACGGGCGGTGTAGCAGCGATCACAGTGAGTTTCACGGGCGGTGTAGCAGCGATCACAGTGAGTTTCACGGGCGGTGTTGCAGGGATCACAGTGAGTTTCACGGGCGGTGTTACAGGGGATCACAGTGAGTTTCACGGGCGGTGTAGCAGGGGATCACAGTGAGTTTCACGGGCGGTGTAGCAGGGGATCACAGTGAGTTTCACGGGCGGTGTAGCAGGGGATCACAGTGAGTTTCACGGGCGGTGTAGCAGGGGATCACAGTGAGTTTCACGGGCGGTGTAGCAGGGGATCACAGTGAGTTTCACGAGCGGTGTAGCAGGGGATTACAGTGAGTTTCACGGGCGGTGTTGCAGGGATCACAGTGAGTTTCACGGGCGGTGTAGCAGGGGATCACAGTGAGTTTCACGGGCGGTGTAGCAGGGGATCACAGTGAGTTTCACGGGCGGTGTAGCAGGGGATCACAGTGAGTTTCACGGGCGGTGTAGCAGGGGATCACAGTGAGGATGAAACATTGGATCTAAACATTTCCATGTAGCAGCGAGCGTGACAGGAACAAGGGTGTGGTCATGAGGTCTGTAATTATGACTGTCACCGCCTAACGATTCCAAGGTATGCATGTTCTTTGACCTGTGTGTGTGCGTGTGTGCCCGTGAGAGAGAAAAACGATGTTTTAAGAAAGAAAGAGCCCTCTAATAAAATCGAAACCTGTTGAATCCTTCTCTCTTCCCACTTTGTGAACAACCGACAGGGTTATCCATCCAACCTGTCCTCCTTTACAGGAGGATATATATTGTTGAGTGTCTGAACAGGTGAAGGGAAAGGGAAAAGGGGGGGATACCTAGTCAGTTGTCCAACTGAATGTATTCAACTGAAATGTGTCTTCCACATTTATCCCAACCCCTCTGAATCAGAGAGGTGCAGGGGAGGGGGCTGCCTTAATCGACATCTACGTGAGGGTATGTTATAAACTGGGTGGATCGAGCACTGAATTCTGATTGGCTGACATCCGTGGTGTATCAGACCGTATACCACGGGTATGACAAAACATTTATTTTTTTACTGCTCTAATTACGTTGGTGACCAGTTTATAATAGCGATAAGGCACCTCTGGGGTGTGTGGTATGTGACCAATATACCACGGCTAAGGGCTGTGTCCAGGCATAGACCACACCTCTTCTGGCCTTATTGCTTAATTATACCATCATCCAATCCAGTGTGATTCGTAGCCTATCAGGTAATATAGACTCAACAGTGTGAAGTGAGCTGTCAGCTGGGGTTAATGTATGGATCAACGATTGACCTTGGATGGAAATGACTTTTCCCGCCGTCTGACCTCTGTTATTTATCCCCGAAGCCCTATAGGCACAGTAGTCCTCTATGTCCTACCTCACTTCCTGTCTCGCGTTATCTTTTATCTCACTCAATCACACTAGCCTAGGATGTTTGCCTCAGGGGCATCACACACACACGCACACACACACACACACACACACACACACACACACACACACACATAAAACATTACAATTATTTTCCGAGATGTGAGATAATTGACTTGCTATCTGTAATATCGTATAGCTTTGGAATCGTGACATTCCGTACTTTTCTCAAATCATACTCTCTGACTTTGAGAAGGGATTGCGTGACGATTAGCTTAGCAACCGCGTGACACAGCATGACATCTCGAATGCGATTTGGTCGACAGTCCGCTGGGTGGGGCGTTATACGTTCCTCCATTCATTGTCCAGTTTGAGCCCTTTCTCTAGTATCTCTGGCAACGGAGACCATGCAAATGCATCATGGACTCAAGAGGCAGACAAATGAGAAACATGCTTGACCCTCTGTTAAATTACACATTTTTCCAGGTAGGAATATCACAAAAAAATATGAACAATGGCTTCATTCGAGCGAAGACATCCTCCCAAGTTATGACGTCGGCCAGTATTGATATCTGACATGTATGGTAAGACGTTTTCACCATCTAAAAGTCGTATTCCTATTAACGTTCAGTGTAGTGAGGGGAGGGAGGGGTTAGTTACAATGAGGGGTGAATAATACATTAGCCAACATGGTCAACCAACCCTCTCCACTCTCCTCCTACAACTGGAAGGAAGAGAAGGAAAGAGAGAGAGGGGGAGAGAGAGAGAGAGAGAGAGAGACACTGAGGGAGAGAGAGAGAGAGAGAGAGACACTGAGGGAGAGAGAGAGAGAGAGAGAGAGACTGAGGGAAAGATAGAGAGAGAGAGCCTGAGGGAAAGAGAGACTGGGGGAACGAGAGAGAGAGAGAGAGAGAGAGAGAGAGAGAGAGAGAGAGAGAGAGAGAGAGAGAGAGAGAGAGAGAGAGAGAGAGAGAGAGAGAGAGATGGAAAAAGAAAGAGAAAGGAGGATACCTTGTCAGTTATACAACTGAATTCCTTCAACTGAAATGTGTCTTCCATGTAATCTCTGTAGTGTCTACCCTATATTCTTTCACCGCCAACCCAGGAGACACCTGTTCACTACTGTACTTTAATTCAGATGTATGGTCAGTCATACTATATGGAGGATCTATGTCAGTCTTTTGGAGTAGATGACAAGGGGAGTAGCTAAGGAATCAACTCTGATTTGGTCTGGGGCAGTTATTTTCTTCTGGGACAACGGTTGCGACTGACACCCATCCACCCAGTTGTAATGGCTAACTGCAAATTGCACTGACAGTGCGTTCCAATCAGCTAGATTGTGTCTGACCGCCTGGACACAGCAGGAAAATGGACAGACTGACAGACACAGACGAACAGACAGACACAGACTGACAGGTTTAGGTTTCTTTCTAGGTTCTGGACTAGAGGTGCTTCTACACCTGCATTGCTTGCTGTTTGGGGTTTTAGGCTGGGCTTCTGTACAGCACTTTGTGACATCAGCTGATGTAAGAAGGGCTTTATAAATACATTTGATTGATTGATTGATTGACTGATTGATTGACAGACTGACAGGCAGAAACAGGCTAACAGACACAGATTGACAGATAGACAGATAGACAGACTGACAGGCAGTCAGACACACAAACACACACAGAGAGACAGAATGACTAACAACTACAAAAAAATTCACCTATATATACAGCCAAGTTCTCTGGAGGGCTAGAGAGCCAGATGCTAGCTAGCTGTGAGTCAGTGTGTCTGGTCTGGCTTTGGTAAGTGCTGCGTGATTTATTCTTCCTCGTTTGCCCTCTGGGGCCCCCTAGCTATCTCTGCGTTGTGGCGATGCACCAGAGGTCTTTATGTAATTGTAGCGAGCCGGTTAGAGCCCCCAGCCATATGGTCCCCCACCATCTTGGATGTCGATCCGTCCATCAGTCAATTCCTTTAATTGCACAGCGGCACATTTTCTACTGCGTGGCCCTTCTGTCACTTCAGTGCAGAGTCTCTCTTCTATAGATTGAATACATTACTATGTGATTAAGTGAGGGACCACATCAGCCAAGGCCAGACAGAGACGGAAAATACAGGTATGGGATCAGGAATAAGGGATCAAGGACTTTGGTATGGCAAAATGTATAAATTATGCACCGTAATGCCATCCGGGATGGTCAGGCACACATTTACATGGCATGGTTCGTGGGTAAAACATTCTCTCTCTCGCTTTCTCTCTCTCTGTCTCCTCGCTCTCTCCTCTTTCTTTGTTTGTTTCTTTCTTTCTTTCTCTCTCTCACCCTCTCTCACTCTCCTCAGGTCAATCCTTCTCTCCCTCTCTTTCCCCCTCTCAACCTCCCTGTCCCACTCTCCCCCACCTCAGATTTTTCCAGCACTTTAGCATGGGCCTCGGCGGCATGTTTAAAGAGGCGAAGCCTATTTGGAAAGGTCTAACGAGTCAAGTTATTACTGCAGCCAAGTGTGAGATTAATTAACTGAGTGGCCATTAGGAATGTAGCTGACAAGATCTCTGGTTAGTAACGGCGGGGACGGCGGGGTGCTAGAAACAAATCAACGTGAATGATCTATTTTATTATTGTTATCTCTCCGAGCCGTTTGGAAACAAAATAGCCATAAATAATAATGACCCCAACCCCCCCCCCCCTCCTCCCTGAAAGTTAATGACGCCAAATAGCAAATAAGCACATGTTTCTGCCAACGAAAAGTCCTCAAAAAAGGGAGGATATAAATATATAAACCCATCGTAATTAAGCCACAGCTGTTTATCATCACAGGGCCACTAAAGATGTTTCACAGCGAAAAGTATCAAAAACCATGAATGTGTGTGTGTGGGGGGGGGGGGGGTTGCCATGGTGTTGCAGTGGATCGTTGAGGCTGTCTGTGTGATCGTCGTGGTCGTTTGTAGCTAAGGTGGTAGAGTACGGCGCTTGCAATGCCAGGATAGTGGGTTCGATTCTCGTTACCACCAGTATGTAGTACAGGTAGCCTAGTGGTTAGAGCGTTGGACTTGTAACCGGAGGGTTGCAAGTTCGAATCCCCAAGCTGACAAGGAAGAAATCTGTCGTTCTACCCCCTGAACAAGGCAGTTAACCCACTGTTTCCCTTGGCGCTGACGACGTGGATGTTGATTAAGGCAGCCCCCCGCACCTCTCTGATTCAGAGAGAAGACACATTTCGGTTGAAGGCATTTGGTTGTACAACTGACTAATAATGGTGACTTTGACTTTACACGCATGACTGTAATTATTATTATTATCATTTTTTTTTTTTTATTTTATCTTTATTTAGCTAGGCAAGTCAGTTAAGAACAAATTCTTATTCTCTTATTCTCGCTCTTAATCATTTTTTTGGATCAAAGTGTATGCCAAATGTGATATTATATTATCTCTGTGTGTGTCAGCCATCCAACTGCCTCCTCCTCATCCTCGCCCACCTGTCTCCTCCTTACCCACCTGCCTGTGTGAATGTGTGTGTGTGTCAGAGAGTATGTCAGCAGCCAGCTACACAGCCCTAAAGCCCTAAAGCCCTGACCTGGCTGGCTGCATTCCTGCCTGCAACCGCCTGCCCTAACTTTCCTGTTGTTGCTCCTCCTGACCTGACTCGGTAATGTGTGGGCAGGTAAACATCTCTCTCTCTCTCTCTCTCTCTCTCTCTCTCTCTCTCTCTCTCTCTCTCTCTCTCTCTCTCTCTCTCTCTTTACTGATCTTAACATGATTACCTGCAGGTGAGCTCTGGCTATCTATCTGGCCCAAGGCTATCTCCTCCCCTGGAGTAATAGTCTATTACACAGTGGTAAATCTCTAAATATTGGGAGTTTTCTTTTTCTCTCTCCAAGTCAACAAGGACATACCTCGGAAATTAGCATTGCTAACAAACCGATCATTGATTGGGAAATTAGCGGGCATGTCTTATTAAATCAACAACAGATAGTGAGAATAGCCGCTCATATATTCCCGCTTCCACTGAAAAGCACTGTACATTCTGCCGTTCTCTTGTTTTGTTTATGTTACTGAAGAGGGACGACCAGCTGGAGGAAGAAGGAACAACAACAACAAAAGACATGTAAAACCACAGGGGTTTTGAGCTCTTTATTTTGGACCATTATAAAGTCATTGAAAGCCACCGGTATGGGGAAAATGTGAACCACCTGATCAAGGCCACCCACTGCAGACAAAACAGCTGTTCAGAGAACTGTCCAAGATAGAGATTGAACGACATTGTTACACGGTATTGTACAAGTGATCTGTAAATACTGCAAGACGATCCAATATGGTGGCTATATCAAAGGCATGAACGGCAGTTAAGAAGAAAGACTCAATAGCTATTCATACAGAACAGCTCAGATACTATATACCCTTTCTGAGTTAGGCTACACAGGAGGGCGAGCAGGATTTCTCATTGTGTGGACAAGCCTGTATCGGTGTGTGTGTGTTTGTGTGTTCACACGTGTATGTGTGTGTTTTTTTTTTTTTTTTAAATAGGGGCATGTACTGTATCGGGGATGGCTGTTGTCTATGTGTGTGTGTGTGTGTGTGTACGAGTGCGTACCTGCATACGGTAGCAGGACACTGTTTGATGCACAAACCAAGTAGAACCTAGCATTAGCATGGGAAGTAATATTCACAGACAGCACGTCAAACTATGTCCCAAGTTCTCCCTGCACAAGCGGAAGGACGGTATGTGTGTGTGCGGCGCATATGTGTTTCACGGGCATGTATTCGTGTGTGTTCTTAAGTGCCAAATATATATATATATATATATATATATAAGAGAGAGAGAGAGAATTAATTAATTCTCCAATTACCTTGAATGAACTACAGGATAAAATAAAAACCCTCCAACCCAAAAAGGCCTGTGGTGTTGATGGTATCCTCAATGAAATGATCAAATATACAGACAACAAATTCCAATTGGCTATACTGAAACTCTTTAACATCATCCTCAGCTCTTTCATCTTCCCCAATATTTGGAACCAAGGACTGATCACCCCAATCCACAAAAGTGGAGACAGATTTGACCCCAATAACTATCGTGGGATACGCGTCAAGAATCTAGAATCTGAAGTCAAATGTCTACTGTTTGCTGTTTATCTGGTGCTTCTGTCACCAACCAACTTGGGCCTACAGCAGCACCTAGATCTTCTGCACAGATTCTGTCAGACCCGGGCCCTGACAGTAAATCTCAGTAAGACCAAAATAATGGTGTTCCAAAAAAGGTCCAGTCGCCAGGACCACATATCCAAATTCCATCTAGACATCGTTGCCCTAGAGCACACAAAAACAATACATACCTTGGCCTAAACATCAGCGCCACTGGTAACTTCCACAAAGCTGTGAACGATCTGAGAGACAAGGCAAGAAGGGCCTTCTATGCCATAAAAAAAAACATAAAATGTGACATACCAATTAGGATCAGTAAAAATAAAAATACTTGAATCAGTCAAGTAAAAATACTTGAATCAGTCAAGTAAAAATACTTGAATCAGTCAAGTAAAAATACTTGAATCAGTCAAGTAAAAATACATGACCATGTACTGTACAGACTCAGTGAGCATAGCCTTGCTATTTAGAAGGCAGACCTGGCTCTCAAGAGAAGACAGCCTATGTGCACACTGCCCACAACATGAGGTGGAAACTGAGCTGCACTTCCTAACCTCCTGCCAAATATATGACCATATTAGAGACACATATTTCCCTCAGATTACACAGACCCACAAAGAATTTGAAAACAAATATGATTATGATAAACTCCCATATCTACTGGGTGAAATACCACAGTGTGCCATCACAGCAGCAATATTTGTGACCTGTTGCCACAAGCAAAGGGCAACCAGTGAAGAACAAACACCATTGTAAATACAACCTATATTTATGTTTATTTATTTTCCCTTTTGTACTTTAACCATTTTCACATCGTTACAACACTGTATATAGACATAAAATGACATTTGTAATGTCTTTTTTATTTTAGAACTTCTGTGAGTGAATTGTTTACTGTTCATTTTTATAGTTTATTTCACTTTTGTATATGATCTACTTCACTTGCTTTGGCAATGTTGACGTATGTTTCCCGTGCCAATAAAGCCCATTGAAGTGAATTGAAAGCATTCGATAGTGTGGAGCTCATGGTCTCCTCTTGAGTTCTTCTGCTAAAAGAAAGAAGTTAAGAGTCGGATAAATGTTGATAAACCTGCATTTTTTTTTTTCCCGCAAGGACTTATACAGGATACTGACCTCCGGCAGACCTGCTCTAACTTGGAGCCAAGGCAAGGGCCTGGATACTTTTCACATTTTACCATTTACATAACAATGGCTAACACCTTCTCACCAAGCAACAGGCTTGAATGATGCAGAGGTTGTTGATTCTGCTCGCCACACTAGAGCTGACATTAACATAACACAGGGGCAAACACTCTGCTGAGGAGGGTATGGAAAAGTCTGGAATGGAAAAGCACCAAGAGACAGGAGAATACGGGAGTTCATCTGGGATGGTCAGGCACACATTTACATGGAATGGTTTGACAGTAAATCATTCTCTCTCTCTTTCTCTCTCTCTCTCTCTCTCTCTCTCTCTCTCTCTCTCTCTCTCTCTCTCTCTCTCTCTTTCTCTCTGTCTCTCTCCTCTCTCTTTCAATTACATTTTCAATTTAAAGGGATTTATTGGCATGGGAAACATATGTTTCTCTCTCTCTCACTCACTTTTTATCTCCCACCCTGTATTTTGTATTTTTCTCTCCCATCTTCTTCTTCCCCTCACTCCATTTCTCCTTTCTCTCTCTCTTTGTTCCCTCCTCCTTACTCCTTTCTGCCTCTTTAGGGATCTACTCAGTCTACTCAAGCGAAGCCGATGGAGGTCCGTTTTTTTGGAACGTGTCACAAACGGAACTCCGTCGGCTCCGTTTGAGTAGACTGTGTAAATCCCTTTAGAGAAATTCTTCCCATTGAAGACAGTAAAAAAGTAGAGGTATCTGGGACGGAATTTCAATTCACGTAATATGTACATAAACTTTTCAATTAACATTAGCAAAAGGAATGTCACGATGCGAGAGAGAGGTTCGGTTGACGTTTAGCTGCAAGACAAAACATCGAAAATGGCACAGCTGCTAAGCTAGCTCGCTAACATTAAAAGCCAGGCTACATCACATCCGGCCATGATTGGGAGTCAGTCCCATACGGCGGCGCACAATCGGGCCAATTTTTTTTTTTTTTTAACTGACTTGCCTAGTTCGCTAAAGGTTAAATAAAGAAAATCAGATTAGCAAAAATGAACGTTTATCCCATTCATATGAAAGTACAGAAACGTTACAGTCATACAGTGTCGTTCATAATTATACAGAGCTAAGGTGGTAAGCTAAACAACATGTCTACGTCCTCCTCACTTACAATATACGCTGGATAAATAATTCACTCCAGGCCATTTACCGTTGTCTGCTTAATCCGGTGGCTCTTCCATAGACACCAATGTGATTAGCAGTTTGCTTAAGTAGGGAGTGGAGTGTCTCGCTTCCTCTTCCGTCTCTGATACTACGTTAAGTAGCTAGTTAGATTGATTTTAACGTCAGCCAACATTCTCTAAATAATAGCTAGATTGAAGTCGTCCAACGTTAGCTACATAAAAGCAAGATTAATGTCAGCCAACATTAGCTAAATAATAGCTAGATAGCTTTTCGGACTACAGATCTTGATTTAATCACTCGTTTGTTGCTGAAAAACGTCCTGCACTGTTTTGATATTCCCTTAAAGCTACTGTGTCAATTTCAGAGTAACTGGCTTTCACTGCAATTTCTGATTAAAACTATGGAATAAACCAAGTCTCTAATATAAAGAATATGGATATACATTTGAGATGTTTCCAAAACATTGCCTTGCTATTATGATTTATACTGTAGGAGTGTTGGACTGAACAAAAATAATTCTGTTTATATTGCACTTCGTGGAGGGGGGGGGGAAACTGTCGGGTGTGTGTCGTCTCGATACCTCTCGAGAATATCTTGAGGAATCTCCATAACGCACGTCAATGTGAAAAGCCTCTTACATTTTCCCGTCTGGGAGATTTGTAAACAGTATTAGTAAATGAAACACACACACACACACACACACACACACACACACACACACACACACACACACACACACACACACACACACACACACACACACACACACACACACACACACACACACACACACACACACACACACACACACACACACACACACACACACACACACACAGAGAACTAGCCCCGGCCTTGAGGCCTCATATATATTGCTGTCCATACTTCCTCATATGGCTCTTATCAGGGCATGTTAACTGCGAGCGGCTTTGCTCATTAGTTAGATCCACTGAGGATTCATCAGAGGCCATTTGGGCCAGACAAAGAAACAAATCAAAGTGTATCACTACGCCCCTTGTCTTATCCAATAAATTACTGTGCCACCTTATTCCCATTTTTGGAAGCTCATTTGAAGAGAGAAAAGTTGTTCTGGGCATACTGTATATCGTATGTAGACTGGATTGAAAGCTAGGTACTGGCCTGTTTGATATTATGGAGTCTGTAGTTTGGGTGTGTTTCATAGAGGGCTTTTTCTAGGATATTGGAACGTGTACCGGAGTGTGAGGGTGTGGAGAACTATGAACCAATCACAACACACAGAGGTGATGGAGAACTATGAGCCAATCACAACACACAGAGGTGATGGAGAACTAAGAACCAATCACAACACATAGAGGTTATGGTAGTAGAGAGGTGAAAAATGAATCAGAATCCTGCTGACACACAAACATAGTCCATTAGAGAGTAGTCCAATAGAGTGTAGTCCATTAGAGAGTAGTCCATTAGAGAGTAGTCCAATAGAGTGTAATCCATTAGAGAGTAGTCCAATAGAGTGTAATCCATTAGAGAGTAGTCCAATAGAGAGTAGTCCAATAGAGAGTAGTCCATTAGAGTAGTCCATTAGAGAGTAGTCCATTAGAGAGTAGTCCATTAGAGAGTAGTCCAATAGAGAGTAGTCCATTAGAGAGTAGTCCATTAGAGAGTAGTCCATTAGAGAGTAGTCCATTAGAGAGCAGTCCAATAGAGAGTAGTCCATTAGAGTGTAGTCCATTAGAGTGTAGTCCATTAGAGAGTAGTCCATTAGAGAGTAGTCCATTAGTGCTAGACGACGGTTCATTGAGGGGTTAGTTGGTCTGTTGAAGGGGTTAGATGGTCTGTTGAGGTGTTAGTTGGTCTGTTGACGGGGTTAGATGGTCTGTTGAGGGGTTAGTTGGTCTGTTGAAGGGGTTAGATGGTCTGTTGAGGTGTTAGTTGGTCTGTTGACGGGGTTAGATGGTCTGTTGAGGGGTTAGTTGGTCTGTTGAAGGGGTTAGTTGGTCTGTTGAGGGGTTAGTTGGTCTGTTGAAGGGGTTAGATGGTCTGTTGAGGGGTTAGTTGGTCTGTTGAAGGGGTTAGTTGGTCTGTTGACGGGTTAGTTGGTCTGTTGAAGGGGTTAGTTGGTCTGTTGAGGGGTTAGTTGGTCTGTTGAAGGGGTTAGATGGTCTGTTGAGGGGTTAGTTGGTCTGTTGAAGGGGTTAGATGGTCTGTTGAGGGGTTAGTTGGTCTGTTGAAGGGGTTAGATGGTCTGTTGAGCGGTTAGTTGGTCTGTTGAGCGGTTAGTTGGTCTGTTGAAGGGGTTAGTTGGTCTGTTGAAGGGTTAGTTGGTCTGTTGAGGGGTTAGTTGGTCTATTGAGGGGTTAGTTGGTCTGTTGAGGGGTTAGTTGGTCTGTTGACGGGGTTAGATGGTCTGTTGAAGGGGCTAGTTGGTCTGTTGAAGGAACTAGTTGGTCTGTTGAGGGGTTAGTTGGTCTGTTGAGGGGTTAGTTGGTCTGTTGACGGGGTTAGATGGTCTGTTGAAGGGGCTAGTTGGTCTGTTGAAGGGGCTAGTTGGTCTGTTGAGGGGTTAGTTGGTCTATTGAGGGGTTAGTTGGTCTGTTGAGGGGCTAGTTGGTCTGTTGAAGGGTTAGTTGGTCTGTTGAGGGGTTAGTTGGTCTGTTGAAGGGTTAGTTGGTCTGTTGAGGGGTTAGTTGGTCTGTTGAAGGGGTTAGTTGGTCTGTTGAGGGGTTAGTTGGTCTGTTGAAGGCTTAGTTGGTCTGTTGAAGGGGTTAGTTGGTCTGTTGAGGGGTTAGTTGGTCTGTTGAAGGGTTAGTTGGTCTGTTGAGGGGTTAGTTGGTCTGTTGAAGGGTTAGTTGGTCTGTTGAGGGGTTAGTTGGTCTGTTGAAGACTTAGTTGGTCTGTTGAAGGGGTTAGTTGGTCTGTTGAGGGGTTAGTTGGTCTGTTGAAGGGTTAGTTGGTCTGTTGAGGGGTTAGTTGGTCTGTTGAAGGGTTAGTTGGTCTGTTGAGGGGTTAGTTGGTCTGTTGAGGGGTTAGTTGGTCTGTTGAAGGGTTAGTTGGTCTGTTGAGGGGTTAGTTGGTCTGTTGAAGGGTTAGTTGGTCTGTTGAAGGGGTTAGATGGTCTGTTGAGCGGTTAGTTGGTCTATTGAGCGGTTAGTTGGTCTGTTGAAGGGGTTAGTTGGTCTGTTGAAGGGTTAGTTGGTCTGTTGAGGGGTTAGTTGGTCTGTTGAGGGGTTAGTTGGTCTGTTGAAGGGTTAGTTGGTCTGTTGAGGGGTTAGTTGGTCTGTTGAAGGGTTAGTTGGTCTGTTGAGGGGTTAGTTGGTCTGTTGAAGGGGTTAGTTGGTCTGTTGAGGGGTTAGTTGGTCTGTTGAAGGGGTTAGTTGGTCTGTTGAGGGGTTAGTTGGTCTATTGAGGGGTTAGTTGGTCTATTGAGGGGTTAGTTGGTCTCTTGAGGGGTTAGTTGGTCTGTTGAAGGGGTTAGTTGGTCTGTTGAAGGGGTTAGTTGGTCTGTTGAGGGGTTAGTTGGTCTGTTGAAGGGTTAGTTGGTCTGTTGAAGGGGTTAGATGGTCTGTTGAGGGGTTAGTTGGTCTGTTGAGAGCGAGAGTGGAGGAAAGGGAGTCAAAAGACGGGGAAGGGAGGAGAGAGAAGGTGGTCTTTGTTAAATGCATGGCATTTTCCCCTTCCTCTCCTCAAGCACACTGACAGGCAGACTGACAGGCAGACTGACAGGCAGACTGACAGGCAGACTGACAGGGAGACTGACAGGCCGACTGAAAGGCAGACTGACAGGCAGACTGACAGTCATACTGGCAGGCACACTGGCAGGCAGACTGACAGATGACACACCAGCACATACACACACACACACGCACACACACACGCACACACACACACACACACACACACACACACACACACACACACACACACACACACACACACACACACACACACACACCTACACGCAAACATGCAGTAACTCACGCAGGCACCCTCGCACAAACATAGGCTTGTACAGAGGCACAGGGATACACAAGGTTGAACACACATCACAAACACACACAGGACAGGCACACCTGGTTTGAAGCCAGTCACCCTGGGGGCTACCTGTGAGTCAGATCCTCTCTGCTCTGTGATTACAAGCCGTAGAGGGGGACTGAGAGAGGTAGAGAGAGAATGAGGCAGAAAAGACAAAATACACTCATTCCTCTGTCATTACAGGAACTAGGAAAGACTTAATGAGCTCTTGAAACCACGCCCGGCCGCACACACACACACACACACGCAACGTGAACAAAGCCAGTCTTCATTTTGACTCCCTGTGGCCCCTGCTTCTCTCCCTGTGGCCCCTGCTTCTCTCCCTGTGGCCCCTGCTCCTCTCCCTGTGGCCCATAATCTATCTCCCTGTGGCCCCTGCTCCTCTCCCTGTGGCCCCTGCTTCTCTCCATGTGGCCCCTTCTTCTCTCCCTGTGGCCCCTGCTTCTCTCCCTGTGGCCCCTTCTTCTCTCCCTGTGGCCCCTGCTTCTCTCCCTGTGGCCCCTGCTCCTCTCCCTGTGGCCCCTGCTCCTCTCCCTGTGGCCCATATCCCTTTCCCTGATGTCTAATTCAGACCCACACTCATTACCCACACTTCTTTTGACAAACAAAATGTAAAACGCCTAAATCCCCCCGGCATCTACTTTACTGTCTCGACCGCTGTCTAGGCTGCCGTCGAAATCACATCTACGTCACTGTCTCGACCGCTGTCTAGGCTGGCGTCGAAATCACATCTACTTTACTGTCTCGACCGCTGTCTAGGCTGCCGTCGAAATCACATCTACGTCACTGTCT
This sequence comes from Brachymystax lenok tsinlingensis, assembly GCA_030435695.1. Classification (NCBI taxonomy): domain Eukaryota; kingdom Metazoa; phylum Chordata; class Actinopteri; order Salmoniformes; family Salmonidae; genus Brachymystax; species Brachymystax lenok. The sequence continues at coordinate 4,962,030 of CM059793.1, forward strand.
CGACCGCTGTCGAAATCACATCTACGTCACTGTCTCGACCTCTGTCTAGGCTGCCGTCGAAATCACGTCTACTTTACTGTCTCGACCGCTGTCTAGGCTGCCGTCGAAATCACGTCTACTTCACTGTCTCGACCGCTGTCTAGGCTGCCGTCGAAATCACATCTACGTCACTGTCTCGACCTCTGTCTAGGCTGCCGTCGAAATCACTTCTACAAATCACATCGTATCTTAGAGTCACGACACTGTCGCCATTTAATTAAGAAACGCTGCTGAAAAAAAAAGGCAAGAGATGAGACAGACAGTCACAGGAAAGGAAACACTTTTTTTTTTTTTTTACAAGCCAAGTAAATGAAGGGGCTAACAAACAGTGTGGTCCCCTGAAGACTGTGTTTCATTAGTGTGGCCACGCAGCGATGGGAGTTCATTTCCCCCTGCATTGACAGTAGGACCCTGTTGGTACACCGAGGTCTGCGCTCTGCAACAGCCATTGTGGCGTGAGTGAAAGCGAGTGGCAAGGATGAGAGTATGGGGGACTAGGGGAGGTGTCATGGGAGGTGATTTGGGGAGGGGGTAGAAGGGGTTATTTTGAGGGAATTCCACAGAGGGGAACAGGGGGGACCTACATCAAAACCCATCAACCAATTATTGAAGCAGTGGGGCTCGGCACAAAAAAAACGAGGGTCCTCTCCTAATCATGGCACTCTACCGCAGTACAAAGGAAGAGAGGCTGCCTGCCCCATTTGAATTTAAATAGGAGTTCTCTCGCTCCCCTCTCTATTTCTCTCTCTCTCGCTCTCTTTTCCTTTCTACGTCTGTCTTTCTCATTCCAACAAAAGTAATCAGGCTAATATATGGCTAATACGTTTAACGTTGGGGGTCCTCTCGATGCTGTTGACACATTTCTCTGTTTTGTTGCTAAACAGAGCTCAAGTGTTTGGCGCCAGTGTGGGCTAGCTGGTGTGTTTCTCTGGAATGACACAACGAAGGCGCTCGGATGAAATGAACATGATAATTAACTGGCAAAAAACACGAGACGAGAACCACATTTACCTTAACTACCCCGTAACCCTGCACATTGACTCTGTGCCGGTACTCCTTGTGTATAGCCTCGTTATTGTTATTTTATTGTGTTACTATTTCGTTTTTATTTTTATTCACAAATGATTCTTACTTTTCAACACTGTGTTGATGGGAAAGGGCTCATAAGTAAGTATAACCATTTCACGGTTATGTCTAGACCTGTCCTGTTGTATTCGACGCATGTGACAAATTACAATTGATTTGATTTGATTTAGTGTGTGTTCAGTGTTTTTTTTTTGTTGCTGAAAACTAAAATCCCCAGACAGGCTAATACCACTGCATGCTAATTAGCGCTAGCGAAACTGAACTAGCTAACACAACATTTAGCATTCAGGATGAACACCAACAACTATCCTCAGATATTCCCTACCACATTTAGAAAATATCTCTGTAACTGTCTCCTGTTGAAACACAATTGGACATGGAAATATACAGTTTGCTTGAGTTGTGTCTTTTACAGTTTGTTCGGTATGTATTTGTGTCCTGAAGGGGTCAACCATGAAAAGAGGCTACTTGCAAAATAAAAAACAAAATTGTTGTAGGTACTAGCAAGACACTGCTAGATAATCCATCTCCTGTCTGCTCCTAGTCTGGAGGTTAGGCCTGTGGAACCAGAACACATTCCCTCTTCCCCTTTGTTCTTTGTATAAGAAGCCTGGTTGTTTAAACAAATCACTATGTTAAGAGGTTTTTAAACCCTGGGCGCTGTGTGTATGTGTGTGCCTGTGTTTATATCCTCTGTGTATGAACCAGGGTCAGTGGGTCGTGTTTATATCCTCTGTGTATGAACCGGGGTCAGTGGGTCGTGTTTATATCCTCTGTGTATGAACCGGGGTCAGTGGGTCGTGTTTATATCCTCTGTGTATGAACCGGGGTCAGTGGGTCGTGTTTATATCCTCTGTGTATGAACCGGGGTCAGTGGGTCGTGTTTATTTCCTCTGTGTATGAACCGGGGTCAGTGGGTCGCGTTTATATCCTCTGTGTATGAACCGGGGTCAGTGGGTCGTGTTTATATCCTCTGTGTATGAACCGGGGTCAGTGGGTACTGATGTGTCCTCTTCCCTACCTCTCAGTGCTGATCCAGAGCTGAACTACATCCTAAAATAACCCTTTTTGACCAGAACAGTACAGATGGTTGGATCTTCAGCCTGTCATGACCAGAACAGTACAGTTGGTTACTGTAGCATCCATCATTCTAGTAACTAGGAGTAAAAGCTTCACATGAAGACAGTAAATGAGGAGATGGAAATGGAGATGTAGAGAAAGAAAGAAAGAAAGAAAGAAAGAAAGAAAGAAAGAAAGAAAGAAAGAAAGAAAGAAAGAAAGAAAGAAAGAAAGAAAGAAAGAGAAGGATGGATAGCTGGATTAGTTGCATAAAAGCAATGATCCATCTGTGAGTTACGATGGGCTCTTCGATGGGCTCTCTGATGGGCTCTCTGATGCTCTCTCTGATGGGCTCTCTGATGGGCTCTTCGATGGGCTCTCTGATGGGCTCTCTGATGCTCTCTCTGATGGGCTCTCTGATGGGCTCTCTGATGGGCTCTCTGATGCTCTCTCTGATGGGCTCTCTGATGGGCTCTCTGATGCTCTCTCTGATGGGCTCTCTGATGGGCTCTCTGATGCTCTCTCTGATGGGCTCTCTGATGGGCTCTTCGATGGGCTCTCTGATTGCCACCTCCCAATATGAGGTTTTTACTGCAGTAAATGTGCATGTTAGTTTGTCCGCTGTCCCAAAGACAACTGCCTCCAGTTGATGTACTACTCTGGTTAATGCCGCCATCTCTAATAGTGTTACTCTATAGATATTTTACCCTCTGTGGCATCCTCAAGCTTTCCCCTATGAGATTGTGGTGTCCCATAGTAAAACTTCAAAAGGAAGTTTGAAAGGTTAAAACAGGATACAAGAGGTGATACGATGGAAGAGACATTTTGAGTTGGGTACGTTTGTTTTTTTCAAAACTATTCTGTCTGGTTGTTTAGTCAGGGCCATTGCAGAGCTTGCCAGCATGGTTTTGGAAGGCTTTGCTGTTTTGTTTGGTTTTGAATATGCCTTACTCTCTATCTCTCATGTTAGTGGTGTTTGATCTCTGTGAATACGCCCTCCTCTCTCTATCTCTCATGTTAGTGGTGTTTCTCTCTGTGAATACACCTTCCTCTCACTCTCGTTAGTGGTGTTTGCTCTCAATGAATACGCCCTCCTCTCTCTCTCTCTCTCTCTCTCTCTCTCTCTCTCTCTCTCTCTCTCTCTCTCTCTCTCTCTCTCTCTTTCTCGTTAGTGGTGTTTGCTCTCAAAGAATACGCCCTCCTCTCTCTCTCTCTCTCTCTCTCTCTCTCTCTCTCTCTCTCTCTCTCTCTCTCTCTCTCTCGTTAGTGGTGTTTGCTTTCTGTGCATACCTTTTTATGCCATGGCCCAGAAAAAATACAACGTTGGGTGTCTTGTCTTTCATTTTGTATGGAAGTCAATAGCGCTCATAGTGATTGAATTGCATTTCCATTGTGAGGATGGACAGACTCACTGTGTGCCATCACTGTTCCCAGGCGCCGAAGCCCTGGATGTCGATTAAGGCAGCCCCGCAACTCTCTGATTCAGAGGGGTTGGGTTAAATGTGGAAGACACATTTCAGTTGAATACATTCCGTTGGACAACTGACTAGGTACCCCCTTTACCCCTTTCCCCTTCTGACCTGAGCACCCCCTCCTTTCTGGTTTTGGGGAGAGGTGACGGTCTGGGTTATGGAGGGGTCAGTGTGGCACTGCTGTGCCCGTTGATCCAGGATTGCCTCTTCATTGCAGGGCACAATGAAAGGGCGTAGTCACCAGGCCTGAGAGCTCAAAAAGAACCTTCTGGTTCAGCTGCTGCACACCTGAATGGTCATTGGTTACTGAGTCAGGCCTTCCACTCACTGTCTGTGTGTGTGTCTATCACACACTGTCATTATAGGTGAGGTCAGCAGTAATGAGACATTATTTGCTGTACATGACCTGTTTTAAATGGGCCAGGTACTACAGTTAACACCGGGCCATTTTGTACCTCATCATCTCCCTGTGTGTTGGCCGGCTTTTAAATGGTCTGAAAATAACACACTGTAATGTTGTGAGTCACAAGAGGAAGTTCTCGCTAAACGGATCAACTGACATACTGATATCGTGGCATCATGACATACTGACATCATGACATCATGACATACTGACATCATGACATCATGACATACTGACATCATGACATACTGACATCATGACATCATGACATACTGACATCATAACATCATGACATACTGACATCATGACATCATGACATACAAACATCATAACATCATGACATACTGACATCATAACATCATGACATACCAACATCATAACATCATGACATACTGACATCATAACATCATGACATACTGACATCATAACATCATGACATACAAACATCATAACATCATGACATACTGACATACTGACATACTGACATCATGACATCATGAAATCATGACATCATGACATACTGACATCATGACATCATGACATACTGACATCATGACATACTGACATCATAACATCATGACATACTGACATCATGACATCATGACATACTGACATCATAACATCATGACATACCAACATCATAACATCATGACATACTGACATCATAACATCATGACATACAAACATCATAACATCATGACATACTGACATCATAACATCATGACATACCAACATCATAACATCATGACATACTGACATCATAACATCGTGACATACTGACATCATAACATCATGACATACAAACATCATAACATCATGACATACTGACATACTGACATCATGACATCATGAAATCATGACATCATGACATCATGACATACTGACATCATGACATCATGACATACTGACATCATGACATCATGACATACTGACATCATGACATACTGATATCATGGCATCATGACATACTGACATCATAACATCATGACATACTGACATCATGACATCATGACATACCAACATCATAACATCATGACATACCAACATCATAACATCATGACATACTGATATCATGGCATCATGACATACTGACATCATAACATCATGACATACCAACATCATAACATCATGACATATTGACATCATAACATCATGATATGCTAACATCATGACATCATAACATCATGACATGCAAACATCATGACATACTGACATCATGACATCATGACATACTGACATCATAACATCATGACACACTGACATCATGACATCATGACATACTGACATCATAACATCATGACATCATGACATGCTGACATCATGACACACTGACATCATGAAGGGCTCTCCTTCACCGCGGCCAATGTAAGTAAAGCATTTAAACGTGTTAACTCTCGCAAGGCTGCCGTCCCAGATGGCATACCTAGTCTAGTCAAGGATCATATCACCTCCACCCTACCTGACACCTTAGACCCACTCCAATTTGCTTACCGCACCAATAGGTTCACAGACGACGCAAATGCAATCACACTGCACACTGCCCTAACCCGTCTGGACAAGAGGAATACCTATGTAAGAATGTTGTTCATCGATTACAGCTCAGCATTTAACACCATAATACCCTCAAAACTCGTCATTAGGTTTGAGACCCTGGGTCTCGACCCTGTCCTGTGAAACTGGGTCCTGGAAATTCTGACGAGCCGCCCCCAGGTGGTGAGGGTAGGAAACAACATCTCCACCCCGCTGAGCCTCACAAGGGTGCGTTCTAAGCCCTCTCCTGTACTCCCTGTTCACCCATGACTGCGTGGCCATGCATGCCTCCATCTCAATCATCAAGTTTGCAGACGACACTACAGTGGTAGACTTGATTACCAACAACGACAAGACGGCCTACAGGGAAGAGGTGAGGGCACTCGGAGTGTGGTGTCAGGAAAATAACCTCACACTCAACGTCAACAAAACAAAGGAGATTATCGTGGACATCAGGAAACAGCAGAGGGAGCACCGCCCTATCCAGATCGACGGGACTGTAGTGGAGAAGGTGGAAAGTTTTAAGTTCCTCTACGTACACATCACGGACAAACTGAAATGGTCCACCCACACAGACAGCGTGGTGAAGAAGGCGCAACAGCGCCTCTTCAACCTCAAGAGGCTGAAGAAATTTGGCTTGTCACCGAAAACACTCACAAACTTTTACAAATGCACAATCGAGAGCATCCTGTCGGGCTGTATCACCGCCTGGTACGGCAACTGCTCCGCCCACAACCGTAAGGCTATCCAGAGGGTAGTGAGGACTGCACCACGCATCACCGGGGGTAAACTACCTGCCCTCCAGGACACCTACGCCACCCGATGTCACAGGAAGGGATTAGTGTTTCGACACAGTCGGAAATGTTTTATTTTCTGTAGCTCCCTTTTTCATGTCAAATTTCCTGTCAAGAGAGACAGAGATAGCGAGAACAGGGAGAGGATGGGAAACATAACACCAATTCAATTTCAATTTAAGGTCTTTATTGGCATGGGAAACATATGTTTACATTGCCAAAGCAAGTGAAGTAGATAATAAACAAAAGGGAAATAAATAACAAAAAATGAACAGTAAACAAAAGGGAAAATATATCTACATAAATATAGGTTGTATTTACAATGGTGTTTGTTCTTCACTGGTTGCCCTTTTCTTGTGGCAACAGGTCACAATTTATTGCTGTTGTAATTGCACACTGTAGTATTTCACCCAAAAGATATGAGAACTTATCAAAGTTCGATTTGTTTTAGAATTCTTTGTGGGTTTGTGTAATCCGAGGGAAATATGTGTCTCTAATATGGTCATACATTTGGCAGGAGGTTAGGAAGTGCAGCTCAGTTTCCACCAAATTTTTTGGGTAGTGTGCACATAGCCTGTCTTCTCTTGAGAGCCAGGTCTGCCTTCGGCAACATTTCTCAATAGCAAGGCTATGCTCACTGAGTCTGTACATAGTTAAAGAATTCCTTAATTTTGTGTCAGTCACGTGGTCAGGTATTCTGCCACTGTGTACTCTCTGTTTAGGGTCGAATAGAATTCTAGTTTGCTCTGTTTTTTGGTAAATTCTTTCCAATGTGTCAAGTAATTATCTTTTTGTTTTCTTATGATTTGGTTGGGTCTAATTGTGTTGCTGTCCTGGGGCTCTGTGGGGTCTGTTTGTGTTTGTGAAGAGAGCCCCAGGATCAGCTTGCTTAGGGGGCTCTTCTCCAGGTTTATTTCTCTGTAGGTGATGGGTTTGTTATGGAAGGTTTGGGAATCGCTTCCTTTTATGTGGTTGTAGAATTTAACGTCTCTTTTCTAGATTTTGATAATTAGCTGTTAACAGCCTTATTCTGCTCTGCATGCATTATTTTGTGTTTTACATTGTACATTGAGCATATTTCTGCAGACTTCTGCATGCAGAGTCTCAATTTGGTGTTTGTCCCATTTTGTGAATTCTTGGTTGGTGAGCGGACCCCAGACCTCACAACCATAAAGGGAAATGGGTTCAATAACTGATTCAAGTATTTTCAGCCAGATCCTAATTGGTATGTCGAATTTGATGTTCCTTTTGATGGCATAGAAGGCCCTTCTTGCCTTGTCTCCCAGATCGTTCACAGCTTTGTGGAAGTTACCTGTGGTGCTGATGTTTAGGCCGAGGTATGTATAGTTTTTTGTTCGCTCTAGGGCAACGGTGTCTAGATGGAATTTGGATTTGTTGTCCTGGCAACTAGACCTTTTTTGGAACACCATTATTTTGGTCTTACTGAGATTTACTGTCAGGGCCCAGGTCTGGAAGAATCTGTGCAAAAGATCTAGGTGGTGCTGTAGGCCCTCCTTGGTTGGTGACAGAAGCACCAGATCGTCAGCAAACAGTCGAAATTTGACTTCAGATTCTAGTAGGGTGAGACTGTTCAAGTGCCCTCGCCAATTCGTTGATATATATGTTGAAGAGGGTGGGGGAGAAGCGGCGTGCTAGTGGGCCACTCCCGACACTACCCGGTGAAATGTAAGGCGCCAAATTCAAAATCCCAAAGTTTAATTATTCAACATTCATCAATATACAAGTGTTGCATAGTCATCAAAAGCTCTGCTTCTTGGCAATTTCACAGCGTTGTCAGGTTTCAAAAAGGCTTCACGGCGAAAGCACAACATTTGATTGTTTGAGGATAGCACCCCACATATTTTCCACATTAGCATAAATTCATATCCAGTGCGGGTCACACAAAACCCATATAAGAGCTAAAAAATATCACTTACCTTTCGAAGAACTTCTGCTGAGGGCTTCCCAAGTGTCCAACGAAGACATCCAATGGTTCTTTTGTTAGAAAAAGTCATTTATTATATCCATAAATCTCCGTTTGGTTGGCGCGTTATGATCAGAAAATCCACCGTTGAGTCGCCCATTGAACCGTGAAGAGAACACGTTCAAATTATACCTATAAACTTTCTACAAACAAATCAAACATCATTTTTAATGTATCCTTAGGTATCCTTTTATGTATATTTACTCTAATATTTCAACCGGACGATAACGTGAACAATAGGAAAGGAAAATAAAGTGGTGCGCGCTCACAATCTCACGCCAGTCAAACGTTGTAAACAAAAGTGGTCCCCTGACTACTTCCTCTTCCTATCTGTTCTGCTTAGTGCTAGACCTTCCAGACACTGTATAAAGACTGTTGACATCTAGTGGAAGCCATAGGTACTGCAGTCTCAGTCCTACATAACATTGTATGCAATAGGCAGCTTGGAGAAAAAGGTAATCTACAAAAAAAACTGCAAATCCGGTTGGATTTTCCTCGGGTTTTCACCTGCTATATCAGTTCTGTTATACTCACAGACATTATCTTAACGGTTTTAGAAACTTCAGAGTGTTTCCTATCCAATAGTACTAATTATGTGCATATCCTATTTTCTGGGCCTGAGTGGCAGGCATTTTACTTTGGGCACGCCAGACTCTCCAAAACCGTCACCTCTGCTGCCGCTCCCTAAGAAGTTAAGCTGCATCTCTGTCTCACCCCCAGGCCCTGTGGAAATAAATGTGTGTGTTTTTTTGCTAATTTTATAATGTCGTATATTTTTCCTCCAACACCTCGCGAAAAGGAACGTTTATGTGGACAAAAGGAACATCTTGCAATTTCACAGTCAGAAGCAAAGCTTGAGGGAGAGCCAACACGCAAACCTTTGCTAACTTTTTGGCATCGCACCGTTCCATCATCTTTACTGTCTTGTAGAACAGCAGAGTGGTCGGATAATAACAGTTGCTAAATACTGCTTCCCAAGTGCCAGGTAGTAAAAGAGTTCATTTATAGTGTTCCCTTCACCTCGCTCACCCCTCTTCTCTCTCTCACACAGCCGAGCCTGTTTGCCTAGGCAATGGAAAGAAGGAAGCAGTAGAGGGAGAGAGAGGCAGAGAGAGAGAAGAGAGAGAGAGAAGAGAGAGAGAGAGAGAAGAGAGAAAGAGAAGAGAGAGAGAGAAGAGAGAGAGAAAAGAGAGAGAGAGAAGAGAGAGAGAAAAGAGAGAGAGAGAGAAGAGAGAGAGAAGAGAGAGAGAAAAGAGAGAGAGAGAGAAGAGAGAGAGAAAGAGAGAGAGAGAGAAGAGAGAGAGAAGAGAGAGAGAGAAAGAGAGAGAGAGAGAGAGAGAGAGAGAGAGAGAGAGAGAGAGAAAAGAGAGAGAGAGAGAGAGAGAGAAAAGAGAGAGAGAGAGAGAGAGAAAGAGAGAGAGAGAGAAGAGAGAGAGAAGAGAGAGAGAGAGAAGAGAGAGAGAAGAGAGAGAGAGAAAAGAGAGAGAGAGAGAGAAAGAGAGAGAGAGAGAGAGAGAAGAGAGAGAGAGAGAGAAGAGAGAAAGAGAAGAGAGAGAGAGAAGAGAGAGAGAAAAGAGAGAGAGAGAGAAGAGAGAGAGAAGAGAGAGAGGCAGAGAGAGAGAAGAGAACGTGAAAAGAAGGGATTGGTTGGTTTTAAAAAAGGGACATTGAAGTATATTGACTTCTGTTCTGGATGAAGCGATTTTCTTTTGTGCTACTCTGGGTTTATGGCTCCCTTATCCAAAAGCAAATCAAATCAAATGTTATTAGTCACATGCGCCGAATACAACAGGTGTAGATCTTACAGTGAAATGCTTACTTACAAGCCCTTAACCCAACAATGCATTCTGTTCAGGTTATATATCTTCTTAAGGTTTACAACTTCTTACCTCAGCGCCCGCGTGTGTGTGTGTGTGTCCTCGATCGCTTAATAGTCTCTCAGTGACACTCACGGTTGTTTCCTTAGCCCTGTAATTAAATCAAATGAGTAAGACGAGAGTATATAAGAAAACATCAACAACACCTCCCGGATCACCCACTTAGGAAATTGTCCTGTTCCTTCACAGCCGTTTCACGCTAACTGCTCGTTGTTATGCGAAATGTTGTATTTCTTTCTCAGCTAATTATTTAAATTGAGCAGTTTACTGAGTAGTGACTGTCTTACGTCACCTCCCTGGGTTGGGTTCAACATGCTGTGGTCAGGGCTGCTGGGGGAATGTCAATGCTCCTATTCATTATGGTAGAATACTTCAGAAGGAACTAGTCTTTTTATGATCTCGTTATCTTGGTAACTGTTGAGGGTTTTATAGTCTTTGTCTGTGTCGGGTTCCCTCTTTGGTTAAAGTGTTTCTCCCTTTTCGTCTGATTTCAGAAACATTAATGGACACCAAGTGGGCCACAACTGAGCTAGCCTGGACCGCTCATCCTGAAACTGGGGTAAGTTGTCAGATTGTGTGTGTGTTTTATTTGTGTTTGATTGCACATGTGTGTCCACACAAAGGTGAGGGGTGCGCTCCTTTTGATGTGAAACACATCTTTGTCTTTCACATCAAAAGACACGGCCCGCTCACCTTTGTGTGGACTCCCTCCCCCCCTACACTCCCCTCCCTCCAACCCTCCAACGCCCTACTTTACTTTCTTAGCACTAGTACAGGGAGTCACAGCGGTGACTTAGCACTAATACAGGGAGTCACAGCGGTGACTTAGCACTAATACAGGGAGTCACAGCGGTGACTTAGCACTAATACAGGGAGTCACAGCGGTGACTTAGCACTAGTACAGGGAGTCACAGCGGTGACTTAGCACTAATACAGGGAGTCACAGAGGTGACGTAGCACTAATACAGGGAGTCACGGCGGTGACTTAGCACTAGTTCAGGGAGTCACAGCGGTGACTTAGCACTAATACAGGGAGTCACAGCGGTGACTTAGCACTAATACAGGGAGTCACAGTGCTGACTTAGCACTAGTACAGGGAGTCACAGCGGTGACTTAGCACTAATACAGGGAGTCACGGCGGTGACTTAGCACTAATACAGGGAGTCACAGAGGTGACTTAGCACTAATACAGGGAGTCACGGCGGTGACTTATCACTAATACAGGGAGTCACGGCGGTGACTTAGCACTAATACAGGGAGTCACAGCGGTGACTTAGCACTAATACAGTCAAATGTATTTATAAAGCCCTTTTTTACATCAGCTGATGTCACAAAGTGCTGTACAGAAACCCAGCCTAAAACCCCAATCAGCAAGCAATGAAGATGTAGAAGCACGGTGGCTAGGAAAACTCCCTAGAAAGGCAGTAACCTAGGAAGAAACCTAGAGAGGAACCAGGCTGTCCTCTTCTGGCTGTGCCGGGTGAAGATTATAACAGAACATGGCCAAGATGTTCAAACGTTCATAGACGACCAGCAGGGTCAAACAATAATAATCACAGTGGTTGTCGAGGTTGCAACAGGTCAGCACCTCAGGAGTAAATGTCACTTGGCTTTTCGTAGCCGACAATTCAGAGTTAGAGACAGCAGGTGCGGGACAAGGTAGCACGTCCGGTGAACAGGTCAGGGTTCCATAGTCGCAGGCAGAACAGTTGAAACTGGAGCAGCAGCACGACCAGGTGGCCTGGGGACAGCATGGAGTCATCAGGCCAGGTAGTCCTGAGGCATGGTCCCAGGGCTCAGGTCCTCAGAGAGGAGGGAAGAGGCAGAGAGAGAGAATAGATGGAGCATTAAATTCACACAGGACACCAGATAAGACAGGAGAAATACTCCAGATATAACAGACTGACCCTAGCCCCCCGACACATAAACTAATGCAGCATAAATACTGGAGGCTGAGACAGGAGGGGTCGGGAGACACTGTGCCCTGTCCGACAATACACCCGGACAGGGCCAACCAGGCAGGATATAACCCCACCCACTTTGCCAAAGCACAGCCCCCACACCACTAGAGGGATATCTTCAACCACCAACTTACTACCCTGAGACAAGGCCGAGTATAGTCCATGAAGATCTCCCCCATGGCACGAACCCGAGCAGGTTTCCAGACCTCCCTCTCACCCCCTCCACCATCTCCTCGTCCAGACCTCCCTCTCACCCCCTCCCCATTTCCTCGTCCAGACCTCCCTGTCACCCCTCCCCTGTCTCCTCTGTCTAGACCTCCCTCTCACCCCCATCTCCTAAAAAAACATCAGTCCGTGGCAGAATGGTAGAAACATCCTCTCCACCTACCTGTGTAATTTCAGAGGGTTGGATGATTGTGTTGTGATATAGTATCCTCCTCTCCTCCAGACGGGGGTTGTCTCATTCTTCCCTCTCTTTTTGTCTTCTTTTTGCCCCCTGCTGTCTCGCTTGGCAGGACTCCCCTTCTTTTGTATTTTATTTATTTACAACGCACGCCCACATTTATTTATCGCAGTGCGATTGTGGCAGATGGTTATTATTTCGGATGGTAATGTACAGAGGTGGAATGCACTTATCTCTGAGAGAGAGAGATGAGAGAGAGAGAGAGAGAGAGAGAGAGAGAGAGAGAGAGAGAGAGAGGGAAAAACGGATAGAGAGAGAAGGAGAAAGGGAGGGAGGCAACACGTTCGGATCTGAGTCACTGTCTGTCTTTCTCTCTCTCTGTGCATGGAGGTCCCCTTTTCCTGTCTTCTACATTTGTCTGTAGCGAAGCTGTCTCTCTGTGTGTGTGTGTGTGTGTGTGTGTGTGTGTGTGTGTGTGTGCACGCCCGTGTGGAGGGAGACTAACACAGACTGAGCAGTATCTTCTCTCCAAATGACATAACAGTCTTAGAGGGTCTAGAGGCAGACACACCAGTAGGACTCAACGTGGTGCTGCTATAACCTGACAGAGACACACCAGTAGGACTCAACGTGGTGCTGCTATAACCTGACAGAGACACACCAGTAGGACTCAACGTGGTGCTGCTATGACCTGACAAAGACACACCAGTAGGACTCAACGTGGTGCTGCTATGACCTGACAGAGACACACCAGTAGGACTCAACGTGGTGCTGCTATGACCTGACAGAGACACACCAGTAGGACTCAACGTGGTGCTGCTATAACCTGACAGAGACACACCAGTAGGACTCAACGTGGTGCTGCTATGACCTGACAGAGACACACCAGTAGGACTCAACGTGGTGCTGCTATGACCTGACAGAGACACACCAGTAGGACTCAACGTGGTGCTGCTATGACCTGACAGAGACACACCAGTAGGACTCAACGTGGTGCTGCTATGACCTGACAGAGACACACCAGTAGGACTCAACGTGACCTGATACAAATCCAAATTGACCTTTTTTTGCGTGTGCATGTGTGTGCGGCAGTGTGAAGTGACCATCGTGTGTGTGCGTATGTATGTGTGTTGTGTGTGTGCATGTGTGTGTGTGTGGGGGGTGCCAATTTTCCCCAAACAGATGGAGGGGGAATTCCAAGCTCTAGTGGGGTTAATGGCTTTTACTGGGCTCAGAATGTCTCCAGGGAGATTCCCAGACACAGATAACAAGGTGTAGCTAGCGACCAGGCTGGCCTTATAGTATGTAGCCCTTATTTAGTTATGTAGCCTATAGCACGTAGCCTTTATGTAGCTTGTAGCCTTTATGTAGCTTGTAGCTTTTAGCATGTAGCCTGTCGTAGTCACACAAGCTCAAATATCTAATTACTGTCGTTAGCATGGTTCTGTTTAGCAAACTGTGAACCTACAGACCTGGTGCCAGGCACATCGTGCTAACTTTGATAAACACTAAGCAGACCTGATGCCAGGCACAGACCTGATGCCAGGCACAGACCTGATGCCAGGCACGTCGTGCTAACTGATGCCAGTGCTAACATCGTGCTAACTTTGATAAACACTAAGCTTTGAGGAAACTAGTGTGCCAACTAGAATGTATTGCTAATCCTAGACTACCTGCCTTGGTTGGTATGCAGGTCTGGAGCTAGGTTCTAGGGCTTACGTCAGACCCTCACATCCTTTGTACCTGCTGCACCAACGTCCCAGTGAATCTGCAAGTAGCACTTAGATCCTCGAACCATGTTACAGTGTGGACACTATAGAAATAATTCCTACTGAATATGTATTGTACTTAACCGCAGTATAGCATTGTAACTATACATGATGAGTATATTTCTTTCTTTCTTTATTTAACCTTTATTTTAACTAGGCAAGTCAGTTAAGAAAAAATTCTTATTTTACAATGACGGCCTACCCCCGGACAACGCTGGGCCAATTATGCGCTGCCCTATGGGACTCCCAATCACGGCCCGGTTGTGATACCAGCCTGGATTCAAACCAGGGTGTCTGCAGTGACGCCTCAAGCACTAGAGACGCAGTGCCTTGGACCGGCTGCGCCACTCGGGATGCTCCCGTGTTGAGTTGGCACATCGTTTGTACACGGCTGTGCACATTTTATTTCTTAGTTTGGAAGCAAAAGGAAATGAATATTGAAACGTACGTGGTCATTCCTTGTCAAGTTACCACAGACTGTAGAGAACAAAGGGAAAACAGAGGTGACTTGAAAAGCTCCCATTACCTTTAATTTAGTTCACAATCGGTGCCAAAGAACTGTTTCACACGCAACTATCTCTCACAGTCTCACGTCAGAATTAAACATTCATTCGTGTTTTCTCAAACTTCAAATTTCGAAGATAAGTGTTTAAGGTTAAGTTTAGGCATTAACTCCAAATTATTTAAGGTTTTAGTTCAGGTATTGACTCTGAAATCTTCAGGTTAGGCATTAACTCTGAATGGTTAAGGTTAGGGATAAGGTTTTGGGATATAGCTTTAAAACAAAAACACTCTCAAAAACAACTTTCTATCGCTGGATTTGATCTTGCAAGCCTATGGAATGAGACGCTTATCCCATCCCCCCATCCCACAATGGCCTAGCAAAATCTAAACCTACTTGATGGTAACAGCGCTCACTGTTACCCCCCCAGTGGCCGGTTTCCACGTCATCTCCCGACGTCCCTCAGACATGGATGGACGTCAAAAAATGGACTTGTATTACAGGTGACCTGGCTGTCCACACGACCTTGCCTAATTCATTCAGGTTTGGTAAGCAAGGCTGGCGAGAAGTGTCCGTGTTTGTGCTGCACATGTGGTCTCATGGGGTTGACCTCCACACACACACACACACACACACACAATCTCTCTTGTACACTTGGGTGATTTATTACACTGAACTAAATACCCATTGACACTTTATGCTTTCTCTCGTCCCATTGACCTGGCTGGTGATTATCGATTCCCCACGCGGTTCCCTCAGATAGCCCGAGTATTAAAGCCTTCTCTGTGGTTTATCCTCAACTAAGCCCCCCCTCTCTCCATAGGTCTCCAGGGTCCTGCTGGATTAATAGCCTGTCTCCACTACATCCATATTAGGCCTCTAATTAAGAGTCCTCAGCCTCAGAGAGAAAACTTTCGAAAACAAATCTGTCTCATTTTCTCACTTTCTCTGTATCTCGGCAGTGTCAAAGTTCTGTGGTAAAGTCAACTGACCCAGAGCAGGCTGGTGAATTGAAAGCTTGAGTCAAACATGGCTTTTTCGTGTACATGTTCCAAAGACTCGCGTTACTGCTGTTGTCCCACATTGCCTGAGGATGGCTGCTCCAGAGTTGTTGATGCGTTGTCTAGTTGGAAGCCTAGGGTATGGGTTGACATTCTTTTGCAGTGTCCACTTGGCCTCGCTTGAAAGGCTTGTTTTGCTTCGATTGACATAATCGTCATAAATATCCTCAGTTGAGTGTAGCCACGTATTGAGAAACACATTTAAGGTAAACGAGGTGCCGTTAAAGATAGACCAGGTCTGTTATGTCTGTTCTGTAAGTAACACTTTTAGCATTTGCCTATTTGCAACCACAGTCTCATTTACTGAAAGCCGTAATCATAGCTTCGCCTCGGTAATTCATGTCTTTTGGCTGTGAGATAAATAATTAAGAAGGGAAAAGAGAAAGATGATGGTTCCTTTTGCCGGCTGTAGAGGACGATGAGCGATCATTGCTCCGTAATTGAAACGTAATTGCTTGTGAAGCCGGGGACTATTCGGAACCCGGAGAATGAGGTAAACAACAGGGCTGTTCGGTTTGGAAGCGCCGGGCTGACACTCCATCATAATTGTGATGAATTTGCTGTCCCTTTGTTTCCTGACTCATTGCTGCGTAACCAGAGATGAAAGGCCGTGGCATGGCTGGAAACATCCCTCCACCTAAAAGCGCCGAACCGGAACGTAATTGAAAATAAAATGCGACTTATCATTTCTTTCATCTGTCTGTTCCTAATGGCACCTATTCACCTCATTTCTCTCTTCTAGTTGTGTTATTGGACTCTGAGGCCAGAACAGACCGCTGTAAAATACATTGTGTTATTTAAGTGAAAAATTACTTCCACGTAGTCTACAGTAGTTAAACTTTAAGTGATAGTGAGTGTGAGAGAGCGAGAGTGTGTCTGTCTGTGTGTCTGTTTGCGTGTGAGAATGTGAATTAGAATGTGTGCCAATGTGTTTATGAACGCATACAGTATAGGACATTTGACCTTTGTTTTACCCTAACACTCATCATCCCTAACACTCATCTCTCTCTCTCTCTCTCTCTCTCTCTCTCTCTCTCTCTCTCTCCCTCCCTCTTTCTCCACCCACAGTGGGAGGAGGTGAGCGGCTACGATGACGCCATGAACCCCATCCGGACGTACCAGGTGTGCAACGTGCGCGAGGCCAACCAGAACAACTGGCTTCGCAGTGACTTCATCCCGCGCAAGGACGTCCTCCGAGTCTACGTGGAGATGAAGTTCACCGTGCGCGACTGCAACAGCATCCCCAACATCCCCGGCTCCTGCAAGGAGACCTTCAACCTCTTCTACTACGAGTCCGACTCAGACTCGGCCACGGAGACAAGTCCATTCTGGATGGAGAACCCCTATGTGAAGGTGGACACCATCGCACCCGATGAGAGTTTCTCCATGTTGGAGTCGGGAAGGGTGAACACGAAAGTGCGGAGCTTCGGACCTCTTTCCAAGTCTGGGTTTTACCTGGCATTCCAAGACCTGGGGGCTTGTATGTCGTTGATTTCTGTCCGGGTTTTCTATAAGAAGTGTTCGACCACCATCGCGAACTTCGCCGTGTTCCCAGAGACGGCCACGGGGGCAGAGGCCACGTCACTGGTCATCGCGCCCGGAACATGTGTTCCCAACGCTCTTGAGGTGTCCGTGCCTCTCAAGCTGTACTGCAATGGGGACGGCGAATGGATGGTTCCTGTGGGATCGTGCACCTGCGCGTCCGGGTTCGAGCCCGCAATGAAGGACACCCAGTGTCAGGGTGAGTGTGACATCAAGGACACTCAATGTCAGGGTGAGTTTTTTTTTTTTCGTGGCCATTTTGGTGGCCCAATGCTTTGTGTGTCCCCTTTGGCGTCAACCATTTTGTGTCAAAATGTCCAATGAATTCAGCCTTACTAACTTGGAACAGAGAATCCAACAATGCACAAAACAACACATCATATAGTCAGTGGCACTCTCTCAGTTGAGCATCTACCTCCCCTGACCTCGATTGTCCCAGGAGTAGCTGAATAAATAAACGTGTTGTCAGTAACCTATATGACACCTGAGCAAACTGGACAGATCTAGGAGAGTGAGGTCTGATAGAGAACAGAACAGGTTCACAGAGGTTCAGACCAAGATGAATTTAAAACAGCAGGTCACAGCTCAAATGGAGTGCAGGGGAGGAGGGAGGGGAATGAAGAGGAGGTGGGGGTAGTGGAACGTTAGACTGGGGGTAGTGGAACATTAGACTGGGGGGTAGTGGAACGTTATACTGGGGGTAGTGGAACGTTAGACTGGGGGTAGTGGAACGTTAGACTGGGGGTAGTGGAACGTTAGACTAGGGTGCAGTGGAATGTTAGACTAGGGGGTAGTGGAACGTTAGACTGGGGGTAGTGGAACGTTAGACTGGGGGTAGTGGAACATTAGTCTGGGGTAGTGGAACATTAGACTGGGGGGTAGTGGAACATTAGACTGGGGGGTAGTGGAACGTTAGACTGGGGGTAGTGGAACGTTAGACTGGGGGGTAGTGGAACGTTAGACTGGGGGGTAGTGGAACGTTAGACTGGGGGGTAGTGGAACGTTAGACTGGGGGTAGTGGAACGTTAGACTGGGGGTCATGTGTCAAATGGAGAACAGGGCAGATGAGAGGCAGGCTGATATCAGAGTTAACGATTTGCATGGCTGATTGTTATGCGTGCGGGGTGTGTGTGTACGTGCATGTGTGTTTCAGGCCTGTACATCACTACACCCTGCAAACAGAGAAGGAGATTCAGGGGAGAGATAACAGAAAGGAAGAGCGTGTAGCTTAGGAATGGGCAGTAGTGATCTGGAAGTCTAAGAAGAACAGAAATTGAGAGAACCAGGAGTACTCTTCATGTCGCCAGCTCCCTACAGTGCATGGCATTGAATGTGTGCCCACCTTTAAAGGGTGTCTGAGTGGACACAGTAAATCTAGTTGCGGGTGTGTGGTTAAAAACTAATTTGTTTGCCTCTGGCAGCTCAAGGGCAAATCCCTGGCGACTGGGCCTGATAAAATGCTCTCTAATCATGTCCACCGGAAACCACAGTGGATAAATCTCCCTGTTGTCTGTCTCTTTTTCCCTCTTTACTATTTATCTGTCTATTGCTCTCTCTCTCTCTCTCTCTCTCTCTCTCTCTCTCTCTCTCTCTCTCTCTCTCTCTCTCTCTCTCTCTCTCTCTCTCTCTCTCTATGTCTGTCTCTCTCTCTCTCTCTCTGTCTCTCTCTCTCTCTCTCTCTGTCTCTCTCTATGTCAGTCTCTCTCTCTCTCTATGTCTCTTTCTGTCTCTCTCTCTCTCTCTCTCTCTCTCTCTCTCTCTCTCTCTCTCTCTCTCTCTCTCTCTCTCTCTCTCTCTCTCTCTCTCTCTCTCTGTCTCTCTGTCTCTCTCTCTGTGTCTCTCTCTCTCCTTGCCCCCATCTTGTATTATTGGTGTATTCCGCTCTCTCTCCTAGTCTAAAGGTTGTAGTTATTTTATTTGTCCTCCTCTCTTCCACGTCCTAATCTGTTCTTTGAGCCCGATGCTCTGCATGAGAGGGTAAGAGACAGAGACGACGACAGTACAGGAGAGAGAGAGACAGAGAGAGAGACAGACAGAGAGAGAGACAGAGACAGAGACAGAGAGACAGAGACAGACAGAGAAATAAAGCCCATTGAAGAGAGAGAGAGAGAGAGAGAGAGAGAGAGAGAGAGAGAGAGAGAGAGAGAGAGAGAGCGAAAAGGTCAACCAGTGAAGAACAAACACCATTGTAAATACAACCTATATTTGCAAAAAAGGAGCCTGCAGGATGAGCATTTTATCTGCCCCCCCACGCCCCCTCAGTTGGGTTAGTGCCCTTCAAACACGAAAACTCACAGTGAACATGAAAAAACAACAACAAGCATAGCACAACTAGCATGTTGCTAACACGTTCATAACTAGACTAGTGGTGTTAGGGGAAATGCTGTCGCTTCCTGTTAGTCTGGTAGCCACTGCTTTGGGTGATTAATGATTGAAAAAAACAAAACACTCTCAGTGATAATGAACACGGCTCAGTAGGCTAATGCAGCTTTGCGCCAATATTTAACCTTCACACAAAGGGCAACGGTGATGAGCGTGACACGAACCAGTCCCACAATGCTATCATTGACCTCATTTCCACCAGTTTACAAATGATACTTTCAACAGGAAGCAAACATGCCCCAGTAGCAACACGGAACACGTTGAACCAAAACAACCTTGACGCTGACGAGTGAGCTGGCGGTTTATGCAAATCAACATTGGCTCTCTCATCTTCCTCTCCTTATTTCATTAACACACCAAGATGGCTCCATTCATCTTATAACAGGACAGTATAGTGAGATATAGATAGATAAAGCCGCCTGTTGCCTGTGCTGTGCTTTCCTGTGCTGCGCCCTGCCTCCTAACTTATCACCTTTCCTGTGCTGGGCCCTGCCTCCTAACTTATCACCTTTCCTGTGCTGCGCCCTGCCTCCTAACTTATCACCTTTCCTGTGCTGCGCCCTGCCTCCTAACTTATCACCTTAGTTATAAACTTGGATAGGGGAGTCTACAATGTTATAACACTTTTCATCAGAGAAACGATGTGCTCCTGGTAGCGTTTTGATCACATCTATACCGGAGGAAGCTGATGGGAGCAGCTATAGGATGACGGGCTCATTGTAACAACTGGAATGGAATGTGTGGAACGGAGTCAAACACGTGGTTTCATTCATTCCATTCCAGCCGTTACAATGAGCCCGTCCTCCTATAGCTCCTCCAAACCAGAATCCACTGATCTATACCAAATCCATTATCCATTAGTGGTGCAGTAAACTGGATGAATTAGAAAAAGGCAGGCTATTGGCATGTTACTGGGAAGTAAAGGCTGTTCCCAAGTGACAGGGAAGTGTGTGTGTGTGTGTGTGTGTGTGTGTGTGTGTGTGTGTGTGTGTGTGTGTGTGTGTGTGTGTGTGTGCGTGCGTGTGCAAGCATTAAGGAGTTCAGTGGAAGCTTCACGCTAGCGTGTGTGTTTTTCTCTGAGGTGTGTGTTAGCAATTTGGGATGACAGTGTGTGCATGCTGGTTAAAACACCCTCTTTCTCCACCGTTGGCGGTGCTCTCCAGGGGGAAAACTAACACAAAACCAGCACCAGTGAGAGCTGTCAATCATGAGGGAAGCTGTAGTTTATCACAAAGGCTCAGAGAGAGAGCCAAGATGTCACACGGACATACTGTACACCCACCCACACAAACACACACACACACACACACACACACACACACACAATAACCAAAACAGTAACAACAACAAAACAACATCAACCACCGACATTCAAAAACACATTCAGTAACAAGCTAAAGATTGAAATGAGTGTATTTTCATTGAGCTGTGATAACCCGGTCCACTTTATCTGTGTACTTCCACTGGCTATTGGACTCAGTCTGTTTAATCTCTCTGTCTCTCAGCTTGCAGCCCGGGCACGTTCAAATCCAAGCAGGGCGAGGGTTTCTGCACACCCTGCCCACCCAACAGCCGTACCAGCTCTGGCGCAGCCAACGTATGCTCCTGCAGAAATGGCTTCTACCGCTCAGACACAGACTCACCAGACAACGCCTGCACCAGTAAGTGACATGCTAGCGTATACCCGTAGACTTCCATTCATTGCACCAATAAGTGGGATACTAGCGTATACCTGTAGACTTCCAGTCATTGCACCAGTTAGCGGGATGCTAGCATATACCCGTAGACTTCCAGTCATTGCACCAGTTAGCGGGATGCTAGCATATACCCGTAGACTTCCAGTCATTGCACCAGTTAGCGGGATGCTAGCATATACCCGTAGACTTCCAGTCATTGCACCAATAAGTGGGATACTAGCGTATACCCGTAGACTTCCATTCATTGCAACAATAAGTGGGATACTAGCGTATACCTGTAGACTTCCAGTCATTGCACCAGTTAGCGGGATGCTAGCATATACCCGTAGACTTCCAGTCATTGCACCAGTTAGCGGGATGCTAGCATATACCCGTAGACTTCCAGTCATTGCACCAGTTAGCGGGATGCTAGCATATACCCGTAGACTTCCAGTTATTGCACTAGTTAGCGGGATGCTAGCATATACCCGTAGACTTCCAGTTATTGCACCAGTTAGCAGGATGCTAGCATATACCCGTAGACTTCCAGTTATTGCACCAGTTAGCGGGATGCTAGCATATACCCGTAGACTTCCAGTCATTGCACCAATAAGTGGGATACTAGCGTATACCCGTAGACTTCCATTCATTGCAACAATAAGTGGGATACTAGCGTATACCTGTAGACTTCCAGTCATTGCACCAGTTAGCGGGATGCTAGCATATACCCGTAGACTTCCAGTCATTGCACCAGTTAGCGGGATGCTAGCATATACCCGTAGACTTCCAGTCATTGCACCAGTTAGCGGGATGCTAGCATATACCCGTAGACTTCCAGTTATTGCACTAGTTAGCGGGATGCTAGCATATACCCGTAGACTTCCAGTTATTGCACCAGTTAGCGGGATGCTAGCATATACCCATAGACTTCCAGTCATTGCACCAGTTAGCGGGATGCTAGCATATACCCATAGACTTCCAGTCATTGCACCAGAAAGCGGGACATTGAGTTACTGTGTGCATAAATACGTTTTACCAACAAAAAAAAAAAACTTTAGAATACGCTGCTCAAGGGCCTGTATAGTGTCAGGTTGTGGGTGACACTGAAGAAACGACTTCTTTCTCTCTGAACTATGGCCTCCCCTCATCACCTGTATCCCTCCTCTCTGAAGGGTCTGACAACATTCCCACATTGCTACATGTACAACAAACACAACCTCTAACCTAACGTTATCGCTGCCGTTTTACCCACCGTAGCCTTATACGACTGTATAGCCGCTACCTCACTCTGGCAGGAGTGGAGGAATTTATCTTGTGGATGTGTCTTAGGAGCATGGAGAGCATGCGCACACACACACATAGACACACACACACACACACAGCGACTAATCCTTTCACTGGTGCTGATTCTCCCAAAGTGCTGCCAGAGATATGGCTTCCTAGCTGTTCGTATCCCAAAGTGCTGCCAATAATTGGATGAGAATTGCTTCGCCGCTGCCAATAGTCTCTCTCATCCCCCTTAGCTGTTTCCACACACACACACACACACAAATATGCATGCACGTGCACAGGCGCGCACAAGCTGGGATGCACGTGCACGCACACAAACACCCTCTCCTCCTCACAGAAAGAACTGTAACGTCCGATAATTTAATTTTGAGTTTTCTCCAAGCAGAGAGAAGGGAACTCACCTCCTCCAGCACCACTAGCATCAAAGTCCTAATGAAATAGAATATATTACATTCTAATCCTTGTTATATTTTATGTCCTGTGGAATTGTTGATGCTTTGGCAATAATTTTGTCATGACAATTAAGCATTTTAAAATGTAAAATATATATTTTTCTCTTTTCTTCCACCCACAGCTGTCCCCTCAGCACCGCGCAGCGTCATCTCCAACGTCAATGAGACCTACCTGGTCCTGGAGTGGAGCGAGCCTCGTGACTCGGGCGGCCGTGACGACATATTCTACAACGTCATCTGCAAGAAGTGCCTGCCCGAGCGCGGCATGTGCTCGCGCTGTGACGACAATGTAGACATCTCGCCGCGCCACCTGGGTCTGACGCAGCGCCGCGTTGCGGTCCGAAACCTGCAGGCCCACACCCAGTACAGCTTTGAGATCCAGGCAGTCAACGGTGTGTCGAATAAGAACCCGTACACGCCGCAGTTCTCCGTCGTCAATATCACCACCAACCAAGCCGGTAAGTAGAAGCTTGACTGTTGTATTGGATCGAATATAACTTTATTGTTGCGTTGTGAAACAGACAAAAATATGTACAGAAAGGGAATAAGGTCAACCACAGAGCAACATCCCCAGGATTAATTTACAGCATGAAGTGCCTTTCTCAAGGGTACAACGACATTGTGCTACAATCGGTGCTGCATTTTACGATAGAATTGGTTAAGACGGTGGTTGCGTCAAATCAAGCTTTATTTATACAGAAAATTTCAGACATGGAATGCAACACAATGGTGCTTCACAGGATAAAAATTTATAAAAAAAACTATGAAAATAAAAGCTGAAATATTTAGTACACAATAAAAGAAAAAAGAAATAGTATTTTTCAGCAGCAATGCAGGTAAAAGCAGACATTCTGATAGCTACAGCCCCTCTGTATGTACAGTGCCTTGCAAAAGTATTCACCCCCCTTGGCGTTTTTCCTATTTTGTTTCATTACAACCTGGAATATAAATAGATTTATATTTGGATTTCATGTAATGGACATACACAAAATAGAAAAAATAAATATGAAAAAGAAAAAACTGAAAAGTGGTGCGTGCATATGTATTCACCCCCTTTGCTATGAAGCCCCTAAATAAGATCTGGTGCAACCAATTACCTTCAGAAGTCACATAATTAGTTAAATAAAGTCCTCCTGTGTGCAATCTACGGTAAGTGTCACATGATCTGTCACATGATCTCAGTATATATACACCTGTTCTGAAATGCCCCAGAGTCTGCAACACCACTAATCAAGGGGCACCACCACCAAGCAAGCGGCACGATGAAGACCAAGGAACTCTCCAAATAGGCCAGGGACAAAGTTGTGGAGAAGTACAGATCATGGTTTGGTTATAAATAAATATCAGAAACTTTGAACATCCCATGGAGCACCATTAAATCCATTATTAAAATATGAAAAGAATATGGCACCACAACAAACCTGCCAAGAGAGGGCCGCCCACCAAAACTTACGGACCAGGCAAGGAGAGCTTTAATCAGAGAGGCAACAAAGAGACCAAAGATAACCCTGAAGGAGCTGCAAAGCTCCACTGCGGAGATTGGAGTATCTGTCCATAGGACCACATTAAGCCGTACACTCCACAGACCTGGGCTTTACAGAAGAGTGGACAGAAAAAAGCCATTGCTTAAAGAAAGAAATAAGCAAACACGTTTGGTGTTCGCCAAAAGGCATGTGGGAAACTCCCCAAACATATGGAAGAAGTTACTCTGGTCAGATGAGACAAAAATTTAGCTTTTTTGCCATCAAGTAAAATGCTATGTCTGACGCAAACCCAACACCTCTCATCACCCCGAGAAAACCATCCCCACAGTGAAGCATGGAGGTGGCAGCATCATGCTATGGGGATGTTTTTCATCGGCAGGGATTGGGAAATTCTTGAGGGAAACCTGTTTCTGTCTTCCAGGGAGTTGAGACTGGGACAGAGGTTCACCTTCCAGCAGGACAATGACCCTAAGTATCCTGCAAAAGCAACACTCGAGTGGTTTAAGGGGAAACATTTAAATGTCTTGGAATGGCCTAGTCAAAGCCCAGACCTCAATCCAATTGAGAATCTGTGGTATGACTTAAAGATTGCTGTACACCAGCGGAACCCATCCAACTTGAAGGAGCTGGAGCAGTGATGCCTTGAATAATGGGCAAAAATCCCAGTGGCTAGATGTGCCAAGCTCATAGAGACATACCCCAAGAGACTTGCGGCTGTAATTGCTGCAAAAGGTGGCTCTACAAAGTATTGACTTTGGGGGGGTGAATAGTTATGCAAACTCAAGTTTTCAGTTTTTTTGTCTTAGTTCTTGTTTGTTTCACAATAAAACATATTTTGTATCTTCAAAGTGGTAGGCATGTTGTGTAAATCAAAAGATATAAACCACCCCAAAATCCATTTTAATTCCAGGTTGTAAGGCAAAGAAATAGGAAAAATGCCAAGGGGGTAAATACTTTCGCAAGCCACTGTAGGTATCGGTTACATACAGTATGCATTTTAATTGAGGATTAAGAAGAAAAACAATTAAATGAGCTTTTACCGAAGGACCTTTCCACAGCACTTTGCACACACCACCACGAATATCAACAGAGAGGCATGGCATCTTCAGTAACTACCTAGCTAACCCATTGTTAACTGGTTTCCCACTAGTTTCACATTGATTGCGGGGAACGAAGCCAAATATTTCCTGACTGGTAAAACATAATGTTTTTTTAAACGTTCTGAGAACAGAAGTGAAAATGTTTTACTTTGGTTCCAGGGAGATTCTGATAATGTTTTACTCTGGTTCCAGGGAGGTTCTGAGAATGTTTTACTCTGGTTCCAGGGAGGTTCTGAGAATGTTTTACTCTGGTTCCAGGGAGGTTCTGAGAACGTTTTACTCTGGTTCCTTGAAGGTTTTCCTGGGAGGTTTTATTAACGTTCTGAGAATGAAATTATAGGTTATTTGAAGGTCTCTTAATAACTTCCTTAAAACTTTCACTGAATGTTTCAGTAAGAGTTTTAATAACACTGTTAGCTTATTTTCTGTTAACTTTTTGAACTCCCAGCACAGATAGGACACATAGAAATTCATTTTCTTAGGCATTAATCATGCAAACGCAAAAATGTTTTTATTGTGACACAGCATCAGTGAGATTTAAACCTATAATCTTCTATTTTCTGTCCATGGAAATGTTCCATTACGCCACCAGGATGGAGCTATAGTTACATGTTTAACAATACAAAGCTGTTAATTTTAGTCTATTCAAACAGACACAATTTCAAAGGAAACAAGCACTCATTAAGATTAGGTGTGGCCAATAAGTGGGCAGGGCCAAAACACCTGAACACACTTAAGAAGATAGAGGATAGAGAAAGTTTTGTTGATGCTGAGAATGGAAGTTGTATGTATTTAAATAACATTCTCTGAACATTAGTAAAGTTTCTTGTGGTTTTTATGGAAGGTTTTCTTAACATTCTGATAACGGAATGTATGTTTCTAAATAATTCTCGAAACAATTTGAGAACATTACTTTAAATAGAACCATGAGGAAACCTGTAGGAAACATAGTACGGAAAATTTCCACAGAAGAACATTGTTTCTAAATGTTCTTTGAACATATGGTTCTCAGAATGTGTTGTGCTAGCTGGGTAGGCCACCATAGCGATCTGCACCACCGAGACCCATACAGTTTTTTCTATGCATCTGAGAAGATGCAGGCTAGGCTAACCTCTTTTTTGATGAGTTAAGTGGAATGAGTAGTGTGTTTTGAATTTGCCTTGCTCTGTAGTTTACGTCCTTGTACCGTTTTGAGTTTGGACTGTACCTGTTGCGTTAGGAACAGAGATATATGTTGAATTTTCCCTAGTTTAGGCCGATAGCTGGGGTCTGATGGGTAGCTGGTTTATGCCTATGGGTCTTTACGTATTTTCTACAGACAGGCTCAGAGAGACCGGATTATCCTTCTCCACAGTCGCGTGTTCCTTGTTCCTCCTCTCCCTTCTGTTTCTCCTCAAAGCCTAAGGAAAGGAATGGGAATGACCCACTGTTTGTGCCTGGGGGACCTGTGGGGATCCCCGGGCCCCGTAGTCCCCCATTGTTGACCAAGGGTCGGGCACCAGGGGCTACAGAGACTCCTGTCCTACACCGTGCACCCCCCGGAGGACTGCAGGTCAGGGGGGAGGAGGAGGGGGGAAGATATCTACCACATATCTACAACACATAACTACCACATATCTACCACATATCTACAACACATATCTACCACACATAACTACCACATATCTACAACACATATCTACCACACATAACTACCACATATCTACAACACATAACTACCACATATCTACAACACATAACTACCACATATCTACAACACATAACTACCACATATCTACCACATATAACTACCACATATCTACAACACATAACTACCACATATCTACAACACATAACTACCACATATCTACAACACATAACTACCACATATCTACAACACATAACTACCACATATCTACAACACATAACTACCAAATATCTACCACATATCTACAACACATATCTACCACATATCTACCACATAACTACCACATATCTACCACATATCTACCACATAACTACCACATAACTACCAAATATCTACCACATATCTACAACACATAACTACCAAATATCTACCACACATATCTACCACATATGTACCACATATCTACCACATATCTACCACATAACTACCACATATCTACAACACATATCTAAAACACAAATCTACCACATATCTACCACATATCTACCACACATATCTACCACATATCTAATACACATATCTAATACACATATCTACCACACATATCTACAACACATATCTACAACACATATCTTCAACACATATCTACAACATATCTACCACACATATCTACCACACCTTCCTACCACATATCTACCACACATATCTACCACACATATCTACAACACATATCTACAACACATATCTTCAACACATATCTACAACATATCTACCACACATATCTACCACACCTTCCTACCACATATCTACCACACATATCTACCACACATATCTACAACACATATCTACAACACATATCTACCACACATATCTACCATATATCTACAACACATATCTACCACATATCTACCATATATCTACAACACATATCTACAACACATCTACCACATATCTACCACATATCTACAACACATATCTACCACATATCTACAACACATATCTACCACACATATCTACCACACCTTCCTACCACACATATCTACCACACATATCTACCACACATATCTACAACACATATCTACAACACATATCTACCACACATATCTACCATATATCTACAACACATATCTACCACATATCTACCATATATCTACAACACATATCTACAACACATCTACCACATAACTACCACATATCTACCACACATATCTACCATATATCTACAACACATATCTAACACATATCTACAACACATATCTACCACACATATCTACCACATATCTACAACACATCTACCACATATCTACCACATATCTACCACATATCTACAACACATATCTGCACCACAGCCACCATGGTTACAGGTTAGTGTGGGGTCCAGCCCACCATGGTTACAGGTTAGTGTGGGGCCCAGCCCACCATGGTTACAGGTTAGTGTGGGGCCCAGCCCACCATGGTTACAGGTTAGTGTGGGGCCCAGCCCACCATGGTTAAAGGTTAGTGTGGGGCCCAGCCCACCATGGTTACAGATTAGTGTGGGGCTCAGCCCACCATGGTTACAGATTAGTGTGGGGCTCAGCCCACCATAGTTACCAGTTACTACTCCCCAGTGTCTTGGCCAGGAGGAGGCCCTTAGGCCCCTTAATCCTCAGTCTAGAGTGACCGGGGAATCTGCCCAGGGAGTATTGTCTGTGGGGAGAGGTTGGATTTTTTTCAGGGAGTGATGGGAGAGAGAGAGAAGGGGGGAGGGAGGGAGAGAGAGAGAGGGGGAGGAAGAGAGAGAGAGAGAGAGAGATGGGGGGGAGAGAGCAAGAGAGGGGGAGAGAGAAAGAGAGGGGGAGGTCTGGGGTGGTGGTGACAAAGACAAGAGGAAGAAAGGAGCTCCACGTTAAAGGATCAAAGTACCGGACTAGGGGATTATAAACCTTTTAACAAAAATAATTGGAGGGAGAGAGGAAGAAACATTGTGTGTTTGGGTTTTTCTCCTGCAATGATACAGGAGAAAATGGAAGGTGGATACTGGGAGGAGAAGAGGTGGATACTAGGAGGAGAAGAGGTGGATACTAGGAGGAGAAGAGGTGGATACTAGGAGGAGAAGAGTTGGATACTCAGAGGAGAAGAGGTGGATACTAGGAGGAGAAGAGTTGGATACTCAGAGGAGAAGAGGTGGATACTAGGAGGAGAAGAGGTGGATACTCAGAGGAGAAGAGGTGGATACTAGGAGGAGAAGAGGTGGATACTAGAAGGAGAAGAGGTATATACTAGGAGGAGAAGAGGTGGATACTAGGAGGAGAAGAGGTGGATACTCAGAGGAGAAGAGGTGGATACTAGGAGGAGAAGAGGTGGATACTAGGAGGAGAAGAGGTGGATACTAGGAGGAGAAGAGGTGGATACTAGGAGGAGAAGAGGTGGATACTAGGAGGAGAAGAGGTGGATACTAGGAGGAGAAGAGGTGGATACTCAGAGGAGAAGAGGGGGATACTAGGAGGAGAAGAGGTGGATACTAGGAGGAGAAGAGGTGGATACTAGGAGGAGAAGAGGTGGATACTAGGAGGAGAAGAGGTGGATACTAGGAGGAGAAGAGGTGGATACTCAGAGGAGAAGAGGTGGATACTCAGAGGAGAAGAGGTGGATACTAGGAGGAGAAGAGGTGGATACTCAGAGGAGAAGAGGTGGATACTAGGAGGAGAAGAGGTGGATACTAGGAGGAGAAGAGGTGGATACTAGGAGGAGAAGAGGTGGATACTAGGAGGAGAAGAGGTGGATACTCAGAGGAGAAGAGGTGGATACTAGGAGGAGAAGAGGTGGATACTAGGAGGAGAAGAGGTGGATACTAGGAGGAGAAGAGGTGGATACTCAGAGGAGAAGAGGTGGATACTAGGGGGAGAAGAGGTGGATACTAGGAGGAGAAGAGGTGGATACTAGGAGGAGAAGAGGTGGATACTAGGGGAGAAGAGGTGGATACTCGGAGGAGAAGAGGTGGATACTAGGGGGAGAAGAGGTGGATACTAGGAGGAGAAGAGGTGGATACTCAGAGGAGAAGAGGTGGATACTCAGAGGAGAAGAGGTGGATACTAGGGGTAAAGAGGTGGATACTAGCAGTGAATTAACATCCATTTTGTCTTCCCTGTGCCCCGCTCTCATAGCTCCATCTGCAGTACCTACAGTTCACCTGATGGGGGCCACAGCAAGCACCATGAGTCTTTCCTGGCTGCCCCCTGAGAAACCCAATGGAATCATTCTGGATTATGAGATTAAGTACCATGAGAAGGTAAGCAACAATGTAAGTCAAGACTTCTTATTTCCACATCCTATTTCACAAGACTTATTTTTGCGTAAATAATATTACCCCATTCACCACAGCAACAACAGTTCAGGCAAAGCCTTAATCCTGTCCCTCTGTCTTTCTTTCTTTCTTTATCTCTTTCTTTCCTTCCTTCGTTCCCCTCCCAATATCCTCAGAATTTCTTTCTGTTCATCCCCCCATTTCCATTTATAAAGTTAAAATGTTTCAGACTAATACCATATAACCTACACGGGGAGGGGGGTCCATGTGGATTGGCCTACCTGAGGAGAGAACAAAGTCTCTCAGTGTATCTCTATCTGTTTGTTGTCCTGTTGTAGTCGATGATTAGAGCTCTCCTATTGCCACTCTCCGTCTGTTCGGAAAAATGTGTTGAACGCGGCATGCGCCACAGAGTGGGCTGTGGGGAAGGTCATGAATACGGATGATAATGATGAATGAGGGGATGTGGTTTGTTGTCTGATGCATTTCTAAACCGTTCTCTGTGCGTTTGGTTTGGCAGGACCAGGGAGAGGCCATTGCCCACACCATGACCGCCCAAAGGAGTTCTGCCCGCATCGAGGGGCTGAAGGCCGGCACGCCATACGTGGTCCAGGTCCGGGCCCGCACGGTGGCCGGGTACGGCCGCTACAGCAGCCCCGCCGACTTCAGCACCAACCTGCAAAGTATGTTTGAGTAAACTTTATTGATCCCCATAGGGTACATTGGGGTTCGGCACCAGCATTGGATACAGGTCTTTCGGAAAGTATTCAGACCCTTTGACTTTTTCAAAATTTTGATACGTTACAGCTTTATTCTAAATGTATTAAATAACTTTTTTTCCCTCATCAATCTACACACAATACCACATAATGACTAAGCAAAAACAAGTTTTTATATTGTTTGCAAGTGCATAAAACATATATATATATATATATTGGAAAGACGCACCAGTCTATATAAGGTCCCACAGTTGGTTGTGCTTGTCAGAGCAAAAAACAAGCAATGGGTTTGAAGGAATTGTCCGTAAAGATCCGAGACAGGATTATGTCAAAGCAAAGATCTTGGGAAGGGTGCAAAAATGTCTGTAGCGTCGACGGTCCCCAAGAACACTGTGGTCTCCATCATTCTTAAATGGAAGAAGTTTGGAACCACCAAGACTCTTCCTGGAGCTGGCCGCCGGGCCAAACTGAGCAATCGGGGGAGAAGGGCCTTGGTCAGGGAGGTGAACAACAACCTGATGGTCACTCTGACAGAGCTCCAGAGTTCCTATGTGGAGATGGGAGAACCTTCCAAGGACCACCATCTCTGCAGCAGTCCACCAATCATGCCTTAATGGTAAAGTGGCCAGATGGAAGTTACTCCTCAGTAAAAGGCACATGACAGCCCGCTTGGAGTTTGCCAAAAGGCACCTTAAGGATTCTCTGACCATGAGAATCAAGATTCTCTGGTCTGATGACACCAAGATTGAACTCTTTAGCCTGAATGCCTCTTTAGCCAGACCTCAGACTGGGGCAAAGGTTCACCTTTCAACAAGACAACGACCCTAAGCACAAAGCCAACGCAGGAGTGGCTTCGGGAAAAGTCTCTGAATGTCCTTGAGTGGCCCAGCCAGAGCCCGGACTTGAACCCGGGCTCATGCGCAATGTCAAGCGTCGGCTGGAGTGGTGTAAAGGTCCATACAGAAATGGTTTGTCGAGATCGGTGTGGAAGAACTTGACTGGCCTGCACAGAGCCCTGACCTGAACCCCATTGAACACCTTTGGGATGGATTGGAAAGCCGACTGCCCAACATCAGTACCCGACCTCACTATTGCTCTTGTGGCTGAATGGAAGCGAGTACCTGCAGCAAATTTCCAACATCTAGTGGAAAGCCTTACGAGAATAGTGGAGTTTGTTATAGCAGCAAAGGGGGGACCTACTGCATATTAATGCCCATGATTTTTGAACAAGATGTTGGACGAGCAGGTGCCCACATACTTTTGGGAAAATAGTGCATCTCCCATTATTTGACTATCTTTCCAATGTAGATTAGAGCCAGTTAGGCTAGAGTACTTTATCATTAATCTAACCGTCGAAACTGACAATGTAAACTGGGAAACTGCCAACAACCTTCCCATACTCTTTGATGCAAAGTGATGAACACAAATGCATGCCTGTCGTTACATAAGCACATGGTTTCTAGGAGTAAAGGTGGGAATGGTTTCTAGGGGTAAGGTTAGGAGTGGTTTCTAGGAGTAAGTGTAGGATTGGTTTCTAGAGGTAAGGTTAGGAATGGTTTCTAGGAGTAAGGGTAGGAATGCTTTCTGGGAGTAAGTGTAGAAGTGGTTTCTATGAGTAAGGGTAGGAATGGTTTCTAGGAGTAAGGGTAGGAGTGGTTTCCAGGAGTAAGGGTAGGAGTGGTTTCTAGGAGTAAGGGTAGGAGTGGTTTCCAGGAGTAAGGGTAGGAATGGTTTCTAGGAGTAAGGGTAGGAATGGTTTCCAGGAGTAAGGGTAGGAATGGTCTCTAGGAGCAAGGGTAGGAGTGGTTTCTAGCGGAAGGGTAGGAATGGTTTCTAGGAGAAAGGGTAGGAATGGTTTCTAGGAGAAAGGGTAGGAGTGGTTTCCAGGAGTAAGGGTTGGAGTGGTTTCTTGGAGTAAGGGTTGGAGTGGTTTCTAGTAGTAAGGGTAGGAATGGTTTCTTGGGGTAAGGGTAGGAGTGGTTTCCAGGAGTAAGGGTAGGAGTGGTTTCCAGGAGTAAGGGTAGGAGTGGTTTCTAGCGGAAGGGTAGGAATGGTTTCTAGGAGAAAGGGTAGGAATGGTTTCCAGGAGTAAGGGTAGGAATGGTCTCTAGGAGTAAGGGTAGGATTGGTTTCCAGGAGTAAGGGTAGGAGTGGTTTCCAGGAGTAAGGGTTGGAGTGGTTTCTAGTAGTAAGGGTAGGAATGGTTTCTTGGGGTAAGGGTAGGTTTGTTTTCTCAGAGTAAGGGTAGGAGTGGTTTCTATGAGTAAGGGTAGGAATGGATTCTAAGGGTAAGGGTAGGAATGTTTTCTAGTTGTACGGGTAGGAATGGTTTCTAGGAGTAAGGGTAGGAATGGTTTCTATGAGTAAGGGTAGGAGTAGTTTCTATGAGTAAGGGTAGGAATGGTTTCTATGGGTAAGTTTAAGTTCTTTGGGTAACCCTCTCCTGCTAACCTGACCTCAAACCTCTTGAACCCTAGGTGACCCAGAGAAGTCTCTTCAGGAGCAGCTGCCTCTCATCGTGGGTTCGGCCACTGCCAGTCTAGTCTTCATCATAGCTGTCGTTGTCATCGCCATCGTCTGCCTCAGGTGAGAATAAGTCGATAATACCCAGTGAACATTTTGTCGTTGAGACAACATGGAAAAAGTATCTACAGCTGACGTTGAAGCCACGTTCATTTTCCTTTCTGGGATTAACCTCATTGATAAAAATAATCCACGGCATTTCACCAAGCTCATGCAATAGTACACAATATGGGCATTCTTCAGTTTGTGTATCAACACTAGCATACATTTAAGTGAGAAAATTGCATTTTTCTTGCAATTCCTGGTGTATTTGATTTACAGATTGAAATATCCCCCACAAAAACAAAATGGAAATGTCAACTTTTGAATGTGTTTACATCCTGAAACC
This sequence comes from Brachymystax lenok tsinlingensis, assembly GCA_030435695.1. Classification (NCBI taxonomy): domain Eukaryota; kingdom Metazoa; phylum Chordata; class Actinopteri; order Salmoniformes; family Salmonidae; genus Brachymystax; species Brachymystax lenok. The sequence goes on from CM059793.1 coordinate 4,996,439, forward strand.
CACAGAAGACAGACAGGGACACTCAGGACTGGCGTGCCACCTATGAGGTTTGTGAGTAAGAGATAAGCTCTATCTAGTGAAAAGTCCAAACAGATTTCCCTTGCATAACCTCGCTAGGCTAGCCCAGCCCAATGGACACAGCATGAGCTGCAGCTGCTAGAAGCTGATTGGCCTGCCTTCATGGTCGTGTCACCGTGCTCGCATGCCGGCTGACCCTACTGAATCCTTTTGACTCCTATTCACTTGTAGGAACTTCAACATCCACTCAGTTCCTGTTAAAGCATGACTCGGCCTCACTGCGGTCATTCAACTCTACGTAGCACTACTCATCTTTTACTGGGAGTCTGCATGTTAGTGAAGTGTGCGAGTTTGACACCCTTCCTTTTGGTGGCTGGTACTCACCCACCTCTCGCGGCGGTGGTGGAACGGTTCGGTGTGAGCCGCCCGGTCTGAAGACCAGGGCCCTCACCACGCTGAACAAACTCCTTCCTACTACTCTCCTCCCTCATCCCTCTCCTCCTCTCCTCCTCTCTCTCTCTGTGTCTTAGCTTAGCACGCTAGTGTCTCTGTGTCTTAGCTTAGATCGCTAGTGTCTCTCTCTCTCTCTCTGTATTAGTTTAGCTCGCTAGCGTCTGCCACGAAAGAAAGGAAAAAAGTCAAAGGGGGGGGGAGGAGCAAAACTCAGAGCCTCCTCGGCATATTCCGGAACCACATTTGAATTGGAAATGAGATGCAAATCACCGTCGGGTATTATTGCCCCGGTTACTGGTTAGACAACAAAGGAACTACATTAGCATGGATTTTCAACGTCCCTTCCCCCTCACCCCCCATTTATAGACTGATACTGAAGAAAGAAGAGAAAGCAGAGGATGAGTAAAGGGAAATAGGGGGGGGGGGGTGTAGTCTGAACCAGTATGCATGAGGATGTGTTAAGCTGGGTGTTGAGGGAGACAGCTGTAGGAGTCCTACATTTTCTACTCGATATGTTGTCTTATTTTGTAGTTTTACTCGAAATTCAAATATATAGCTAAGTGCGCTTTATCCTATTTAGAAATACAGTGTAATTCTCTATTTCTACTGACGCAGCTATACTGAAATATATATTAACTGAAACAGCTATACTGAAATATATATTAACTGACACAGCTATACTGAAATCGATTTTAACTGACACAGCTATACTGAAATCTATTTCTACTGACACAGCTATACTGAAATCTATTTCTACTGACACAGCTATACTGAAATCTATGTTAACTGACACAGCTATACTGAAATCTATGTTAACTGACACAGCTATACTGACATCTATGTTAACTGACACAGCTATACTGAAATCTATTTCTACTGACACAGCTATACTGAAATCTATGTTAACTGACACAGCTATACTGAAATCTATGTTAACTGACACAGCTATACTGAAATCTATGTTAACTGACACAGCTATACTGAAATCTATTTCTACTGACACAGCTATACTGAAATCTATGTTAACTGCCACAGCTATACTGAAATCTATGTTAACTGACACAGCTATACTGAAATCTATTTCTACTGACACAGCTATACTGAAATCTATTTCTACTGACACAGCTATACTGAAATCTATGTTAACTGACACAGCTATACTGAAATCTATTTCTACTGACACAGCTATACTGAAATCTATGTTAACTGACACAGCTATACTGAAATCTATTTTAACTGACACAGCTATACTGAAATCTATATTAACTGCCACAGCTATACTGAAATCTAATTCTACTGACATAGTTATACTGAAATCAAATTCTACTGACACAGCTATACTGAAATCTATTTTAACTGACACAGCTATACTGAAATCTATTTTAACTGACACAGCTATACTGAAATCTATTTTAACTGACACAGCTATACTGAAATCTATATTAACTGCCACAGCTATACTGAAATCTATATTAACTGCCACAGCTATACTGAAATCTAATTCTACTGACATAGTTATACTGAAATCAAATTCTACTGACACAGCTATACTGAAATCTATTTTAACTGACACAGCTATACTGAAATCTATTTCTACTGACACAGCTATACTGAAATCTATGTTAACTGACACAGCTATACTGAAATCTATTTTAACTGACACAGCTATACTGAAATCTATATTAACTGCCACAGCTATACTGAAATCTAATTCTACTGACATAGTTATACTGAAATCAAATTCTACTGACACAGCTATACTGAAATCTATTTTAACTGACACAGCTATACTGAAATCTATTTTAACTGACACAGCTATGCTGAAATCAATTTGAACTGACACAGCTATACTGAAATCTATTTCTACTGACACAGCTATACTGAAATCTATATTAACTGACACAGCTATACTGACATCCTTTCCACACTCTCCTGTTCCATTAAGTATTGCTGTATGCGGCACATGACTGACTTTGTGTTTTTACTCTGGTTTGCCCCACAGGAAGCAGAGGAATGGCTCCGAGTCTGAGTACACAGAGAAACTGCAGCAGTACAGTAAGTCTCTACTGCCTATCCTGTCCTACATTTTAAAGCTATCCCAAGATCCACATTCTCAGACACTCTCTGAGACACTCTCTGAGATTGACTTTGTCCCTACATTCAACAGTATGTATTCATACACTGCGTGTCTACAGCCGGGTTATGTCACAAGCATCACATAAACAAATAATATGTCCAAAGCCGGTGATGTCATCACTGGCTTTACAATAGCAAGCACATATTACACTGAATTATAGAATTGGTAGTGGCTGTGGAGCTCATTGAAAGTGTGCCTCGACTGTTAAATCTTCTGTTTATCCAATCCATACAGTGCAATCGGAAAGTATTCAGACCCCTTGACTTTTTCCACATTTTGTTACAGCCTTATTCTAAAATTGATTAAATAAAACATTTCCTCATCAATCTACACACAATACCCCATAATGACAATGAAAAAACAGGTAAAAAATATATATATATTTTTTTTAGCTATACTGAAATCAAATTCTACTGACACAGCTATACTGAAATCTATATTAACTGACACAGCTATACTGAAATCTATATTAACTGACACAGCTATACTGAAATCTATTTCTACTGACACAGCTATACTGAAATCTATATTAACTGACACAGCTATACTGAAATCTATTTCTACTGCCACAGCTATACTGAAATCTATATTAACTGACACAGCTATACTGAAATCTATTTCTACTGAAATAGCTATACTGAAATCAAATTCTACTGGCACAGCTATACTGAATAGTCAGTTAAAATAGATTTCAGTATAGCTGTGTCAGTTAAAATAGATCAGTATAGCTATATATATGTATATATATGTATATATATATATCTATATATATATATGTTTTATTTTTTTATTTTTACAGAAATACCTTATTTACATAAGTATTCAGACCCTTTGCTATGAGACTCGAAATTGAGCTCAGGTGCATCCCGTTTCCATTGGTCATCCTTGAGATGTTTCTACAACTTGATTGGAGTCCACCTGTGGTAAATTCAATTGATTGGAAATTATTTGGATAGGCACACACCTGCTTATATAAGGTCCTACAGTTGACAATGCATGTCAGAGCAAAAACCAAGCCATGAGGTCGAAGGAATTGTCCACAGAGCTCAGAGACAGGATTGTATCGAGGCACAGATCTGGGGAAGGGTACAGCATGTTGAAGCATGGTTTTGGCAGCATCATGCTGTGGGGATGTTTTTCAGCGACAGGGACTGGGAGACTAATCAGGATTGAGGGAAAGATGAACGGAGCAAAGTGAAGCGATATCCTTGATGAAAACCTTCTCCAGAGCACTCAGGACCTCAGACTGAGGCGAAGGTTCACCTTCCAGCCAGATCCCGGACTTGAACTAGATCAAACATCTCTGGAGAGATCTGAAAATAGCTGTGCAGCGACACTCCCCATCCAACCTGACAGAGCTTGAGAGGATCTGCAGAGAACAATGGGAAAAACTCTCCAAATACACAAGCTTGTAGCATCCTACCCAAGAAGATTCAAGGCTGCAATCACTGCCAAAGGTGCTTCAACAAAATACTGGGTAAAGGGTCTGAATACTTATGTAAATGTGATATTTCTGTTTTTTGATGAGGCAAAATTTTTTTTTAATCAATTTTAGAATAAGGCTGTAATGTAACAAAATTTGAAAAAAGTAAAGGGGTCTGAATACTTTCCGAATGCACTGTACATATTGTTTTCAATGGTAACTACTGCTTGACGGCCGTGATTCATGTGATTATTCCCGCTATTGAATCCCCTATAGTCACGCCGGGAATGAAGGTCTATATCGACCCCTTCACCTACGAGGACCCCAACGAGGCCGTCCGAGAGTTCGCGAAGGAGATCGACATCTCCTGCGTGAAGATCGAGGAGGTCATTGGCGCAGGTAACCAACCAAAGCTCCTGAGCTACAGGGGGAAGACTGCTAGTCACCTCCAGGCCATACCGTTAGAGGACTTCACGCCAAGCGGTACTTTCACTCAATTCATCATCCCAAACCCCTGCCTCGCCTCGCACCTCCCCAGCACTAGCCTCAGCCCCCCACCTAATCTAAAATCTGCACTTACGCCCTTGCAAAAAATGTCCCCCAGCTCTAATTCGCTTCACTCACAACCGTGGCCCCCCAGGTTGGCACCTAAGTGCCTGTATTGTTGCTAGCTACTTTCCACACTTTTTTCGTCCTTTTGACCCTTTTACATTTAACCTTTAACCTTTAAAGAACTGCCCATTCCTGATCCTGGAGAGGTGCTCTGTAGTAGGAAGTTATTTTGTTCCTTCAAGTGTCATCAATTCAATCACTTCCATTGGTTAGCTCTGCTACTTGAATGTGCAACTGACTTAGTCATCATCTAAGGAGAGTTGATTTTGGCTGGTCAAGCAGCTAGAACAGCAGCCTTCCAGGGTCAGGATTGGTCATCTCTGAACCCCCTCAAGTTTCTCAAGGGTCAATGTTAAACAGGGCCGCTCTAAAGACCCTTTCGCCCTCGACCTCATTACCTGGTGGTTTATATCCGTATGTGGTCGTCCTTGTTGTTTCCCTTTTAGATTACCTTTGCTCCTTCCCTCCACCCATTTTGATGCACTAGTTAGTCATCTTTGAAATCATAAATGATTTGATATCTTGAAATATTAGTAATACTTGTAGGATTGTTCCCGGCTCAGAGTAGAATTCTTAGCCTTGTATCTGAGCCGAATGAAGACTTGTGATGGTGGGAAGTTGGCCCGTGCCCCATCCACTCTACTACTACTACTACTACTACTACTACTACTACTGCTACTACTGCTACTACTACTACTACTACTACTACTACTACTGCTACTACTACTGCTACTACTACTTCCACCACTACGAGGGCTTAACATCTACTGCTGCTTCTTGAACCCGTCGCTTCCCAGCCTTCGCCTTAAGTGACGAACCCCAACCCCTGTCTCCCCTCCCACCTCCCTCCCTCCCTACCCCCTTCCCCCCTCCATCCACCACCTCTCTCCCTCCCTACCCCCTTCCCCCCTCCATCCACCACCTCTCTCCCTCCCTCATTTCCCTTGTTTCTCTCGCTCTCACACACTCTCGCACCCGGTTGGCGTTTTAGGCCCGAGACGCAAAGCCTCCACAACCGCCAAGCTTCTCTCTCCTCCTGCCTCTTCTTCTGACCCGCCCCCGATCCCTCAGAAGCCTAATCTCCCCACTACCCCCCAGCCCCACCTATACCTCTACCCTCCCACCTCTACCCTCCCACCTCTACCTCCCACCTCTACCTCTACCCTCCCACCTCTACCTCTACCCTCCCACTTCTACCTCTACCATCCCACCTATACCTCTACCCTCCCACCTCTACCTCTACCCTCCCACCTCTACCCCCATCTCTACCCTCCCACCTCTACCTCTACCCTCCCACCTCTACCTCTACCCTCCCACCTCTACCCCCATCTCTACCTCTACCTCTACCCTCCCACCTCTACCCTCCCACCTCTACCTCTACCCTCCCACCTCTACCCTCCCACCTCTGCCTCCTCCCCTCCCACACCTCTGCCTCTGCCCTCCCACCTCTACCCTCCCACCTCTACCCTCCCACCTCTACCCTCCCACCTCTACCTCTACCCTCCCACTCCTCCTCTGCCCTCCCACTTCTACCTCTACCTGCCTCCCACTCTGCCCTATCACCTCTACCCTCCCACCTCTACTCCCACCCTCCCACCTCTACCCCCACCTCACCTCCCTCCCACCCCACCTCCCCTCCCACCTCTACTCCTCCCACCTCACCTCTACCTCCCACCATCCCACCTATACCCTCCCACTCACCCTCCCACCTCTACCTCCCACTCCTCTACCCCTCCCACCTCTACCCCCACCTCTAACCCCCACTCCCCACCCTCTCACCTCTACCCTCCCACCTCCACCTCTACCCTCCCACCTCACCTCACCCTCCCACCTCTACCCTCCCACCTCTACCTCTACCCTCCCACCTCTACCCTCTCCACTCACCCTCCCACCTCTACCCCTCTCACCTCACTCCTCTGCCCTCCCACCTCCACCTCTACCCTCCCACCTCCCACCTCTACCTCTACCCTCCACCTCTACCCTCCCACCTCTACCTCACCCTCCCACCTCTACCTCTACCCTCCCACCTCCCACCCTCCCACCCCACCTCTACTCCCCCACCCTCTCACCCCACCCCCACCTCTACTCCCACCTCCCACCCTCCCACCTCCACCCTCCCACCTCCACCCCCACCCTCCCACCCCACCTCACTCCTCCCACCTCACCCTCCCACCCCACCTCTACCCTCCCACCTCTACCCCCACCTCTACCTCTACCTCTACCCTCCCACCTCTACCATCCCACCTCTACCTCTACCCTCCCACCTCTACCTCTACCCTCTACCCTCCCACCTCTACCCTCCCACCTCCACACCTCTACCCTCCCTCTCCCTCTGCCCCCTCCCACTTCTACCTCTACCATCCCACCTATACCTCTACCCTCCCACCTCTTCCTCTACCCTCCCACCTCTACCTCTACCCTCCCACCTCTACCCTTCCACCTCTACCTCTACCCTCCCACCTCTACCTCTGCCCCCCCACCTGTTCCTCTACCCTCCCACCTATACCTCTACCCTCCCACCTATACCTCCCACCTCTGCCTCTACCCTCCCACCTCTACCTCACCTCCACTCCTCCCACCCCACCTCCCACTCTCACTCCCCTCTACCTATACCTCTACCTCTACCCCCACCTCTACCTCTACCCTCCCACCTCTACCTTTACCCTCCCACCTCTACATCTACCTCTACCCTCCCACCTCTACCTCTACCCTCCCACCTCTACCTCTACCTCTACCCTCCCACCTCTACCTCTACCCTCTACCTCTACCCTTCCACCTCTACCTCTACCCTCCCACCTCTACCTCTACCTCTACCCTCCCACCTCTACCTCTACCCTCCCACCTCTACCTCTACCTCTACCCTCTACCTATACCTCTACCTCTACCCCCACCTCTACCTCTACCCTCCCACCTCCACCTCCACCCCTCCACCTCTACCTCTACCCCACCTATACCTCTACCCTCCCACCTATACCTCTACCCCTCCACCTCTACCTCTACCCCACCTATACCTCTACCCTCCCACCTATACCTCTACCCTCCCACCTATACCTCTACACTCCCACCTCTACCTCTATTTCAACCTATACATCTACCCAAACATATACCTCTACACTCCCACCTCCCCTCTACCCTAATGCATACCTCTACCCTCCCACCTCCCTCACTCTCTTATCAAGCTTTACCGCATACCCCAAACTACCCACGTCCACCCACTCTAAGCTTTTAGTTCTCCTTCAGCCATCCCTCACTCTCCCCCTTCTCTCTCTCCCCCCCTTTTCTCTACTGCTCCTAGCCACCGTACACCTCGAGCCCCCCACTCTCTGTCTCCCGCTTCCCGCTTCCCGAGCCCCTAACCTCTCTCTCTGTCTCCCGCTTCCCTTCCCTGGCTCCTTGTTTCTAACCAGTAAACTGTCCCTCTCCCCTCTCTCCCCCACTCTCCTCCACTCTCCTCCACTCTTCCGATCCTTCCTCTCTTCCCCCCTCCATATCTCTCTCTCTTTCGCTGTCTCCCATTCCTTGCTCTCGCAGGAGAGTTTGGGGAAGTGTGTCGTGGGCGTCTGAAGCTGCCCGGACGACGGGAGATCATTGTGGCTATCAAGACACTCAAGGTGGGCTACACCGACAGGCAGAGGCGGGATTTCCTGAGCGAAGCGAGCATCATGGGACAGTTTGACCACCCGAACATCATCCGATTGGAGGGCGTGGTCACCAAAAGCCGACCAGTCATGATCGTCACAGAGTTTATGGAGAACGGAGCACTGGACTCTTTCTTAAGGGTAAGAAAGCACGTGGAACACACAGACACATTAAAAACCTGCACTCTATAAAACTCCCCAGAGAACTGATGCTCTTGAACACACTTCATAAATGTCTATCTGTAATCGTCACATCATCTGCACCGCTACCCAGCAAAAGTACAAGAGCATATCTCCCTGATCTTCCCTATTAATGTCCTCGTATTCCACACCCTCTCCATCTCTTTGGAAAAGGCCCTAACCCTCGTCTGTTGCCAATATCAGACAAGCGCGCCGCTCCTCTCGCTATCTCTGACATTTACAGAGGATTCACTCAGCTTATGAATCACTGCCTCTTCCTTAAATTAAATACTGGTTGACACTGAGGAGACAGAGAGAGAGAGAGGAGAGAGATGGAGAGACAAAAAGGAGAGAGAAAGAGAGAGGGAAGAAAAGGAGAGAGAGAAGCAAAAGGATTGGTAGAGAGATGGTAAGAATAAGAAAGAGAGCAAGAGATGAACACAGTGAGAGAGCAAGAGAGACAGAGAGACAGAGAGCAACCAAATAGAGTGGCAAAGGAGAGACAGAGAGACAGAGAGATTTTATTACATTTTTTTATTTATTAGGATCCACATTAGCGGATGCCAATGGCGACAGCTAGTCTTACTGGGGTCTGACACTTAACGAAAAATACATTACTGACAAAATAATTTACAGTTTACATACATGTATGAACATTAACATGTATGTGTATCTATCAGTTACACATACATGTCAGTACAAACACACAACAAGTAGGTCACATGGGGGAGAAGCGTGAGCTGTTGCTTTGTTTGTTTTTTTAAACCAGGTTTGCTGTTCACTTGATCTATATAAGATGGAAGGGAGTTCCATGCACTCATGGCTCTATATAATACTGTACGTTTCCTTGAATTTGTTCTGAACATGGGGACTGTGAAAAGACCCCTGGTGGCATGTCTGGTGTGTATGTCAGTACTGTGTGGAAGTTGATTATGCAAACACTTTGGAATTTCCAACACAATAATGTTTCTTATGAAAACAAGAGGTGACGCCGTCAGCCTTTCCTCAACTCTTAGCCAAGAGAGATTGGCATGCATAGTATTTATATTAGCCGTCTGATTACAATGAAGAGCAAGACGTGTCGCTCTGTTCTGGACCAGCTGCAGCTTAACTAGGTCTTTGTTTGCAGCACTTGACCATATGACTGGACAATATGCAAGATAAGATAGTACTAGAGCCTGCGGGACTTTCTTTATGAAGTGTGGTGTCAAAAAAGCAGAGCATCTCTTTATTACATACGGACCTCTCCCCATCTTCACAACCAATGAATCTATATGTTTTGACCAAGTAAGTTTACAATCTAAGGTAACACCAAGTAATTTCGTCTCCTCCACTTGTTCAGCAGCCACACCATTCATTACCAGGTGAAGCTGAGATCCCGAATGATTTATACCAAAAACAATGCTCTTAGTTTTAGAGATGTTCAGGACCAGTGTATTACTGGCCACCCATTGCAAAACAGACTGCAACTCTTCAGGGTTTCAGTGACTTCATTAGCTGTGTGTGTATATGGTTGAATCATCAACATACATGGACACACATGCTTTGTTTAATGACAGTGGCATGTCAATGGTAAAAATACAAAAGATTAGAGGGCCTAGAGAGGTGCCCTGCAGTACACCACATTTTACATGTTTGACATTAGAGAGTCTTCCATTAAAGAAAACCCTCTGAGTTCTATTAGATGGATAGCTCTGAATCCCCGATATGGCAGAGGTTGAAAAGCCATAACACATACATTTTCTCAACAACAGGTTATGGTCAATAATATCAAAGTCTGCACTGAAATCTAACAGTGCAGCTACCACAATCATCTTATTATCAATATCTTTCAACCAATCGTCAGTCATTTGTGTCAGTGCAGTACATGTTGAGTGCCCTTCTCTATAAGCTTGCTGAAAGTCTGTTGTTAACTTGTTTACAGAGAAATAGCATTGTATTCAGTTATTTTTTTTTTCTTCCAACAGTTTACTAAGAGCTGGCAACAAGCTGATAGGTCTGCTGTTAAAACCAGTAAAGGCCACTTTATCACTCAAGGGTAGTGGAATTATATTTGCTTTCCTCCAGGCCTGAGGACAAAGACTTTCCTCTAGGCTCAGATTAAAGATATAACAGATAGGAGTGGCTATAGAGTCAGCTACCATCCTCAACAGCTTTCCATCTAAGTTGTCAATGCTATGAGGTTTGTCTTTATTGATTGATAACAATACGTTTTACACCTCTCCCACACTAACTTTACAAAATTCCGGCTTGCAATGCTTTTCTTTCGTTATTCATTTTTTTATGCATGAGTATGATGGCTCACTGTTCGTTGATGGCATTTCCTGCCTAAGTTAATTCGCAACATCATAATGGTTTTGTGATGAATAAGCCATCTGATTTGATGAAAGATGGAGTTGAATTTGTCTTTCTGCCCATAATTTCATTTCAAGTACTCCAAAGTTGTTTCCCATCATTCTTTATATCATTGATCTTGGCTCCATAATACTTTCTGCCCATAATTTCATTTCAAGTACTCCAAAGTTGTTTCCCATCATTCTTTATATCATTGATCTTGGCTCCATAATACTCCATAACACTAAGAGTGTTAAAATATTGTCTGTGAGTATAACAGAACGGATATAGCAGGCGAAAACCTGAGGAATTTCTGTCCTGGAAAAAGTGTATTTGACACATTTTGAACCCCTCTATATTGAAAATGACCATATAAGGGAGTAAGATTTCAGTACCTATTGCTTCCACTGGATGTCAACAGTCTCTAGACAGAGTTTTGATTCTATTTAGTTGCTCTGGATGGTAATAGAAGAATAATTAGGAAGTGGTCACCAGATGTAAACCGAAGAGGATGCGCGTTCACAGGCTTGCGCGCGCTGTGGTTTTTTCCTTTCCTATCGCCCAGTTTATAATCCGGTTGAAATGTAATACTAAATATACATAAAAGTGTTCCTAAGGATACATTATCAATGATGTTTGAAGTGTATAGGTATCGGTTGAACGAGTTCTCTTCACGGTTCAATGGGCAAGTGGACGCTGTATTTTCTGATCATAACGCACCAACCAAGCGGAGATTTATGGATATAATACATGACTTTTTCTAACAAAAGAACCATGGATTGTCTTTGTTGGACACTTGGGACACTTCCCTAAGTAGTTCAAAAGGTAATTGATTTGTTTTCGCTGTGATTTGATTTGTTTTCGCTAGCGCCCCACCACTCCCTAAGTAGTTAACAGTTCCAACATTCAGTTTCTTAACAGGCGCATGATTATCAATAATTGGAAGAAGCTATTTCATAAATTAATGGATAAGTTCTGGATGCTCCTTATTAATCACATTAGACCAACAAATATTTTTTAACATCATTCACATAAGAGTCACAGCAAAATCCTTTGTATGGTTGCTTATACACTATTTTAGGCCCAACTGTTGGAACTTTGGCTTTCCTGGATATAGTCACTATATTGTGATCACTGCATCCAATGGCTATGGATACAGCTTTAGAACAAAGGTCTACAGTATTAGTAAAAATGTGATGATGGATGATCTTGTTTCTGTAGCATTTGGAAACACCCTGGTAGGTTGATTAATAACCTGAACCAGATTACAGGCACTGGTTATAGTGAGAAGCTTCGTCTTGAGTGGACAGATTGATGAAAACTAGTCAATATTCAGGCCCCAAAAAAGTAGACCTCTTAGTTTACATCACATACACTATCAAGCACATATTATTTAGATACTGACTGTTAGCACTTGAAGGCCTATAGCAACAACCCAAAAGAAAAGGCTTTAGATGTGCCAGGCGAACCTGCAACCCCAACACTTGACATAAGTTCTTCTCTAAGCATTACATGGCTCTGAATATATACAGCAACACCTCCCCCCATAAGCATTCCTGTCTCTTCTATAGATGTTATATCATTGTATTGCTACTGCTGAATCATAAAATGAATTGTCTAAGTGAGTCTCAGAAATGGCTAATATAAGAATGTTATCTGATGTTAGCAAGTTATTGATTTAATGAACCTTATGTCTAAGGCTACATATATTAATAAGGGCTATTTTCAGCTTTTTCCTGGGTAGCTTGTCAGAGATAGAAAAAATAATAAAAACAAAGCAAGAGGAAAAATATATACATTCAGCAGTCCATTAATCAGTTGGTGTGTGGAAGTGTGTTTGTGCTATCATCAGTTTCTCTGAGATAATTTCCCTCACTTTGTCCTCAGACTCCGTCTAGGTCTCATGTGGAGATTCTGCAACTCCGTCCACAACAATGTTGTTCCTCATTGATCGTCCCTCGAGATAATCCTATTTCTCCATCATTGTTATCACGGATTCACATTGATGTCATCTCTCAATGACTTACAGATTGCTGTCAACTTGCCGTTCTCCTGTTTAAACTCATCGAGCTGACCCTGGGAGAACTGCAAACTGTTCTTCAGGTCTTGGAGCTCTCTGGTCTGGTCCATTCGTTTATTAGTTGACTCCACCAGCATTTGGACTAAACACTTAAAGCTATTTCATTGTTGTGGTAACAACTGGTTGTAGAATAATTTGTTTGTTTAAAAGATCCTTCACCTGTGATAGATACCACTGTTCTTGTCATGGTAGCAACATAGGTTACGCTGTTATTCCTCTCAGTTCCAGACAGGACAGGTCACCACGAAGAAAACAACAACATCAACAACAACAAACAGCAGGGATCTAGGCAACCACATCCATGATCCCAGACACAATGGCTAACTGCGTCACGGGCTGCGTTCAAGCCCTCAAGAAAGCCCTGCTAGCTTGATAGGGAGCTTGCTAGCAGCTAGGCTAGTTGCTACGCCAAGCAGCTCCTCAGACCCAGCCTTGGTCAGAAGGATCACTGGACAGATAGGAAAGGAAAGGAAAAAGGGGGTACCTGGTCAGTTGTACAACTCAATGCCTTCAACTGAAATGTGTCTTCCGCATTTAACCCAACACCTCTGAATCAGTAGCGGTTCACAGCAACTGATGCCAACCCGTCACGGGATCCAAACTCAAAAGTTAACTAGCTAATAACCAACACTTTTCAATAGACTTTCAAAACTTTCCAAAACAACAAGGTCTCCCTCATTCCGCGTTCAACAGGAAGTGACTGTGTGTGTGTGTGTGTGTGTATATTTGTGTGAGAAGAATAGGAGCATGTTAAATAATGATTGAATCTAGTATATATGTTTTTAATATAATATACTGACCTTTTTATCTCTATCTCTGACTCTGCCAGCTCAATGACGGGCAGTTCACAGTGATCCAGCTGGTGGGCATGCTGCGTGGCATCGCCGCGGGCATGAAGTATCTCTCTGATATGAACTACGTTCACCGGGACCTGGCAGCTCGCAACATTCTGGTCAACAGCAACCTGGTGTGTAAGGTGTCTGACTTCGGCCTGTCGCGGTTCCTTGAAGACGACGCCACGGACCCAACCTATACCAGCTCACTGGTGAGTTTCTAGGACACTAAGGGAGTCTGGTGAGTGTCTAGAACACTGAGGGAGTCTGCTGAGTGTCTAGGACACTGAGGGAGTCTTTGGGAGTGCCTAGGACACTGAGGGAGTCTTTGGGAGTGTCTAGGACACTGAGGGAGTCTGGTGAGTGTCTAGAACACTGAGGGAGTCTTTGGGAGTGTCTAGGACACTGAGGGAGTCTGGTGAGTGTCTAGAACACTGAGGGAGTCTGGTGAGTGTCTAGGACACTGAGGGAGTCTTTGGGAGTGTCTAGGACACTGAGGGAGTCTGGTGAGTGTCTAGAACAGTGAGGGAGTCTGCTGAGTGTCTAGAACACTGGGGGAGTCTGGTGAGTGTCTAGGACACTGAGGGAGTCTGGTGAGTGTCTAGAACACTGAGGGAGTCTGGTGAGTGTCTAGAACACTGGGGGAGTCTGGTGAGTGTCTAGAACACTGGGGGAGTCTGGTGAGTGTCTAGGACACTGAGGGAGTCTGGTGAGTGTCTAGAACAGTGAGGGAGTCTGCTGAGTGTCTAGAACACTGGGGGAGTCTGGTGAGTGTCTAGGACACTGAGGGAGTCTGGTGAGTGTCTAGAACACTGAGGGAGTCTGGTGAGTGTCTAGAACACTGGGGGAGTCTGGTGAGTGTCTAGAAAACTGGGGGAGTCTGGTGAGTGTCTAGGACACTGAGGGAGTCTGGTGAGTGTCTAGAACACTGGGGGAGTCTGGTGAGTGTCTAGGACACTGGGGGAGTCTGGTGAGTGTCTAGGACACTGAGGGAGTCTGGTGAGTGTCTAGGACAGTGAGGGAGTCTGCTGAGTGTCTAGAACACTGTGGGAGTCTGGTGAGTGTCTAGGACACTGGGGGAGTCTGGTGAGTGTCTAGGACACTGAGGGAGTCTGGTGAGTGTCTAGGACAGTGAGGGAGTCTGCTGAGTGTCTAGAACACTGTGGGAGTCTGGTGAGTGTCTTGAACTGAGGGAGTCTTTGGGAGTGTGTATTGGCATCTATGTCAAGTCTTGAATGAGTGGTAATAAATTGTGTGTGTGTGTCTGTGACTCTGTGTGTGTGTGTGTGTGTGTGACTCCATCTCCAGTATTTCACGCTCACCTACTCATTCGCATATCCACAGGGAGGCAAGATTCCGATTCGCTGGACGGCTCCCGAGGCCATTGCCTACAGGAAGTTCACCTCGGCCAGTGACGTGTGGAGCTATGGCATCGTAATGTGGGAAGTGATGTCATACGGAGAGCGGCCATATTGGGACATGAGCAACCAGGACGTGAGTGAAACTACTTTACTTCACGTTCCCCCCGATCCCAAAAAACACTGTAACAATCTCTGAATCCCCTTTCTCTGCTTCTTTTTCTTTTTATCATCCATCGTCTCTCCATCTCTCCTGCCCCCTCCAACCTTCCATCTCTCCTGCCCCCTCCAACCTTCCATCTCTCCTGCCCCCTCCAACCTTTCTCTCCATCTCTCCTGCCCCCTCCAACCTTTCTCTCCATCTCTCCTGCCCCCTCCAACCTTTCTCTCCATCTCTCCTGCCCCCTCCAACCTTTCTTCCATCTCTCCTGCCCCCTCCAACCTTTCTTCCATCTCTCCTGCCCCCTCCAACCTTCCATCTCTCCTGCCCTCCAACCTTCCATCTCTCCTGCCCCTCCAACCTTTCTTCCATCTCTCCTGCCCCTCCAACCTTTCTTCCATCTCTCCTGCCCCCTCCAACCTTTCTCTCCATCTCTCCTGCCCCCTTCTCATGCTCTCTCTTGTCTTCCCCCTCTCTTCCTCCCCCCTTCCCACTTCCCTTCCATCTTTCCTCCTTACGTTGTTCCCCTCTTGACTATAATCCCAAATCTCTTTCTATTCCTACCTCCTACCCTTTCTCTTTCTAATCCTACCTCTTTTCCTTTCTCTTTCTATTCCTACCTCCTACCCTTTCTCTTTCTATTCCTACCTCCTACCCTTTCTCTTTCTATTCCTACCTCCTATCCCTTCTCTGCCCAATGATCACCCTATTCTTTGTATGCCTCTTCATTCAAACCCCTAATTCCCTAGAAAATATCTGACCCAGGTCTGATTCGAACCCAATCTTAACGCAGATCTCTCCTCTCTTGTCCTCTTCAACCCTGCAGGTTATAAACGCCGTGGAGCAGGATTACCGGCTGCCTCCACCCATGGACTGCCCCACAGCGCTGCACCAGCTCATGCTTGACTGCTGGGTCAAGGAAAGGAACCTCCGGCCTAAGTTCTCCCAGATCGTCGCAACGCTGGACAAGCTCATCCGCAACGCCGCCAGCCTCAAGGTGGTCACCAGCAGCACGCATTCTTCCGGGTAAGCCTATCAGCTATCACAACCAGTCTGCCATCTCAGCCTAGTTAGCAGATACCTCAATCTGGTGCTAGTAGGGTTTCACAACTCCCCAAATCCATAGGTTTTACAGAATACCTAGAACCTTGGAATATTCCATCCAGGATATCTAGAAAACCTGGGAATTTTGGGAACGTTTTGGGACCCTATGTACTGGTTTGACGTCTTTAGCCTGTATTCCATCTTACTTCAGTCATACCACAGGTCCACAAATGACGCAATCTCCATCGCACTCCAAACTGCCCTTTCCCACCTGGACAAAAGGAACACCTATGTGAGGATGCTATTCACTGACTACAGCTCAACGTTCAACACCATAGTGCCCTCAAAGCTCATCAATAAGCTAAGGTCAAAGACCTGGCAGTGTGGTGCCAGGACAACAACCTCTCACTCAATGTGAGCAAGACCAATGAGCTGATTGTGGACTATAGGAAAAGGAAGGCCGAACAGGCCCCAATTAACATCGACGGGGCTGAAGTGGAGCGGGTCGAGAGTTTCAAGTTCCTTGGTGTTCACATTACCAACCAACTATCATGGTCCAAAGGCCACGACAACACCTTTTCCCCCTCAGGAGACTGAAAAAATTTGGCATGGGTCCCCAGATCCTCAAAAAGTTCTACAGCTGCACCATCGAGAGCATACTGACCGGTTGCATCACCGCCTGGTATGGCAACTGCTCGGCATCTGACCGTAAGGTGCTACAGAGGGTAGTGTGAACGGCCCAGTACATCACTGGGGCCAAGCTTACTCACATCCAGAACCTATATACTAGGTGGTGTCAGAGGAAGGCCCAAAAAATGGTCAAAGACTCCAGTCACCCAAGTCCTGGACTGTTCTCTCTGCTACCGCATGACAAGCGGTACCGGAGCGCCAAATCTAGGACCGAAATGCTCCTAAACAGCTTCTTCCCCCAAGCCATAAGACTGCTGAACTATTAATCAAATGGCCACCCGGACTATTTACATTGACCCCCTCCCTTTGTTGTTATACTGCTGCTACTCGCTGTTTATTATCTCTGCATAGTCACTTCACCCCAACCTACATGTATATATATATTTTTTTTTTTACTTTAGTTTGTTTATTAAATATTTTATTTCACTCTATTTCTTGAACTGCATTGTTGGTTAAGGGCTTGTAAATAAGCATTTCACGATAAAGTCTAACACCAGTTGTATTCGGCGCATGTGACAAATAAATGAATGTGCAAATGCTGAATCAACAGTAGCTCTTACAAGGACGTTCTTAGACCGATGGCTTCACAATGTCTAGATTTAACCACATTCCTCTGTCACGTTTGTGGAAAGAGCCCGGAGGGGGAGCTGGGGGGGTGGGGGGGGTGACCTACCTATTTGTCTCTGCTTCAGGAGAGTGTGAGGAGGGAGGAATGGGGGAATCTGGAGCTGTAGTTATGGCGATGGCCGGGAAGATTAAGTGAGAGTAATTAGCTAGAGTAAGAGCGAGGCAACAACAACAAAAAAGACGGGAACACTTTTAATTAGCTTCTAACGAGATTTTAAACGGCCCAGCGGAGAGGTGTGCCCCCTCCCTCCCCACCGAGCCTAACGAGGGAGGAATGAGTGAGAGATGGCATGGCGTTAGCGGTATGTAACGGCAGCTAGGCTACGTTTTATTGGTGAGTTGTTTCCGTATATACAGTACAGGTGGAGGTGTCCTATCATGCGTGAATGAGTCCGTGTGTGTGTGTCAGTGGTGGTCGGTGCCGTTTAAGATTAGGGAGGAAGATTTCTTTTTTTTAATGAGCATGGCCTTATTTCTATTATATTGGATCTCTGTCATTTGTAATCCATTCACTCAGCTCCATGTAACATCGATAGGTTTAGGCTACTACATCATTCTCAAATTTTCCCTATTACCCATCATGAGGTTGCTACTACCTAGCCCATGAACGAAAGTTTATACCGTAGGTGCACACAGGTCGAGAGAACATTTGTAGTAATCCAGGTGACAGATAGTGACACATACCGCCTTGCACACTCTTGCCTGCATCTAGCTGATCTAGGGTGGAATCATTAGTCCAAACCAGTTGCAACTAAATCGAGAGTTTGGACAAACTGGTCCATCCCAGTTTTGTTCCATTTGCTTCCGTTATAGAAATGTTTTACAACAGAATCGGCAGTATGAATGATCAGTCTCAGTCTGTATTAGATAGAACATCGCCTGTGTGGGAAAACAACCTGTGGTTACCTAGGTTACCCTATTTGCTCACAGCAGGAAAAAAAAAAACATTTACTTTAGTCAATTATAAAAAAAACATTTAAGAATAGTACAACTTGTCTGAAGATGACTTTTAAACATTGCCTGCTTCCTATTATTCTCAAACCTCATGAACCTTTTCATGACGACTCTAATAACCACTGAGTGAGTGAGTGCTAGCTAGTAACAGCCCGGGAACATTTAAGCTAGCCAAGACCAACAACACAAACGAACGGACCGTGCAGCTACAAGTAGTGAGAGGAGTTACAAACGGACTGTAAAAACAAGTTAAATGTCTTACCTTTGATTAAATGTTTTTCCACACTTCCCACTTTTCCACATCGAATAGCCTGAAGCCATAGGGCTCTTCTCACAGGCTCCATTTCCCTCCGTGGGAAATTTTAGACCTGGCTACATGTACATTGAACAACACAGCAGCTTTTCGGGAATGTTTTGTTATTTCTGTATAACCAAAAATTGACAACGAAGTTGCCTCTTTCATAATGTGGGTCAATAGGAAATCATTTTGTTTTCCCCAATTTGTGGGCGTGGTTGAGGGGAATTTCTTATTATTACTTGAATAAAGACTGGGACTATCACCTGCCACACACAGCTCGCTTTCATAGCAACCACACAAACAGCCTCATCACATCTATGCGCTCTCCTCCTCTCACATTTTCCCTTTACTTGTGGAATTCAACACAACAGCACAACACAACAGCTGTCTGTGAACAGCCGAAAATACCTCTCCAAGCCAAACCTTCATACCATAACCGCTACACACAGCCTACATCGTTGTCACCATATTATCTAACCCCATAGTCAAAGTAGCTACTAGAGCTAACGTGTTAGTAAACCCACAATCCAATCCATGTGTACAATCACGCAGTACAGTGTACAGCAAGCAGTTTAGCAGTTACACCAGCGGGCCCCAGTGGTAAAAAAATTATAAAATCGAAAGCTTACCTTGACTTTAAATAATTGGAGTGTTGGATAGCCAGCTAGCTAACAGAAATATGTTTCTTCTCTGTTTGAGTCAGGTTGTTGAGTATCTGCATTAGCTACTGTAAGTGAAAGTGAAACTAAAAGAAAAAATACAACTAAATCTTTGTCCTTCACCCCCTCTCTCTCTCTCTCTCTCTCTCTCTCTCTCTCTCTCTCTCTCTCTCTCTCTCTCTCTCTGTATGCTGCTTCTCCTTAATTTCTTTAGAATTAATTTGCTCTAAACTGTTCAATATTGTCAATAATTCCGCTCCAGCCATTACCACAAGCCCATCCTACCCAATTAGGTGCCACAAACCTCCTGTGGAGGATGTCCTCCAGAAGTCATCATAATTACTGTGTAAGACTATGGAAGGGGGAGAGAACCAGAAGCCTCCTAGGTCTTGTATTGAAGTCAATGTACCCAGAGGAGGACGGAAAATAGCTGTCCTCCGGCTACACCATGGTGCTATCCTACAGAGTGCTGTTGAGGCTACTGTAGACCTTCATTTGCAAAACAGTTATTTGATAACGTGAACATATTTAGTATAGATTTATCTAAAAAGAAGAACTTCATTTTAGATTTTTATGAAATTCACTGAGGAGGATGGTCCCCCCTTTCCTCCTCTGAGGAGCCTCCACTGGTGTGTGTGAGTTTCACACTGAAGACAAACAGTTTTCCAATAGGAAACAGGTAACCAAAAATGGTCTTCCAATAGGAAACAGGTAACCAAAAACGGTCTTCCAATAGGAAACAGGTAACCAAAAACATTCTTCCAATAGGAAACAGGTGACCAAAAACCTTGAGGAAACACCAGTTGAGGAGTATCCACTCAGATGTGTGCCCCTCATCACATCAGACATGCTATCTTAGCGGCCTCTCCCAGTAGAAAAACTTCTAGCCTGATCCCAGACCTTTCCAACGACCTTAAGGAGTTGGCAAGACGTCACAAACAAATCTGGGACCAGGCTAGACAGCTTCCCCTTCAGCGCCAGGCTTCAGAGAGTGGCTAACAATGGCCTATTAAGAGGGAACTGCGTCTGAGGGTTAATGGCAGCTAGCCTCAACCCTCTGGGCCCTGAAGCACAGGCCTTATTAAACTTCACTCCTTCTATCCATCCGCAGCACTCACCCCTTCAATGGAGCCTCTGTAGCCACTTTTAATAACTTGCA
Organism: Brachymystax lenok tsinlingensis; assembly: GCA_030435695.1. NCBI lineage: Eukaryota > Metazoa > Chordata > Actinopteri > Salmoniformes > Salmonidae > Brachymystax > Brachymystax lenok. Next base: position 5,017,096 of record CM059793.1, read on the forward strand.
CCCACTCTTTTCTTCACCCCCCTTATGAATCTAATGCCATCAAACGACAAGGATCAACAGAGCAGAGAACAGAGAGAGAGGAAAAGAGAGAGATAAAGTAGTCCTTCTTTCTACTCCCCTGTTTCTTTCTGTCCTTTTCTTACCCCCTCCCTCCTTCATTCACCATCACGCTCCTTCTCTCTTCTTCAACTTCCACAGCTGTTTATAACACTGGCAAGGTAGCCCCCTATCTGTGACATCAATTAGGGGTGGTTGTTTTTTTTTGGAGAGTCTGAGGGCCTCATTGGGTGTTAACAGCTGTATACATACACGCACACTGGCACGCACATGCACACGTGTTGATATTACACAAGCATCTCCATGATATCTGGGAGATTATTGAGGAAATGTTTTTCCACCTCTGCCGTATTGTGTTGCCTTGGTCGTCACGCCAAAGAGAACACACACACACCAGGTGTGTTTTCCGCCAACGTTTTCCGAGCCTCCGAGCCAGTCTCCAACGGTTAAGTCGGGCGGCTGGGACATTTGACCTTTGACCCTACAGGGGGCTGGCGAAGGGGAGAGCGAGGTGGCGTTTGGGGGTGAGGTTTCGTTGGTGGCGGAGGCGAGGCGTGACCTTAACCCTCTTTCTCTCTTTTGTCTCCCCCTGTAGGGCGTCGCAGCCCCTGCTCGACCGATGTGTCCCTGACTACACTACCTTCACCACCGTGGGAGACTGGCTGGACGCAATCAAGATGAGCCGCTACGGTGACAACTTCCTCAACGCCGGATTTGCCTCCTTCGACCTCGTGGCCCAAATGACAGCAGAGTGAGTGAAGAGTCGATTCAGATAGTTGAATTGAAATGGGGTCATTGTCACGACCAGACAGCAGAGTTATTGGTTGCGGGGTAGGTTCTAAAGGAGTTGATTCAAATGAATCAAATCTGGTTTGCTGTCTGCAGTGTGAATTAGGTCAGAGTTGGTTTCAGAGAAATTCCCGATACACTTCGAAATTGTGGCACATAACGGAGGCTGTTGTTTACACTGACCCTAACCATGGGCTGAAGATTTCACTGTGTTCACTGTGATTTGAGTGAGAGACCATCGGGGATAAGATACCACTACTCCAGAGCTCGACCCTGAGTGGCAATACAAGACAAGAAAAAGCACAACTTCCTCAGGCTCTTCCTCTTCGTGGAGAGAATTAATGGAGTGTAGCAAGGACCAATCGTGGAGGGTTTAATAGGCAACGGGGAGGTACCTATAAAAGGGCTCCATTCTGGATCAGACACAAAAAATAAAGCCTAACAGGAAGGGAGCACGTTACCTCACTACACCGTCACCTTTCGGCAATAAGGACGTATAGTTGACCCAGAACTCGATCGTGTTCGCAAAGAAAGTTTTGAAACACTTTGCAATACAAAATTAAAATGAACGTTTCTCATTCCTGGGTAGTCCCTCCCTTGTTTCAGTCTGTTTTCTTCCATTTGAGGCCTAATGAACGCAACCCTGATTTCAGCGCCAGGTTGTCACGCTATTTATGTAACAGGAAATGTGTGTCATAGAGGTCATGGAAATGGGGCCAGTTATGATCAAATAAAGGAATTAGGATAATAATGATTAATATATCATCCTCGTTAGGTGGATAATAAGGGGATGGATGTGGAGGTGATTTGTTTCAATTTGTCAGGCTGACAGGTGGTACGGTGGCTCTCTCTCCTACCCATAATAGCCAGTAATTCCTCTAATGGTGTTCATTTATCATCATTTTATCCTCCGTCGCTGGAGTGATGAGGGTTTGCGAAGGGAACAAAAACACAATTTATTTATGCGAAATTGCTGCCATGGACAGTGCTCTATTTCTGAGCCTCTGTGTGTGTGTGTGTGTGTGTGTGTGTGTGTGTGTGTGTGTGTGTGTGTGTGTGTGTGTGTGTGTGTGTGTGTGTGTGTGTGTGTGTGCAAATGGAGAGGACGACGGAAACGTGCAGACAAGCAGAGGGCATAGTGTCTGTGAAAGAGGTGGAATTTGCCTGTGTCTGTGTGTGTATGTGTGTGCGTGTCTTTGTCTGTGTGAGAGGAGAGTATGCCGACAGGCGCTGGGCCCTCGTGGTTTGCTAATCGTTCCTCCAGACGCCGACCGTGGTTTGCTCTTATTCGTTATCGGCATTGGGAAAACAAACGAAAAATAGCAGAAAAGAGAGTCCTTGTGATATTATTCCTAACAATCCGGTACATGAGGCCTTTGAGTTAAACCACCACCACTGAGACGATTAGATTACACTGTCTGACTGACGCCAGCCAAACAGGTGCAGCTTTTTTTCAGAGCAGCCGTTATAAAACCATTCTTTATTAAGGCTTCTGTGTGGAGTGTCAGCATTTTCATATTTCCCCCATTGCATCTCACATTTAGGAGGGAATGCTCCCTGTCCCCTTTTGAACTACGAAACAGACAATTAGATACTTTTCAGAGCTGACCTGAATGGTTAAAAGACCAATTAGTGGGGTCTGAATTGGGCTGCCTGTCTAAATGCAGCCTTAGAGAAACAGACAGTTTACAAGACTGTTAAGACAAGTCAACCTGGGTGACTGCTATTGATTGATTGATTGATTGATTAAAATTCATGGATTGCTGACTGTTCTCTTTGAGTCTTGTCTTTCAAGACTGCTTTGTCATCTAACTAACGAATCACCATGAAATGACCAACCAGTTGACTCACTGACTGTGTAGACTAAATGAATCACCGTGGAATGACCAACCAGTTGACTAACTGACACACTAGTCTGTTATATCATTAAGTGATTAGCTACAGACTGACTGGTTGACTCGCTGACTGACTGGTTGACTCGCTGACTGGGTAGTTGACTCACTGACTGGGTAATTGACTCGCTGACTGACTGGTTGACTCGCCGACTGAGTGGTTGACTCGCTGACTGACTGGTTGACTCGCCGACTGAGTGGTTGACTCGCCGACTGACTGGTTGACTCGCCGACTGACTGGTTGACTCGCCGACTGACTGGTTGACTCGCTGACTGACAGTCTGCTGCAGCAATGACTGATTGGGTACTGAAGGACTTCCTCTGCTTGGTTCCTTTTTAATAACTAACTGACTGGCTGTCTGGCTGGCCGGTAGACAGGTTTTAGTGCTGGCCCACAGTAGCGGAAATCACTGTTTAAACATTAACCTCCCCTCCCCATTACCACTGCCCCCCCTCTCACCCACCTGCCAGGATATTTAAGTATGTTACAGCTGGCCCAGGTATCAGTGCACTGAGGTGTGTCACCATTTTGTTGTCTTGATCTTAGGAAGTCATTGATTTAGTGTCCGCAGAGAACTGTTAGTCTTCCACTGTTCCCACAGGGTCCAACTGTAGGTCCTGTAATGTAAACATTTTGGGAAGCCTTTAGGGAAGCCTATTGGGAAGCCTATGTCTTAATGTTTGATACAGCATGCATCTTCAAGACTATGACTTATGATTCTATTACTGTTTATGTCTGACCCACCTCTCCCTCTCTCTCTTCTTTACTCTACTCTACTCAGAGACCTTCTTCGGATAGGAGTGACATTGGCAGGCCACCAGAAGAAGATTCTAGGCAGCATTCAGGACATGAGACTACAGATGAACCAAACACTGCCTGTCCAGGTCTGAGATGGACCAACCAGAGAGAGAGAGAGAGAGAGAGAGAGAGAGAGAGAGAGAGAGAGCCAATGGGAAACCCTAGCTGCCTGACCATCTCAGCCAATCAGATGAAGACAAAAACCTGGCTTGCAGTGCCTCGGGGACTAGACTCTGTTTCTTCTTCTGTCTTCCACGCCAATGTTTCCTGTTGTGTTCGACGTTATTAGTCCCACATTTTGACCAGATTTAGCTGAATGATTTTGTAACAAAAAAAAAAAGTTTCTAAAGAGAAGAAATGGAACCCATAATCCCATGCGTGCCTCACTTGGTCCAGTGTGGGGTGATCGTTTGGATGCACGCGTGTGTTTTTGTGAGGATGGCTGGGACTCAACCCCTCCCACCCCACCCATCTCCTTGGTCATCCCTCCTGTGAAAACCAATCTCCTTGAACCTTGACCCTAACATCTGTCGAACAAACCCCCTCCCCCAACGGACACTAAAGTTGGAAGTGGACGAACACTGTTTGAGTATAAAAAATACAGAAAAATATGAAAAAGTGAACAAGCGTTCGCACACACAAAAAAAGAAGTGTTTGGACACGATAGATGAAATCCTCCCATGCTACAACTTGTTTATTGTTGGTGTGTGTGTGTGTGTGTGTGTGTGTGTGTGTTATTCCCCATCTTCATATTGAAGGTGTATTATTATGCACAAGGCCACTGAGAAGGACGTGGAGGAGGAGTGTGAAGGGTAAAGGTCAGAAGATCACCAAGGTCAAGAGGTCAAATGAGAGCATCTGAGATGGCCACGCTAGTTTGGCCTAACCAGGTCCAAAAGTCTCCGACAGACCTCTTTTTAAGACGTGGGGGAGAACATTGGCTCATATGCCTCATCAACCGTGTCTGTCCTACTATAATAATTGTTGTCTATTTTTTTAATTTTTTTATCAGCCTTCCATTTAGATTTTCTGTTTGTGTTTCAAGATAGTACTTCCTGTTGGCTGGTCAGAGCTAAGTACTTCCTGTTGGCTGGTCAGAGCTAAGTACTTCATGTTGGACGCTTTCTGTGATGTCGGGGAGCTAGGCGAGGACTGTGACCTGACCGTCCGGTCTTTTGTGTGTTTGTGAATGTGAGGGTGTTACAAGTTGCACACACACATACTGTACAATGCAGCTTCAGCTATATCCCCCCACTGTGGAGAATTAGCCGCACGAGCTGAACAGTGACAAGGAGCAACAATTATATCGGGAAACAGTTACGTTTATTCTGTGGACAACTGTTAAATGTTTTTTATTTTATTTTATTGAAATACAAAAAAAAAAAAAACTTTGGATATATATACACTATATGCATCCACAATAGAGCAGACACACACACGCAACTTCTCCTTTTACTTTTAGCTGGGTGTTAAATTAATCCAAAACTCGAGTTTAATTTCTCTACTTCCACCCACTGTATTTATTTCTCTCCCTACGTGGACAACAGGCCATTTGAACTGTGGACTTATTTTAAAGAACGATCAAGAGGAAACGGGAGTGCTCCAAGAGGATTCAGCAAATGAATTAATGATTATTATTATTATAAAAAAAAAAAAAAAAATGCATATAAAATTGGATATTGTATTTTTGTTGTTGTTCTAAACAGCCTGTACATGTTTTGTAACAAAAAAAATAAGATAAATAACATGAAAACAAAATTGAGTTTGATAAACTGGGAAAGTGTTATTGTGAGATGTCATTTGATTCTAAGTGAAATTAGCAGATAGAGACCAGATAGATAGAGAGAGCAGTGAGAAAGAGAGAGCAGATGCAGAGAGAGAGAGATATCAGATAGGGAGAGATAGCAGATAGAGAGAGAGAGCAGATAGATAGGGACAGCAGATAGGGAGCAGAGAGAGAGAACAGATATCGAGAGAGCAGATAGATAGAGAGAGCAGATAGGGAGCAGAGAGGGAGCAGAGAGAGAGAGAGAGAGCAGATAGAGAGAGAGCAGATAGGGAGAGCAGATAGGGAGCAGAGAGAGAGAGAACAGATATCAAGAGAGCAGATAGGGAGAGAGCAGATAGGGAGAGCAGATAGGGAGCAGAGAGAGAGAGAACAGATATCAAGAGAGCAGATAGGGAGAGAGCAGATAGGGAGATAGCAGATAGAGAGAGCAGATAGATAGAGAGAGCAGAGAGAGAGCAGATAGGGAGCAGAGAGAGAGAGAGCAGATAGGGAGAGACTAGATAGAAAGAGAGAGCAGTGAGAAAGAGAGAGCAGAGAGAGATCAGATAGGGAGAGCAGATAGATAGAGCAGATAGATAGAGAGAGCAGATAGGGAGAGAGCAGATAGAGAGAGCAGATAGATAGAGAGAGCAGATAGGGAAAGCAGATAGGGAGCAGAGAGAGAGAGCAGATAGGGAGAGAGCATATAGAGAGATAGCAGATAGATAGAGAGAGAGCAGATCGATAGAGAGAGAGCAGATCGATAGAGAGAGCAGATAGAGATCAGATAGATAAAGGGCAGATAGAGAGAGATAGCAGATAGAGAGATCAGATAGAGAGAGATAGCAGATAGAGAGAGAGAGCATATAGAGAGATAGAAGATAGAAAGAGAGAGAGCAGATAGATAGATAGAGCAGATAGATAGAGAGAGCAGATAGATAGAGAGAGCAAGTAGAGAGAGCAGATAGATAGAGAGCATGTAGAGAGATAGAAGATAGAAAGAGAGAGCAGATAGAGAGATCAGATAGAGAGAGATAGCAGATAGAGAGAGAGAGCATATAGAGAGATAGAAGATAGAAAGAGAGAGAGCAGATAGATAGATAGAGCAGATAGAGAGCAAAGAGAGAGCAGATATAGAGAGAGCAGATATAGAGAAAGCAGATATAGAGAGAGCAGATGTAGAGAGAACAGATATAGAGAGAGCAGATATAGAGAGAGTGCATATAGAGAGAGAGCAGATAGATAGAGAGAGCAGATAGAGAGAAAGCAGATGGAGAGAGAGAGCAGATAGATAGAGAACAGACAGATAGAGTGAGCAGATGAGAGAGAGCAGATAAAGCGAGAGCTGATAGAGATAACAGATAGTGAGAGAGAGCAGATCGATAGAGGGCAGATAGAGAGAGGGCAGATAGAGAGAGAGCAGATTAAAAGAGAGCAGATAGATAGAGAGAGCAGATAGTGAGCAGATAGATAGGGAGAGATCAGATAGAGAGAGAGAGCAGATAGAGAGAGAGCAGATAGACAGAGAGCAGATGTAGAGAGAGAGCAGATATAGATAGAGCAGATAGATAGAGAGCAGATGTAGAGAGAGAGCAGATATAGATAGAGCAGATAGATAGAAACCAGAAAGATTGAGAGAGCAGGTGGAGAGAGAGAGCAGATATAGAGAGAGCAGATTAAAAGAGAGCAGATAGATAGAGAGAGCAGATAGTGAGCAGATAGATAGGGAGAGATCAGATAGAGAGAGAGCAGATAGAGAGAGAGCAGATAGACAGAGAGCAGATGTAGAGAGAGAGCAGATATAGATAGAGCAGATAGATAGAGAGCAGATGTAGAGAGAGAGCAGATATAGATAGAGCAGATAGATAGAAACCAGAAAGATTGAGAGAGCAGGTGGAGAGAGAGAGCAGATATAGAGAGAGCAGATATAGAGAGAGCAGATATAGAGAGAGCAGATATAGGCAGATAGCAGATATAGACAGAGATCAGATGTAGAGAGAGAGCAGATATAGAGAGAGAGCAGATGTAGAGAGAGAGCAGATGTAGAGAGAGAGCAGATGTAGAGAGAGAGCAGATATAGAGAGAGCAGATAAATAGAAACCAGAAAGATTGAGAGAGCAGGTGGAGAGAGAGCAGATAGAGAGAGAGCAGATAGATAGAGAGAGCAGATAGAGAGAGCGGATAGAGAGAGCAGATAGAGAGAGAGCAGATAGAGATAGAGAGCAGAAGGATAGAGAGAGCAGATAGAGAGAGCAGATAGAGATAGAGAGAGCAGATAGAGAGAGCAGATAGAGATAGAGAGAGAGAGCAGATAGAGAGAGAGAGCAGATAGAGATGGAGAGATCAGATAGAGAGAGCTGATAGAGAGTAGATTGAGAGAGCAGATAGAGAGAGCAGATCGAGAGAGCAGATCGAGAGAGCAGATAGAGAGAGAGCAGATATAGATAGAGAGAGCAGATAGAGAGAGCAGATAGAAAGAGAGAGAGCAGATAGAGAGAGAGCAGATTGATAGAGAGAGCAGATATAGAGAGAGCAGATAGAGATAGCAGATAGAGAGAAGATTGAGATAGAGAGAGCAGATAGAGAGAGAGCAGATAGAGATGGAGAGATAGATCAGACAGAGATAGAGAGAGCAGATAGAGAGAGAGAGCAGATAGAGAGAGAGCAGATTGATAGAGAGAGCAGATAGAGAAAAAGAGAGCAGAGAGAAATTGAAAGAGCAGGTAGAGAGAGAGCAGATAGAGAGACAGAGCAGATAGAGAGAGAAAGCAGATAGAGAGACAGAGCAGATAGAGAGAGAAAGCAGATAGAGAGAGAGAGGAGATAGAGAGAGAAAGCAGATAGAGAGAGAGAGCATATAGAGATAGCAGATAGAGAGACAGAGCAGATAGAGAGACAGAGCAGATAGAGAGAGAGAGCAGATAGAGAGAGAGAGCAGATAGAGATAGCAGATAGAGAGACAGAGCAGATAGAGAGAGAAAGCAGATAGAGAGAGAGAGCAGATAGAGAGACAGAGCAGATAGAGAGACAGAGCAGATAGAGAGACAGAGCAGATAGAGAGACAGAGCAGATAGAGATAGCAGATAGAGAGAGAGAGCAGATAGAGAGAGACAGAGCAGATAGAGAGAGAGAGAGAGAGAGCAGATAGCGAGGGATTGAAGAGGGATATATATATATATACATTTATCCAAATGAAACTTCAGGACTACCCTATAAATGCACCCAACGGACGATGGAGATTTTCAGTGTGTTTGTACATCTCCAAACTGTCCGTTAGCAAGCTGTACCTTTACCCAAGTCCTTTCAAAACGGGGCCTGACACCCTACTCACCCTGTACAGCTCTGTGACAGTGACCGTTCTCAATTCAACCGTTAGGTCCAGAGATGGAGCGCCGTTAGAGAACACATTATTTAAAACGATGAACGGAACTCCGTCAGGGGGGGCTCGGTGTGTGTGCAGCTCAGCGACTGGGCCCTCGTCCACTGCTGTCAGATCAAGTGGCCCCTTCAATCTGGTCTCAGGGCGTAGACGTAACATGGTAAATGTAAATCCAGAACACTCTAGTTAGTATGATGTTTCGTACGGTATGTATTAATTTGTGGATGTCCATCATCCATTATGTTCGATATGTTACGAATTGCAATGAGTTGTTGCTAATTTCAGCTAGGTGGCTAACAACAATGTTAGTTAGGTGGCTAACATTATCTAGGCTATGGGTTAGGGTTGAAGGTTAGGGTCAGTAGTTGTTTTGAAGGGGAAGGGTTAGCTAACATGCTCAATAGTTGCAAAGTAGCTAAAAAGTAGTAAGTAGTTGCTAATTAGCTAAACTGCTAAATATGTCCGTGATGAGATTTACACACGCAACCTTTTGGGCTACTAGACATTTGCGCTAAACATCTACCTATCCACCCTAACCAGACCCTACTTTTGTTTTTGCCTTTGAGTAACCTTCTGTCTGATGTAATCATACCAAATGTAACATATGATACTTGATTTTTTTTGTGTCCCAGATTTCAGTTTACTATGTGACGTATATTCTATGAGACCAGGCTGACCCCTTGGACTCAGCTTGTCAGAGTGATTAAAGCAGCGGCCAATCTGCCACTCTGAGGCATACATTCATAGAACAGCGCAGACATATGGACAGCCGGCCCATGATTATTTGTCTGTATTTCATGTCCGGGCTGCAATCATTCTGTCGGGACTCTGCCACTCTGCCTGATTAGTGCAGTGCGGGGACCAACAACCTTGGCCTGGAGACAGGAAGAAATCAGGCAGAAATCTGGAGCAGTCATTGTAAGCTATCAGCGTTTTAGTAAGAATGGAGTGGGGTTGAGGGCTGAGGGATGGGATGTACCACCTGTATGGGGAGGGGTGGTACTTGCAGTGCTACCCCCCCACAGATTCTCTTCCAGACAGTCTCTGAGGTGTTTGGGTAGGAGTTGATCAACGCAATATGTGAAAAATATTAGTTCCTGTGTTTAACGGTAGTGTGATGTACACTAGTGTCCATGCATCCAAGTTTTGCCATATTCATCTTTTAGTCTTTCCTTTGAACCTTCTGAAAGCCATAAAGGATGTTATGCAAAAAAATATCACTCATTTTGATTTAATGTAATCTTGTTTTAGCACCAAGGCACAGTACAATACTGATAGTGGTAACAATAACATTCTCAAAAGTTCATCAGACACAACTTTCCAAACCTCAGTACGTGGATGGATTCTATCAGAGAGGTGGCTGTGTATATTATGGGTTTTCAATCAATCAATCAATCAATCAATCAATCAAATGTCTTTTTACATCAGCAATGGTCGCAAAGTGCTTATACAGAAACCCAGCATATGAGCTGTTCGCCGTTGAAGCAGGAACACTTTGAACGGCGAATAACGCCGGGAACCTTGGGAAGTTAACCTTGGGAATTGATAGAACAACGCTCAAAGACGCACAAATACGATATGACATTAACAAAAAAAAAAAAAAAATGGATGAATCCATCCTTTTTGGCCAGATCGTTCTTCAAACTGTTCAAACGTTCATAGACGACCACCAGGGTCAAAGAGTAACCACAGTGGTTATAGATGGTGCAACAATATAGCGTTTAAAAAATAAAATAATGTATTGTTGTTTTGTATTTAACTAGGCAAGTCAGTTAAGAACAATTTCTTATTTACAATGACGGCCTTACCGGGGTGGGTGAACTGATTTTTACCTCATCAGCTCGGAGATTCAATCCAGCAACCTTTACAGTTACTGGCACACCGCTCTAACCACTAGGCTACCCCTGCCCACCCCTAGGTTATCTGCTGCCCAATTTGAAAAGTACAAATGGCTAGTAAGTGTATAAACACAAATATAGGTATTAATTTTCCATGATGATTGAGGTACACATGCTAAGTCAGATAATACACTGACTTCATTGAGATCACTCAGTTTTCACCCTCCCCCAAAAAATAAACGTATATCCCCCATACTGCCTAGCGATGCAGTAACACAGGAGTATGGATATATCTGGGATCAAGAGAGAATAAAACACATACTAGTAATAGCAATCACATAGTCGCTTACCAACATCTCAAAGCTAAATATTCCTCCCTGTCTTCCATCTCTCCCCACCCAATCAGCCAGCCTCCACCGTTAGTGACAAAAGAACAAGACACAGGTGATGAACATGAAACTGACGGAGGGGGGGGGAAAGGTTGAACGCAATCACGTGTTTTGACATGCTGGTTCATGAAAAATGGCAGCTCAGAGTTTGATTCGTGAGAAAAAGCTTGGTTTGAACTATTCATGAGTTGCGAATGCTGCGCTAGGTCTTGGGTTATGCTCCATTGGGAAGAAAAAACAAAAAGCTGGACGTGAAGTGATGAGCTCTGATGCAGCGGCCACACGTGTTTAAAATGATTTAAAATTAAATCAAGTGAAAAAACTGTATTGAAAATGTATTTTGTACACTTTAGGCAGACGTTCCTAACAGATGTTCCATGCGTAGGACCTTACATTGTGACGTATCATTCTCTTATGTTCTTGTTGAATCAGGTCTTACTGACCTGTTTTTCTGATTAGTGCTGACATGTGAATGGAATGGAATATGTGTGTGTGTGTATGTGTTTGTGTGTGTGTGTGTGCTAGTATAATCATGTTCTACTGAACTAGTCCAATCAGAAGAGTCTATATATTTATTGTAGATCCAGTATCTCTCTTCTCTCTGTGCCAATCGCCCCATCTCTCTGAAAGTATAGGAAGTTAACACTCCTCCCATTCCTCTTATCCCTACCACACGTCAACCAATCCTATGACTTTATACCTCCAACCTTTTTCACGTTCTCATGTTCTTTCTACATCTGTCACTGTTTTATATACATATATATATATATATATATATATATATAAAAAATAATATAACAAATGACTTAATAGGCCTGTGTTCTGGTCACTTTGCAGATCCTAAAGAAGGAGTATGATGTAGATGACTACCTTACGTGTTTAGTGAATGGGAAAAGGTAGAAAACGTTGTTCCTCTCTAAAAGTTTTGAGATGTATTTAATGATGGTGCCGACAAAAAAACAACTCATTGATAAAAAAAGATGAAGAAAAAAAAAAGAATGCTTTCTTGTAGAAATATTTTTTAAAGACACTTTTGCGATTAAATTATTTAAGAAATGTGATTATTTTGAGTGGTGTGTGATTTATTTTTATACACATTTTATATATTCATATACTCTACTGTATATTTTACCAGAAGAGAAACATTTTCACAGGAGTCTTTCTTTTTCTCCCACCAAGGCAAATATCTTCAAGGAGGTAAGAAAGAAAGTTTAAGAAGTCACAGCTATATGTTTACGTAACATAATGAAGCCTGGTTGTGCATCAAGTGTCTGAAGAAATATCAATTTGGTAAAGAAGTTAACAGCTGCCGAGAACTTGCTCTTTAATTTCCTCTCAGATTTTCTTTGTTACTGTCTTTGAATATTCTGTTGAAAGGCAGCTCATCCCAGACATTGTACAGTATCATCACATTTCTAGCACAGAAACCCGAACAGGGTTTTGTCTCTTCCCGTTCCACTGACCTTCCTTGCTATCCAACCTTTTTTTCTTCCCTTTCGTAGTTTAGTTTCAGACAGGTCTAAGCCACATTATTCTCTCTCCTTGAAAACAGCCCGAGGACAGTCATGTCCAACTACACTCGGTTTTTAAATCTGCCCGGAATAACTATCGTTCATCTGTCTACTGGATATTGATTCACAGAGTTCATTCACTTTAATGGTCCTTCTGCTACTAACTAGTGTTAGCGTGAGGTACAACAATAAAATGTAAGGTGTCCATATTAGGACAGCCTCTGTTATAGCAGGACCTTCAATCTCAGCAGGACTTACATTACGGTAGTAGTATTTTTAAAACAGTTCAATAGTTAGTTCTTGTATGGACTAGGATCAATTCCCGAATCCACATGAAGTAGAATATTAAAAAAGGATTTTCATATCTGATTCCGATACCAATTTGCATTGTGGAAGAAATAGGAAGAGCATTGCAGCAACAGTAACATTTTATAAAAAAAAAAAAAAACTGATCTCTACAACTGGACAGGCATGGCAACTGCATCAGACACACACGTGTCCACTCAGTATATCTCCTATTATACAGAACACAAAATATAAAACGCAACGAGATGCTAAGGCCCATTGTGAGGCCCAGATCTGTGAGCAACAGATACACATCTGTATTCCCAGTCATATGAAATCCATAGATTAAGGGTCCCGATGGATTTTTATTTCAATTGACTGATTTCATTCATTCATACGAGCTGTAACTCAGTAAAATTAATGAAAATGTTGCGTGTTGCGTTTATATTTCTTTGTTCAGGCTAATATGAAGTCGAGCATCTCTATAAGCCCAGGCGAAGATAATATTATTGTTTTTAGAGTGGAAAACAAAGATGAAGGGATCACGTGTTCCACATCCTCCTCCTTGGAGCCATGTCCCCTGACTCTGTCTATCTCATGTTTTCTCTACTCCTCTCCCCGTCTATTTAAAAAAGAAAAAAGGAACTCGGATCGGGTGGTCTCTGTGTCTGGGTAGAGCAAGATACGCTCAGAGAAGTCTCAACAGAAGACTATTGAGGCTTGCGTTGCGGTAGTAGAATACATTCGATCTTGGATCAAAGAGTTTGAGGGGGATCAGAAAACCAAACTCGAATTGAGACTGTTTTTTTTTTTTTCTACCGTCCTCTTTAGATGATACTGTATGTTGGGGCCCAGTTTCCTCTGAAATTCATTCCCACTGCCCTAATACTGAATGTCTGTGTTTGGGGCCTGCCCAATTGAATGTAGAGGTATTTCAGTATGAGTTACATGGACCAATACCAATATGAGTTATATGGACCAGTACCAATATGAGATATTGTAGTCATTCCTATGGCTAGTGATGTGGTGTTACGTCCTGCTTCAGAGTAATGATTGTTTCTGGCCTATTTCATCAACAGACTATAATGAGATGGAGAATTATTGAGATGTCAATAGAGAATAATTGCTTATTCCTCTGGTTGCTCCGACGGCATTTGTATAAAAATTGTATATGCACTAACACGTCTTAGTTGTGTGTTGGGTCCCAAAGAGGATTAACACGAAGCAAGATCATACACACACCGCCAAACACAGAGAGAAATCAGCTTCCTCGCACATCCTCCATCCCCTTGCCTCAAATCTCTCTGTATCTCTCTCTCTCTCTCTCTCTCTCTCTCTCTCTCTCTCTCTCTCTCTCTCTCTCTCTCTCTCTCTCTCTCTCTCTCTCCTGTCTTGCTTTCTCTCTCTCTCTCTCTCTCTCTCTCTCTCTCTCTCTCTCTCTCTCTCTCTCTCTTTCTTTCTCTCTCTCTCTCTCTCTCTCTCTCTCTAGCTCTCATCTCTTCTGCTACAATCCCTTTTTTACATTTTGCTGATTGGCTATGACCTGACACGTCTGTACTGTGACAAGGGGACCTGACACGTCTGTACTGTGACAAGGGGACCTGACACGTCTGTACTGTGACAAGGGGACCTGACACGTCTGTACTGTGACATGGGGACCTGACACGTCTGTACTGTGACATGGGTGTGGTTAACTGTGTGGTTAACTGTGCACAGACGCCTTATTAATTACAGCTCTGAATCCACAACGTGCTAATTGGCAACTACTTCCCTCCAAAAACGGGCCAAGAGTGTGAATGTGTGTGTGTCAGACAGAAAAATAGAGTTTGTGAGTGTGTGTGTGTTGTGTGTTGTGAGGACATATATTCACTACTGATCCAACATTCACTACTGATTCAACAGAGAAAAATGTTCACTACTAATCTAACAGAGAAATATATTCACTACTAATCTAACAGAGAAATATATTCACTACTGATCCACCAGAGAAATATATTCACTACTAATCTAACAGAGAAATATATTCACTACTAATCTAACAGAGAAATATATTCACTACTAATCCAACAGAGGAATATATTCACTACTGATCCACCAGAGAAATATATTTACTACTGATCTAAGAGAGAAATATATTCACTACTGATCCAAAAGAGAAATATATTCACTACTGATCTAACATAGAAATATATTCACTACTGATCCAACAGAGAAATATATTCACTACTGATCTAAGAGAGAAATATATTCACTACTGATCTAACATAGAAATATATTCACTACTAATCCACCAGAGAAATATATTCACTACTGATCTAACAGAGAAATATATTCACTACTGATCCAACAGAGAAATATATTCACTACTGATCTAACAGAGAAATATATTCACTACTGATCCAACAGAGAAATATATTCACTACTGATCCAACAGAGAAATATATTCACTACTGATCCAACAGAGAAATATATTCACTACTGATCCAACAGAGAAATATATTCACTACTGATCCAACAGAGAAATATATTCACTACTGATCTAACAGAGAAATATATTCACTACTGATCCACCAGAGAAATATATTCACTACTGATCCACCAGAGAAATATATTCACTACTGATCCACCAGAGAAATATATTTACTACTGATCTAAGAGAGAAATATATTCACTACTGATCCAACAGAGAAATATATTCACTACTGATCCAACAGAGAAATATATTCACTACTGATCCACCAGAGAAATATATTCACTACTAATCTAACAGAGAAATATATTCACTACTGATCTAACAGAGAAATATATTCACTACTGATCCACCAGAGAAATATATTCACTACTAATCTAACAGAGAAATATATTCACTACTGATCTAACAGAGAAATATATTCTCTACTGATCCTCCAGAGAAATATATTCACTACTGATCCAACATATAGATATATTCACTACTAATCTAACAGAGAAATATATTCACTACTGATCTAACAGAGAAATATATTCACTACTAATCTAACAGAGAAATATATTCACTACTGATCTAACAGAGAAATATATTCACTACTGATCCAACAGAGAAATATATTCACTACTGATCCACCAGAGAAATATATTCACTACTAATCTAACAGAGAAATATATTCACTACTGATCTAACAGAGAAATATATTCACTACTGATCCACCAGAGAAATATATTCACTACTAATCTAACAGAGAAATATATTCACTACTGATCTAACAGAGAAATATATTCTCTACTGATCCAACAGAGAAATATATTCTCTACTGATCCAACAGAGAAATATATTCACTACTAATCCACCAGAGAAATATAATCCCTACTGATTTAAGAGAGAAATATATTCACTACTGATCCAGCAGAGAAATATATTCACTACTGATCCAGCAGAGAAATATATTCACTATTGATCCAAGAGAGAAATATATTCACTACTGATCCAACAGAGAAATATATTCACTACTAATCCAGAGAAATATATTCACTACTAATCCAGATAAATATATTCACTACTGATTCAATAGAGACGTGTCTACAAGTATGAGAAAATGTGTGTCATAAAATTTTCTAATTACCTTTCTATGTTAAATGTCAGCCTAGTGAATCGCACGGACGAGAATCACAGGTCCTATTTTAATAATATTATTTATTATTTCTGTCTTATTTCTTATTTCTTGTCTTATTTATTATTACGTTTCATTCCTTTACTCTTGTGTGTATAAGGTAGTTGTTGTGAATTTGTTAGATTACTTGTTAGATACTACTGCATGGTCGGAACTAGAAGCACAAGCATTTCGCTACACTCGCATTAACATCTGCTAACCATGTGTATCTGACAAATAAAATTAGATTTGATTTGATTTACTTGACAGGAAGGGTGCAGGACGGGGAGGTGGTGAGATTGCGTTACATGTCTGCCTGACTACCCACGGTCCTCTCTTTATTCTTGACCTGCCGTAAAACCAGCTATTAAAACATGCAACCCCCTAGGATGTTAAAGGAAATTAAGGAATGTTCCCCTTTACACCCTTCTGAGGTGTCTGTGACGTTGAAGCTATATTTGTTGGCCTGTTAAACCCATGAAAAAGTTACATGTGTTATGCATCTTTATTGGGTTAAATCTTGTCAAAGAAAAGTATATATTCTCTGTCCCCAAAACAAGTCAAGTCAAATCAAATCAAATTGTATTGGTCACAAACACATGGTTAACAGATGTTATTGCGAGTGTAGCGAAATGCTTCAACATGGAAATATAAGTTTCCCATTGTTGGGTGTTTGGGTGATGCTGCTGGCTCCCTCTGTCTCTCTGATGGATCACCGTCGATGGTGGGTATCCCTGATAAACTAAAATATTCCACAGGATTACGGACACGCAAAGAGATGCTTGACATTCACTGTCAAAGCTTTGAATCAATAGACGTATGACAGGAACATTGCTTGTAATAAACTATAATTTTATGTCTACGAGATAATATAGGATAGTTTTCAATTGGACCACAAATAAATATATATGTATATATATAAGCCATGTGCTCTAACATGAAACCACTTCGGGCCTGCCAAGCTGGTGAAGAGAACACATGCAGAAACCCCCACACACACACAAGATGGTCTGCAAGATAATGAAGCCTGCTTACTGATACTGCCTGCTGAGCTAACGTCCTCATCAGAGTGCAGCAGACCTCTCCTGGGGCTGCGTGTGTTCTGTATGTCTGACTACTCGTCTCGGTGAAGATCTAATTGTTTACGTTGTGGAATCGGGGCGGCGTAGTCATTAGAATACTAACCGAATTCCATATGAAGCTCCTTATGGAGATCTCCATCCCTAATCCATTCATGGCATTTCACAATTTTTCGGCTTTAAGCCCGTAAATAGCCCAAACAAATACCTCATCCCCTACCGTATTTATTTATCTTGTTTCTTTGCACCCCAGTTTTTCTACATTGCACATTAATCTACTGCACATCTACCATTCCAGTGTTTAAATGCTATATTGTAATTACTTTGCAACCATGGCCTATTTATTGCCTTACGTTCCTTATCTTACCTCATTTGCACACATTGTATATAGATTTGTTTTTCTACTGTATTATTGACTGTATGTTTGTTTTACTCCATGTGTAACTCTGTGTTGTTGTATGTGTCGAACTGCTTTGCTTTATCTTGGCCAGGTCGCAATTGTAAATGAGAACTTGTTCTCAACTTGCCTACCTGGTTAAATAAAGGTGAAATAAAATAAAATAAAATTGTGTCGGACATCGTCGTTAAATCGATTCGAGCTAAACATGGAAGATTAGCTTTAACCCCCTAGAGTCGATGTCCATTCCCCCGTGGAACTCTAATTAACATATTTTAAAAAATCTGTCAGTTTAAGCTAGAGATATCTGTGGTGAAATGTGACAGAGCTCTAGCGGTGTCTGTCAGACCATGAGACATCCTGAAAAATCAGTCTTCTCACAAAATCACATTTAGCATCCAAACGGTTCGGCTTAGAAGCTTTTATGACCCCTCGTTTTGCTCTACGACCACCACAAGCATCTTGGGATTTGTCTGGATGTCCCCCAGTACCAGTTTTTTAAAAATGAATAGAAGTATATATGGATACTGTTTAGTGCCAAGAGTAAGGGGTTCAAGGCAGTCACTTCAGAACAAATTTTCCTTTAGACTTTTTTGAGGGACTACCTGTTGTTCCATGTAGTGAATCTGTTATTCTGTTAGTTTGTACAGGCTAATAGCAGTAACACCCCAAAAGATTTCTGTAAAATATATTATTACATTAATTTTGGGATACTTCGTCTTAAATTTCAAAATCAAATAGCCACATGATCCTCGGTATGACCTTCTTAAAACAATTAAATATACTGTAGCTAAGTAGATTTATTTAATGGGGGCAAGAGCCAGACATATGTATCACAATTAGCTTTGAAAATTGCCTTAAACTACAATGCGTTGTATTGAAACATTGTTTCAGCTGTTCATTTGTATATGTCCCTAATCTATTCAAACAAATCTATTTGAAAATAAACACAGGGAAAATGTTGAAGTCAGATACACGTTAACTTAAGTGTTAATTGAGTAATGATGAACTTTTGAAAGCAGTGATGAGGAATGGTAGTGCTACTGTTCCTTCCTTCTTTCAGTAACTGATCTGAATCTGACATGTTTAGATAAGGTGAACGCAATGAGGTGGAAACCTGGAAACCAACAATGTCTTCACCAATTCTCTAATGTAAAGGAATGGAGGAAAAAATATAGATTATAGAGATATTCAAACATGGCCATTTTTATCAACAATTATTATTATTTTATTTAACTAGGCAAGCCAGTTAAGAACAAATTCTTATTTACAATGACAGCCTACCGGGGATTAACTGCCTTGTTCAGGGGCAGAACGGCATATTTTTATCTTGTCAGCTCGGGGTATTTGATCCAGCAACCGTTTTGGTTACCGGCCCAACACTCTAACCACTAGGCTGCCTGCCGTACCCTATAATCCACTGATGAATAGAACCATTTTGTCACTAAAGCAGAACCCTCTGAAAAAGGTTCCAGATAGAACTGATTCAAGCCAGAATTAGAACACTTTTGAGTGTTCATAGGGACCTTAACTCCAGAGAGATGGTGAGGGAGTCGTTGTATTGTTTGAATGTATTGGTTGTATTTACCACTGAGAGTGTACGACTAGTCACATGAATAGAAAAACACACAGAACTCTTCATTTTGTTTTCCTACACCGAACAATAATATAAACGGAACATGTAAAGTGTTGGTCCCATGTTTCATGAGCTGGGTGCTGAGGAGTATTTCTATCTTTAATAAAGCCCTTTTGTGGGGAAAAAAACCCAGTCAATTCCGATTGACTGGGCCTGGCTGCCTCCCAGACCCACCCATGGCTGGATCCATAGATTAGTGCCTAATGAATTTAGATGGCTCATGGACTTATTGAAACATTCTTAGCAGTTACCCCATCACAAACCAAAATATATATTTTTTTTGTTCCAATACTAATTAAAAAAATATGTATAGCTTCAAAATGAATGAAAGGAAAACACTACGTTAGCTAGCTAGCTAGCACACTATCCTCTTAGCTAGTCTGCTGAAGTTAGCTAGCTAGCTAGCTCATTAACTATCCACACAGAATAATTTAGCTAGAGTTCACCCAAAGTTCACCTTCCATAATACCCAGTCCACTTGTTTTATTTAATAATTGAGCTTGGACATACCATGGACTAAAGCTGAATGTTGCTTCCTGACTCCCGGGTCTGTCTCTGAGCCAGAATTGCGTCTAATGACAGAAGCTCAGATGTGTTTTGGTTAGTTTCTTTTAGTCTGCCAACTCAATGGAGCGTCCCGAAAAATTATTCCATCCAACAGGAAAACCAGAACGAACGCACCGTCTTTTCCCTCTTCAATCTGAGTCAGATTGACAGTGCTCAGA
The DNA here is from genome assembly GCA_030435695.1 of Brachymystax lenok tsinlingensis. Classification (NCBI taxonomy): domain Eukaryota; kingdom Metazoa; phylum Chordata; class Actinopteri; order Salmoniformes; family Salmonidae; genus Brachymystax; species Brachymystax lenok. The sequence continues at coordinate 5,037,266 of CM059793.1, forward strand.
CCCAATGAGAATGGGGTGGCACCAAGGGTGGCCAATCATATTTCAGGGGTGGCTAGTAACCCTCTCCCCCATACTGCATCTGGTCACATACTGCCAGGTGTCCCCAGCTCTCTCTCCCCTCTCCACCCCTCTCCATCCTCAGAGAAGATCCGAGTGAAGGCCACCTAATGCCAGGTGACAGCCGGATAAAGGCAGGGGCAACAGGGGTCATTGATAATGTGTTAACATTCTTCGGGGCTTCGCAGCTGTGTAAGTTGGGCGGAGAGGGTGGTGTTTTTATGTTCCACAAAGTGGCAACTCATTACGGACCCAGCTTCACCTTTCTGCACTGCCGTTGACCTGTAAACAACACGAGAAGTCAGAGTTGGCACGAAACAACGCGGCCAATGTGAGAAATAAAACGCCCCTTGAGTATAAGGCAAACACAGCGGGAAAGCGTAGCGTTTCTCGCCAACAAAGGATATCGAAGGAAAACGAACCATTAGCCGAGCGATAGAGCGAGCGAGAGGCTGGCCATATTGGGTCTGGTGCTTCGCTGTTATTCTCATTGCTTCCGTATCATCCAATGGATGTTTAGCACCAGAGACTGCCAGGCGGAGTTGGCACAGAAGAATTTGATTGGACAAAAGTGACCGAAATGTGACCCCGCCCGCGGCTTGACAGTGACATCATTGAGGATGGGGTCACTCAAAGGACAGATTGAGTTGCATGATGGGAAATATTTTCGGAGGGCGGGGTGCATGTTAAGGCGAGAGCCAGAATGTAGGACAGAGAGTAAACATCGAAAAAAAACTATCTGTATTCCTGTAAAAATTTGGTTCTGATATTTTTTTGCAGTAGTTTGCTTTCAAATTAAATCTGAATTAAATACAGGAATTTTTTCAATGGAAAATAGGAAATTACTTTAGAAAGTATGTAGTCATGAAAATAAAATATTAAGTCAAGAAAATATGAATACATGTTAATGATTCATTTCTACCAGTAATTCGATCAACTGAATAAACTGTAATTGTAAAAAAAAACTTAAAATGAAATGTAAATAGTTACAGATTCTACGATATATGAATAATTAGAGAGAAGAATAAAACCCACTGTGGCAACATTTCTCATTAACTGAGATGTACAGTATATCACATTCAATTTACTGGTCTGTCAAGGAGTAAATGTTAGCCAAAAAAAAAGAACACTGCCTGATTGGTCTATCAAGGAGTAAATGTTAGCCAATGAGAACATTACAAAGAATCAGCTAATGTATCAGTCACAGACAGCTGTGTCAAATCTGGCCCACTATATTCTGGAGCCCCTTGTGACAGTCATATGCTCACAAAGACATTGGGAAAAATGTTGAACATCGAGAGACCAACTATCGAACCTGGCATGTGGTATTTTTTTTTTTTTTTGTGACGGGAATATTTGATAAAGTTACACTGTCTGTTTGAAAACCACCGTGCTGTTCATTTTGTAGGTTTGAGGCAGAGAAATCTACTGTCTGTCTTTCTGTTCTCATCTATCTCTTCCATCCCCCTCTTCATCATTATCTACCACTGTTGCACAGATGGCTGAATAACACTGTGAGTCCTCAGCGTCTACCTGTACAACAGCTGTCTCAAAGCTCTCTGTGTGTGTGTGTGTGTGTGTGTGTGTGTGTGTGTGTGTGTGTGTGTGTGTGTGTGTGTGTGTGTGTGTGTGTGTGTGTGTGTGTGTGTGTGTGTGTGTGTGTGTGTGTGTGTGTGTGTGTGTGTGTGCATGCAGTACATCAGGTTACCGTGTGTGTGTCTCTGTGTGTCTGTGTGTGTGTGTGTCTGTGCATCTCTGTGTGTGTTTGTGTGTGTTGCAGTGTGTGTGTGTGTTGCTGTGTGTGTGTGTGTGTGTGTACGTGTGTACGTGTTACTGTGCGTTTCGAGGGGAGTCGCGTTAACATCTAAACAACATCCCACCTGACGGAGTGGAGAAGAGGATTAAAGCATGTAGAGTAAACGTGGCCGTCCCAAAACGAGCCCAATCCTCCACTGAACCTGTGTGATATGATCCAGGCTGTCAGCTTGGAAGGCGTTCTCATCGGCTACCGACATGCACCGACACATCACAGTCCCCAGTCAACACCTACCACAATTACTAACCGCTTCGCATGTTCTGCTCTCACCCTGCCTTTACATACAACACTATTTTTGTACTGTGTCCCTGATTTTTATTTTTGAGAGTTGGAACATAATTAGAGTAATATTTGTGCAATATGAAAGGTTCTGAATCTGGATAAAATATCAAATTATTTATTTATTTATGTATTGTCCCCAATGTGTATAGTAGAGAATGTGTGATGCTTTAAAATATTTAAGCATTTAATTCTACAAATGTGGTTGGAACTCTCTTTTTTTTTTGTAAAAGATAATGGTTAACAACTACAGAATGGTCCAAATCATGTGAATTGCAGTTTTTAACTTTTCTTTGAATGATATCTGCTCTGTGAGCGAGTCTGTGACTCTGTGTGTGACTCTCTTGCTGTCTGTGAGCCTAACACCTGGCTGATCTGTTCTTACAGGCTGTTCACCCTTCTCTCTCCCTCAGGGTATCTCCAGTTCCTGGTAAGCTGCCTCCTTCTGCTAAAACCATAACGCACACACACATACACACACGCACACACAAACACACACACACAAATAGACACACACATACTTGTCCACTCACATATCCATCCATCCCCTCACTCACACACACACACACACACACACAAATAGACACACACATACTTGTTCACACACATATCCATCCATCCCCTCACTCACACACACACACACACACACACAATTCAAGTTGAAACGGGCAGTCTCCCCCGGCTGAGAGCGTGGCGGAATCAGATTGAATTTACAGTGGAGACTAGTGACAACTATGCTAATGCCCCTTTGTGCAGTCGCAAAATGGGCCTAGCTCTGAAAAGGAAGGCTAATTTCTATTCCCGCTCTCTTCTCCTTTCCCTTTTGTTCTACCCCTTATTTGATCTGCTACTCCTATAGCCCCTTAATCTGTGCGACCATCTGCCCCTTCAGAGAGGTCAGGAGAGGGTCATGTTTTCGTCATTTATTTTCATCACTATGGTATGGTACTGGTAGTGAGGGGGTTTACTGTACAATTTTTTCCCATACCTTCCTCTACCTTTCTCATACCTTCCTGTACCTTTCTCATACCTTCTCATTCTAGACACTCTAATGTACTTTTCACCAGCCGTTTCCAGCTACAATAGTAATTTACAACGTTAACAATGTCTACACTGTATTTCTGATCCATTTCATGTCTTAAGGATTAGACCCTTTTTTTCAATTTTCACCTAAAATGACATACCCAAATCTAGCTGCCTGTAGCTCATGCCCTGATGGAAGGATATGCATATTCTTGGTACCATTTGAAAGAAAACACTTTGAATTTTGTGGAAATGTGAAAGGAATGTAGTAGAATATAACACATTAGATCTGGTAAAAGATAATACAAATTAAAAAAACAATGGTTATTTTGTATTTTTTTGTACCATCATCTTTGAAATGCAAGAGAAAGGCCATAATGTACTATTCCTGCCCAGGTGCAGTTTAGATTTTGGCCACTAGATGGCATCAGTGTATGTCTCAAGTTTTTGACTGATCCAATGAACCATTGTATTTCTGCTCAAAATGTTGTATCAAGACTGCCCAAATGTGCCAAATTTGTTTATTAATAACTTTCATTGTTCAAAATTGTGCACTCCTCAAACAATAGCATTGTATTCTTTCACTGTAATAGCTACTGTAAAATGGTCAGTGCAGTTAGGTTAAAAATTATTTAAGCTTTCTGCCAATATCAGATATGTCTGTGTCCTAGGAAATTGTCTTGTTACTTACAACCTCATGCTAATCGCATTAGCCTACGTTAGCTCAACTGTCCCATGGAAGGGCCACCGATCTCGAAGAAGTTTTAATGGACAAAAAATGTGCTTTTCTTTCAAAAGCAATGACATCTCTAAGTGACCCCAAACTTTTGCACAGTAGTGTACATGTACATATTACCTAAATTACCTTGACTAACCGGTGCCCCTGCACATTGACTCTGTACCAGTACCCCCTTTATATAGCCTAGCTACTGTTATTTTACTGCTGCTCTTAAATTATAAATTTGTTTTTATTTTTTACTTAACGCTTATTTTTCTTAAAACTGCGCTGTTGTTTAAGTGCTTGTAAGTAAGTGTTTCACTGTAATACCTGCTGTACTGGGCATTTTATTTGGTTTTATTCGATTTTATTAGGATTCAACCTCTGAAACAGCCTAATACATTCTCGTAGAGTAGGTTTACCCCGTTAATGTACTTGGTAATGTAAACTTGTTTTTTCATGTAAAGACACACATGCCATCTGGGAATCTTTTCAATGTTCCTAATCTTGATATATATATACCCATTGATTCATAAAGGGACAGTGTGCAGTTCAAACAACAACAAAGCCAACACCCCACCACCGTTTTGGTAAAAAGCTGAAGAATTGGGGGTAGAGAAATGTAACCACTATCAAATTTATCGATAGATCTATGGATACAAAATGAAAATGTTTGGTTACAAACAATTGAGTTAAACATGCTTATATTTTGGGTTCTGATGGGGTATGACAAGTGGACTAAGTTCATGAGGCATGTATTATATCAGTAGTACTCTTCTAGAATAAGTGGTGTGTTTAAATCATTTAAAAGTCAAAAAATAAAGTATGAAGCAATCACAGATTTACCCTTTAAATCAGAGCTGCCGGAAAACATGTGGCGAAACCACATTTTCCCAGGACTTCTCACCACTTACAAAGAAAGCGGCAGCATCGACCGGGCCACTTCTCAGCTAATTGTTTTTTTGTTCCAGTTCAACACGTAGCTGCTCTGACACAGTCTGCCATTGCAAACCTTTGAAGACTACATGAAGTTGTTCTATTTATATTTGAGCAATATGATTGCACCACTACACTTCCGTGAGTGACAACTTCTCCAGCACTTCTCGAGCAGTACAGAAGTGGATACGTTCACAAACAAGCTGTCCTGAGCAAAACTAAGTGCCCATCAATCTACTCACTGAGCCTATTTAGTTTAGGGAAAGTGATTTACAAAAGTAAACCTTCAGCAGTGAGCATGTTCAGGGGCGGCAGGTAGGCTAGTGGTTAGAGCGTTGGCCTAGTAACCGTAAAGGTTGCAAGATCAAATCCCCGATCTGACAAGGTAAAAATCTGTTATTCTGCCACTGAATAAAGGAGTTAACCCACTGTTCCTAGGCTGTCATTGGAAATAAGAATTTCTTCTTAACAGACTTGCCTGGTTAAATAAAGGTACAAAAAATATTGTCTACCCTTGTTAGTCAACAAAATGAAAACTACAAAAATACACATTTAGCATGTGTCTTGTCTAGCCTACTGTACCCAGGTCCATATCTCTTTTGGAACATACTTTAGATACAAAAACGAATGTAATTAATAAAATGCATTTGTTAAGAAGAGAGTAACGGCTTACATTGCTAAATTCTACTAAACAGCTTCATAATGTCCAAAGGTGGCAGCAGGTAGCCTAGCGGCCGAAAGGTTACTTGTTGGAATCCACGAGCTGACAAGGTGAAACATCTGTCCATGTCCCCTTCAGCAAGGCACTTAACCCTAATTGCTCAAGGGATAATGGCTGATCCTGACCGTGACCACGATCTCTCCGGGAGAGTCGGGATATGCAAAAAAAAACTATAAGCAACCACTATTTTAGTTTTAATGATGTATTATAAATATAGCTGCATATAGAGAGAAAGCATGCAAACTAAAGGCCATGCATGACACTAATGCATTAAAAACTACATCATGTCCCAATGCTTTACCTGACCAGGTCATGAGATCAGGAAAAACTCCAGGCCCCAGAAAAGAAATACACATTTTGCCACACCACTTTTGAAGCTGCATTACATATTCTAACTTAGAAATGTCTCAACAGCATAGCAGAACTGTTTAACCCTATCAGAACCCAACATATAAGGCTGCATTACTGTTTATAACGGGAACAAAAAAACATGCATAGCTTCAAAATATGTTAAAAAGCTGTCAACAACCTTGTCCATTACCCATCTCAGTTGCCTTATGTATTAGACTTCAAGTGTAGGGTTAAGGAGCGGTTTCACAGACACAGATTACACCTAATACAGGACTAGGAAGAATGTTTGGGAGATTTTGTCACACACAGCAAATAAAGACACAGACCATTACGTTTCGCCTCAGATATATAAGTGCCCCTACGTTGTGCAGAGGGGCTCAATTGCCCTGTACACCATGTGCAGTGACAGAGCTGCTAGCTGTGATGAATAGCTTTCAATCTGAGCACCGAATGGGTTCAAGAACCTTTCAGAAAAGGGTTTGGTCGCCTAATTACTATTGGGAGGAAAGGCTATTTGGGTTACTTTGTAAGAAATTCATTAGAGTCTGATGGAGTGCTTAGTTTGCATACACGTAAAACATTAAATTTACCCTTGTGAAAGTCGGAATATGTTTTTTGAAACTCGGTTAGTTCGGCCTTAATTTGAATTCACTTAAATTGCTTTAAATTGTAACTTTGTGTGCAGAGGGAAGTTGAAAAAGTTTGTTATCTGGTGAGGTGGGCATATTCCACTTCCTCATGGTGTTGGTGGCTATAGCCTGCTAGTGAGGTAGCATGTAAGCATGCAATGAAGCAGCACTGATATATCCATGACCAAGTGGGCTAAATCATCCTCAGCCACCTAATCACAAGTCATCAAGTCAACCGTGACATTTAGTTGGCTGTATTGATTTGTTTTGTGTTTCTCAAATAAAAACTGGGGCATGTACTATAATGTTGCATTTATTAGAGAAAACCTAGAATTCTAAGGGGGCACGCAAGGACAGCCAAATGTGTAGTGGTTATAATTCTGTTGATGTATGTGTATAACACTTTCCAGGTATACACCCAGTATAACTCTTACCAGATATACACCCAGTATAACTCTTACGAGATATACAACCAGTATAACTCTTACCAGATATACACCCAGTATAAGACTTTCCAGGTATACACCCAGTATAACTCTTACCAGATATACACCCAGTATAACACTTACCAGATATACACCCAGTATAACACTTACCAGATATACACCCAGTATAACTCTTACCAGATATACACCCAGTATAACTCTTACCAGATATACACCCAGTATAACTCTTACCAGGTATACACCCTGTATAACTCTTACCAGATATACACCCAGTATAACTCTTACCAGATATACACCCAGTATAACACTTACCAGATATACACCCAGTATAACACTTACCAGATATACACCCAGTATAACTCTTACCAGATATACACCCAGTATAACTCTTACCAGATATACACCCAGTATAACACTTACCAGGTATACACCCAGTATGACACTTACCAGGTATACAACAGTATAACTCTTACCAGATATACACCCAGTATAACACTTTCCAGGTATACACCCAGTATAACACTTACCAGATATACAACCAGTATAACTCTTACCAGATATACACCCAGTATAACACTTTCCAGGTATACACCCAGTATAATACTTACCAGATATACACCCAGTAAAACACTTTCCAGGTATACACCCAGTATAACACTTACCAGATATACACCCAGTATAACACTTACCAGATATACACCCAGTATAACACTTACCAGGTATACAACAGTATAGCACTTACCAGATATACACCCAGTATAACTCTTACCAGATATACACCCAGTATAACACTTACCAGATATACACCCAGTATAACACTTACCAGATATACACCCAGTATAACACTTACCAGATATACACCCAGAATAACTCTTACCAGATATACACCCAGTATAACTCTTACCAGATATACACCCAGTATAACACTTACCAGGTATACACCCAGTATAACACTTACCAGGTATACACCCAGTATAACACTTACCAGGTATACACCCAGTATAACACTTACCAGATATACACCCAGTATAACACTTACCAGATATACACCCAGTATAACACTTACCAGATATACACCCAGAATAACTCTTACCAGATATACACCCAGTATAACTCTTACCAGATATACACCCAGTATAACTCTTACCAGATATACACCCAGTATAACACTTACCAGGTATACACCCAGTATAACACTTACCAGATATACACCCAGTATAACTCTTACCAGATATACACCCAGTATAACACTTACCAGGTATACACCCAGTATAACACTTACCAGATATACACCCAGTATAACTCTTACCAGATATACACCCAGTATAACACTTACCAGGTATACACCCAGTATAACACTTACCAGATATACACCCAGTATAACACTTACCAGGTATACACCCAGTATAACTCTTACCAGATATACACCCAGTATAACTCTTACCAGATATACACCCAGTATAACACTTACCAGGTATACACCCAGTATAACACTTACCAGATATAAACCCAATGTGACACTTACCAGGTATACACCCAGTATAACACTTACCAGATATACACCCAGTATAACACTTACCAGATATACACCCAGTATAACACTTACCAGATATACACCCAGTATAACACTTACCAGGTATACACCCTGTATAACTCTTGCCAGATATACACCCAGTATAACTCTTACCATCTGACTACAATGAAGAGCAATGTGTGAAGGGTTAGGTTAAAGGGTTAAGGTTAGGATTAGGGGAAGGGTTAGCTAACATGCTAAGTAGTTGCAAAGTTACAAAAAAGTAGTAAGTAGTTAAAAAGTCGCTAATTAGCTTAAATTGTTCGTGATGAGATTAAAACTCACAATCTTTGGTTTGCTAAATGTTTGTATTATATGCCAGCCTCATCCACTCTGACCAACCACCCTACTTTAGTTTTTGCCTTCAGTAACCATCTGTCTCTTGTAACCATACCAAACGTAACATATCATACTAAAAAGAGAGTCTTGGTTTATGTACAGAATAATACGTAATGCTCTGAGACCAGGTTGACACCCTGGTCTCATCATTCCATGCTCACAAGGCGAGTGTTGATGGGGAAGACAGGGACCTTTGAACTTCAGCTGAGGTCTGGGCGCCACAAAAAAATATATCATCTCCATGGCATTTGGAGAAAAACTGCAACACAAAACCCCAGAAAAACTGCAACTCAATGTGTTCCGCAGAGGTCTAAGGCACTTCAACTCAGTGCAAGAGGCGTCACTACAGTCCCTGGTTCGAATCCAGGCTGCATCACATCTGGCCGTGATTGGGAGTCCCATAGGCGGCGCACAATTGGCCCAGCGTCGTCTGAGTTTGGTCGGGGGTAGGCCATCATTGTAAATAAGAATTTGTTCTTAACTGACTTGCCTAGTTAAATAAAGGATTAATAACTAAAAAAAAAAAAAAGAATGAATGTAAGCCTGTGGATGGGAGGAGATACTAAAGATGGCAAGTTCTTCTAGATTTTCCCCACAGGCATTTCAATAGGAACATGCAATTTGTTTAAGCTTCCAGTGGTAAATGGAGAACTCAGTTGTGATTATCATATATTTAATTATGCAAATAGTAATTTACATTTCTCTCATAATTGTTTCACTTGCAAAGGTAATTCTAGAGGAAGAGGGTAACTGATATTTAGGAATTTAAATGTTTTATTACATTCATGTGAAATTGAAACTTGACACGTTGATGTGATTGTCACATCAAAAATATCAATCCTACGCTTTTTAATACAGCGTTATTTACGATGTACCTGGATCAACGGATGTTCCACCTTTAGAAACCCGATACCGTCTCTAACCCGGTAATGTTTAATCCTTTTCCCCAATACATTTTTATGTCTACACCATGCCTCCTCCTCCTTTCTTTTTTCTTCCCTCTCCAATGCTGGCACGCTTTGCCCCAAAGTGGAATAAAACATGATGAATGATTCCAATGACCTTGACCTTGCTCAGCGTTTAGGGGGCCTTTAGGTCTGGGCCAGATATTCCGGCGGTGGATCTGAGGATTTTTTACTAGAGGCGTTTTATTAGAGCCGTTTGTGCTGGCTCATCACATCGAGGTATTTTTTTATTTAATTATTTTGAGTTACCTTTGCTTGGCTTGACTTGTAAACCCCCCCACCAGAACATCAGACTACCACTGCTGCTACCAACTACCCTCTCCTGCACAATAACTTTTACAGCATCTGGAGGGGCTCAGTGGAGGGAGCGAGAAAGAGAAAAATTTGCAACTGAAAATTTGTTTAAAAAAATGTGTTATCAAAATGGATCGTTTTTTGGGGGAGGGGGGACATACACATTGTGCCATAACCATTGGCTAATGGTTATAGCAGAATGTGAGCTCATGTTAAACTACTGTGTCTTCCATGCAGTTAGAAAAGGATCCAGCCATCCAAGGTCCCCTTAGGACATAAATGATTATTAATGAAATAGAGTAAAAAGGCATGCCACCAACTATCACTCTTTAGGTCTACTGTATAGAGCCTTACACCTTCATGGTTGTTTGGAGAAATTCAATTGAGGAACATGACGTTGTAAAATATGACAGAGTTATGTGATCGCCAGGATACGAGGATAGGATGAATATACTGTCAATTATTTTTCTTTGGTGTTATTGAATTTACTCACCTCTTGACGTAGTAAAATGCAATTTTTTATAAACTTATGACATCATACAAATATGTCTGCCATTGAACAATACCTTTTGAATACCAGCTGTGCAGATCATGTGTGGTAATTAATATCTCCAGACCTGCATGCTTGTCATTATCCATTTACACTAAGTCTCAGGTAAGGTGTTATTTCCCGTTGTAAGATACCACCGCCTTGTAATTGAATGGTGAGTATTTCTGTGTCGCAGACCGACTGTCAGGTCCCCACAACCCATAGCTCTGTCATTCACCATCAGTGTTGGGTATACTCGACAATTATTGCAATAGGGAAAAAAACAGGTGTGTCTCGTCTAGCCCATACTTCAAAGAGCTCAGTTGCCCTTTGAAGTTGTGTAAACCTGGACAGCAACAGATAGAAAATCAATCCCGTTCGCCAGTAATTCTCCCCTTTCAAAATGGTGCAAAGCAAATAGGAGAGTAAAGGAAAGATAACATTGGAAACAAAATGCGTTAAGTGGATTCTTTCATCGCCTGTAATCTTCCCAATGCTTGAAAACACCGAACACAAACTCAAACACTGCAGTCGGACACAACAATGCCCTTTTCAGCGAGTGGTGAGAAGAGTTCCATGTGGATCCCTATTCTATATGCTCCTTTGTGCTTTATCCAGTTATTCAAGTCAGTATAAACGGTAATGTGTCATTTTAGGAGGGGGAAAACAATGAAACGCTTTGATATGGGGAGAGACAAAAGAGAGGATGAAAAACATACACAATCCACTGATCCTTTCTAGTGTGGTTTAGTACTACTCTGGGGGAGAGGTTGGGGATACAGAGAAGCTCCTCTGTGCGAGAAGTTGGGGAGAGAAGCTCCTCTGATGGAGAGGCTGGGGAGAGAAGCTCCTCTGTGGGAGAGGTTGGAGACACAGAGAAGTTCCCCTGTAAGTGCCAGTTAGTGGGTCTGGTGTGACCAGAGAGGAAGAGGCAAAGTGAGAGTGTGGAATTTGTATCACAAAATGTAATTGCCAATTTACTACGGGAAACTTATTTGACCGAATAGAAGTTTCGTTGTTACAAATTCACTGATCTCTCTCTCTCTCTCTCTCTCTCTCTCTCTCTCTGAGGACCTGAGCATTAGGACCATTCCTCAAGGCCTACCTGGTCTGATGATTCCTTGATGGCCCGAGTCCACCTGGCCATGCTGGTTCTCCAGTTTCAACTGTTCTGCCTGTTTTATGAACATTTTAAAATCTTGTCCATGTTCTGTTATAATCTGCACCCGGTACAGCCAGAAGAGAACTGGCCACCCCTCACAGCCTGGTTCCTCTCTAGGTTTCTTCCTAGGTTTTGGCCTTTCTAGGAAGTTTTTCCTAGCCACCGTGCTTTTACACCTGCATTGCTTGCTGTTTGGGGTTTTAGGCTGGGTTTCTGTACAGCACTCTGTGACATCAGCTGATGTAAGAAGGGCTTTATAAATAATTTCGATTTGATTTGATTTGATAAAAAGGATTACTTCATATCGGAGTAATATGCCTGCTGTCATATTTTAGCATGAACATTCCCAATGAGGGCTTCCACCCTTTTAAAGTAGTCAAGTCGTGGGCATTCCTATGAGTTGGGAGCAATTGGCCAATGAAGAAGAAAATGTACTACTTTAAAATTGATATACAGTAGCCTCAATAGCACATGCCCATGATGTCACATATATTAGAATGTCACAGATACAAAGATGAGTACTCTATCTATCTCTATGGCCTGCTTCTCACACTAGTATCTGCCCTCTCATTGACTAGAATGGTCTGGAGGGAAAAAACTGAAGGACTTTTGTGCGAGACTGTCCTATCAATGGGAACTGAAGAACTGTAATATCTTATGTTTCTCGGAAACTTGGCTGAACAAGGACATGGATATTATACATCTAGCTTTATTTAAGCATCGGCAGGACAGAACAGCAGCGTCGGGTAAGCTCAACGGGGGTGGTGTCTGTCTGTTTCAACAGCTGGTGCGCAATCTTTAATATTATGGAAGTCTTGAAGTTTTGCTCGCCTAAGCTAAAATGCCTCCTGATTCCTGCTTACAAGCAAGAACTCAAACAGGAAAGTACCAGTGACGAACCGTAATACGGAAGTGGTCTGATGAAGCAGACGCTGAAGCACAGACTGGGACTCAATCTGATAAGATTGAGCAGTTTACCACATCAGTCACTGGGTTCATTAATAAGTGCATCGACGACATCGTCCCCGTAGTGACCGTACATACGTACATATCCCAACCAGAATCGATAGACTACAGGCAATATTTAAACTCAGCTAAAGTCTAGAGCTGCCGCTTTGAAAGTGCGGGACACTAACCCGGACGCTTGTAAGAAGCACCACTACGCCCTCTGACAAACCATCAAACAGGCAAAGTGTCATTACAGGACTAAGGTCGGACCCTACTACACCAGCTCAGACGCTCGTCGGATGTGGCAGGGCTTGCAAACTATCACAGATTACAAATGGAATCTCAGCCACAAGATGCCCAGTGACGCGAGCCTACCAGATGAGGTAAATGCCTTCTATGCTCGCTTCAAGGCAAGCAACACTGAAACATGCGTGAGATCACAAGCTGTTCCAGGTGACTGTGTGATCATGCTCTCCGTAGCAGATATGACTAAAACCTAAAAACAAGTTAACAGTCCCAAGGCCACAGGGCCAGACGGATTACCAGGATACGTACTCAGAGCATGCGCTGACCAAGCTGGCAAGTGTCTTCACTGACATTTTCAACCTCTCCCTTACCTATTCTTTAATACAGTATCTACATTTTTCAAGCAGATCACCATAGTCCCTGTGCCCAGGAACGCCAAGGTAACATGTCTAAATGACTATCGCATCGTAGCACTCACATCTGTAGCCAAGAAATGCTTTGAAAGGCTTGTCATGGATCACATCAACACCATCATCGCAGACACTATGGACACACTACAACTCGCATACCGCCTCAACAGATCTACAAATGACACAATCACTATTGCACTCTGCAATGCCTTTTCCTATTTGGACAAAAATAACACCTCTGTGAGAATGTTGTTCCTTGACTACAGCTCAGGTTTAACATAATTGTGAACCTCCGAGCTCATCACTAAGCTAAGGACCCTGGGACTGAACACCTCCCTCTGCAAGTGGATTCTAGACTTTCTGATCTGACACCCCCAGGTGGTAAGGGTACCCTCAACACGGGCGCTCCTCAGGGGTACGTGCTTAGTCCGACTGCTTGGGTGAACAGGAGGGGACTTACAGGAGAGGACTAAGCCCACACCCCTGAGTAACTCCAACCCCATCATTCAGTTTGCAGACGACAACACGGAGGTAAGCCTGATCACCTATGACAATGAGAGAGTCTATAGGGATGGAGGTCAGAGACCTGGAAGTGTGGTGCCAGGAAAACGTCCTCTCCCTCAACTTCAGCAAGACTAAAGAGCTGATCTAAAGAGCTGAACTACAGAAAACGGGGGGCCTGACATTAATATCGACAAGGCTGTAGTGGAGCAGGTCGAGATCTTCAAGTACCTCAGTGTACACATCACTAAGGATCTATCATGGTCCAAACACACCAACAGACTGGTGACAAAAGCACAAGGAGGCTGAAAAGATTTGGCATGGGCCCTCAGATCCTCATGAAGTTATACGTCTGAATCTTGACAGGCTGCTTCATCACTTAGCATGGCAACTGCTTGTCATCCGACCGCAAGGCGATACAGAGGGTAATGCTTACAACACTACCAAATAGTTATCGGGACTATCGGCCTTGACCCTTTTTGAACTACCTTTTTTGACTCATCACATAAGCTGCTGCTACTGTTTACAGTCTGTCACTTTATTCCTAGTTATATGTACATATCTACCTCAATTACCTTGTACCCCTGGGTACTGGTACTCTGTGTATATAGCCATGTTATTACCTGGTACTCTGTGTATATAGCCATGTTATTACCTGGTACTCTGTGTATATAGCCATGTTATTACCTGGTACTCTGTGTATATAGCCATGTTATTACCTGGTACTCTGTGTATATAACCATGTTATTACCTGGTACTCTGTGTATATAGCCATGTTATTACCTGGTACTCTGTGTATATAGCCATGTTATTACCTGGTACTCTGTGTATATAGCCATGTTATTACCTGGTACTCTGTGTATATAGCTATGTTATTACCTGGTACTCTGTGTATATAACCATCTTATTACCTGGTACTCTGTGTATATAGCCAAATTGTTACCTCATACCCCTGCACATTGACTCAGTACTTGTACTTCCTGCATATAACCATGTTATTACCTCATACCCCTGCACATTGACTCAGTACTGGTACTCTGTGTATATAGGGATGTTATTACCTGGTACTCTGTGTATTTACCCATGTTATTACCTGGTACTCTGTGTGTATAGCCATATTATTACCTGGTACTCTGTGTATATAGCCATGTTATTACCTGGTACTCTGTGTATATAACCATGTTGAGGTAATATGTACAGTAAATGTAGGTAGAGTTAAAATGACTATACATAGATTATAAACAGAGAGTAGCAGCAGCGTAAAAGAGGGGTTTGGGTAGCCCTTTGATTAGTTGTTTAGGAGTCTAAAGGCTTGGAGGTAGAAGCTGTTAAAGCCTTTTGGACCTAGACTTGGCGCTCCGGTACCGCTTGCCGTGTGGTAGTAGAGAGCAGCCACTAGGGTGGCTGGAGCGTTGCTGGGAAGGGCCCGCAAGTAAGCATTTCACTGTTAGTCCACACCGGTTGTGTGGACTAACAATTAATACTTTATTTTATTTCATTTGACCTAATATTGCCTCCTTCCGCCTGCCTTCCATCTTTGAGGGCATGCATTTCCATTGTTAGAGCGGTCACTTGACTATCTTGTCAGTACAATAGATAATCTTTGGCTTGACACATGCACACAGGGCTTATGGTGACTGATGTTGAGAGAGAAAACCGTTAGGATGACCCTGGAATCTAAAAATGTCAGCAAAATATCCATTATTCCCAAGTAACCGTGAATGCAAAAATCGAAGTAGCATAATCATTCATTATCTAGAGCATAAACTCATGAACGCCATAACGAAAGTGCGGATTCCACAACAAGCCTTTTGTTCCCTGATCTCTCTGAACCTATTTATTTTATTTAACCCTTGTGTAACTGGGGTGGCAGGTAGCCTAGTGGTTAGAGATTTGGGCCAGTAACCAAAAGGTTGCTAGATCAAATCCCTGAGCTGACAAGCTACAAATCTGTCATTCTTCCCCAGAACAAGGCAGTTAAACCAACTCTTCCTAGGCTGTCATTGTCAATAAAAATGTGTTCTTAATGGACTTGCCTAGTTAAAGAAATAGTCTTAACATTCTGTATAGTCCCCTTGTCCTAAGGGTATAGAATGACCCGCCTTCACTACACATCCTAAAATAAAGCAGCTTAATTGAATTTTAAACCCCAAATCTATTTTGCATGAAGAAACAACCTGTCATTGATCACAAACTTGGTGAATATCTGGGTTTTCCCTCTTCACAATGCAGAAAGACTGCATTTAATCAGTGGACCCCACTCGTTTTTATTACAACACACCTGTCATAATTGTTTTCTTTGCTAAAGTAGAGGTTTATTTCTATTCTTATTATTGCTAAAGGTACTGCATTGGTGTAAAAATACATTTTTTAGCAAGAGATAGCACTTGTATAGCCTAAGAAAGTAGCAGAAATGTGCAGAACGTAGTTTTGAATGCATTTTATTGAAGGGAACAATAACAGTATTTTTTGGCAACATAGTGATATATTCTTATATACTGTACAATGAGGAATTCAACTACAAAATACTTCTTCTCCCATAACCATTGTCCCCACCCACAAAGTGTATAAACATCAATAATAAATAATAATAAAATAAGATAATATATACAAAACAAAAATGTGAAGAACATAAATCAATCAACTCTAATTAGCATATGTGGGACAGTATGCAAATGTGTGTGCATGGACTTTGCAGATGTATTTCTCACATGTGCAGCACATAGTATTTGTTTAACAGTCCTTCTTTGGGGGGCAGAATTGGAATCTCTTCCTCTTGCCTGCCCCAGCTGCAGCCTCAGGTGGATCAGGACAAGATTCAGCCTCCTGAACAGCTTTCACAAGCGCTGCAGAGGCTGCTGTGTGGGGGAGGTGCTCCCTTCTTGGAATGTGTGGGGTTACAAGAGCCTTTCTCAGCTGCTCCAGGAACACCATCCTTTCGTTCCGCTTATTAGGCATCCAGGTAGGGTTGATCTTGTTGCATACCATGAAGGCATTGTATGAGGATGCATCAATGATGTTATGGAAGATGACCAGGGGCCAGCGGGCAGTCATCCTCCTGCAGCTGTAAGTTCCCATCACCTTGTCCAGGTTGTCCACGCCTCCTTTGTTGTGGTTGTAGTCCAGGATTATGGCTTGCTTCCTGTCCTCATGATCACTGATCTCAGCCGTTTTGTGCAGTATGCTCAGGTGTGTGTGTGTGTGTGTGTGTGTGTATATATGTGTGTGTGTGTGTGTGTATATGTGTGTGTGTGTGTGTGTGTATATGTGTCTGTGTGTGTGTGTATATGTGTGTGTGTGTGTGTGTGTGTATATGTGTGTGTGTGTGTGTGTGTGTGTGTGTTGTCTTTGTGTTTTTTTCTGGTGTGTAAATAATTTTGTAACTGATGGGTCAAAAATGACCCTAAGACAATCTTTGTATCGTGGTGGTGTACAGCTTTCATGGAAATACGAACAAAGACCATGTTTCACTTTTTCTAATGTTGGGGTCACTCTAGGCAAGGTCATCAAATTTCAAGTTGAAAAAATATAATTTAGGGCGTTTTCTCTGCTGAATATAGTGGCGGGTCATTTTTTACCCTCAAGACAACACAAGGGTTAACCTTTATTTAACCTTTATTTAAACAGGAAGGGCTCATTGAGATTTGAAATCTCTTTTTCATGAGTATCCTGGCAAAGATTTGCAGCATCATATCATTACAAAATTACAGAAAGACAACATGAAAACCTACATGTAATCTAGTAGAAACATGGAAATTACAGGATTATAACAAAATCAATTTTTTTTTAAACATTGACAGGTCAAGGAATTAGACTCAAAATCCTTAGTCAATGATTTAAAAACACCAATCGAGACAAGTTCTATTAGCTTAAAAGCATTTTGTAAAGCGTTCCAAGCCGATGGCACAGTGTACATAAAAGCCCTTTTACCAAATTCAGGCTTCGTAAATTAAAGTATACCAGTGACTGA